>CM042686.1:43818423-45028539 GCA_023614405.1 Avena insularis | reverse complement strand
CAAATGTGTAACAAGCTCAAGAATGAAAGGTTCAATGACTTGATGGTATGTTACGCCAAGCGGGAGATATTTAGACAACTAGATAGTGATGTTATTGCTCGGCGGTTTCAAGCCATGAAGAAGAGATGGAAACATTTACCTCGTAGTCCTAGGGCTAAGCTAATTAGCTCATCAGTGGTAATATCTCAGTATATTTCTTTGACTCATGAGTCAAGATGAATATATTTTCAAGGTATTTTCATATGATTTACTAATCCATCGTTCTTTTATGATGTAGAGTCTTGATGTGGGTGAATTTGAACATTTCAACTCTTGTTATTGTTCTTCGGAGTTCTATTAGTCTTTTGAGAGTTCTTGCTAAATCCTATCATATCTAATATTAGCACATATAAGCATTTGAATGTGTTGGAAACTGGTGAACATTCGAGTGCGTTGTGAACTTGTGAACATAGGAATGTGTTGCGAACGTGTAATGTACTGTATTAGTGTTTTCACGCTAAAACTATTGTGAAAGCTATATTTTCTCCATATGATGCTTCTAATTGTCTGACTAATTTTTTAGTTGACTTGGGGCGCGCCTAAGCTTCAAGCTTCGACA
The DNA here is from genome assembly GCA_023614405.1 of Avena insularis. Lineage (NCBI taxonomy): Eukaryota > Viridiplantae > Streptophyta > Magnoliopsida > Poales > Poaceae > Avena > Avena insularis. The sequence goes on along the minus strand of CM042686.1, from coordinate 45,027,941 downwards.
AATTCCTAGGTCGTATGAAGCGTGAGCCTTCATCTCTCTGATCACCAGATGATTCTTGCACCTTCCCCTGTTCCCACAGCGAAAAGGAGAAAGTGGCAATATAGTTGGAAAGTTTGCCTTGGAATAATTCGGATCCACCTCACTCTAGCAAAGATACGGCGTCGGACATAAACCGCACGATTACCTACGTACACTTGGATTCGGATTCTCCTTGCACATAGTATAGAGCACAGGCGACGCGCCTCACAAACACGTACAGGTACAGAGGAGATCGAAAGTTTGAAACCGAGGGTTGGTTCGCTCTCTTTGAACTGAACGTGGTGATCGATCGAGAACACCGTCATGTCGAAGCGGCGAGCCTCGTTGTCGACGGAGCACGACCGCGACTGCGGCTGCACCTGCGCGGCCAAGAGGAGGGCGCTGCCGCAGCCGAAGCAGAGGCACCTGTACGTGGCGTTGGACGACCGGGACAAGGCGTACAGCGTCTACAAGCTAGACGTCGACGGGGCGGACGAGCAGCGCCGCCTCCCGGAGCCTCCGGTCCTCCGTCTAGAGGTCACGAAACGCGGGGACTCGTGCCTCTTCGCGGCCCTCGGCACAAAGATCATCGCCATGAGCACCGACCGCTCCCCCACCCTCGTCCACGACACCCGCACCTCGGGACTGGCCATCGGCCACCGTCCCCCGCGTGCGCTGTCCGGCTCGTCCTACCTCACCGTGGCCGCCGCCGGCCGCCTCTACGCGCTGCCTCCACGCTTCACGGAGGACATGTACTACCTGGAGGAGGAGGCGCCGCCGCCCGAGGAGGTAACGAGCCCGGATAGCATCAACGACGACGAAGACGAGATGACGAGGCACATGAACTACCAACGTACTAGTTCATTACTCGACGATCTGCGGGTCGACAAGTGGATGTGGAACACGGTCGATTCGAGGTCGCCCGTGCCGTTCGAACCCGGTGCCGTCACGTGCCACGCTGTGCACCCGGACGGCCACACCATCTTCGTGTCCGTGCAGCGCCGGCGCGACACCTGGGCGGACAACGGGACCTTTTCGCTCGACGCCAGCCGCCACGGCGCCGGCGACGGCGCCGGAGAGTGGACCCGCCACGGCGACTGGGTGCTGCCGTTCAAGGGGCAGGCTTTCTTCGAAGGCCAGCTCGACGCGTGGGTCGGGCTGAATGAGCACGGCCACATCTGCTCCTGCGACGGAGTGTCGCGCAGCGAGAGCCGCAGGGCGGCGCCGACAAAGAAAGTCGGGAAGGAGACGTTGCTCCGCGAGGCCCGTCAGGACAGGCGGCTGGACGCCGCGCTCGCTCACATGGGCCACGGAAGGTTCTGCCTCGTGGAGCGGGCGGCACGGGAGGGGTCCAAAGCGAGGCACGGCAACGGTGAGGAGTGTGTGCTCCATGTCACCACCTTCGCCGTCAGGTACGACAAGCAAGGAGATCTGACGGTGGCGGATCGCCGCCATGCCGGCTCCTACGCTGTGTCCACGCATGATAGATTGTTTAAGCTGCAGGCATTCTTCGTGTAAAACTGCTTTCTAACTTGCGGTTTAATCAAATGAACTTCAGAGCATCTCCGCTCGTCTCCTGTACGGGCTCCGGCACTAGCAATTTTTAGCCCACGTGAGAAGACACCGGCTATTTTCTTAATTTAAGGGATAGTGTTCCCAGTCACGCCCCCTCCCCAAATAGTTTATATATTCAATTTATATCTCACATAAGGGTGATTCTGTATCGCCAACTCCACGCCAACCTAATCTGCGATGCAGTTATCGCCATCTTCGCCATCGGCGCTATCCGCCGCGTCGCCGTCCTCCTCCTCCGTGTCGGAATCGAGGTCGACGATCCCGATGGCCCTCCGCCCTCCTCGTGAATTCTTCACGGCACGCCGCCTCGGCTTGACGACGCGCCTCGTGGATAGCGGTGTAGACTTACGCCCGCGCACTGCCCAGAAGCGCTGCCTACCTTCGGGGTTGCGCAGATCCGGATGGAGCTGCCGCTGGTGAGCTCGGCACAGCGCGAGCTCCTTCACCCGCTCCTTCTTGAACCTCTTCGGTCAGGACACGCGAGGGCAGCGCCACAGGCACGTCGGCGTAGCTGAGCTCAAAGCCGGCTGGAAGCGTCGCACGCGGCGGCGCGCGGATATCATAGTGGGCGAACATCACGACCTTGTAGAAATTGAGTTTGGGCCTCTCCATGGCGGTGGCAGAGGCAGGAGGTGGAGAAAGGGAGGGAGGGACGCCTACATATAGCCGAGAAAGGGGTGGGAAGATGGAGCGGGAACGAAGCTTTCTCTCGCCAGGGCTAGCCCGCGTCATTTCCAGCTCCATCCGGCGGCTCCGCTTGCCCCTGTGTAGGGTTCGGCCTGGGGACGTCGGATAACTAAATGGGCCGCGCCGGCGCGAAAAAAGATTGAGAGGCGGGCTAGGCGCGATTTTGAGCGTCGGCACCCCCATAGCCCTTTAGGCGGGCTTTAGGGCCCCCGAGTGGAGATGCTCTTAGTACACATAAAATTCCGGGTCGCGGCTTCCGCTCGTTCCGCGTCGCACTTTCCATGTACACGCGCTCCCTTTTAGGTGCCCCCCCCCCCACACACGATAGTGCTAATTCCCCATCTACATGCATCACCGTCTCCCTTCCCTAATGGACTGTCGCCACCATCGTCGTCGCCGCCGCCTCCTCATGGCAACCGTCGACGCATGCCCCGATGCTCCCGGATGCTGCGAGTTCCCTCGTCCTTGACTCCCCGCACAACGCCTCCGTGTTGGTCGCCGTCCCACGGCCTCACGCTCCCGTTGTCCAACGATGGCCGACCGTCGGTCGGCGCCACCGCTCGACCACGACTCCTGCTGCTCCCTACCTTCTCTCTGTTTCTCTGCACGCACGCCAGGGCCGAGAGCTCGGACCATAGACACGTTGTGCTACCCCACGTGGTGGTGCTGCCACCCGTGCCGGTGGTGGTCGCCATCTTCCCCCGGGTGCACTTCCATGTCCACCGCCGTAACCTCTAGGCTACGACGAGCCGTCCTGCTTCCCCCTCGGTGCACCACCTCGCTGATGCAAGGCATGCCCTGCGTGGTCGACGGTGTTTGCTGTGGAGCCACGACACGATGCTACACGGGCAAGACGGCGTTGCTACAAATGAATGGTCGCGATGCTATCAACCAATGGATGCATTTTGAGATTTTTCTACAGGGTGATGCTACAATAGTTGTATTTTTTTGCTATTTCTGTTCTATGTTTTTGCTACAATAGCTCAAAGTATTTGCTACAGTATTTTTGACGAAAGTCTCCGGTAAAGTTGGTTTTGCTACAGTAGCCCAACTTTTTTTTTGCTACCAAGCCACCGGCGATGTCTTCGGCGACATCGGTTTTTTGCTACGGTTGTTAATTTTTGTTGCTACACCTGTTTTGTGGATTTGCTACAATAGCGCAAAGATTTTGCTACAAGATGTTGGTTTTGCTACATTAGTATTTTTTTGCTATAAGGTCGTCGGCGAGGTCTCCGGCGAAGTCCCCGATGAAGTCTAGTTTATCTGTTTTTTCTGGATCGAACCGTTTTCTGCTACATGTAATAAAAGCGGAACTATTTGTAGTAAAAAGGCGACTATTTGTAGCAAAAGCGGATGAACAGACGAAAACGAGATCTGGCCATCAATCTGACTTGATCGGACGGCTGAGGACCGGGGATGCAAAGTTTCCATCCCAAGGACGCGTAGCACTGCTCATAATCTTTTGCAGGATTAGAATAGGCTTGACGTTACATTTTTTGAATTGTACGAATCAAAGAGAAAAAAAACCACGGATGCAGATGGGCTTTCCATGGGCTATCAGAAGGACGTATGGTGGGCTAGTCTCAAAAATATGTCGACCGGGTTGAATGAATGATTGAACGGTTTTTTTTATTGGAGAGCAACCACATATTTTATTAATAGAAAATCAAGTTACATGAGTAAACAAACGTAGAAACTAACAGACATACTAGGAGAAAACAGATGTCCTGAAAACTTTGCAGAGAACTATCACTAGAATTTTCTGCACTTGCCAAAGCCAACGGCCCTTGCCAAACACCAACGCCACCTAGACGTGCGATGGAATAGACGCCGAGCCTCCAACATTGTCAGATCCAAGGAAGCACCATAACCAACGAGACTTTGTAAGTCAATAAACAGGCCTGCTCAAGAAACAATGCACATGTCGATGTGGCACGTCGATAGGGGGCGTCCCCGTGCTACCTTAAACCAAGATCCACTGCATACCATCGACGAAGTCGAGGAATAACGGCAAATCCACCATCTCCGGACTAGCATCCTTGCTCTAGAGAATCCACCTCGCTCCGGCCCCCAGCACTGCCGTGGATAACAACGAACGCCAGCGACACGTCGAGATACAGATCTCGCTAGATCTGAAGATCCGCGAGAAGACCAAGCTGTCGATCTAAAGGATCGACAAGCACACGTTGTCATCAACTCCGAGACACCGACGCGAGGGTCATTGCCGGTGTGGGAGAAGAGTTGAGGCAGATTTATTCGCCCATGCGTCGCTCTGATGAATGCATATTTGCATCATGTTTTACATTATTATTTTGCATTGTAGATGTAGGATCTTGATATTTTACGGCGTTCGCACGCATATTTTATGTCTGTTTTCATCAGGATCGGGACAGATGATGGATCCAATAGATACAATTATTGGAGCAGTTGTACTGTGGAGAAAAAGAGTCAAAAACAATATAAATCGCTTATTTGGAAATATTAATAATACCAGAAGAAAGCCAAAAGCGAACAAGGGAGGCAGAAGGTTCAACGACCAACTATGCGGCATAAGCAAATTTTACGGCCGTATAGCTCCGGCCGTAGAGTTGGTGCCGCCTCCGCCTCGTCAAATAGTTTCACCCCATGCAATTGGTTCGAGGAGATGACATACAGAACACCTAGAAATCGCAGAAACCTCACCTCCGGAAGGCATCTGGAGGGGAAACTCATCCACAAGTAATCCATCTTCGTCCTACGCAGATCCGGGAGGCTAAGGCATTGATCTTCATCATCCACCACTGCATCACCACCATCTCCATCCATCCCATCTACATCTTATCTAGATCTTGCTGTAATTTCTATACTCGTTGTGAATTTATACAAGTACTATTTATCTATGATTGTTTCCATTACCATTGTCATGATTTTGATTCCCTCCATGTCTGAGTTGATCATTAGTTCTTAGGGAGATGGAAAAACCCTAGTATGAGATTGAAATAAGATAAAGTCTATTATGATATTCATCGTTGTGACCATGTGTTAGATTTTCTACATCTTGATATTGAGAGAAGTCGACCTCTCAATATTTGCCTCTTGTGGGGACTTGATGGAGGGAACTACTTGTTGGTAGACGGAGGCATGCTAGCAATTACAGTGATTATAAAGTTGTTGGTACCCCTTACGTATCAATTTGGAAAACCGAGGAAACTGACGAAACACTATCCATACCATGGGATACGTCCTACGAGATTACGTCTCTTAATAGCGTAGTAATTCGATTGATATCGATTGCTGACTGTTGCGGTTATGAAGATGATGTGAGCAACAGTTGTTGCCTATTGATCCAAATACGGAGTTCCTCCCACACATACATAGTTAAGAATATTTATGATGATAATCTTTATCTTAATCTTTACAATACTAATGGTGTATCTACTACTCCCTGAGATCGCCTTTTCTCTACTGCAGTTCCAATATCTCTTACATACATGATACTTACTTTCTGTATTAAGTTATTTTACTTTACTTTATTATTGCTCATATATCCAAAACCCAAAACACCTTTTTACACAATACTCGCATTTTATCTTGTTACTTAGAACTTTATCTAGCATTTCTATCGCAGTATTTATTTCAAGAGTTATTAGACTTCAGACTCCTGCTCCATGTGGGATAGATATTTTTATTTCTAAACTAGCTACAAATGATCTATGAACTTGCAGTCATCAAGCTATTTTCTGGCGCCATTGCCGGGGAGCTAAGCGATGTAGATATTTTAGTTTTTGCTTATTTATTATTGTCTTGCTAAATTTTGTTTTGAGTTATAGGTTTCTACCAACATGATGGAGTTTGAGCATATGACTAGTGCTAACCCACTCAACCACTTTGGAAAGTCCTATGATATTTATAAAAGAGACAACTCCAATAAGAAGACAAGTGGGTTTGAAATAAATCCTCTAATACTTAGTATTTTACATAAGAAGCAATTTACTGGAGATGAAGAATATCCTGATCCATATGAGCATATTGCATATTTTAAAGATATATGTGGCACTTTTCTATTGACAGGATATACCACTGATGAGGTAAGGGTTAAACTTTTTAGTCAAACTTTGACAAGTACAGCTCTCTCATGGTATAGATCTCTACCCCCTGAAGCCACTACTACTTGGGATAATCTAGCATGTGAATTTCTATCAAAATATTATCCATTATCAAAATCTTTTGGAATCAGGCGTCTTATAATGACCTGGAAGAATCATTCTAATGAAGAACTAGTAAGAGCTTATATTAGATTTAAAGATTTACTACGACTATGTCCTCATCGGGATTTGCCTGAATGGTATTTACTACATATCTTTTATGGCGGTTTAATTGAACCTAATAAAATTGAACTAGACTCTTTCGCGGAAGAAGCCTTTATGAATCTTCATATACCTAAAGCTTGGGCTTTACTTAATAGAATTCGTGACCATACAGTTTCATGGAATTTTGGTCTAGGAAATGAAGGAGGCGTAGAAATAGAGCATGATTGTATTCATGATTATAATAAAAAGGGCCATGTGAAAGAATGGTCTAAAGAACTTTATCAAGATTCAGATCTTGTGTTGCAAGTTGTTAAAGCTTTTACATAACATATTAAAGCTCCAAAGGAGGGTCCAGTCAAGTATGATCCACCACCTAAATCAGAGAAGAAAAGAGAAGATAAAGCAACACTTGCCTCCGTAGAACCAATATATGAAGTGTCTTTCTCTAACACTGCACAAAAGCATATTCTTGAATATGAACAGGTCAAAGCAGTACAGGAAAAGAGGGAAGAGGGAAGCATGCCAGAAGTCAAGGAACATCTGAAGGAAAACAAAGATGAAGAGGTAACCAAGAAAGCAATTATGGCTATGTACTTACACTGTAACATAGTTGAACTTGATGTAGAGACTTCCATATTGGTTGTAGGTAAATCAAAGGTAAAAGATCTGTGTAAGCCTATTCTTTCCTGCATATTTAAAGAAACCTCTCATTACGGTTTATGTGATCTTGGTACCGAAGTTAATGGTATATCTTATGATTTCTACTTAGAAATAAAAGAAGAAATAGAACCGCCTACAATTGAAAATATTGATATAACAATTATGTTAGCCAATAAAAATTCATAGAATTCCAATGGGAGTAGTTGATAATGCAGCTGTCACAATTGGCAACAAAAACTTTCATATCGATTTTGTAGTTGTTGATATGCCAGCTGACACCCTTTGCCCAATTATATTTGGAAGGAACTTTTTGGGTGATATAGGTGTCTATGTTAATTTCAAGAAGGAGATTGTGTCTCTTAAGCTTGGGGGAACGGAAAATAAATTCTATTTTTCCAAATTCAAAGACAGGACTCCACAAATACAAGAAGAAGAGGAAGAGAGAACTATTGAAAAAATGGCGGCTCCTTTCTTTGGTAATCAAGAAGAAGAAATAAATGAAGATCCAAATTATGAAGAAATAGTTATGGAGGACAAGTCCCTAGAAGAACTAGAAGATGAATTCGATTCATTTCCCATTTTGGGACCTCCGACCGACGAGGCTTTTGAAGAGCCAGAAAAGAGAGGGAACAAGGAATTACCACCCCCAGAGTTGAAGACTCTACCATATAATCTCAAATACAGGTTCCTAGATGATACAAATAAATTTCCTGTTATTATTAGTGCTAAACTTTCAGGAAAATAAGAAGAATAACTTATGGAGATACTTAAGGAGCATCGCCAAGCCTTTGGGTACTCAATGGATGAATTGAAGGGCATTAGTTCGATGATAGCCATCCATTGAATATTCATGGAAGAAGATGCTAAACCCGCTGCAGAATTTAATAGAAGATTAAAGCCTGAAATGAAAGAAGTGGTAAGAAAAGAAATTGTACGCCTACTGGACATATGTATAATTTATCCTGTTAAAGAGAGTGATTGGGTAAGTCCTATTAATTGTGTCCCTAAGAAGGACGGTTTTACTGTTGTTCCTAATGAAAACAATGAACTAATACCTACTAGAACTATTGTTGGGCACAGGATGTGCATAGACTTCAGGAAATTAAATAAAAAAACTAGGAAAGATCACTACCCATTACCGTTCATAGATCAAACTTTAGAAAGGTTAGAAAACCATACTCATTTTTGTTACTTGGACGGATACTCAGGTTTCTCTCAAATAGTTGTTCATCCAGATGACTAACTTAAAACAACTTTCATAAGTCCTTACGGTTTACATGCTTACCGACGTATGCCTTTTGTTCTATGTAATGCTCCAGCTACTTTTCAACGATGTATGACTGCTATCTTTGCGGATTTTATAGAACTTATAATGGAAGTATTTATGGATGACTTTTCTATCTATGGAACTTCATTTACTAGTTGCTTGGATAATCTCAAGAGAGTTTTGCAGCATTATGAAGAAACTAATCTTGTTCTAAAGTGGGAGAAGTGCCACTTTATGGTCAAAGAAGGTACAGTCCTCGGACACAAGGTATAAGGTAAGGGGATTGAAGTTGATAGAGCTAAGGTTAAAGCAATAGAGAGAATGCCGCAACCTAGGAGTGTTAAAGGTATATGAAGTTTTCTTGGTCATGTGGATTTTTACAGAAGGTTCATTAGAGATTTCTTTGGGATATCTAAACATTTGACTAACCTCTTACAAAAGGGAATGAGATTTAATTTTGATGATAAGTGTCTTGAAGCCTTTGATAAACTGAAAAATGCTTTAACTCGTTCTCCCACCATTAAACCACCTATCTGGGATACAACCTTTGACTTAATATGTGAAGCTAGCGATGATGTTGTAGGAGTAACTCTTGGGCAACATAAATATTATAAATCATGCTAGTAGAACTCTCAATGGTGCTCAAAAGAATGACCCTAAGGAAGAAAAGGAACTTTTTGTTGTGGTTTTCTCTTGCGATAAATTTCATTCTTATATAGTTGATGCAAAGGTGAGAGTTCACACGGACCGTGATAGCTTAAAAGAACTCCTTGAAAGGAAAGACCATAAGCCAAGGTTGATCCGTTGGATTCTTTTACTTCAAAATTTTGAGTTGCAGATTATGCAGAGGCAAGAAATAAAAATGTTAGATGCAGTGTCCATGTTTGTCCAGGAAGACACCAATCTTATTGAGAGGAACTTCAGTCCTGGTGATTTTTGTTTACAGGAATTATATAATGAACTAAAGTCAATTTATCCAAAAGAGAAGGAGTCCTTGTTATGGGAGGAACTTTTCATCCTTGGTTAAGCAAATGAAAAGTGCAAGGTAAGTGTTCTTACCCAAATAAGTGATTTGTTTTCACAAATTTTACTCCTAAAAATTCTGCCTTTGAAATCCTTGTGTTTTTTGAAGTTTTAGAGGGGTTTTACCAACTGTACAGGCGGAGCTATATGACCGGAGAGGGAGCTCCCGCCGTATAGTTGGTCGTTAAACTCTCTGTATCATTTTTGTAAAATTGTTTTCGATATCTGAGCCTATACGATCGCAACTATACGACCGGAGCAAAAATTCCAGCCGTATAGTTAGTCGTTAAACTCTCAGATACTTTTGCTTTTTGGTGTTTGTATCTATACGGTCGCAACTATACGACCGGAGCAAAAATTCCTGCCGTATATTTGGTTGTTAAACTCTCAGATACTTTTGATTTTTGTGTTTGTATCTATACGGTCGCAACTATACGACCGGAGCAAAAATTCTGGCCGTATAGTTGGTCGTTAAACTCTCAGACACTTTCCGTTCGATCTTTCTTTTATATTATTAAAAACGTTATTGGCGGTTCCGAGTCGTGATTTAATCGACCTGGACTCAAGATATTTGGAAATATCTGCCCAGAACTAACTATACGGCCGGACCTATAAGGGTCGCGCCCATATAGTTGGTCATTACGCGGCAGGGCACTTCCAAATCTATGATCTCTTTCCCTGTTTCGTTTGGATTCTTTTCTTGGACGACAATTTGGTGTTTCTCGTGAGTTTTACCGACCTCTGACCCCCTTATATACTGTCATTGTCTCTCTCTCTAATTGCAATCTACATGAACCAATCTAGCAATGCGATATCCCGTTCCAAGCCGTGGAAAACCCATGGGGCTCATTGCTCCTTCCAGGGACCGATCTAGCAGCCCATCCATGGAGGACGATGACGAGGAGGTGGAGAGGTTTAGCCCGAGGTACAAGGAGTACGTCGAGCCAAGCTACTTCAACAACGATTCCAAAGATGACGTGGTTGACGTCTACATCCACCGAGATGTCTATGATCCACCTAAGATCAATTGAGCGGCGATGAAGAAAAGCTCAACAAGAGAGAGAAGATCACAAGCCACATGGAAAAGGGCGTGTGGAGACGGTCAAGTTCATCACCACAGATCCAAGGCCGCACAAGCGTAAGGAATTATCTAATATTAGTGCAGGTGCTAGCAAAGAAGGGGAGTTCCACTCTCGAAGCCAACCATTGGTGCTCGTATGAAGGTTAAGCCTCAAGAAAAGTAGAGGTACGGTTTCCACTTCCCCGATCCATCAATTATGGATGAGGAAGAAGACTGTCCCCAGGACCAAGGATCGCGTGCAGGCTCTAGAGATATATCAGAAGCAGGAGCTACTCTATCGCGTCGAAGTCTGTCACCGTCTCAATGAGATGGAGAAGAAGGAAGATCTCCTTCCATTGGTGACCAAGCTCGCAGATAGAGTGGACACTTTGCAATCTTATCTGCGTAGGTGCTACAGCCGCATAACTACTCTGGAGGACACAAACAAGAACTACGCACCGCAGTGTTACATGCCATGTCGCCACAGTGATCTACAACAATCACGGTATCAAATAATTGCAAGGGGTTATTTGATCCCGCCTGGCTTGATTCCAAGCTTGGGGAGATCTTTAAGACCTTGTAATCTATCCTATAAGTTATTATTATTATTTTTTCATTAGTTCAAACTAGAAATAAAGTTTGCATCATTAGAATTCCCTTCAGAAATAGTCGATCCCATTTATGAAATTCCAAGTTTATTATTATATATGGAGCAATATTGAGTTTGTGTTTATTTTAATGATATATGAATGTCTTGAGTATGATTTTACTTGCACTTTATGATAGAAATAGGAGTCTTCCACACCATTGGTATTAATGGAACACATAAAGATAATTTGGTCAATATGTTGTAAGTCTACGGTTTGATTCACAAAGAAAAATTATCTATACAATAAAGTTAAAAGAGAAACCTTGAACAAAGGAAAATGAAAGTGTTATCCAAATAGAGTGAGAACAAGTCGAGGTAGAATCTCCAAGTCATAAGAATGCTTCATATACAGTTGGAATTTGATAATTGAGATCGTTGAACTTTGAATTCCTACATAAGATGGAATATATGGCTAGTTCCTTTGCACAACACTTAAAACAAAAGTGTGAGCTTATATACCAAAGCAAAGAAAAAGAAAGAAGAAAAAGAGCGAATGTGCAAAGAGAAAATAGGCATATACCACTGTATTGTAGTATGACAAAGAGACACTTTTGAGATTTTGAATCCCAAGTGAATACGTTGATCCTAAAACACTTGGGACTACCTCGTTAACTCAGTCGGTTGAACCGGATTCTTTTACATTATGTTGAGATTCATCTTTTATGAACTGTTGATAACTAAGGTGTGGAAGACTTCTAATACTATTCAGATGGTTCGAGTAAGGTACTATTCATGAACTTATTCCTCTGTATTGTACATGATAAACACATGCTGTAATTGCCTCATTTATTTTATCGACTTAGCTTCCTGAATATGAGGATCACATCCATTAAGCTAAAACTTGCTCGGGACGAGCAAGAGTCTAAGCGTGGGGAATTTTATGAGTGCATATTTGCATCATGTTTTACATTATTATTTTGCATTGTAGATGTAGGATCTTGGTATTTTACGGCGCTCGCGTGCACATTTTATGTCTGTTTTCACCAGGATCAGGACAAATGATGGATCCAATGGATACAATTATTGGAGCAGTTATACTGTGGAGAAAAGGAGTCAAAAACAACGTAAATCGCTTATTTGGGAAATATTAATAATACCATAAGAAAACCAAAAGCGAACAAGGGAGGCAGAAGGTTCAACGACCAACTATACGACAGGAGCAAATTTTCCGGCCGTATAGTTGGTGTCGCCTCCTCCTCGTTAAATAGTTTTACCCGGTGCAATTGGTTCGAGGAGACGATATACAAAACACCCAGAAATTGTAGAAACCTCACCTCCAGAAGGCGTCTAGAGGGGGGACGCATCCACAAGGGATCCATCTTCGCCCTACGCAGATCCGGGAGGCTAAGGCACCGATCTTCATCATCCACCGCTGCATCACCACCATCTCCATCCATCCCATCTACATCTTGTCTAGATCTTGCTGTAGTTCCTATACTCGTTGTGGATTTATACAAGTATTATTCATCTATAATTGTTTCCATTACCATTGCCATGATGTTGATTGCCTCCATGTCTAAGTAGATCATTACTTCTTGGGGAGATGGAGAAACCCTAGTATGAGATTAAAATAACATAAAGTCTATTATGATATTCATCGCTATGACCATGTGTTAGATCTTCTACATCTTGATGTTGAGAGAAGTCGACCTCTCAATATTTGCCTCTTGCGGGGACTTGATGGAGGGAACTACTTGTTGGTAGATGGAGGTGTGCTAGTACTTACAGTGACTATAAAGCTGTTGGCACTCCTTGCGTATCAATGATACATTGCAAATGTATCTATAATTTTTGATGTTCCATGCTTGGTTTTATCTACTTTCTTATGTTTTGTCCACACTTTGGAGTATTTCTATACACTTTCTTGGACTAACCTATTAACAAGATGCCACAGTGACAGTTGCCTGTTTTCTGCTGTTTTTGGTTCCAGGAAAGTCAGAAAATCAATATTCTCGGAATTGGACCGGACAAAAGCCAAAGTCGATATTTTACGGGAAGACTCACGGAGTCAAAAGACGAGACGGAGAGGGGCCACAGGGTGGCCACACCATGTGGTGGCGCGGGCTAGCCCTGGCCGCGCCACCAGGTGGTGTGGGCCCCCTGGCCACCCATCGACCTTGCCTCTTCGCCTATAAGATGCCTCCCGATGCAAAAACCCTAAATAATCAAGCCTCCAGCCACGAAAAGTTCCGCAGCGCCGCCGCCACCGAAGGGGAGATTCTAGGGACAGAAAGTCTCTGTTCCGGCACCCTGCTGGGACAGGGAAGTGCCCCCGGAGCCATCTCCATCGATCTCCACCACCATCTCCATCGCCGTTACTGATTCCCATGATGAGGAGGGAGTAGTTCTCTCTCGAGGCTAAGGGTTCTACCGGTAGCTATGTGTTCATCTCTCTCTCTGTGCATGATCATATTGTGATCATGAGCTTGTAATCTATAGATCTACCTTGCTACTCAAGTGCTTTAATAGATCTCTGCTCTCCCCATGTGTGTGAAAGTGACAGCGTGCACACCATGATGGCACATAGGCTAGATATTACAAATACTTGTTATGAGTTATATTTGGAGTTGGATGTCTCTATGAAATTGTGGTGTTTGTTTGAACCATCTAGTGCTCAAGGTGACAGTGTAGGGTTATCTAGATGGAAAAGGCTTAATTTGAGGTGTGCTATTATAGCCCTACCATCGATTAGATTGTCCAACCAGAGAGTAGTTAAGAGTAGTATCATAAAAATGATATATTTATATGAGAGTGTTCACTAGTGAAAGTATGATCTCTAGGCCTTGTTTCTAAGCATTGATACACCGTTTGCAATTAGATCTGTTACGTGTTTGCTTGCTTCCATCTTTATTTCAATTTGCCTTTAGTCTTTTCCACGCCTTCAAGCTATTTTCTATCACCGTTACCACTTATAATTATCTATACCACTTGTATTTCACTATATCTTCGCCGAACTAGTGCACCTATACACTTGACAAGTGTATTGGGTGTATTGGGGACACAAGAGACTTCTTGTATCTTGATTGCAAGGTTGCTTGAGAGGTATACCTTTGACCACTTCCCCCTAAGTTCGATAAACCTTGGGTGATTGATGGCTCAATGCACGGCGCCCAGAAAAGTGTTGGTGCATGGTTGATGTAGAGCTCGTTGGGAACCCCAAGAGGAAGGTATATGAACATAGCAGCAAGTTTCCCTCAGTATGAAACCAAGGTTTAATCGAACCAGTAGGAGCAAGGAAACACCCCAAAGGTGTTACTAGCTGACCTTTGGCAGGGCGCACTACCGGTGCTAGTAGCAACGTGGAGACCTGCACAACACAACCACAGAACTTTGTCCCCAACTTGCGATGAGGTTGTCAATCTCACCGTGTTTTGCTGAAAACAAAGGATTAAACATATCGAATGGAAAGAAGTAATAGTTTAAAGAAAGTAAACACAAAGAAGTAAACAGTTTATAGATTGTATGTAAAGAAAAAGGACCGGGATCCATAGTTCACTAGAGGTGGCTCTCCTTAAGATAGATAACATGCTAGGTGAATAAATTACAGCGGGGAAATTGACAAACATCAAGAAAGCAATACATGCATATACTAATCATCTTGATTCCTTTGGGACTTGATTGGGCATTACAACATTATACATAGACCGCCATCCAACTGCATCTATGACTAATAATCCACCTTCAGGTTATCATCCGAACCCCCTCCAGCATTAAGTTCCAAGCAATAGATTATTGCTTTACGAACTGTGTGTAAAGTAAACAATACGATTGTTCTATGAACAAAGGATTGTTGTTTTCTCCCTAGTAGCAACAGCACATCTAGTACCTTAGAGATTTCTGTCACCTCCCTAGATTACCAGAGGCATGAACCCACTATTGAGCATATATACTAACTCTTGGAGTTGCTAGCATCTACTTGGCCAAGATAGCTACTAACAACGGAAAGCATGCAAGATCACAAATAACAAAGACATGATAGAATCAATAATCAATCTAAAATAGCATCTCAATATCCATCGGATCCCCGCAAACACAACATGCAGAATTACAAATAGATGATCTTGATCATGAACGGAGCTCACAAGATCTAAACATGAAAGCACAAAGGAGGAGAACCAGCCATCTTGCTACTACATGGATCCGTAGTCCAAGGATGAACTACTCACGCATCACACCGGAGGCTTGCATGATGATGAAGAAGGCCTCCAGGGTGAATTCCCCTCTCTGACAAGGTGCGGGAAGAGCTTCAGATCCCTCCCGATCTAGGGATGGATATGACGGTGGCTACAGACTCTTTCGTGGATTTTTTTGATCGGGTACTTAGGGTTTACGTCATGAGGGCATCTTATAGTCGGAAGGGGAGGCCGAGGGGGTGCCAGGGCTGGCCTCACCACCCCCTGGCATGGGCCAGGCTGGGCCGCGCGGCCAGGTGGTGTGGTGGCCCCCTGGCCCCTCTCCGTCTCGTACTCTAGCATCTGATGACTTCCAGAAAAATAGGCACTTTGGCTTTTGTCCCGTCCAATTCCGAGAATATTCATTGTCTAACTTTCTTGGAACCAAAAACAATAGAAAACAGGCAGCTGGCACTGTGGTTCTTGTTAATAGGTTAGTCCAAGAAATCAAATGAAAAGTACTCCAAAGTTGAAACAAAACACAAGAAAGTAGATAAAACCAAGCATGGAACATCAAAAATTATAGATACATTTGCAATGTATCAACATCCCCAAGCTTAACTCCTGCTCGTCCTCGAGTAGGTAAGTGATAAAAAGAAAGAATAATTTTTGAGGTGACATGCACCATCAAAGACTTGATCAAAGTATTTGTAAAACATTCAAAGCTGGGATCATAGTACTTCAATCATAACATGAAAGACAAAGTTCGAGCAATAAGCAAAGAAACTATGATGCAACATGAAAAGGCACAAACAAAAGATTCATGAATAACAATGCTTTGCAAGACGATTGTTTGTTTCACATAAAGAAAACATAGCATAATAGTATTCAGCTTGTCCCTCATAGAGTAGCAAATATAAATGCATAGGACACCTTCAAAGTTCATAAGAGTGACTAGATACAAAAGTTTAAAACAAGCAATATCAAGTTATGCATCAATCGACTAGTCTTGGGACAATGCACATAGAACTAAGAATGGCCACTATGCTCTCAAAGTAGGTGCATAAAGGTAGAAGATGGAGACTCAATATAATGGTAGAAGAAAGGCCTTTTTATAAAAGGAAGTAGGTATTCAAGTCTCATAAAGAGCTTCCAAAAATTATGGTACTTATAGCTTTCAGCTCCCATTGCCCCTATCATAAGCATATTGAAGTGATTAAGGTTAAAGTGAACAAACTATGGTGTACATGCTTGACGAAGTATAAGTTAGAAATCTCATGTCCCTTGTATACGAGGGCCGCTCCTCATGCTACTCAAGTTTAGTCACCGATAAGTTCTTGTCATTGTAAGTATATGTGTATCATAGAGAACTGCCAACGGGGTACCCCTTGCGCGATGATAGGGAAGAATCCCCATATCAAAATGACAAGGCAAGCAGACAACGAGCATCTCAACAATCTTCTTATTTACCATGGGAATATGGTGCCTTTTTATCTCTTTCCTCTTTTCATAGTATCTCTTTTCTCTTTTTTCTTAATATAGGACTTTATAAGAAGAATGCTTCATAGACAGCTCATTATGGTTACGCTGCAGGTTTCCACCATGTCAGCATGGATTAGACCAGCGGCCCAGGTGTTTCTCTAACACATATACATAACTCCATGGACTTACAAGCTCCCCTTTCATTTCACACCGACGACATCCATATACAAAAGAGCATGATATCAACTAGGTACAAGTACCAAGTGCAATGTTGAAAGTGTTCCCCATGAAAGCATGGTTCTGCTAATTCCCAACAAATAAGTGCAAGCATATACAACATAGATGACACAATGGTTCAAGTTTATTAAGGGCAAGTAAAGTAAAGTGTGCCATCAAGTTCGTGAGAGCTTTAATCACTAGTTTTCTCATAACAAGTTTTAATTTGGAAGGTAAACAAAAGCATGAATATACTTGGAATAGCATAAGGTAGTAGGTAGGTATGGTGGACTCTTTGGAATAACTTGTTTTAGGGAATTGGATGCATGAGTGGAACTCATACTTTGTTGTGGAGGCTAGCAAAAGACAGGGAGCGACAAACTAAGAGAGCAATAATGGCCATAATCATGCAGAGCGACAAAACATCAATGATAAAAGCATAAAGTGATACTACAAGTTGAAAACTAAAGGATCATAAAGGCTATGGTGACTTGAGATAGTCATAACATGGTGTGAGCATGCGCCAAGTCAACCCAAATAAAGCATCAAAGGAGAATACCACTATACTATGCTTTAATATGCTAAAACAACGCATGATTCATCCAAGGCACATTAAGCAATATCAATTGTTTATAACATGTCATGCTACATCAAAGAATACTAAGCATAAAGCCAAAACAATATCAAGCATGGCAAGACAAAGCGTAGGCCATAGTCAAAAACAAGCTCTTTTTACCACATAAGCATGAACTTTCCTACTCTTTTCTAAACCAAACCAAACTATTTGCAAACCAATGTATGAAAGAGGGGGTACAACCAATTTATTCAGCAAACTAAGAAAACAAAGCAAATGAAAAACCAAAACAAAAAAAGAAAAAGAATACGCTCCAAGAACAACACAACCGTGCAAATAAAAATGAAGCGTTTGGAAGAAACCTGGGATTTTTATTGATGAAGAAGGGGATGCCTTGGGCATCCCCAAGCTTTGACGCTTGTACTTCTTGGATATTTCTTGGGGTGACACGCATGGCATCCCCTCGCTTGAGCTTTAGTCCATCCTTCATCTCATTACTCATTCCTTTCATACACCTGAAAATTTTCCTTCATACAAAACTTCACACAATCTTTATTAGCAACATTAGTGCACTCAAGATACATAAGTCTTAAGGTTCAGTTCTAACACCAAATAAACTTCCATTAGAACACTATCTACTGTAGCACTTCCCTCAAAAATCTCAATTCCCCAAAAGAACTCAAAAAGGAACCAACAAGAAGCAAATGCAGAAAATGGCAGAAATCTGTCAAAACAGACCAGCAGGTAAACACGAATTTTTTCGAAGACCTTCTGTTGCTCAAATCAAAAAGTGTTGAACTAACAAAAGTTAGATAACAACCTGGGTCAGAAGCACAAAATTCATGCCTCAAAAAGACGTTCAGAGATTTTACAAGAATTTTTACGGTGAAGCACAGAAATCTGTTTCGGGGCAGCAACTTTCCCAATCATTACTTCTCTCTCATTAGAGGTTACTTTTGGCACAAAAAGCAAATAAAAAGGATAAGGAGCGGTAACTTGCAAGACTCATCTAAAACTTTTGGGTTATCTCCCAATAAGTACTTTTCTTTAACGCCTTTAAGTTAGGCATAAGAAGCAAGAAAAAGAACCAAGTGTTCTCAAATGAAGAAGCATTAAGACCAAATCTTGTTTTCATAGGAGAAGCAAAAGAAATCTTCTCTCTCTTCTTAGGAAAGTGTTCTATACCTTTCTTGAGTGGGAGTTGATATTTAATGGTACCTTCTTTCATATCAATGATGGCACCAACAATTCTAAGAAAAGGTCTTCCCAAAGTAATAGGACAAGAAGCATTGTATTCAACATTCAAAACATAGAAATCAACAGGGACATAAGCATTGTTAACCATAATAAGAACATCATTAAGACTCCCCATGAGTTTCTTTTTAGCATTATCATCAAGTGGGACATTCAAATAACAATCTTCAAGAGGAGGCAAATCAAGCATATCATAAATCCTTCTGGGCATAATAGAAACACTACTATCAAGATCACATAAAGCTTTGAAATCAAAGTCATTCACTTTCGTATTAATGATGGGTTCCCAACCAACTTCTTATTTAATAGGAATAGAAGCTTTATGTTTCATCTTTTCTTCTTTAATCTTTATGAGAGCATCAGTAATATGTTTTGTAAAGGCCAGGTTCATAGCACTAGCATTAAATTTTTAGCAAGATTTTGTAGGAACTTAATAACTTCAGAGATGTTGCAACCATCAAGATCAAAAACAAATTTATCATCTAAAGTAGTAGAACTATTACTAGCCTCAACACTAGTGGTGGTGATAGTAGAAACACTAATGTTTCTAGCAATTTCATCTTCTCTTTCCCACTTAGCATGTAATTCAGCTATAGTCTAACATTTTCATCAATTCTCACTTGTATAGTGATACATTGCAAATGTATCTATAATTTTTGATGTTCCATGCTTGGTTTTATCCACTTTCTTGTGTTTTGTTCCAACTTTGGAGTACTTTTCATATGATTTCTTGGACTAACCTATTAACAAGAGCCACGATTACTGCCTGTTTTCTGTTGTTTTTGGTTCCAGGAAAGTCAGAAAATGAATATTCTCAGAATTGGACAGGACAAAAGCCAAAGTGCCTATTTTTCCGGAAGGGATCAAGTGCGAGAATACAAAACGGAGAGGGGCTAGAGGGCGGCCACACCACCTGGCCGCGCGGCTAGGCCTGGCCCGCGCCAGGGGGTGGTGTGGCCAGCCCAGGCACCCCCTCGGCCTCCCCTTCCGACTATAAGATGCCCTCGGGACGTAAACCCTAAGTACCCGATCAAAAATCCACGAAAGAGTCTGTAGCCGCCGTCATCTCCATCCCTAGATCGGGAGGGATCTGAAGCTCTTCCCGGCACCCTGCCGGAGAGGGGAATTCACCCCAGAGGCCTTCTTCATCACCATGCAAGCCTCCGGTGTGATGCGTGAGTAGTTCATCCTTGGACTATGGATCCATGTAGTAGCTAGATGGCTGGTTTCTCCTCCTTTGTGCTTTCATGTTTAGATCTTGTGAGCTCCGTTCATGATCAAGATCATCTATTTGTAATTCATACATGTTGTGTTTGCGGGGATTCGATGGATATTGAGATGCTATTTCAGATTGATTATTGATTCTATCATGTCTTTGTTATTTGAGATCTTGCATGCTTTCCGTTGTTAGTAGCTATCTTGGCCAAGTAGATGCTAGCAACTCCAAGAGTTAGTATTTATGCTCGATAGTGGGTTCATGCCTCTGGTATTCTAGGAAGTGGAAATCTCTAAGGTACTAGATGTGTTGTTGCTACTAGGAGAAAACAACAATCCTTTGTTCATAGAACAACCGTATTGTTTACTTTACACGCAGTTCATAAAGCAATAATCTGTTGCTTGCAACTTAATCTTGGAGGGTTGGATGATAACCCGAAGGTGGATTATTAGTCATAGATGCAGTTGGATGGCGGTCTATGTATTATGTTGTAATGCCCAATCAAGTCTTAGAGGAGTCAAGATGATTAGTATATGCATGTATTGCTTTCTCGGTGTTTGTCAATTGCCTGCTGTAATTTGTTCACCCACATGTTATCTATCTTAAGGAGACACCTCTAGTGAACTATGGATCGGTCCTTTTCTTTACATACAATCTACAATCTTTTCTTGCTTTGTGTTTACTTTACGCAAACTTTTACTTCTTTCCATTTGATATGTTTAATCCTTTGTTTTCCATAAAACACGGTGAGATTGACAACCTCATAAAGTTGGGGACAAAGTTCTATGGTTGTGTTGTGCGGGTCTCCACGTTGCTACTATGCGGTGATGCATACCTTAAGCTCTAGCAACACCTTTGGGGTGTTTCCTTGCTCCTACTGGTTCGATTAAATCTGGGTTTCATAACTGAAAAGAGGAAAGATACCTGCACAAGACCAAGGTTTAATCGAACCAGTAGGAGCAAGGAAACACCCCAAAGGTGTTACTAGCTGAGCTTTGGCAGGGCGCGCTACCGGTGCTAGTAGCAACGTGGAGACATGCACAACACAACCACAGAACTTTGTCCCCAACTTGCGATGAGGTTGTCAATCTCACCGTGTGTTGCTGACAATAAAGGATTAAACGAATGGAAAGAAGTAATAGTTTGCGTAAAGTAAACACAAAGCGTAAATAGTTTATAGATTGTATGTAAGAAAAAGGACCGGATCCATAGTTCACTAGAGGTGGCTCTCCTTAAGATAGATAACATGTCAGGTGAACAAATTACAAGGGCAATTGACAAACATCGAGAAAGCAATACATGCATATACTAATCATCTTGACTCCTTTGAGACTTGATTGGGCATTACAACATTATACATAGACCGCCATCCAACTGCATCTATGACTAATAATCCACCTTCAGGTTATCATCCGAATCCCCTCCAGTATTAAGTTGCAAGCAATAGATTATTGCTTTACGAACTGCGTGTAAAGTAAACAATACGATTTCTGTCACTTCCCCAGATTACCAGAGGCATGAACCCACTATCGAGCATAAATACTAACTCTTGGAGTTGCTAGCATCTACTTGGCCAAGATAGCTACTAACAACGGAAAGCATGCAAGATCACAAATAACAAAGACATGATAGAATCAATAATCAATCTGAAATAGCATCTCAATATCCATCGGATCCCCGCAAACACAACATGCAGAATTACAAATAGATGATCTTGATCATGAATGAAGCTCACGAGATCTAAACATGAAAGCACAAAGGAGGAGAACCAGCCATCTAGCTACTACATGGATCCGTAGTCCAAGGATGAACTACTCACGCATCACACCGAAGGCTTGCACGATGATGAAGAAGGCCTCCAGGGTTAATTCCCCTCTCCGGTAGGGTGCCGGGAAGAGCTTCATATCCCTCCCGATCTAGGGATGGAGATGACGGTGGCTACAGACTCTTTCGTGGATTTTTGATCGGGTACTTAGGGTTTACGTCCCGAGGGCATCTTATAGTCGGAAGGGGCAGCCGAGGGGGTGCTAGGGCTGGCCTCACCACCCCCTGGCGCGGGCCAGGCTGGGCCGCGTGGCCAGGTGGTGTGGTGGCCCCCTGACCCCTCTCCGTCTCATACTCTGGCATCTGATGACTTCCAGAAAAATAGGCACTTTGGCTTTTGTCCCGTCCAATTCCGAGAATATTCATTTTCTGACTTTCCTAGAACCAAAAACAGCAGAAAACGGGTAGCTCGCATTGTGGCTCTTATTAATAGGTTAGTCCAAGAAATTAAATGAAAAGTACTCCAAAGTTGGAACAAAACACAAGAAAGTGGATAAAACCAAGCATGGGACATCAAAAATTATAGATAAATTTGCAATGTATCAGTGATCCACTTAAGGGAAAACTTGCTGCTGTTCTACAAATCTCTACACTTGGAGGCCCAACAACTGCCTACAAGAACAGAAGTGCGTAGACATCAAGCTATTTTCTGGCGCTGTTGCCGGGGAGGTAAGGTAAAAGGTACTCACATCCTCCAGTGTGAGTGCTCAAAGTTATTTCCTTTAGATTCTGCAATTTTTTCTTTTTGTTTCTTGTTTTCACTAGTTAGTCTTAACGGAAAACAACAACAAAATTAGAGAGCTTTATAGTATTTATCTTGAGTTAGGACATGAAGTGTTTGAAGAGAAAATTTAAAAACCTATGGAACTTTATTTGCATGCTAATAGCAATTTTGTTATTATGAATTCTTTGGACACCATAATTGCTAATGCTATGGAACTAAGCTTGGGGAAGTTAGTTTTGATGAGCATGATATTTTTAGTCCCCTAAGCATGGAGGAGAAAATTTACTTTGATGACACTATGCCTCCAATATATGATGATTACAATGATGAGTATGATATTTTCAGTCCACCTACTATTGAGGGGAAAATTGATTATGATTACAATATGCCTCCTATATTTGATGATTATGGTGATAAGAATAATAATGATAGCTATTTTGTTGATTTTGCTCCCACTACAATTAATAAGAATGACTATGCTTATATGGAGAGTAATAATTATTATATGCATGTAGCTCATGATAAGAATGTTTTATGTGATAGTTATATTGTTAATTTTATTCATGATGCTACTAAAAGTTATTATGAGAGAGGGAAACATGTTTTTATGCATCTCAATAATATTAAGGTTTCCCCTCTTTATGTTGAAAATCTTGAAGTTGCACTTGTTTTGCTTTCCTATGCTTGTTGCTTTGTGCTTTCATGACTTGTTTCTTTACAAGATTCCTATGCATAGGAAGTGGGTTAGACTTAAATATGTTTTGAATTTGCTTCTTGATGTTCTTTTTACTTCAATTCATATTTCCTATGTGAGCATCTTCTCAAACTATCATGCCTAACTTAAATGCGTTAAAGAAAAGTACTTATTGGGAGATAACCCAAAAGTTTTAGTTGAGTCTTGGAAGTTATTACCTCTGTAATAACCTCTCCTTGTCATTTTTGTGTTTTTTTTGTGCCAAGAGTAACCTCTAATGAGAGAGAAGTAATGATTGGGAAAGTTGATGTCCCGAAATAGATTTCTGTGCTTCACCTTAAAAATTCGTGTAACATCTCTGCACGTCCTTTTGAGGTGTGTTTTTTTGTGCTTATGCACCAGGTTGTTATCTAACTTTCTTTAGTTCAACACTTTTTTATTTGAGCAATAGAAGGGTTTTGAAAAAATTTGTATTTACCTGCTGGTCTGTTTTGACAGATTTCTACCATTATTTGCATTTGCTTCTTGTTGGTTCCCTTTTGAGTTTTTTTGGGGAATTGAACTTTTTGAGGGAAGTGCTATAGTAGCTTGTGTTTTAATGGAAGTTTAATTGTTGTTGAAACTGAACCTAAAGACTTATTATCTTGAGTGCACTAATGTTGCTAATAAAGATTGTGTGAAGTTTTGTATAAAGGAAAATTTTCAGGTGTATGGAAGGAATGAGTAATGAGATGAAGGATGGAGTAAATCTCAAGCTTGGGGCATGTCACCCCAAGAAATATCCAAGAAGTACAAGCGTCAAAGTTTGGGGATGCCCAAGGCATTCCCTTGTTCATCAATAAAAATCCCAGGTTTCTTCCAAATGCTTTATTTTTATTGTTTCATGCACAATTGTGTTGTTCTTGGAGCGTCTTCGTTTTGTTTTTAGTTTTTGTTTTCTTTGTTTGCTTAGTTTTCTTGAATAAGTTGGTTGGATCCCAGCACACTTCTTTTGGAGAGAGACACACCCCGTTATTCATTGCCTAGAACACTCTAGTTTTCACTCTTATTATCCTATGAGTGTTCTCTTTTGCTAGCACTGGGTTTAGCCTTAGTTTTCTTGTGCTTTCAGCTTAGAACTTTCTAGTTATTCCTTTTGGATTTGTGAGACAAGCTCACTGATCTTTATTTATTATTATCTTTGTGAGTTTTTTCAAATAAGTTGGTTTGGATTGGAAAAGAGTAGGAAAAGTTCATGCTTAAGTGGTAAAAGGAGCTTGTTTTTGACTGTGGCCTATGCTTTGTCATGCCATGCTCGATATTGTTTTGGCTTTATGCTTAGTATTCTTTGTCGTAGCATGACTTGTTATAAACAATTGAGATTGCTTAATGTGCCTTGGATGAATCATGTGTTGTTTTAGCATATTAAAGCATAGTATAGTGGTATTCTCCTTTGATGCTTTATTTGGGTTGACTTGGCGCATGCTCACACCATGTTATGACTATCTCAAGTCACCATAGCCTTTATGATCCTTTAGTTTTCAACTTGTAGTATCACTTTATGCTTTGATCAATGATGTTTTATCGCTCTGCATGATTATGGCCATTATTGCTCTCTTAGTTTGTCGCTCCCAGTCTTTTGCTAGCCTCCGCAACCAAGTATGAGTTCCACTCATGCATCCAACTCCCTAAACCAAGTTATTCCAAAGAGTCCACCATACCTACCTACTATCTTATGCTATTCCTGTTGGAGATATGCCCAAGAGGCAATAATAAATTGATTATTATTATATCTTTATGTTTATGATAAATGTTTACATCCCATGCTATAATTGTATTAACCGAAAACATTAACACTTGTGTGTTTTGTAAACATAAAAGAGTCCCTAGTAAGCCTCTTGTTGAACTAGCTTGTTGATTAATAGATGATCATGGTTTCCTGATCATGGACATTGGATGTCATTAATAACAAGGTTATATCATTAGGAGAATGATGTGATGGACACACACCCATAGTAAGCGTAGCATAAGATCAAGTCATTAAGTTCGTATTGCTATAAGCTTTCAAATGCATAGTAACCTAATCCTTCGACCATGAGGTTATGTTAATCACCATCACCGGATGGGTACTTTGATGACATCAAACATCGCTTCGTAACTTGGTGGTTATAAAGGTGTCATTGGGTATTCTGAAAGTATGTGTTGAAGCGCATGGACCAAGATTGGGATTTGTCCATCCATATGACGGATAGATATGCTCTGGGCCCTCTCGGTGGAATGTCATCTAGTTAGCTTGCAAGCATGTGACTAGGTCACAAGGGATGACATAACATGGAACGAGTAAAGAGTACTTATCAGTAACAAGGTGGAACTAGGTAGGGAGATCTGCGATCAAACCTCGGATAAGTAGAATATCGCGTGACAAAGGGAATTGGTTTTGTATGTTAATGGTTCTATCGATCACGAAGTCATCGTTGAGTATGTGGGAGCCGTTATGGATCTCCAGATCCCGCTGATGGTTATTGATCGGAGAGGTGTCTCCATCATGTCTGCATATTCACGAACCGTAGGGTGACACACTTAAGGTTCGAAGTTGTTTTAAGTAGATATGGAATGTGCTTTGGAGACCGAATGTTGTTCAGAGTCTCGGATTGGATCCGGGACATCACGAGGAGATCCGGAATTGTCCGGAGAATAAGATTCATATATTGGGGATCATTTTCTAAGTTAGGAAATGTTCCGGAGTATTTGTATGGGGATTCTAGAAGGTTTCGGAATGTTCCGGAAGGTTCTAGGAGATTTCTTGGAGTTTGCTTGAAAACCAAGAAAGGATCAAGGAAGTCCTGACACGGATTCGTGGGGGAGGAGGATTCCTCCCCCCCTCCCAATCCACCGGCCAAGGAAGGAGGGGAGTCCTACTAGGACTCCCCCTCCCATGGCGCCTCCCTCCTTTAAATAGAGGGGAGGGGGCGCCACCCCCTAGCCCTCTCCCATAACAAACCCTAGCCGCCGCCTCTCTCCTCCTCCTTCCCTCTGCTCTGGCTTAGGCGAAGCCCTGCAGAATTCTCTACTCCACCACCACCACCACACTGTCGTGCTGCTGGGATTCCGTGGAGAAGATCTACTACCTCATTCATTGGAGCAGGGAGAGGAAGGTGCCTTTGACTCACGCGTGTGACCATTGCGGAAGCCTGCCGGAGCAGCGGCCGGAAGGATCGTCTACTCGATCTTGAGATCGGCAAGTGATCGACTACATCAACCATGAGATCCGTTCTCGCACAAGGCTTTTGGATCTACAAGGGTTAGTACAGATCTATCTCGTTGCACATGTCTAATAGATTAGATCTTGGATTTTATCTAGATTAGATCTGGGTTTTGTTCGTTCTTGCAATAGAATTTTTTTGTTTTCCATGCTACGAACCCATCAATTCCAAGTATATTCATGTTTTTGCCTACCTTCCAAATTAAACTTGTTATGAGAAAACTAGTTATTAAAGCTCTCACGAACTTGATGGCACACTTTACTTTTTTGCATTTAATAAACTTGAACCATTGGGGCCATCTTTGTTGCGTATATGCTTGCGCTTTATAAGTTGAAGTAAGCAGAACCATGTATCATGGGGACCGCTTTCAACATTGCACTTGTACTTTGTACCCCGTTGATATCATGTTCTTTTGCTTATGGATCCCGGTGGTGTGAAATAAAAGTGGAACTTGTAAGATCATGGAGTTTGTATGTGTGTTAGAGAAACGCCTGGGCCGCTAGCCTAAGCCATGCCTAATCATGGTGGAAACTTGCAGCATCACCATAATGAGCACTCTATGAAGCATCCTTAATAAAAACCTATGCAAATAGCAAATAAAAAGATCGCTGAGATGCTCATTGTCTGATTGCCTTGTCATTTTGATTATGGGATAGCTCCTGTATCATGTGCAAGGGGTACCCTGTTGGCGGTTCTTTATGATACATATGTACTTACAATGACAAGAGCTTACTTGTGACTAAATTTGAGTAGCATGTGGTTTGGTATTCGTAAGTAAGGGGCATGAGATTTCAGCTTATAACTTGTCAAGCATATCCTCTTAGTTGTGTCACTTTAACCTTAATCACTTAAAGATGCTTATGATAGGGGCAATGAGAGCTGAAAGCTATAAGTACCATAATTTTTGGAAGCTCTTTATGAGACTTGAATCCCTACTTCCTTCTATGAAGGCCTTTCTTCCACCATTATATTGAGTCTCCACCTTCTATCTTTATGCACCTACTTTGAGAGCATAGTGTCCATTCTTAGTTCTATGTGCATTGTCCCAAGACTTGTTGATTGATGCATAACTTTGATATTGCGTGTTCTTAAACTATTTGTATATAGTCACTCTTATGAACTTTGAAGGTGTCCTATGCATTTATATTTTCTACTCTATGAGGGACAAGCTAAATGCCACTATGCTATGTTTTCTTTATGTGAAACAAACAAACGTCTTTCAATGCATTGTTATTCATGTCTTTTGTTTGTGCCTTTTCATGTTACAACATAGTTGCTATGTCTTATAGTTAGAACTTTATCTTTCATATTATGATTAAAGTACTATGATCCCAGCTTTCAATGTTTTACAAATACCTTGATCAAGTTTATGATGGTGCATGTCATCTCAAAAATTATTCTATCTTTTTATCACTTACCTACTCGAGGACGAGTGGGAGTTAAGCTTTGGGATGTTGATACATTGCAAATGTATCTTAATTTTTGATGTTCCATGCTTGGTTTTATCTACTTTCTTATGTTTTGTCCATACTTTGGAGTATTTCTATACACTTTCTTAGACTAACCTATTAACAAGATGCCATAGTGCCAGTTGCCTGTTTTCTGCTGTTTTTGGTTCCAGGAAAGTCAGAAAATCAATATTCTCGGAATTGGACCGGACAAAAGCCAAAGTCGATATTTTACCGGAAGACTCACGGAGCCAGAAGACGAGACGGAGAGGGGCCACAGGGTGTCCACACCATGTGGTGGCGCGGGCTAGCCCTGGCAGCGCCACCAGGTGGTGTGGGGCCCCTGACCGCCCACCGACCTTGCCTCTTCGCCTATAAGATGCCTCCCGATGCAAAAACCCTAAATAATCAAGCCTCCAACCATGAAAAGTTCCACAGTGCCGCCGCCACCGAAGGGGAGATTCAGGGGACAGAAAGTCTCTGTTCCGGCACCTTGCCGGGATGGGCAAGTGCCCCCGAAGCCATCTCCATCGACCTCCACCACCATCTCCATTGCCTATTGGGGGGATACCCCCGGGTAGGGTCACGCCGGGGTATAAATGCCGAGTTAGCCGAGGTACGGCAAGGTCAAAGCGGATGTTGGCCGAATCACCTCAAGGCAGGCCGAATCTCGGGGTAACCCGGACCAGGGGATGTCCACCTAACTGGGTCTCAGCCGACTTATATCGTAAGTCGGTGGGATGAATCTAACTTGTATGTAGGAACAGAGGTGGCCGGATCAACTATGTAGGATCCGGGTCATGTCAAGCTTGTAAGAGAAGGAAGGTATCTCGTTGGTCAAAGGTGACCACGGTGCGCAGAGCGTGAGCGAAGCAGACAGAGGTAGGACCACCAAGGCGTGGCCGACAAAGGTGACGAAGCCTATGTCGGATGACGCAGGCGCCGCAGAGGCTCACGTAGCCTCTGCATGGATGACACGGGGGAAAAGGTGACCCGGTCGGCTTACTATTTTGGGAAGAGGCATATTCCCTGGAATATGCCTCCACGTATGCCCTAATTGGAGACCTAGCCACCCCTATATAAGGAGGGCTAGGGTCTCTGTAGAAAGGGTTGATCTCGAGGAGGTTGGTCTTTAACTGGTTGAGTTTTACTTGGTTCCTGAGGGCTAGCTAGTGGTGAGAGTAAGAGAGTTCTTCTTCCTCCTCTCCCCAATACAGCTCAAGGAGCACTTGTAAACCTTGGAAGTGAATCAAATACAAAGCTATCGTGTGTGGAATCACCACACTATGCCTCCCTGGATTCCCCTAGTGCATTTAGTCCCCACCTTTAGCCTATCCATGGCATCTGCCGTGACACCACCACGATAGTTGGCGCCCACCATGGGGCTAGCGGCGCTAGCAGGGGTGAAGATCCGGACGGGAAACCTCGCCGGCCGTGAGCGCCGTCTCTGGGCTCGTTCAGCGCTTTGGAGCGCTGGATTTCGTCAGCAACAACGCTGGCTGCTTCGGCAAGCGTCCTCTTCCGTGCAACGGCCTCTTCATCAAGCTCGGCGCTCACAAGGTCTACGTTGTTGTCGATGTGTCATGCATTCATCCACGGCACGTCGTCGAAGGAGGCGAGCCACCCCTTAGCGTGGTTCACGGGGCGCGTATCGCTCGCTCCCCGGACCGTGTAGAGGTGATGATGACTGCGCCTGGCGCCGACGTAAGCAAGGATCCGGCACCAGATCCGGAGGTAACGCCAAAGGCACCAAGGAAAAGTAGAGGTCCTCCGCTAGAGAGGCCTGAGAATGTGTTGCAGCAGGCGATGGACAGCTTGGCAAACCCGGTAGCAGTGGCAGTAGATCCGACTCAGGCACAGGCCGAGCTAGAGGAAACTAGGCAAAAAATACTAGAGGGTGCGAAAAAGATAGCTGCAGCTCAGCAGTCATTGAACATGACACTGCATGAGTACGCGAAGGCAAATAAGGTAGATGCTGTAAAAGTGAAGGGGAGAAATCTCATGAGTGAAATGAACAGAGAGGGTGATACTAGGATTGAGGAATCAGAAAACTGTTTGTCCGTGGGGCTGCCGAAGTATAGTACCCCGGCAAAGAACCTCAGGGCAACAGATGCAGCTGCATCCGAGTTAGAAGGTCTGACGGGTGAAGCCCGCCAAAGACAGCAAGATAGGGTCAATGAGTTGGTTCGGATCGTGAACAGGCAAAATGAGGAATTGCTCAGGGCTAACTCGGAGAGAGCTGGGGCCTCCAAGATCATTCATTCGGCGGTGGGTAACCCGGAGAAATCTGCTGGAGCCGCTTCGTCTCCTCATGGTGGTCCTAGGAGAGAGGTCGTAACTTCGGCCAGGAGGAATAAGCAGATAGTCCCATATGACCCGGCAAGGGCAGGGAAAGGAAAAGAAGTGCAGAGAAATGAGGATCGAAGGAGTGTGAGCCGAGGTGAAGCTGGCTGAGGTAATCGTGACCAAGGCAATGCCGGTCAAGGAAATGCTGTAAACGGCAATGCCGGACAGCGTAATTTTGTAGGTGCAGGTCAACCGCGGTAGCAGAATATACCAAGGCAAGAGCAAAGTGCCGGCCGAGGTATGCAACAGAAAGGTGCTCCACGAGAGCAAGACCGATATAACGATGGTGATTCGGAAATGGTGAACGCAGGATACCTAAGGCCGGACTATCATGTGATAGGGTCAAGATTGGGAAGCAGGGATTTGATGCCTGATGACGCCAGGCTAAAACTGGATCGGCTGTATAAGTTGGAGCAAATTGAGTGTCAAGGTCCACCGGGTCCTGCATGTTTTGGGCCCCGGATCATGAAGGAACCTCCGGTACCTAACTTCCAGTTACCAAGAGGCACAAAGACGTATGACGGCAGCACTAAGCCGGAAGATTGGTTGATTAACTATGCAACAGCTGTAAAAATTGCCACAAGCAACTTGAGATGGGCTGTGAGATATGTACCCCAGATGCTGGAGGGGCCAGCGAGGGTATGGCTAAACAATTTGCTGCCCGGAAGTATCAACTGTTGGATCGACTTTGAGGAAATGTTTGTCAGTAATTTCTCAAGTACATATCAGAGGCCGAATAGGCCACAAACCCTAGAAATGTGCAAGCAAAGACCGAATGAGACTGACTGAGAGTTTTTAACCCGGTGGTGTACCGTGTGAAACTCATGTGAGGGTGTGATAGAGTCACATGCCATAGCATGGTTTGCGCAAGGGTGTAGATATGCAAGCATGTTGTGGCAAAGATTGCAAAGGGATATGCCAACTACATTAGCGGAGATGATCTGGATTGCTGATTCATACGCCCTGGGTGATCCGACTCAACCCAGGCTCGTGTCAAACGAGTCAAATGAGGAGTACTACCAGAGAGATGGGGCCGGGTCGTCCCGGAGGAATGATTACAGGGGTAAAAGAAGAGATGATAGACCGGATTACCGGTACAGTTTGCAACAAGTTGCTGCTGTGAATCAAGATCAACCCGGAGCAGTGAGTAATCAACGTCAGAAAACTGGAGGGCAACAATGGACACCAAGAAATGATGGAAAGAAAACTTGGACGCCAGAGCAGAAGAAACAGTGGCAAGAAAAGAAGGACCGTCCGAGGTATACTTACGAGTCAATGCTGGATCAGCTGTGTAAATTTCACACGCCAAATCCGAGTAACCCAGCGGGTCATACGACAAGGCAATGTGAGTGGATGCGTAAAATAGAACAAGGTGGTTCAGGGAATGCTCAGGTACCTCGGAATGATCAACCTTGGCAGGAGTTACCCCGGCAGCAATTGCTCTCCGGAGCGAACACGCACAGTTAATGTTGCCTCCCCCTCCGCCGAGGTATGACAACCATGAGAGAAGGGATGCAGTGCATCAGGTGGAGAACCAAAATCAATCGGATCAGAGGTACCCTAGAAACGAGGGGAGAAATGAGTACAGAGAGCATCATCAGAGTTGGTGTGTGTTTACCACAGAGGAAACGGATAGAAAGAGCTTGCAGCGCCGACACATGGAGGTGAATGCGGTAATGCCAGCAGTGACGAGGTATATGCCTTGGTCAGACCAGGAAATCACCTGGAGCATCAAACATCACCCCAAGCTTATGCCAAGTCCCAGTTCATATGCGCTAGTGCTGGATCCAACATTCATCGGGCCAAACATCAATGTGAGATTCTCCAAGGTACTGATTGATAATGGCAGTAGCATTAACATCATGTATGCGGATACGATGCGCAAGTTAGGTATCTCGGAGAACATGCTCCAGGCTACAAGGACTACTTTTCATGGCATTGTGCCAGGCATTTCTTGTGAGCCCATAGGCAAGGTCCGGGTTGACGTATTGTTCGGCACAAGAGATAACTGCCGAACTGAGAATTTGGAGTTTGAAGTGGTGAACTTAGAAAGTGTGTATCACGCGTTACTCGGAAGACCAGCACTGAACAAGTTCATGGCAAGTTGTCACATCAGTTACTTGAAAATGAAGTTGCCCGGGCCAAACGGAGCAATTACCATAGTCGGAGATTTCCGACGTTCCATTGAGTGTGCATCAGCCGGGTCTAACCTAGCCGAGTCACTCGTGATTGCGCAAGAGAAAAGAAAAATCCAAGAGGTGGCGGCATTGGCTCAGTCTGCGCAACAATATATGCTGACGTTGAGTAATCCGCATGGTAGTGTCTCATTCCAAGTGACAAAGGATACCAAGAAGGTGCCTGTTGATGATATGTTCCCAGAGCGCACCGTAACAATTGGTGCTGGGTTAAACGATAAATAGGAAAGCGATCTCGTCAACTTCCTCCGTGGGAATCAGGATATTTTTTCTTGGTCCACACAGGACTTCCAAGGTGTTCCGAGGGAGTTGGCCGAGCACTCTTTGAATGTGAGACCCGGAGCAAAGCCGGTGAAGCAACCTCTCCGCCGCTTCGCTGAAGATAGGAGAAAAGTCATTGGAGATGAGAGCTCTCAGTTGTTGGCTGCTGGATTTATCATGGAAGTTCTTTACCCGGATTGGCTATCTAATCCGGTGCTGGTGGAAAAGAAGAAAGACGATCCGAATGTGGCAGTGGTTTGGCGTATGTGTATCGATTACACGAACCTGAATAAGGCGTGTCCAAAAGATCCATTTCCACTGCCAAGGATAGATCAGGTCATAGATTCAACTGCTGGATGTGAACTGTTGTCATTCATAGATGCGTATTCTAGTTTCCACCAGATACCCCTGAATCCGGATGATCAAATAAAGATTGCATTTATCACCCCGTATGGGGCTTATTGCTATCGCACCATGCCGTTTGGTTTACGTAATGCAGGGGCAACGTACCAAAGATGTATGCAAAAATGTTTGCACGACCAAATTGGTCAAAATGTGCAGGTATATGTGGATGATGTGGTTATCAAGACCAAGGAAAGCAAAATGCTCCTTGACGATACCAGGCAGACATTCGCGAACCTAAGGAGGTTCTGGATGAAGCTTAACCCAGAAAAATGTACCTTCGGTGTCCCGACTGGAAAATTACTCGGATTTCTTGTCTCTTGCCGAGGTATCGAAGTTAATCCAACTAAAATCCGGGCCATAGAGCGAATGGAACTGCTGAAGTGCCTTAACAATGTCCAGAAGTTCACTGGTTGCCTGGCATCGTTAAGTCGGTTTGTATGTTGGTTGGAAGAAAAGGCACTACCTCTCTATCAACTCATGAAAAAGTCAGGCAGATTCATCTAGACGCTGCAGGCCAATGAAGCCTTTATCCAATTAAAGAAAATGTTAGCCACTGCACCAGTGCTAGCCTCTCCACTGTCAAAGGAGCCAATGTTGCTCTATATAGCCGCAACCAATCGAGTTGTAAGTGCAGTGATTGTGGTAGAGCACGACGAAGGGGGTAAGTCGGTGCAAAGGCCAGTGTATTACCTGAGCGAAGTATTATCAGCTTCAAAACAAAATTATCCACACTATCAGAAAGTGGCATATGGAGTGTACATGTTGGCAAAGAAGCTAAAACATTATTTCGAGGAGCACCCAATCAAGGTAATATGTGAAGCTCCCATATCCGAGATAATGAGCAACAAGGATGCAAGTGGTAGAATTGTAAAATGGGCAATTGAGCTAGCTCCTTATGCGCCGCAATACGACAGAAGAGAAGCAATCAAATCTCAAGCTATGGAGGACTTTTTTGTGGATTGGGCCGAGGTGCAGTACGAACCACCATTACCAGATCCGAACTATTGGAGAATGCACTTTGACGGGTCAAAAACAAAAACCGGGCTAGGCGTCGGAGTTGTACTTACCTCGCCAAAGAAGGACCAGCTGAAATATGTACTGCAGATCCATTTCGCAGCATCGAACAATGTCGCCGAATATGAGGCACTTGTGCATGGGCTCAAAGTGGCAAAAGAAATTGGGATACGTCGGATCCAATGCTTTGGCGACTCGGACTTGGTAGTTCAGCAAGTTTCAGGGCTCTGGGACGCTCTTTATCCTAACATGGCGATGTACAGATTTCATGTGCAGAAGATATCTAGTTACTTTGAGGGATGCAAATTTCACCATGTACCCCGGGTGGAAAATGAGGCTGCCGACGTACTGTCGAAGCTCGGATCAACCCGACAAGCAATTCCACCGGGTGTAGCATTGGAACACCTCAGAAAACCGTCTATCAGACCGTCCCTAGAAACCGACTCAATTTATGTCCCGGAAGATCCGGAATCCGGAGCCGTACCAATGGACATTGACGAGGGGAGCGCTTCGCAAAACCTGGGGACTGCCTTGGCAAACCTAGGGACTGCTTCGCAAGACTCGGGGACTGTTCAGCCCGATCCGGTTGAAGTTATGCCGGTGGATCAGATGGAAATTGATGAGGATGTGTTCCCAGTGCGAGCTGTACCAGCTTGGGCATTGCCCATATTTCAATTCCTGAAAGATGCAACCTTACCCGCTGAGGAGGTGCTATCCAGGCAAACTCAGAGGAGGGCAAAGGCATACACGATCATCACTTCTGAGATATATAAAAGGAGTGTGACCAATGTCCTCCAGCGATGTGTTGACCCGGAAGAAGGGCTTGAAATTCTCCGAGATATACATCAAGGGGAATGTGGGCATCATGCCTCATCCAGAGCCTTGGTAGCAAAAGCTTTCCGGCATGGATTCTACTGGCCAAGTGCCTTAGAACAAGCAGAGGACTTGGTAAGAAAATGCAATGGTTGTCAGAGGTATGCTACCAAGACACATATGCCAATGTCGGAGCTCAAGACCATACCAATCACATGGCCATTTGTCGTATGGTGTTTGGACATGGTTGACCCGTTCAAACCAGCGAGGGGAAACATGACTCATATTTTGGTCATGGTTGATAAATTTATAAAGTGGATTGAAGTAAAACCAATAAGAAAATGTGACGGGGCTACGGCCGTGACATTTCTCAAAGACATCATCTTGAGATACGGCTATCCTCACAGTATAATAACAGATAATGGCACGAATTTTGCTGAAGGAGCATTTGTGCGATTCTGCCGAGATAAGAAGATCCGGCTGGACGTTGCCTCGGTGGCCCACCCCGCATCAAACGGACAAGTGGAAAGATCCAACAGATTAGTGTTATCCGGGATAAAACCCCGGCTCATTGAGCCGCTGCAAAGATCAGCGGGGTGCTGGATAGAAGAACTACCGAAGACTTGTGGAGTTTAAGAACAACTCCGAATCGATCAACAGGTTATACGCCATTTTTTCTGGTATATGGGGCAGAAGCTATATTACCAGCCGACATAGAGCATGATTCGCCTAGGGTCACCCAATACACAGAAGCCGAAGTGCAAGAAGCCCGGCAAAATGATGTTGATCTGCTGGAATAAGCGAGAGAATTGGCATTGTCCAGATCCGCCATATATCAGCAAAATCTCCGACGCTATCATAGCCGGAAAGTAAGCCCCCGAGTTTTCCAGGAAGGCGATCTGGTACTCCGGTTGGTACAACGTACGGCTGGCATGCATAAACTATCCCCCCATGGGAAGGGCCATTCATTGTGAGCAAAGCATTGCACACTGATTCTTATTATCTTATCGATGCAAAACCACAGGAAAAGAACAAGGCGGACAGGTCCGGCGAGGAATCTAAGCGTCCATGGAATGTAGCTCTACTTCGTCCTTTCTACACTTAGCAAATAAGTGTATGTATCTGAGTCTCTCATATGTCAGTATGTATGCCGGCAATGAGCTTATCAATGAAGTGTTGGCACCTCGAGCAGTAACTCGGGGACTACCTTAATAATATTCGTTATCTTCCGTATTTGTCATTTATATGTCGGCTGGCGTAAGTTTTTCTACTTAAGCTGGATTAGTAATGTGTGAGCACCAAAAACCTAACTCTTCGACTTGCTGTTGTCCAACAAGGTTTGGCTTCATGGCAAGCAAGAGAATAAGTTTGGAATTGCGCAGCACATGAAAAACGTCTAAGGAAAGGAACTTAATCGAGCCGACGTTTGTTTTTCGGACTAACCTTATGATTCACTTTTGATTTATTATGCTGAATTATTTTGAGCTAATCCTAAAGTTTCCAAGTATTGTTAAGACAATTTTTGAAGCTTGGACTCGTAAGTCATAAAACCGAACCAAGGTAGACACAAGTCGAGCCAAGAAATTGGAAGAACGAGAAAATGAAACTCGGGGACTACGCCCAAGCCAATCCAGCATAAAAACTTAGTAGCAAAATATCACTTGTGTGTTTAATACAACTGCACCCGGCATACCGGGGATCTGATAAACTTTAAAGTTTTTTCACTCAAGGAGCAGCAGGAGGAGGAAGTTCGGCGTCATCTTCGCTGTCTTCGATGTCCGAGGCATCATCCACTTCGTCCTCATCCGAGCCATCTTCAACGTTTTCAGCGTTTTCATCATCCACGCCACCAAGGAAGCTTGGACCCTCATTCCATTCATGAATGGGGGCATATTCGATGAGGCTATGGGCGCAAGCCTTGTGCCGAGCTATCCACTCCGGTTCAGTGGACCATCTGGATCTGGTACGCATGCACGCTAGGAGGTTGAGGTCGATCTTCTCGTACCATGTAAGCACGTAGTGGAGAACGGTCTCAGCTCCGGCACGTCCAGCGGATTCCCTCCAAAGGTTGAGCTGGGTCTCGCATTCCATCAACTTATCAACAAGAACTGTGGTCCCCTCCGGAGTATCTTCTTTAGGCCAAAAGGCGTTGAAGATCCGGACTACCACGTCAAGGATATCCTTGCCATAGTTCTTCACGATTTCCACGCGAGAAGACAAACTGACCAACATGTCCTCCATGTCATAGGGAATTTCTTCAGCGTCGGGAGCAATGGGGGTACCCCTCTCTCAGCGGAACTTAGCAACAGCGGTGCTCGCAATGGCATTGCCCTCTGGAAATTTGCCTGAAAACAAGACAAGAGAAGCAGGTAAAGAAAAGACATGTGAAGTAACCTGGAGAAATATGCCGGATGAGGGAAAGGAACTTACGTGAAATATGGTTGTGGATCGGGTCAACTCCTTGGTACAGTCATCACACCTTTTGCCAAGCTACACAAGTTCAGTATTCGCCGACTCAAGTTTGACGTCGGCCTCCTAGAGAAGCTCTTGGTCCTTGGCAATCTGGAGGTTGAGGCGCTCACACTCTTCAGTAAAGTCCTGGCCAGCTTTTTGGAGTTCGGATTGGTGTTGCGCTTTCAACTTCTTCATATCTGCCTTGAGCTTGGCAATCTCGTCATCTTTGGTTCAGAGGAGGGTAAGCTCGTCGTCTTTCTTCTTAAGTTCGGCCTGATGCTGCCCTGCTTGTTTGAGAAAATCCAGCATCATATCAGGCACGGGCACACTATCTTCAAGAGATGCTGAAATAGTTTGTTGACCCGGCAAAGCCGAGGTATGAATGTTTGCCGAGCCAAGAAGAAAAGGAGATAGAAAGCATAGCAAGGTTGAGCAAAAATAACTTACCCTTGATTTGATCCAATTTTTTCCTCATGATCGTATTCTCAGCCTCCACCCCAGCTGCGAAACCCGAATGATGGGTTAGTTCGGCAGAAAAAGATGAAGGAAAACAGAAAACTCTCAAGGAGGAAACTTACCCCTCTTCTCGTGATCAGCGAGAAGTGCGTTATGTTTTGCGCGCAGCATCTTGTGAGTGTCCAGGAGACGCTGAAACTCAGCGCTCCGGCGGTTGGTGGTCACCTGAAAAGAGTATCAAAAGATAGCTTAGTCCTGTGCATATTCGAAGTGTACAAAATCTGGGCCAAGTGGAACTTAACCCGGCTCTAGGTGTGTGCATATTCGAAGCGTACAAGATCCGGGCCAAGTGGAACTTAACCCGGCTCTAGGTGTGTGCATATTCGAAGCGTACAAGATTCGGGCCAAGTGGAACTTAACCCGGCTCTAGGTATGTGCATATTCGAAGCTTACAAGATCCGGGCCAAGTGGAACTTAACCCGGCTCTAGGTGTGTGCATATTCGAAGCGTACAAGATCCGGGCCAAGTGGAACTTAACTCGGCTCTAGGTGTGTGCATATTCGAAGCGTACAAGATCCAGGCCAAGTGGAACTTAACCCGGCTCTAGGTGTGTGCATATTCGAAGTTATTAAGGAGCTATGCTAGTTCTCTAAGGAGCATCCGCCCGAGTAACAAGTTACTCCCCCGGAGGCTCGAGGACTAATGGTTATATCACTAATGTCTACTACATGTTAAGGAAAAGATGAACTAACATACCTCCATCATCCGACCCGTAAGGTTAATTGCCTTGGCGGCAGTATTCATCTGTGTAGAAAATTCGGCCGGACCGAACTT
This sequence comes from Avena insularis, assembly GCA_023614405.1. NCBI lineage: Eukaryota > Viridiplantae > Streptophyta > Magnoliopsida > Poales > Poaceae > Avena > Avena insularis. Next base: position 44,989,149 of record CM042686.1, on the reverse strand, counting down.
CTCCGGGAGATCGTCATCATAGATGAACTCCTCCTTGTTCCAGTTATTAACAAACTCGATCAAGGTCGGAGGGTATCGTTCGCCGCTTAGCATATGGGCGCCACCAAACCCTTGGCATGTGCTTCCCTCCTCTCAACCTGGGCAATGGCGGGGCTGGTGTGCAAAACAAGTTGCGCATCAGCTGGCTCGGCAGGGGCATCCTTCGGTGGTGGAGTTTTCTTTGAAAGCATGGACGCGAGCGTGCGCTGTCCAGCCTCGATGGATGCTGCCTTGGTGGCGTCAGGAGACTTTTTGCCCTTAGGCTGCTGCTGAGAGGTTGAGGTTGCTGCAGCGGATTTGCCCTTGGGAGTTGCCTTGGCGCTAGCCTTGGTGCTGCTGATGTCTTCTCGCCGAGCCTTGGAAGACTCGGACGAGGTGGAGGGGCTTGGTGCTGCTGCTGTTTCTTTTGCTGCTGTTGCTGTTGCTTTTGTTGTTGCTACTGGAGCTGGAGTTGGTGCTAGTGCTGGTACTGATTTCTTCTTCGGTGGTGCTGAGGGAACCTCGGTGTTAGCTGGTTACGGTGGAGCCGAAGTAGTGGTGGCCGCTGCCTCGGCAGAGCCAGTCTCCCCCGCTCCAAGGTTTCCCTCCTCTTGACGAGGTGGGCTGGAACCCGGAGCAGTCGCTGAACCCTCCGAGATTGGGCTCAGCGGGCGTGAATCGTCGCCACGAGGGGAAGAAGGGTTGTGTCGGAGCGGGGAGGCAATGCCGGATCCACTCTGTGGGACCTCCACCGCGGCCCTGTCGAATCAAACATTGTTGGATGAGAAGCTATAATAAAACAAAAACAAGTAAATAGCAAAGGGAAAAGATGCTTACTCATCCGAGGTCAGGGGCTCCTTGGGCTTCCGAGCCCTCCGGGCTATGGCCTTGGTTGCAGGCTTGGTGGCAGTTTTGTCCCCGAAGTTCTTTCGCCTTTTGGCTGGCTGAGAAGGTCCGGAGGAGGAAGTTGATGCGGCTCCCCTTTTCTTCTTCGGCGCGACCGGAACATGTTCACCCACGGCAAGAGGAGGGTCTTCATGGATCTGCCCACCGGGGTTAGCTGATGCCAGAAAAGCATAAGAAAGGGGGACAACATCAAATGCTTCCATCACCTTAACATCCGAATCATCCTCATCGTCGGGCCAATCTCTAATGGAAGAGAGTTTACCGATGGGTCGCTTGGTCGCATCCGACATTGGAAGGAACATCTCCTGATCCAGTTCTTCCTCGTCCGAGGTATCTCGGTCAAGCGCCCATTTGAGGGAAGGCTCGGTGCCATCCTCGATGGTTTGCTGAAGAAACATCTAAGGAAAAGGAAAGGCAACAGGATTAAAATCTATAACAAAAAGACCGACATATGATTCAATTCGGAAAAAAGCTTGGGGTACGAGACTTACCGAAGGAGGAAGCCTATCTCGGCAAAAGTGTTCAACTCCCCACGTCCACTCAGAGGAGAAGTCCTTGTGGGTGGTGAACAGGGCCTTGACCCGGCGGAAAATCTCAGTGTTACTTAACTCGAAAGACGAGGTCCGGTTGGGGTCGCGGCCCCAACTCATATGACACACTTTATGTGTGCGTTTCTGGAGGGGGGAGATCCAGTTGCGAACAAATGTGATCATGGCGTCCTCGTTGCGCAATTCGAGTTCCTTCAGATCCTTGAACCTCTTGTTGACTTGGTTCGCCAAGACTGTGGGCTTCTTGGGGATGACGTCCCACAAATCCGGGTTAGGAGGACCCGGAGTATAGGGGTGCAGCCGGATCAGGTCTTCGGTGGTGCTGTTCCGGACATAGAAGAAAGTCTGGGCCCATCCCTTGCAAGAGTCAAGCCCTATGACTCGGGGGAAGACGGACAGCTTCTAGGGACAAATTGACGCAGCACCGAACTGCGTGAGCTGTTTGTCTTCCGGATCTAGATCTACATTCGGAATCACGTTCCGACGAAGGCCAAAGAACCGGATCCAGAGCTCCTTCATGGGCCATAGTCCGGCATAACCTTCGATCATGGAGGCGAAGGCGGAGAGAGATGTGATGGCATTGGCTGGAAGGTGGTGCGGTTGGAGATCGTATGTGTTTAACCAGTCGTGGAAAAAGTCGCTCACTGGCAGACCAAATCCGCGTTGAAAATGAGATAGGAACACCACATACTCACCCGGATTGGGTGAGAGGGAAAGCTCGGCGGCAGCGAGGCGTGCGGTGACGCCCTCCGGGATGCGCCTGGTGCGGTAAAGCCAATCCAGGTCATCCTGGCAAACCCAGGATCTGGCCCACGCGCCGCGGTCGGCGTTCGCCGCGTCTTCCTCCATTTCTTGCTCTGCGACGGCGAGCTCCTCTTTAGTCATCTCGAGATCGCTACCCCCACTGTCGCTAGCGGCGGAGGGGGGCACTGGCTTGGACTGGCGAGGACCCGTGGCGGAGGAGATGCACGGAGATGGCGGCGGCGCTGGCTTGTCGATGGAAAGAGAGGAAAAGGCAAAGGTAGAGGGGCGCGGGAGCGGGGAAATGACCCAAGGGGCGCGCCCCTCCCCTATTTAACCACTCCCGTAAGGGGTAGTGGGATTGCATTTTGCGGGCGGGCCACACCGTGTGGCCGTGTATGACCCGGATTGACCAATCAGTGACGAGCCACACGAAGGGCCACAGGGCGCAGCGGATCCCATGACGTGACGTTATGTTACAGTTAACGAGGAGGCAGGCACGACGTGACATGGGAAACAGTAACGTCTGACAATAACTGCGGCGGTTACTGTAGCTGGCCCTTAAAATGAGGCAAAGTAATGATTAGCCTCCACGTGGGGAAGCGTACGAGAGAAGGAAGAATGACCTGGAGGGGTATGTGGTAACCCGGCCAGCAAGTGAAAACTTGGAATGTGCCAAGGGAAAGTAAACCCATATAGTCCGAGATAGGAGGTAACTCGGAAAAGGAACACAAAGCTCAGTGAAATTGAACCTGCTGTGGCCTTAGCGGCCAAGGCAGCTAAGACCGCACCAGCTTCGGGGACTAATGTTGGGGGGATACCCCCGGGTAGGGTCACACCAGGGTATAAATGTCGAGTTGGCCGAGGTACAGCAAGGTCAAAGTGGATGCTGGCCGAATCACCTCAAGGTAGGCCAAATCTCGGGGTAACCCGGACCAGGGGATGTCCACCTAACTGGGTCTCAGCCGACTTATATCGTAAGCCGGTGGGATGAATCTAACTTGTATGCAGGAACAGAGGTGGCCGGATCAACTTTGTAGGATCCGGGTCATGTCAAGCTTATAAGAGAAGGAAGGTATCTCGTTGGTCAAAGGTGACCACGGTGCGCAGAGCATGAGCGAAGCAGACAGAGGCAGGACCACCGAGGCGTGGCCGACAAAGGTGACGAAGCCTATGTCGGATGACGCAGGCGCCGCAGAGGCTCACGTAGCCTCTGCATGGATGACGTGGGGGAAAAGGTGACCCGGTCGGCTTACTATTTTGGGAAGAGGCATATTCCCTGGAATATGCCTCCACGTATGTCCTAATTGGAGACCTAGCCACCCCTATATAAGGAGGGCTAGGGTCTCTGTAGAAAGGGTTGATCTCGAGGAGGTTGGTCTTTAACTGGTTGAGTTTTACTTGGTTCCTGAGGGCTAGCTAGTGGTGAGAGTAAGAGAGTTCTTCTTCCTCCTCTCCCCAATAAAGCTCAAGGAGCACTTGTAAACCTTGGAAGTGAATCAAATACAAAGCTATCGTGTGTGGAATCACCACACTATCCCTCCCTGGATTCCCCTAGTGCATTTAGTCCCCACCTTTAGCCTATCCATGACATCTGCCGTGACACCACCACGACATCGTCGTTGCTGATTCCCATGATGAGGAGGGAGTGGTTCTCTCTCGAGGCTAAGGGTTCTACCGGTAGCTATGTGTTCATCTCTCTCTCTATGCATGATCATATTTTGATCATGAGCTTGTAATCTATAGATCTACCTGGATACTCAAGTGCTTTAATAGATCTCTGTTCTCCCCATGTGTGTGAAAGTGACAGCGTGCACACCATGGTGACACTTAGGCTAGAGATTATAAATACTTGTTATGAGTTATATTTGGAGTTGGATATCTCTATGAAATTGTGGTGTTTGTTTAAACCATCTAGTGCTCAACGTGACAGTGTGGGGTTATCTAGATGGGAAAGGCTTACTTTGAGGTGTGCTGTTATAGCCCTACCATCGATTACAGTGTCCAACCGGAGAGTAGTTAAGAGTAGTATCATAAAGATGATATATTTATATGAGAGTGTTCATTAGTGAAAGTATGATCCATATGCCTTGTTTCTAAGCATTGATACACCGTTTGCAATTAGATCTGTTACATGTTTGCTTGCTTCCATCTTTATTTCAGTTTGCCTTTAGTCTTTTCCACGCCTTTAAGCTATTTTCTATCACCGTTACCACTTATAATTATCTATATCACTTGTATTTCACTATCTCTTCGCCGAACTAGTGCACCTATACACCTGACAAGTGTATTGGGTGTGTTGGGGACACAAGAGACTTCTTGTATCTTGATTGCAGGGTTGCTTGAGGAGGCCCAACAACTGTCTACAAGAATAGAAGTGCGTAGACATCAATCAACTTGGGAAACCGAGGAAACTCACGGAACACTATCCATGCCATGGGATACGTCATATGGGATTACGTTACTTAATAGCACAGTAATTCGATTTGAGGGACTTCTTGTATGTATGTTTCTGTGGCGTATATTTTTGCGTGCGCCACAAAAATTTGAGGGACCCACAACCAAGTATGGGTGGACATGATTCTGTACCACAAAAAGTGAAGATTAACATATCCCCCTCCCCCATCGCCTTTTCAGTTTTGTAAAAAATAAACGAAAATGATAAAATCTTCAAAAAATAATTTCTTTGAGATGTAGTTATATTTTGGGATATAGTTGTAGGGAAAATTGAAAAACTTGAATTTCGATGTATTTTGCAAAAAAAAAGTCATGGCACGGTAAAATGGCCCTAACTTTTGCATACGATGTTAGAAAAATATCTTTAACCTATCAAACGATCGTCTCAAAATTTCATATTCAAATTCAATTGCCAAATGCTATTCTAGATTTTACAGAATCACCAAATTCAAAAAGAGTAAAAAGTTATTTCAAAAATAAAAAATCCTGAAAAAAAATTAAAAAAGGGAAGACAATTCTGTGGCGCATAATTCGAATTTTGAATCCCACTTGCGTCCCTTCTCCCTCTCTTTTCTCCTTTTCGCCCTCTCTTTGCTCCTTATTTACTCCTCTTCTCCACTTCTCCTCTCCTCCACTTCTTCTCTTCTCTCCTCCTCTCCTTCCTCCCCTTCTCATTCCTACTCCTTCTCCACTCTCCGGTGACCTCCTCCTCCACCTCCACCATCTCCGGCGACCCCCTTCTCCACCTCCGGTCACCATCTCCTCATCCGGCCACCACCTTCGGTGGCCTCCTCCTCTTCTGTCTGCCACCTCCAGCGGCCCCCATCTCTATGACCCCCTTCTCCTCCGGTGACCCCCTCCTCCACCCACCTTTGGCCTAGCCCTCCTCCGTTGAGCTCCTCCTCCGGCCACCACCACCTCCAGCGACACCTGCCTCCGGCCTAGATCTAGCCTGCTTTTTTTAAGTTTGAAAAAAAATGGTGGCGCATATTGGCAATATGCGCCACAGAAATTTGAGATCTGGCCCGCTTTTTTAAATTTTATTTTTAAAAATATGGCACATATTGCTAATATGCGCCACAAAAATTTGAGATTTCTATGGCGCATACCAATATGCGCCATAGAAATAAAATTTAGTGACGATGTAATAGTGGCGCATCTAATATCCGCTACAGAATTGCAAAAATGTACGTCACTTATAAAATTTTTCCTAGTAGTGAGCCTTTGCCGAGTTCCGTCAAGTCTTTGTCGTGTATTTTCCCCCACACGGCAATGAGCCTTTCTCCCATAGTGTTGGATGTATTCAATGTTGTATCCCACAAGTATGTGAATTGCAACAAGAAATTATTTGTATTCTGTGCTACATAAAATAACAAAATATGATAAACTTATAAATGTTGTGGGCTACACGAAATTCTTTGTATTGTAGGATTTCCATGGACGATTAGAAGGACGGTGGGCAATTCTCGAACAATGTGTTGACCGGGTTGAATTGATACCAAGCAAAAATCCATGGGCCAAAAGAGAAGCCCACTGGTTAAAAGAAAGAAGGCGCAAGCAAGATAAAAAGTTGTCAGCATTACTGAAAGAAAATCATTTAAATATGCTTAAAAAGTTAAATATACATGACAACATAAACCAAAATACATACTTGTGCACAATGGGTACACGAGGTATCTTGTCTATCCGTGAGCCAAATTATGTTTTGAGATAGTAAAATGCAGTGTGGCTAAAAAGTGCCCATAATGTTTCTATCGTTCCGAAATCCGTTCTAAAATGTGACAAGAAGACATGGCATAAAGTAAACGGTGGGCCGGATAGATTCTTGTGTCACCTAGGCCATTTGGGAACGTGGTCTTTTCCCGTCCATTCAGCAAACCTATGTCCGCAAACTATACCAAAGAAGGAACCTCTCCACTATACCTTCTTCTCCATCGAGTTCTCGTATGTAGCCTTCAACTTTTCGCTCTTTTACACATGTAGCTCTTTTACTTATATATTATTTAATCTCTGTGGCTATATATGGACCTCCTTCCATCTCACTCCGGACATCCTCTGGACTTTCCCAGAACCCTTCCGATTTTCTCTCTTTCCATTCTTCGATGATTCCGATGATACCAAAATGATCTCCGAGCATCATTAAGCTCTTAAGCGTGATACCTCACGGTTTAGGAACACTCCATACATGGTCGAGATCCCTCTCATACCAATGATCATCAGCAGGACCTTGATGATGGCTCTTGTGCATTCCATGAAATCTTTGTCGTTGAACCATGAACGCGATATGCTATTCCTTTTATCTCTTTGATACTTGCATTGTCTGAGATCTGATCAATGATAAAACTATGTCAAATTCAATCTCGTTACCGACAAATACTACTTAAATCGTTCCAACAAGTGATATCCCTGTGACCTAGTCACACGTTGTGCAACTGTTGGATATAACTTCTCTGAGTGAGCCCTCGAGTATCTTTCCATCACGCGGATGGACAAATCCCGCTCTTGACACATAGGCCTCTACATGCCCCTTTGATATACCTGAACACACCTTTATAATCTCCATTTCACCGAGTGATGTTTGATGATATCAAAGCAATCTCGGGTGTCAGTGATTGATATGATCTCACGGTCTGACGAACAAGACACTATGTTTTTTAATCATCGCAACTTGAACTTTGTGACATGATCATGTTATAATGCTTAGATTGGGTATGTTCATCATCTTATTCTCCCAATGAGATGATTCCATTGTCAACTCGCATAAATGCCACATGATCAGGAAACCTTGATCATCTGTTAACCAATGAACCAGTGACTAGAGATTCGCTGGGAACTGTTGGTTTTTATACAGTATATCACACGTGTATTGATATTTCATTTTAATACAATTATAGCATGATACTAGACCTTGAAGGCGCACGTTGTCGTGCCCGTCCACTTGAGAAAATCTGAAAAATACAGCACATGCAAATAACTAAGAGAATGTCACGGTAGATCAGAAGAAGGATTATCAGAAATAGTTCAGACAAGGTATCCCAAATATATATTGTTCCTGTAGAAAAACCTGGCTCTTATATCACACATGATCTATTCACTAATCTGAAGCTGTACGGTGAGTTTGTGACCAATTATTGAAGCACAGAGTCAAGAGTACATGTATCTGAAATATATGTACGTGTAAACATCCTCATACCTGATCGACATCCACCAAATGAATAGGAAGATGGTAACGTTAGAAAGCCACGTCTGGTTATGAGCAGTGAGTATTAGAACTTAGAATTTTCAGGAGGAATAAGTACCTAAGATTTTGGTGACCGTTTCAACAATTCTTGTTCGCCTGGTCGTTCTCGTCGGGCAGTGGGGGTTGTCTTCGTGACGGTCCTCTAGAGGTGGTGCAGGGTCTCCGGACAAAAGTCCTGCCCGACTTTGGTCGGTGCCGACCTCGGCGACGCCTGCGGGCACCGTTTCCCCCTTGGGGGCGTGATCGTGGAGCCCGGGTACCCCTCCGCCCATCACTCCGGGGTGAAAACCCAAATCTGGCTTGCCAGATTGGATGACGGCGGCGTCCTCTCGGACGCCGTGACTTTTCTGGAGGCGTCATTTTTCGAAGCATTGGGAGCCTTGTCCGGGGTGTGCTGGTACTTTTGGGAGAGTCGGTGTCTTCGGGCCCTGTCGACGTGCGAGTGCCGCTAGCGAGTTCCCTGCGGCCTGTCTCTCGCCATGAAGCCTATGAGGCCTAGCCGTTCCTTCGGCTCTGACCTCTCTGGGGACATGGACCAGGCTTTTCATAGAGCCCGTTGTTGCCGTTGTGATGGTGTCGTTCGGCGATGCTCCAGACCTAGTCGAGCTAGGTAGTGCGGTCTCATGTGGTTTCTGCCGGTATTTCCTTAAAAACTGTGCCGTTTGGGTCTTTTTTTGGTCTAGTTCCCCTTTTAACCGGACCCGTGTGTATATACGTCTATACGAGGTTTTGGCCGGTTTTCCTTCCAAACCGGCAAATTCTCCTTTTCTAATAGAAAAGACAGAGCTCTTGCTGGTTGCTCAAAAAAAAATCAAACAATTCAAGTACAGGTAAAAACAAACTCGAGTTTGCAAAGGTCAAATAACCATCTGAATAGATAGGTAGCTGAGGTTATAGTCAGAGCTATGAGGTGCATGATTCACAGGTCAAGCACACATAAATTGGCGGAGAGGCGAGTCTATACCGGAGATGGTGGCGGTGGTGCTGGTGGATCTACAGGAAGGTTTAGGACGCCACCAGGGAGATCCCTGTCTGTTGGTGCCGACACATGATGGCATGAGCCATTGATGTCGCCTCTCGTGTATCACCCCCAACCAAGATGGAACTCATGGGTCATGGCACAGTCGACGCATCCATGGATGAACTCATGAACGTAATTGCCTGTAACTGCCTCCATTGAGTTGCCGAAGGCGCCATAGCTGCCGCCATCTCTCTCAACCGATCTAGGTTCTTGTTACCGAATGGATGTGAGAAAAAAGAAAAGGAAGGCGCAAGATATATGGAAGAACCGAGCAAAAAAGGAGGAGATCGGAGTAGTAACACAGGTCCAGGTTCACTACCATCAATCAATGTTTACAAAAGGGAGACGATTGAGCTTCGACGCCATTACTCCATGGCCTCCGTCGTAGGTTCGTACGATTGACACAGAAGGTGAACGACTGGACCTTGGGCCACAGCTGATGGTGACAGCTCCAATGGGCCGTCGTAGGAACCAAACGACCGCGCCACAGCCCGGTAAACGAGAGGCTACAAAAATAGGCATGCGGAGTAGCAGCCCTTTAAATTGGGTCGGTCCATCTTGCGCGATTTTGACGAAGTGAGCTGCTACATGGACCGTTCTGGCGATATGTGATGATCTAGACTGCATGTATACTACATCCGACGGTTCAAACAGTCAGATCGCTGTGGAGACTTCTAGATGGTTAAGTTATACGGTTTCTTAATAAAACCTAATTATAAACTTTGTGAAATATGATAATAATCCATATTATTATTTGTCTCTTATTTCTAACAGTAATGCCCCAAACTTCCTATTTATGCTTAGAATTCTCATGTTTAAGTGGATGGTCTATAAATATACCACCACCCCTCCTAGAAACCCTAGAATAAATATTGAGTAGAATTGGCTTAGCCTCCATCTTCCCATATAGGGGACCTCTCTAGGATCTACATCAAGACTTGGGTTGTACAAGACCCTCACCGTCCGAGTGCTCTTTCTACCTCGTGATCTCTATTTTGTTGATATCTTTCTTTGGGTATGTATCGACTGCAATCACTTCACGAGTGGATTCTAGCAGCCCCAGATTGATCTTTGCTTCGTGGATCTCTACCTAGTGGTCTCTTTCACGAGGATTCTATCAGGTTGGTGATTTGGGCCAACGAGGATGTTATATATTGATCCAAATTCTACAAAGTAAAGGCCAACTTCTGACAGAGCGGAGCGAGGCCCGCCCCCACGGTACAGATCGTTGATGATCTAGGTTACCACCGCTATATATACCTCTTGTAAGCCGCCGGCTGGGATAAGTTGCATCTGTGAAATCCCGGGCGTTGTGTAAACACTCTCCGTTATAGTGAAGTTTCGCTGGCTGACGCTCGTGGTTTTTCCTTTCTCTTTGTTGGAGAGGGTTTTCCACGTTAAATCTGTGTCCCCCTTGTTACGATTTTATTTCCGTTCTTCGTTATTTACTTGTCGCAAAGCTAACAGAGGACAACTGAAACGTGTGTGTTTGCGTGTGTTTATATCTTTACCTTGCCTTTTGTGTTGAGTTAATCATGGTCCTCTCTTCCTCTCACTTCGCCGTCCCAAATCTATGAATATCGGATCACCCCAAGGGTCAATCCCAAAGGAAACAGTAACAAAAGCTCTAGTTTTTTACATGCTAGAGAAATTTAGGAGATGCACCAATTAATAACCTACGTAAGAGCATCTCCAATGGATGATGTAAAATAAATTTGGTGCCCAAAAAATTGATTTTTAGGGCACTGAGAGGCCAATAACACTGCTCCAACAAATGCCTTATATCTATCCGGTGGTGCAATTTCTTGGGCATGCCCTATATTTTTTGCCTTCGGTGATGTATATTTGGGGCACCAAAGCTACTGCCCTATATGGTGATGTAAAAGTGGCGGGAACCCAACCACCACAGTGAAACTTCCCCACCACCGGCCATTGCAACCCCATGCCGACTCTGGCCAGTTCTCGCCGCCGCACGCCACCGCCACGACTACGTCGATCGAAACTTCTCCGCTGTCGCGTCGTCGTTCATTCCCGCCGCTCAAGACGTCTGCCACAACCCCCACGGCCGATGCCGCATCTCAGAATGTTGCGGGTCGAATCCACAGATTTCGGTCGCTGTTCCCAATGGTAGTCGCATCCCCGCCGCATCTCGTTGCCATCGATTAGCGGCCACCACAACCCCCAAGCGATCGTCGACGAGCTGTTGCTCCTTATCAAACTCTTGATGCCTGGATTCTCCCCGCCCTCCTCTGGCCCTTGCTCTCCCTCGCCTCGAAGTCTGGCAAAATCCGCGAGCCAAAATCGAGCTCGGTGCCTGGTGACAGTCAGATCCGGTCTCTCCCTCCCCACCTTCAGATCTCATGCCCGGCGGCAGCCTATTCTACACCATCTGAAACGAGTGACCTAAATTTGGTGACCTAAAACCCCAAAACTGATGCCCTAAAACAGTTTTCACGTGCTCTATTTCACATGGAAATGATTTAAGACACAGTAATTAACAGGATCGGCGAAGTAACTCCAAGATTAGTAACCGTTGGAGTATTCCACACGCATACGGCACACACACACCCGGTAACCGGCGGAGTAAAACTTAATCCGCGCTCGGCCCACCGACTCCGGGGCGGGATCCCACAGATAAAACGGCGAGGCCCACTGGCCCCTTCCTCTCGCTATCTCCACCCCTTCCTTCTTCTCCTCCTGCTCTCCGCGGCCTCGCTTCCGCATCACACCACCTCGTTCCGTCCTCTCTCTCCTCCCCCAACCCAACGACCGGCTTCTCTTCCCTCACGAGTCACGTCTCCTTCTTTTCCAGCCCGATTCCATCCGACTTTCACCAAAAAACCGAACCATATCCGACGGACTTCCATTTTTCTTTTGGAGATTTACGAAACGAATGATTTGAATCCTACTACTTCTGTGTACTCCGTCGGGAGAAGCCGGAGCCCACCAGGGCGGCGGTAGACCTTGCCTATTTGGGGGTGTGCCTTTTGTCGCCCACTGTTTCTCCTCAATTCTCGTGCGCCAAAGGCAAGTGTTTCCCCCTTCTCTTCGCCCCCGATATGGGACTTCTCTTTTTCTTTTTTTAACCCCCCATCTTATTCTTCTGTTTGAGTAAAATCCGGCCGATTTGGCTCGTGGGGGAATTTCAATTTGGGTTCGATTTCTATTCCAATTTCGATTAATACCTAATTCGGATTTGTGGCCTGGGTGCGTGCAGGGGGTCGATGGGCACTGGCGGCGGGAGGGTGGCTGTACGGCGGGGGAAGATGGACGACGACGACGACGAGGAGTATGTCGTGGATGAGGACGAAGAGGAGGTAGAGGAGGACGACGCGGAGTACGTCGCGGCCGCCTGCTCCGATGAGGAGGACGCCGGGGAGGAGGAGGAGGAGCCGGAGCCTGACCACGAATCTGACGCCGATTTCGACGGGGACGAGGAAGCCGAGGACGAGGATTTCGAGATCGAGACGCCGCGGCCCAGGCCTCGCGGCCGGGGCAGGAAGGCCAAACCGGATGAGGACGAATCGGACGCCGATTTCGACGAGGACGAGGAACTGGAGATCGAGACGCCGCGCCCCAAGCCTCGCGGCCGGGGCAGGAAGGCCAAACCGGATGAGGACGAATCGGACGCAGATTTCAACGAGGACGAGGAGTTGGAGATCGACACGCCACGCCCGAAGCGCGCGGCCAAGGCTCGCACCCGGGGCAGGAAGGCGAGGCCGCGCCGGCACGGCGATTCTGATGCCGATTCCGACGGGGATGACGAGCTGTTCCAGATCGAGACGCCACGACCGAAGCGTCCGGCCAAGGCTCGCGGCCGAGGCAGGAAGATGAAGAAGCCGCGTGACGATTCCGATGAGGATTTCGGGGAGGACGAGTGTTTCGAGATCGAGGCGCCACGACAGAGGCGTCCAGCCACGGTTCGCTCCAGACGAGGAGGCAGAAAGGGGAAGAGGGAGGACGAGTCTGATGCCGATTTCGACTTGGGGGAGGAAGAACTAGAGATCGAGGCACGTCCAGCCGCGATTCGCTCCAGAGGAGGCAGGAAGGGGAGTCAGGAGGACGAATCTGATGCGGATTTTGGCAGGGACGAGGAAGAATTGCAGGTCGAGGAGTTGGAGATTGAGACACACCCAGCTGAGGTTCCTTCCCATGTCTGGAAGGAGAAACAGGAGGATGAGTCTGATGCGGATGTCGACGGAGAGGAGGAGGAATTGGAGGGCGAGGGGTTGGAGTTGGGGATTGAGACACCACGGCCCGAGCTTCCAAATGGGAAGCATGATGACGAGTTTGATGATGATTTCTACGAGGAACCAGAGGATCAGGAAGCGCATGAGGAGTTGGAGACCGAGATAATGGAGCCAATGCAACCAATCGAGGTTTGTGGCTGGGGCAGGAAGAGAAAACCATCAGGATCTCGCCGTCCGAGGCACGAGGATGATGATGACTATGAGGAGGAGATCGAGGATGAGGATGATGACTTCGACCCAGAGGTGGATGAAGAGGAAGATGGCGAGGCAGAGGAGGTTGAAGAAGACGATGAGGATTTGGATGAATATGCCCCAACTCGAGCAATAAGGCCTAAGAACCACTTGTCCAAGCGGAAGCCAGCGGCAGGGCACCTGCATCGTAAGAGGCGGAGCGGTTCCAGGGTTTCCAAGGGAAAGGCTAGGAAGGGCACGTCAGCACATCAGCGGAGAAGAAAGCAATGGGTAGATGATGAGGAGGAAGATGATGATGATTTTGTTGTTAATGACGATGTGGAGGACGAGGTGGATTACCAGCCAAGGAAAAAGGCCAAAGTTGGGACGACGGCAAGGGATGGCACGGCAGAGCCTATTGCTGTGGGAGAGACATGGCCGTCGCTTGAATCAGACACATCGGAATTTGAGTTTGTGACATCTGAGGAGGAACATGCCGAGGATGAAGCACCAGCGGTTGAGCCTGCGAGAATCAAAAGGAAAAAGGGCAGAAGGAAGAGGGGTTCTGAGTCAGACTCGTCCTCGGATTCTGATTATGTCATATCAGAGGAGGAACTTAAGGATTTGGGGGTACCTATGCCCCAAGAGACAATGCCACAGCTGCCTCCATCCACATCACGACGGACCATTATTCCGAGGAGGGTTGATGAGAAGGGGAAAGAGCTAGAGGAGGCTTTGAAACAAATATGTGGGATCTGCCTCTCGGAGGAGCAGAGAGCCACAATACAGGGTGTGCTTAATTGTTGCTCACACTACTTCTGCTTCGCATGCATCCTCGAGTGGTCAAAGGTAGAGTCAAGATGCCCATTGTGTAAAAGGCGTTTCAGCACAATTACCAAGTCATCAGTGGCTGATGTAGGATCAGGGTTGAGGAATGCTGCTATTAGGGTAGAAAAACGTGATCAGGTAATGATTCACTCTCCTGATCATTATTTAATTGCATATCCACAGGTTATATATTTTTTGCATTGGTTGTTTACTCAATACTTGGATCGATTATGCATTGAGAATTTGAGATGAAGTGCTTATACGTTTCAACGCATGGCTAGAGATATGAGAACCCTGTAGCCCTGTATGAATAGGAGGCCTTAGACCTTGTTCTCTTACCTTTTGCTGTTATTGTGCTGAATGACTGAATTGTTACTGGCAAGCATCCAAACTGTTGGTCTGTGGATAAAATGTTATGAGTAGACGTACCATGTAATTTTAGGGACAACAGATCCATAACTTTCGCCGTTTTAACTCGGGCTCAATAATCTACAATTGCTGATATTCATTGGTCATGAACATCTTGTACCAGCCCTTGTTTCCACACTCATATTTTTTTGTAAATAAAGAGCTGTTCTTGTTATACTTTTGGGAGTTTTGCATGACAACCTACAGAAAGCATTTTGATTTTTACGATGCTAACTGAAACTTGTCTGATGATTAGATGATTAGCTTAAAAGGACTGCCAACCATAAAAATGAATTATAACCTCGTGACAGTTTGCATGTTCTCCTGTGGGTAGCAAGTATTTTAGGTGCCCTGTCAAGATATGGTTTCATTTGCTCTTTCTTTCTTGAACAGGTATACCAGCCCACTGAAGACGAAATGAGGCGTTGGTTAGATCCATATGAAAATGTTGTATGCATAGAGTGCAATCAAGGTGGTGAGGACAATCTCATGTTGCTATGTGATATATGTGATTCCTCTGCGCATACGTTTTGTGTTGGTCTGGGAAGAGAAGTACCAGAAGGGAACTGGTATTGTGGTGGGTGTAGATCCAGTGTGGAGGGGCCTTCTTATGCACAAACACAGGATAGTGTGGTTCACCGTGGAGAAAGTAATATGAACACTGCTGACAGCAGTTCTAGTTCATTCAGCAGACCTGTATCGAGTGGGGTTTTCCAGAGACCACCACCACTAAATATCCATCCGCCTTCTTTGCAAGGGTTTGATTTGAATCTCTCTCCAATAGAAACCCCTGATGAAGATAAGCGAGCTGAGTCACATATCTCAGCTGAAGCTGTATCAACCCCTACTGGGAGACACGCAACTCTGGATAGGAGGCGTGCCTTGAACCGACGTATCCGTATTCTTCTATTTAGACCTAGAACTGCAACTAATGCGTGGCAGAATGGCCTTCAGCATGACAGAACCACACCAGGAACTGAACAAAATCAAAGGAGCATCTGCACTTCAACAGATGTGAGCCCATCCTGTTCCAGGGCTGATTTGCTGCAGAGCCAGCAGAGTAGTTCACATTTTGTTCAGTCTGCAAGTAATCTTACTCAGGCCACTGGTGAGGTTGGAAACAATTTCCGAGAAGTAGCAAATGCCAAGGAGCAGCTGATTCCAATT
The DNA here is from genome assembly GCA_023614405.1 of Avena insularis. Classification (NCBI taxonomy): domain Eukaryota; kingdom Viridiplantae; phylum Streptophyta; class Magnoliopsida; order Poales; family Poaceae; genus Avena; species Avena insularis. The sequence goes on along the minus strand of CM042686.1, from coordinate 44,973,393 downwards.
GTCAAGAAGAGCATCAAGCATATTTGTGCTCGGTCTCCATTGGGTATGTATAGCTATTTGAGCAAATCATTGTTTTAATGTATGAACTCTGCGAGCATGTGCTTTTTTACTTATAACCATTGAATAACATTTGGATGTAATAATTTGATATTATCACTAACATACTGCATATGTTTTGCTGGATTTTTTCTGGCTTAGCTTTGTTTTCATATTTAGAATTGTTGATCAGAAAACAATATTTTGGTTTGCAACAATGCTGTCCATTGTAGTAGCTTATTGGTCTAAGTAGTTACATCAATAAGCAAATTCTGGGTAATAATGAAAATCACACTTCCATGGAAGTAATTGAAGTGTGCCTCTGGTTGCTCTCATTCACATTTGGTAAAAATCAATGCCATTGTGCCAAGGAACCCCTTTGCTTGCTTATTTTTATGGCTACAGGTAATATCAATGTCACTTGTTAGAAACTTTGCTGTCTTTTTTATAGTGCTTGTTTGTTCAATGCTATTGCCATTGTATACTGAACAAAATGCAAAGTCAACTGTGTTACTCTTCAAGCTTTGCTAAACATGCCTATTTAAGTGGGACTAATCTATTGTTATTTATGTTTCAGATCAATCTGCTTTCATGAATGTAGCACGGCGAGCAACAAACACTATCTTAGCGTTGTCTGGGATTTCACACAACAGGGATAGGGTTGTTGCTACACCATTTCCTTTTCCTAGCCATTGTTGTCATGCCTGTGATGGCCGAGAACCAGCATTTCTCATGAGAACTATCTGCTCGGCATGCTTCAACTCTTTTGTTGGTGATGTCGTCAGTCACATTGCAAATATGTCTTCCTGAATTAGTTCTCTCTCTCTATTGTTGTCATTCTTTCAACTATAAACAGTTCAAATGATTATACAACCATGAATGTGTTATTGAAGATTTGGTAGCTAAAATATAGTTAGTTTTTAAATGATTCTATATCCTTTAGAACTAATTCTTACTTGGTTTGCTATTACCATCTGGGTAAATTTCAAGTCTTCCAAAAAACTGCTGCAGGCCCCTCTTGACAAGGGACATTTTTTTGCATCTGCCAGATCAATAATCATATCCTATTGTGATTTTTTTGAGCTACCAACTGTCTAATTTTTGTTCCTTTCTTTCAGCTATATATATGTCCTCTGTGTACAGATTGGTGTTTCAGTTCATAGGCATGTTAGGAATGATGCCATCTCCAACGAATGTGTAGCATATTATTTGTTATGGGAGAGAACTTGGAAAATGAATAGTACTAAAATTTAAGTACTTAAGCATGTCCTAATAAACTTGAGGAATTAAGAACCCAGAGTGTAGGACGAAAATTGTACATGTGACTATATGACAACAGTTTCCCATTCTGGTTGCATTATATTCTGATATTTTTACCTCTCTTATTAATTTGTCTTCAGACAAAAGGTCAAAACTATTACTCCGTATTAGTTTATGATGTGAGGTAGCTCTACAGTTAAGAAAATCTCTGCATATCATTTTATTTTGGAATGTATATATTTTCTCTTATATTCTACTAGGCATAACTTGTTTGCTTTTTACTTGGTATCCTCACTGTCCATATTTATGGTTTGTGCAATTATGTTACCTTTCGAGTTGCTACCTTTTCTTTCTCTGCAACTCTGTTTCCTTTCCAGCTTCTTTTATTTTTCCAATGTGGATCTTACATTACCTTGACATCCAGATCATTCTGATGTTAATATGAACTGCGCTAAGTTTAACTGTCGCCCAATTGCTAGTACCTCTGTACCATAATATAAAACGTTTTGGTAGGCTAACTTAGAACTTGTGCAGCTTCTCTTGTGTGAGTCCTTTTTAGTTTCTGTTGGATTTCTCCCTCCTTGTCATGTCTCGCATTAGATACACATTCCAGTTTTGTACTTCTCTAATCTGTTTTGTATGTGCATTTTCATTGGGTCTGTGTCACGTTTGTTATTTGCCCTCCCTGAGAATAAGCTGGGATATGCAGAGGAACATTATGATAAAATAAATTTTTCGGTAAGGGAGGGCCTTCAGTAGTGATGCTAGAGGTCCCTGACGAAAAGTGTTTGAAAGGCTGGTGCATTTATAGATCTTAAGCCTTTTGCGAGAAGTGTTTGAAAGGCTGGTCCATTACAGACCTTTCAAGTTAACCCTCCATATTGTGTTTGTCCGTGTGCAATGGCCAAAAAACCATTAGAACAAAGCGCAATCATTTGATGGTGTTGGATATTTCTATGCAATTTTATTCAACGCCCCTATTTTTGTGAGGTTAGTCTGTTTAGCATCCTAGCCTCTCTCAGGAGAATATGGTATAACTACCCTCTAAACAAATTAAAACGTAATATACTTAACTCCATGACTCCACTCGGTCAGCCGGTTCATCTGAAGTTTCACTAGTACTTCACTTCGAGGGACTTGATTCGCCATGCGGGATAGACAACATCGTGTCCCCGAAATCCTAGTGTTCTTGGCACGAGTGAGAGGCAGGTCCAAAGGAAGGAACCACAGCTGTGACAGCTCGTTGTCGTTCGTGGTGGTCGTCTCGTTGCTGGTAATGATGCTCGTCTCGTTCGTGGCGCCCATGGAGTATGTGAGCGTGTTCGCGGTGCTATGCGGGCAGAAGGAGACAGGAGTCAGTGCTCGCTTGCCAGTTGGTGGCTTGCCAGTTGGTTACCGGGATGGTTCGCTGCAGTATGAGCGCCCATCTGAACAGCTTCTGCGGACAGACGACGCCGCTGCAGTAAGCATCGGTCTTACTCTGTTTTCTTGGTTCGTGGTTAAGTTTGTTATGTCCCTCGGTGATTTTTGGTTTAGAATGTACTCCCTCCGTTTTAAAATATAAGATGTTTTAGCTTTGTGAATGAAGCGTATCTAGATCCTTTTTAGTGTGTAGGTTCTCCATATCTAAATGAATCTATACGCTAAAAGGAGTCTAGATATATACTCTTTTCGTAAAGCTAAAATATCTTATATTTTGAAGTAGATACTTGCGGCAAGAGCTGATGTACGGATGCGAGCCAAGCAGCCAGAGAGGACCAACCCTATGTCATCGTCGAAAGCGGTAGAAGGCTAGAAGCTACTTTTTTTTTTCTTTTTGCGAGGAAACCATTGGTAATATTAAAGAAAGCACATTACAGAGAGGTATCCAACAAAGACAAAAGTTACAATCCAGACCCTCTGTAACTCGATGTAGCCGGCATGGAGCAGGACGTGCCGGTGGCGCGCCGCCGCTGCGTCTTCCTTCAAGCCTTGGATCAGAAGACGCCCCTAGCGGATGGGAAGTCGCCGGACCTCGAACTCCGTGGAGCCTCCACCCAACTCCAGTTGCAGCATCGACTTTCTTCAACATCACCGGCTTCAAGGTCAAACCAGATCCGCCTCCACGCGGGATCTGGAGATGGCGCGCCCAGCAGATCTGGCGACCCGAGTGGAGGAGGAGCAGGCACACCACCGCGGAACTCCATCGAGCTCCGCCGTCGAAGGAAGCGTGTACCTGCAACAAAAGCACCGACGACGACCCAACCTCCTCCATGGCGCTGCCGGTTGAAGAGCTCACAAACCCTACTCTATCTACACCCGTGAAGCGGGGATCCCCCACCCTCCCGTCGCCGGAGCGGCCGGGAAGAAACCGTCTTCCATACATGTGTTGTGCAGAATGTTGAATCAATTTGTACAGAAATATTCTGAAAAGTTTTATTAGAATCTTTTTTTAAGAATATTTTATTAGAAGTTAATGGCCGGAGACAACATATGCGGATGGAATATTTAAAGAAAATCAATTTGAAACAACAAATACGGAAACAACATTAAAACAAGAGGTAACATTTAGAGATAATAACCAAAACGGTTCTACTACCTCTGTCCGAAAATAAGTAACTCGGATTTTAGGGCCGAGGAAACCTCCGATCACCCGGGCGTGTCTTTAAAAAACAATGTTTCTTCCACGATCAAACTTTTTTGGGAGCTTTCGAAGCAAATGTAAGAGCCAACAACGCGATGCAACCAACGGGGACTCGCCTCTACAGCTTGGGCGACTCCCATAGCCCTTAGAGCATCTCCACTCGTTGGAGTCCCCGAGGCCGATTTCCGAATGAAAATTGGGTCCAATATGGACCTATTTTGGCCTGTGGGGACAATATTCCCAGCCGTGTAGACCCCCATGGCGTGGGGGAGAAGAAGACAATGGGGTGGGCCAAACTGCTTTAATTAGCCTTTCCTCCATTGACGTGTGGGCTAGACGACGTGGTTTGCTCCATTCGAAGTCCCCAGATGATCCCCCGGCTGCAGAGGTTGGCCTGGGATCACCGGACGAAAAACATGGTGGGGTGGGCCAAACTACTTTAATTAGCCTTTCCTCCACTGAACGTGTGGGCTAGACACTTACTCCATTCGGAGTCCCCGGATGATCCTGGAGGCGCTGAGGTTGGCATGGGATCACCGGACAGAAAACATGCTAAATTTGGGCGAAAACAAGACCTTAGGGACGCGGGGTTCTTTTCGCTGTTCTGATGAAAAAAAAAAGTGACCCCGTGGGCCTTGCTAGGGCATGGGTGAAGATGCTTTTATTCGTAGTCGTACCACCATGGTCACCTTCGTACAAAAATATATGTACGAAGCAATCCCCATGATCTAAGGACATGTACAATGGCGGAGAGAGGATGTCTTCCCTTAACCCTTCATATCATCTAGAGAAGGTCTTAGAGATAAGTCTTATAACGTATTAACTCTAACTATCATCTCTAGCAATTAATGAGAGTTAACTATTTTTAGTATAAAATTATGTTTTTTTTTTGCGAAGAGGGTGATATTGATATTAACCAAGCATCTTACAGATAAACCCAGGAAAACACGAAAAATACAAATAGGTCCTTGTCCTGGATCCCAACTTCTTCTCCGACGAGATGCACGCGCCCGCATGGGCCTCATGCTCCACCACATAAGCCTTGGACTGGGTGGGATCCCCAAGCAGACGGGGTCGACGAACCTCGTGATCAAGCGCCTCCATCCACCCCGACGAGATCGGCCGGCTTGATCAACAGCAACATCATCCCCAAATTCGTCAACGCCGACGCCGCCATCACGGCCACCGGCGAGGGGATCACACGAGCCGCAACTCCCCGAGCTGCAGACACACAGAGGACGACGAATTCGGCCTGGAACTCCACCGGAGCCGCCAGATCGAAGAAGAGTGCCGCCGTCTTCAGAAGACTCTCCGGCCACGCCACCTCCTCCATAGCGCCGCCAGCAGCCACCCCACGCACACCTAGACTATGTACACGCCGGGATCCGTTGATTCCCCGTCCTCCCGCCCGGCGGGCCAGCGAGCGAGGAATCCGACGAATCGCCGGCGGCGAGCTGGTCCGCACGGGTTCGCCCAAAAACGCCTCCTTTCACTGTAGATGGGGAAAGGATGAGAGTCAGTGGTATAAAAAATTATGTTGCTAAGGGAAGACATACGGACATACGGTATAGTGAAAAAAAATAGTCTTCTCTTATTTTATAAGAGATCATCCCTTAGTTAAGGAAAAACAACCTTTTTTTTTTCAATTCTCTCTCCTTCAACTAAGCAAAAATCTCACGGATCAGCTCTAAGGAAAGGCTGACGTCATCCCATTGTACATGCCGTAACAACCACCCTCCACGATGTCGATCCCACTTGGCAAAATCAAATCTCGCAAGCCAGTGACACGTAAGATGAACCAAATGACCATATCTTAGGTGGTTAATTATATTAAACGGTGGTTATGGTAAATCTAACAAACATGCTTGGTTATGGTAAATCTAACAAACACGCTAAAACATGCCTGCAAGCTAAATCCGTCAATCTAGCGCATGGGGGCGGTCGATGTGCTCCTGTAGATGCGGGAAATGGAGCGTAGGGGAACCTTTTTGCTGCACGCGGCAAAAAGCGCCAACGCACGCACTAAATTTACCGCGCTAGCTCCAGCGCATGGGATAAAAAGCTTGGAGCGCCCACACACCAACCGCCGCTGAAGTTTCATCCTCTGCTCTTTCTTTTCTCCACTGTTTGCCACCTCGCCGCCCGTCCAGCGTCCCGCTTCAGTCGCTGCCGCCTATCCAGCGCCCTCTTCCGCCATCGTCGAGTGGCACCACGTCGTTGGAACTCCTCTGGCTTCCGCGGGGTGCACGCGCGCTCCAATGCCACCTACTACGCCGAGATTCGTGGAGGCGGCGAGCGCATCGTCCTCGACACCTTCGAGACCGGGCACGAGGCATCACGCACGTTCGACGCGGCGGCGTGGTGTCTCGGTCGCCCATGCCAGGAGATGAACTTCGATGATGTGCAGACACGCGAACATGCGGAGATGCTCACGCCGCCGCCGCACCTCATAACCGATGAGGAGAAGCAGCGCCACAAAGCGCGGCTCCGACGCCTCTACCACGCCGAGGAAGACGAGCTTATGAGGATGGAGTGGGCCGCCTGCTTCCCGAAGGACATCGAGGTCGCCTTCTACGCGCAGAGGAAAGAAGAGAGCAAGCCGGACTGATGTAGCCCGACCTACGATCGTTACCACATCATGGTCTTCAACTTATGCCAAGTCATCATGGATTTCAAAGGTGAATCATATCCTCTATGTGAGTCCAATTCCTACCCTATTGAATGGTATACTACTTCATACTTCATCCCATGATCATGACAGGTTCACACTGACAAGTACAGAGGCAAGGGAGGAAGCCTGGAGCATCAAGCCCGACAAGATGAATGCTTGGAAGAGGAGGAGGAAGCAGACATACCTGACCGATACTACCGCCCCTACCCAGCGGTACTACCGGCCTTGCTGCATCGATCCCGTGCTGCGCCATCATCAGAATTGCCGGACCCCGAGGGGACGGTACTACTGGCCACCATTGGACCCGAGCGCTATGCCTCTGGACACCGCGGTACCGACTAGCAGCACTACCGCCCGCAAGCGGTACTACCGGACTTGAAGTTCGGTCCAGCCGGTCCTGTTAGTGCCTGCGCACATCAGATCTGGGCCACATCCCATGTACCCCCTTATTATGTTCCAACCCTAGTTCTATCCCCAAACTACCCCTATGTAAGCGGTTGGCCTATAAATAGATCCCCCACCCTCATGTATCCCTTAGGCGTAGATGATAAACTAAAGACAGTCCCCTTTGTGGAATCTCTAGTTTTGCCCCATCCCCTTTACCAAGGGGATCGACTATCGTCACCAACCTCGTTAGACTTTGCATAGCGCATACATCGTTGTACAAGGCCTTGGAGTCGGTGTTCCTTCTCCAAGACGTCAAGGTCCTCCCCAAGGTGTTCTTCCCTCTCTGCTTGGGATTGAAGGGAGCACGTTAAGCGATCTTTCTTTGCGAGGATTCTATCAGACTGGTGGCCGCCGATGGGAGTAATTGGCCTTGTATCGCGTCGTGTTTGTGTGTGTTCACCGTGTTCTTCGCGAGGTATGTGTTCGCTTCTGCTACCCCTCTCCTTTTCCCTCACTTTCCCATCGATTTGACCACGAGATCTGTGAAGATTGGGCCACCCTTGAGGTTCGCCCTTATCACGGACCTGTGGAGAGAAGGGCTGGCAAGGCACATCACTGGGCGTTCATCGAGGCGTAACTTGCCAGATCGTAGACGATCAATGACAATGATGAATGCTGGCTCAACTAGTTCTCATCGACACCGGTAGAGTCCTCGACGGAGGACGAGTCAGATTTCGACCTTTAGACTAGTAGTTTTTATTTACTAGTATCTATGTTTCGTGGTATTCCTAACTGTGGTCTCGTGTATGTTACTAGTATGTATGCACTTTATTTTCAGTCATTTTTTAGTTTGTTTGATCTATGTTTGATGTTTTTGGAGGTACAAAATTGGTCTGTGGTACTGTATTTTAGCACGCCCGATGATGCACATTGCAACGCACCGGTGAAGCGGCACACGGCCTCGTGCGCTAAAAGAGCAAAATAGACACTACAAACCAATTTTAGCGGGACGCATTTTGCAGCTCCTGCTGGAGTTGCTCTTAGGGTTTAGTTTTACCAAAAAAGGTTAGGGTGGTGAAGTGGTTGGCCCTCTAGTTCATGGTTTCGGGTTTTCAAAGCTACAACTTTGAGTTATACTCAGGTTTTTCAACTAACTTCATTCTCATTCATGCAAGCAAGCACACGATACAACACACACCACAACAATCAAAGGGTACAACATATGGTTTGAAGAACCATTCTGCAAACTACGATACAATGAGATGATACATCTCATGCTACGACAGTGCTCTAGTGCCTCTACTCATCGTCAATGAAGTCGGAGTCTTCATCATCAGTGTAGAAGTCCACAGCATCCTCTTCCAGAAAATCGTCATCGTTGCTGAGGTAGGAATCCATATCTTCCTGGATGTCTTCACCCTCATCATCTTCTTCTTTGGCGGCAAGCTGAGCTTCCTGCTCCTTGACGGTCTTCTCGAGGTCGGCCACCTTCTTGCGAAGACGGGCGATGGTGCGATCCTTCTTTGCACGCTGGCGACAAAGAGACTGGCGATCTTGGACGAGTAGTGTGAAAGTCTAGGCCTTCTGGTCGGCAATTGCACGGTTCTGGTTGGCTAACTCTCTGGCATTTTCCAGTTCCTGCTGTCGGTCATGAAGCAAGAAGTCAAGGTTCTCCACTTGACGCTTCAACTCTGGGTGACTTGGCATCTCCATCGGCATTCCCATGAAGTCACGTCTTGCATAGTGGGCAAAACGGGTTCCTTGAATCTTGTTGACGCTGATGGCACATAGACGTGCGAGAGCTTCATGCATTGCCCTGGCTAATCCATCTAGCCAGTTGTTCTCCCTCACAGAGAACTGAATTCTCCCAGAAGTTGGTACTTCAATGTTCCCTCGAAGATCTGCGGTGACTAGCCATTGTAGGTCTCCTCCTAGGGGTCTTGGAAGTTGAGCTCCAAGAAACTCCGGATGTGGGCGTCCCAGAAATTCTGACAGTGAATCTAGATCCCTCTCGAAGATCAGCTGACCTCCGTTTCCCAACTGGTAAAACTTGCTAAACTGAGTCTCCATCTACAATAATTTAGGATGAGGAAATTAGTGAAGTGATCAAGTGTGTCAAATTTTAAGTAGTAATGTAAGAATTTTGAGGAACATGTATTTTTGAGAAAGAATGAGTTCACAAGGGTAAGAGGGGAAATAGTTTTTTATAAATACTCACTTTGGTTTTGAAGCTAAGTTTTTGGTTTGGACGTCCATTCTAACTAGGGTCTCCTATGGTCAGGATGGCTCTGATACCAACTTGTCAACACCCAGATTTTTAATCCTAGATGCCCGTTATGCCATACCTCGCAATCCCAGGATTACCATTTTTGCGAGACATAACAGATTGGATATCATAGTACATCATCCATTACAAACCATACATAAGGTTTTACACAAATAAGGATCTCATGATCCAGTCTTTAATACAACAAGCAGCGGAAATAAACGATAGCGTAGCGGTGGGGTCCATCTTTAGGGCACAGGCAATCTTGTGAAGCGAGATAGTCCTAGTTCTCATAGCCGTCCTGCTGACCATCATCTTGATACTCTCCTTCATAGCCTGGCCATGATAATAGCTAGGGACAAAAGCCATGAGTACTCTTTAAGTACTCGCAAACTACCACTAGCAAGGGTTATAATCTTAAGTTAAAGTACGGAATTTAAAGAATAACTATCAAGTTAAGTTTGAAACCTAAGCTGAGTGCTGAAACAAGAAAAGATAAAATAAAAGTCTAGAATCACTTAAGTTGGGGAGCTATTTTCATCTACACAACCCTGTTGTGGTCAAGTCAAGGTTCATCATTCATTTCAAGTTATTTAGAAAACATCTGACAACGAAACAGTATGGCCATTCCAACTGTCCATAACCGCGGACGCGGCTATTCGAATAGTTTGACACTCTGCAGAGGTGGTACACTTTCACCACAAGATTCGATACATCTGTCAGGGATAACCCTGAATCATCATACTTGGTATGCAGATAATCAAACATAACCTTCCCTTTACACACCCTAGTACAAGCACCTCTCCTATGAGCATGGCCTCCCAACCATGACCATCAGTCATCTTGGGCACTGCATAGGTGGACAACATTGAGAGGTAGCCTCAGCTCAAACCTCTCCCGTGAGGGAACTAATACTAATGCATATAAATTTCCATCTAAGCCTTACCCAATTCAGGTAATGTGGTTGTACGGTAAATTTGGAATGGTATCGCATCCGAATCCAACCATCAGTTTTATAAAAGGGTTAAGGCTCATGCCTCATCATTTTCATCATCATAAACCAATTGTGTTTCTCAACACATGTCAAAACATCTCAATAGAATGACTCATCATTCCAAGGTTTTCATAACTCATTTTCACCAAGTGTTCCCATCTAAAATGACTCAAGTTTGATCTATTCTGAAACACTAGGTTAAGAGTGTTCACTAAGGTGGAAAGGTGGGATCAATCTCATGCCATAGAATGACATCTAAGGTTTTTTCCTAGGTAGGTCAAGTTTTATACTCTTTATGCTACCTTCAAAAATTAATTAAAGATCTTGGTGTAAACTAAGGGGGTGTGATCAAAGTATGCTTAAGGCATCTTTACTAAACTATCTAGTTTTATTCTAGCTTGCTACAATAGCTTACTAAAGCATGTTTGCAAGGGTTAGCTTGCCACTAATAGCTTGCTACAATAGCTTGCCTTGGTTGGTGCAGTGGTTGAAGTTTTCTTCTTCTTCTTCTTCTTCTTCTTCTTCTTCTTGGTAGAACTCCTCCTCCTCGAAGGCTTGGTCGGTACTATCGTCTATAAATACATAGGGAGTGCACAATCACCAAACAATACTTAACTTAGGCTAAGTAGTAGTCTAAACCACACAATTGATGATCTAATATCATCCCAAACATCATAAGTTTTAATTCAATAGTTTCAACCTTTTTATTTTGGAAACGTAATTTCTACTCATTGAAAAATTAACTATAATTTAATATTCACCACCAAAATATGGGATCATGTGGACTCATGTCCTCACCACATATTCTAACATGTGGGAATGGGATTTAAAGGTTGTATCAATATTACTTTGGTTTAAGTTTATTATTTAATGATTTAAAGTGACTAGAAATGCCTATATAGCATTATTTTGGTACTAGTCCAAAGTCACTGCCTGTAAACCTTAATATTATTACATATTTGGATAGATATGATGAAATGTGATTTTTGAGAGTTGGAATCAACTTAAAAGCTAACTTGGTTGATTTTATAAAAATGTTTCAAGTTGCAAAAGCTTCAGTCTTCTTATTTTTATTAGGAGAAATCTATAACTCTAAATGAATTAAATCCAATGGCCTTGGATAGAGATTTTCAATACCTTTCAGACAAAATTAGTTTCATGCAATTTGGATTTGTCAAACTCACAGAATTGAATTTTGAAACACTGGATAGAAACTATATTCTAACTAAAAAGAAAAACCTAGATTTGAGTCTACAGGCTTGCGCGGGAAAGGAAATGGGCCGGCCCAGTGGCGCTGCGCGTCACAGGGCTCTGCTGACAGGGGGGTCCCACTGGTCAGTGGCACTTAAAACGCGAAACGGTACGCGCGCTGTGGGCCGTGCGATTAGAGGCTAGATCTACGGCTGAGGGTCGTCGTCGAGCTCGAACCCTAGCGGCTCGGTGGGGGTCTACTGGGGGCGTACCAGGGCTCTAGCAGGGTCGGCGATGCGGGCGAACGAAGTGGAAGACGACGGCGAGGCGAGGCGTGGTCGCGGCGGAGCTTGGGGTGGCCGGAATCAACGGCACCCTTCTTCTCCAGAGGCGGCGGCTCCGGCTCCAATTCCGGCTTTGCTGCCCACTTGCTCCATGAGGGGTGGTTGAGGTTCAGAGAGGTGAGGGGAGTGGAATGGTGTGAGTCTTTGGTGCTGGGGAGGCCTCCTTTTATAGGCTCGACGGTGAGACCGAGCGGGATGGGCGGTCGACGGTGGCGACATGGCTACGGCGAGCTAGCGGCATGGCTGGGGATGGCGATTGATGGGCGGTCCCCTGGCGGTGCTCTAGTGCTTAAATGCGGCCATAGGGGCAGTGGTATGTGGTCGGGGTGAGGTGGCGCTCTGAGAGGCAGAGGCGGCGGTGTCCATGACGAGCGGTGGCTGTGGGGCTTTGGGCGGCGAACGGGGGTGTCTGGGGTGTTCTCTAGGTCGAGGCGGAGCGGTGGGCGCGGGCTGGTGTCGAGCGGCGGCTTGTGCACGCGGGGACAGGGCGCGCTCTGCGGGCGGCGTCGGCATGGTCTGGTGGCACTGGGCGCGGCTTCTCCTCGGTGGTCCACGGCTGCTCTTGGCTCGGGCAAGGGACAGAGAGGGGCGGTGCGGCGTTGGCTACCTCCTAGACATGGCGAGGGAAGGGGGAGTGGTCTGCTGCGACGGTTGCAAGGTTGGCCGGCCAGGGTGGTGCTCGGCATGGCTTGGCATGGCCACTAGGGCATAGGGGATGGGCTGCAATTGGCATGGTTTAATCAAAGGGGGACAGAGGGATTAAATGGAGATCAAATGGGGGCAAAACCCTGTTCCAAACAGTGAGCTAGGATTAGAGTTAGGATTCTGCCTGCCAAGTGTTTGATGAAATGGCCGCAAGAGAAAAAGTTTTGAATTTTGAGTTCAAAAAATTTGGGTGATCTCCACTAGTGCTAGGTAGTCTCTGGTTGCAAGGGTTTTGAAAATGGAGCTCAAATACATGGTTTTTGAAATAGGGGTGATCTATGCATATGCATTAGATTCAAATTTGAACTGCCATTTAAAATAGTTTACAGAAGGTTTTTAGAAGATCAAAAGATGGGCCTTGGTACCTCATTATGTGTACTAGCAAGGGGTGCAAAGATCAATAATTGTTTCTGTTAAGAATTGAGTACTAGGAATAGGCAAAGTAGGCATGAGAGTTAAATTTGTCCAAATGACCATTCTTTCATTTTAATTCTTTTTTATTTGATTTCTTTTAGGAAAAGTTTGGGAATGATGTAGATGATGTTTAAATCACCTAAGGAACATTTTAGAAGCAAAGAATCACACAATCATGGCAATTCCAAACAACTCCTATTTTAAATGCACACATATATGAATGCTTTCATTTTAAATATGGAAAAGTTTTTGTTAATCCTATTTTTGGATGATTTGATCATGATAAGCTTGGATTGAAGTTTTGGGATGTTACACCCTAGTAGCAACAGCACATCTAGTACCTTAGAGATTTCTGTCACTTCCCCAGATTACCAGAGGCATGAACCCACTATCGAGCATAAATACTAACTCTTGGAGTTGCTAGCATCTACTTGGCCAAGATAGCTACTAACAATGGAAAGCATGCAAAATCACAAATAACAAAGACATGATAGAATCAATAATCAATCTGAAATAGCATCTCAATATCCATCGGATCCCCGCAAACACAACATGTATGGATTACAAATAGATGATCTTGATCATGAACGGAGCTCAGAAGATCTAAACATGAAAGCACAAAGGAGGAGAACCAGCCATCTAGCTACTACATGGATCCGTAGTCCAAGGATGAACTACTCACGCATCACACCGGAGGCTTGCATGGTGATGAAGAAGGCCTGTGGTGAATTCCTCTCCGTGAGTGCGGAAGAGCTTCAGATTCCTCCCGATGTAGGGATGGAGATGACGGCGGCTACAGACTCTTTCGTGGATTTTTTATCGGGTACTTAGGGTTTTCGTCCCGAGGGCAATATATAGGCGGAAGGAGATGCCGAGGGGGTGCCGGGAGCAGCCACACCACCCCCTGGCGCAGGCCAGGCCTGGCTGCGCGGCCAGGTGATGTGGTGGCTCCCTGGCCCTTCTCTGTCTCGTATTCTAGCACCTGATCCCTTCCAGAAAAATAGGCACTTTGGCTTTTGTCCCGTCCAATTCCGAGAATATTCATTTTTTGAGTTTCCTGCAACCAAAAACAACAGAAAACAGGCAGCTGGCACTATGGCTCTTGTTAATAGGTTAGTCCAAGAAATCATATGAAAAGTACTCCAAAGTTGGAACAAAACACAAGAAAGTGGATAAAACCAAGCATGGAACATCAAAAATTATAGATACATTTGCAATGTATCAGACACCACTAGAAGAAGTACACCACAACTTAAATATCAAACTATTGAATCTTTCTCAACACAATTCCACTATTAACAACATGACTTCTCCCATGTCCTCAAGAACAAAACGAACTACTCACAAGACATCATATGGATCATGATCAGAGATGGAATAATGATGTATAACAATCTAAACATAAACAATAATTCAATGGTTCACTCAATAGCATCAACTACAAAGAGTAATCAACACCGGGAAAGTTTCCCCTATGAACTATGCAAGATTCAACACAATTGTTACAACAATATGGAGATGGTGATGAGGGTGCTGATGGTGATGATGGTGGTGGTGATGATGATGATCCTGATGAAGTCCAGCTTGATGGTGGTGTTGATGGCGATGATCCCCCTCTTCAGGAAGGAATTCCCCCGACAGAAATCTGTCTGCCAGAGAGATCTTTCTCTCTCGGTGTTTTCCGCCCTGCAGAGGCGGCGGAATCTTTCTGTGGTCGCTCCCCGAGTCTTAGGGTTTCGGGAGGATAATATACGCCATAGGGGAGTGCCAGGGGTAGACCAGGGTGGCCACACCACCTGGTGGCGCGGCCTAGGCTGGCCCGCACCAGGTGGTGGTGTGGGCCCCCTGTGGCCCATCTCCAGCCCCCCTTCTGGCTTCCTTCATCTTCTGGAAAAATAGGATTTTCCGTATATTTTCCCGGATTTTCTGATCTTCGCGAATTTTGCCTCCAAACAGCACCTTTTCCATCAGAATTCTGACTGCAGCGGTCCATGCTCCAAAAGTCATCAACCATGAAAAAACAGATGAAATAACATAAGTATCACCTCTCAATACGAAATATGTCAATGAATAACAGTGAATTATGACATAGAATAGTGATGCAAAATGGACGTATCAACTCCCCCAAGCTTAAACTTCGCTTGTCCCCAAGCGAAACTGAGCTCAATAAACATGGCCTCAGGTTTATGGAGTGAAGAGTCGATAAAAGAATACGGACAAGAAGCATCACATTCATCAATACATAGATCATAATAGAAGACAACTCACTATTATATAACTCAACTTGCAATGAGTAAAGGAAACACAATAAAGATACATAAAGTAAATCATAATTGGTAATGGCAAACTTAGCTCTTGGTCGAAGAATAGTTGATAATTTGCTAGAGTTCACAAATAACTGGTTTTTCAATGATAGCTTTCAAAGTAGTAAACATCAAGATAAGAGCAATGTGCACAACAAGGAACATAAGAAACATGATTGAATAAATCATCATATGAATGAATGAAACACAACAACTCAAAATACTTGCTGAGATAGAAGAGGGAAGCATGGATTGCAAGTCTCATAAAGAGCTCCCAAAAATTATGATACTTACTAGCTTTCAGCTCTCATTGCCCCTATCATAGGCATCTTTAGGTGATTAAGGTTAAAGTGATCAAATATGAGGATATGCATTGACAAGTTGTAAATTGAGAATCTCATGTCCCTTGAATACGAGGGCCGCTCCTCATGCTACTCAAGTTTAGTCACCAGTAAGCTCTTGTCATCGTAAGCATATGTGTATCATAGAGAACCACCAACGGGGTACCCCTTGCCCGATGATACGGAAGAATCCCCATATCAAAATGAGAAGGCAAGCAGACAACAAGCATCTCAGCAATCTTCTTATTTACCATGGGAATATGGTGCTTTTTCTCTCTTTCCTCTTTTCATAATCTCTTTTTTTTATTTTTCTCTTTTTTTCTCAATATCGGACTCTTTTTTTATAAGAAGAATGCTTCATAGATGCTCGTTATGGTTACGCTGTAGGTTTCCACCATGTCAGCATGGATTAGACCAGTGGCCTAGGCATTTCTCTAACACATATACATAACTCTATGGACTTACAAGCTCCCCTTTCATTTCACACCGACGACATCCATAGATAAAAGAACATGATATCAACTAGGTACAAAGTACCAGTACAATGTTGAAAGCGTTCCCCATGACAACATGGTTCTGCTAATTCACAACTCACAAAGCGCAAGCATATACGCAACATAGGTGAGCACAATGGTTCAAGTTTATTAAATGCAAGAAAGTAAAGTGTGCCATCAAGTTCGTGAGAGCTTTAATCACTAATTTTCACATAACAAGTTTAATTTGGGAGATAGATAAAACAAGAATTTAGTTGGAATAGCAATAATGCTAATAGGTAGGTATGGTGGACGCAAATGGCAAAGGTTTTGGTTTAAAGGAGTGGATGCACGAGAAGAATTCCCTCTCAGTACAGGTTTTTGGCTAGCAAGGCTGGGTAGCAAGTACAAGAGTTGAAGGAAACAAACGAACATACAAGTGATAAAGACAAACATGCAATCTTCCTTGGAAGCACGAAAGATCTTAACTAGAGAATACTAGACTTATGAGCAAGTCAAGAAAGAAAGATGATGAAATTATTTTTCTTTAGAGCACTTTTATCTTTTTCATTCAACTCTCAAAAATAGTGTTGCTACTGACCGTGTCAGGTTTGCCAAAACCAACTAAATTAACTCAATGATCCCAAAGTGATACCAATACTAACAACAAGATCAATCATATAACCACAAATTGAAAACTAATATAAGCTATGCAAAAGAGTAAATGATAGAACTTCTCATTAATATTCCATAACGGCAACTCACACCAAGGGATACATATCTAACAAGAGAGGGGACACTTCCATAATGCAAACCATCCTACATAATAACTTCTCTATTCATGATATGACTCTACTAAAAAAAGGTAAAAATATAGAAGATAGTGATGTGATACCGCGGCACTCCCCCAAGCTTGGAACAAACCAAGGGGATGCCAAACCTGATGACGAATTACTCCTTCGGTGGTGGTGGTATCCTCTTGATGAGCTCTTTGATCAGTTTCCCCAAGTCCTCGATCTCAAAGGTGAGATTGCGAATAAGGTGCGAGTTTTGCTCAATGCGGCTCATGATCATGTCGGGTTGCGAATTCCAGCTCTTGCGATTCTTTCCCCACTCTACCTCCTTGAAGTCTTGTTTTCCTACATGGCTAGAACGAGGCAAATCCCAATTAGAGGGTAATTTCTCCTTGGGCATATTCTGGTATTGATGCTCATGGATAAGGGTATGGAAAGGATTCTTGGCGTGTGAGGGAAGTGACCAGGGATCTGAACGGTGATGAGGAGGCTTCCCTCCAATTGACATAGTCCTGGCAGGGTTTTCCACCACTCCAATGCTTGCAATGGTAGTGCCGGTGTGCTTTGCCTCCTCTTCATCTGCACTCTTGATCTCCTTCTCCTTCTCAGGGTCTTGGAGGTCTTCCTCCATAGGCTCCTTCCCTTTATCCTTGGCGGACACCATTGTGCTTCTAAGCTCTTAAGAATAGTTCCTGGCAGAAATAGATCGACACAAAAACACGACGAAAACACGATATACGAACCTCGGGAGATCCGAGGGGTTATATATTACGAAGTTTCATAACAAAATGAAGGTAATGGGAGAAAACGAGTCGGAGGCGGAGTCCGGGGTGGACTCACCACCTAGTGGCGCGACCAGGGGTGGGCCCGCGCCACAGGGTGGTGTGAGCCACCCTGGCTCCGTTTCCGTCCCTTTTTCGCTTCATAACTTCCCTTATTGACTAAAAACTGGAAAAATATAGTTGGATTGTATTTTCGTGGAACTTTTCTTACCAGAACTTTTACCTATTTGAAAACATACTCTACAAGTCTCTGAATTTGGTCCTTGATGAATTTCTTCGGAGTTATAACTTGAAAGGCATCAACATCTTCATTGTAAGAATCTCCAGCAATATAGTGCTTGAGTCGCTGCCCATTCACTACTTGTGTAGTATTATCTTTTAAAGAAGAAATTTTTATTGCTCCTGAACGGTATACTTCTTCAATAATGAAAGGTCCTTCCCATTTTGACAGTAGCTTTCCTGCAAAAAATCTGAGACGAGACCTATACAATAGAACTTTCTCACCAACATGAAATTCTCTCTTAAGTATTCGCTTGTCATGCCATCTTTTAACTTTTTCCTTAAAGAGCCTAGCATTTTCATAGGCTTCACTCCTCCATTCATCTAAAGAACTTAAGTCAAATAATCTTTTCTCACCAGCAAGCTTACAATCTCTATTTAGTTCTTTAACTGCCCAGTAAGCTTTATGTTCTAATTCTAAAGGTAGGTGACAAGCTTTCCCATAGACCATTTTATAAGGAGACATCCCCATAGGATTTTTGTAGGCAGTTCTATAAGCCCATAAAGCATCATTCAAATTTTTAGCCTAGTTTTTTCTAGATCTATTAACAGTCTTTTGCAAGATGGATTTAATTTCTCTATTTGATAACTCTACTTGCCCGCTAGTTTGGGGGTGATAAGCTGAAGGAATTCTATGATTAACATCATATTTAGCAAGGGTCTTTCTAAAACCACCATGAATGAAGTGAGAACCCCCATCAGTCATGAGATACCTAGGCACTCCAAACCTTGGAAAGATAACATCCTTAAGCATTTTTAGAGAATTTTCCCTGTCGGCACTCTTCGTAGGAATGGCTTCTACCCACTTAGTAACATAATCAACGACAACAAGAATATGAGTATAACCTTTCGAGGGAGGGAAAGGACCCATAAAGTCAAATCCCCAACAATCAAAGGGTTCAATAACTAGAGAGTAGTTCATAGGCATTTCATTGCGTCTAGAAATATTACCAACACGTTGACATTCATCACAAGATAGAACAAACTTTATTGCATCTTTAAAAAGGGTAGGCCAGTAGAAACCTGATTGTAGCACCTTTTGTGCAGTTCTATCTCCTGCATGATGTCCTCCATAAGCACTACCATGACATTTACGCAATATCTCCTTTTGTTCATATTCTGGAGCACATCTTCGCATAATACCATCCACTCCTTTGTATAAGTGTGGGTCATCCCAAAAATAATGCCTCAAATCATAGAAGAACTTCCTTCTTTGCTGAGCTGTAAAAGTTGGAGGCAAATACTTGGAGACAATAAAGTTAGCATAATCAGCGTACCAAGGGCTCCCTCGTGAGCTTACCCCTCACTGACTAACTCATTTGGGAAACTATCATTAACAGTCATAGGGTCAAAAGAGATGTTTTCCAATCGAGATAAATTATCAGCTATAGGGTTTTCAGCACCTTTCCTATCTACTATATGTAGATCAAACTCTTGTAAAAGCAGCACCCATCTAATAAGCCTAGGCTTAGCGTCCTTCTTCGTCATAAGGTATTTAATAGCAGCATGATCAGTATGAATGGTGACTTTTGGGTCTACAATATAGGGTCTAAACTTATCACAAGCAAAAACGACAACTAGAAATTCTTTTTCAGTAGTAGCATAATTCCTTTGAGCGGCGTCTAGAGTCTTACTAGCATAATGAATAACGTTTAACTTTTTATCAATTTATTGCCCAAGGACAGCACCTACAGCAAAATCACTAGCATCACACATTATTTCAAAGGGTAGACTCCAATCAGGTGGTTGAACAATAGCGGCTGTAGTTAAAGCCTTCTTAAGAGTTTCAAAAGCTTCCTTACAATCATCATCAAAAACAAAGGGTACATCTTTTTGAAGAAGATTAGTAAGGGGTTTTGATATCCTAGAAAAGTCTTTAATAAACCTTCTATAGAAACCAGCATGACCAAGGATACTACAAATACCTTTGATGTCTCTTGGGCATGGCATCTTCTCAATTGCCTCAACCTTAGCTCTATCAACTTCTATGCCTCTTTCAGAAACTTTATGCCCAAGGACAATCCCTTCATTAACCATGAAGTGACATTTCTCCCAATTAAGAACAAGATTAGTTTCTTCACATCTCTGCAAAACTTTATCAAGGTTGTGCAGACAATTATCAAAAGAAGTTCCATAGACAGAAAAGTCATCCATAAACACATCTACAATTTCCTCACAAAAACCATCAAAGATAGCAGACATGCACCTTTGAAAAGTAGCAGGAGCATTACATAAACCAAAAGGCATACGTCTATAAGCATAAGTTCCGTAAGGGCAAGTAAAAGTAGTTTTTTCTTGATCTTGTTGTTTAACAACAATTTGAGAGAAACCAGAATAACCATCAAGAAAATAAAAATGGGTCTTTTTAGACAATCTTTCCAACATTTGATCAATAAAAGGAAGCGGTAGTGATCTTTCTTAGTAACTTTATTGACTTTTCTAAAATCAATGCACATCATATATCCTACTACTATTCTTTGAGGAATAAGCTCATCATTATCATTAGGAACAACGGTAATACCTCCTTTTTTAGAACACAATGAACAGGACTAACCCATTCACTCTCAGCAATAGGGTAAATAATACCAGCATCAAGGAGTTTCAATACCTCATTCCTTACCACTTCCTTCATCCTAGGATTTAAACGTCGTTGGTGCTCTACTACTAGCTTTGCATCTGGTTCTATGTTGATAGAATGCTGACATATAGTAGGTGAAATCCCTTTTAAATCATCCAGAGTATAGTCCATAGCTCATCGGTGTTTCCTCAAAACCTCCAATAACCTTTCTTCTTCCTTTCCTGAAAGTTTAGCGCTAATAATAACAGGATATATCTTTTTATCGTCAATATAAGCATATTTAAGATCATCGGGGAGAGGTTTTAGATTGAAAACCGGATCCTTTTTAGGTGGCAAGGTGGTGCCCAAGTCTTCTACCGGCAAGTCATGCTTTAGCATCTTGGGTTGACGACGGAGGATCTCGTCAATTTCGTTCCTTTCTTCCATGAAGATCTCACTTTCGTGATCTTCCATAAATTGTTGCAAACCATTGTTAGGAGCAAGAGAGATAGAAGCAAGTTGTTAAACTCTAAAATCCTCATTATGGGTTTCCTCTTCACAAGGTTCTTTAGTAAATTTTGATAAATTAAACTCATAAGATTCCCCAGCAAACTTAGTCAAGGTTTTATCCCTTTTGTAATCTATAATAGCTCCACAAGTACTCAAGAAAGGTCTACCAAAAATAATAGGATAAGTTTTACTAGCAACTGAACCAAGTACTAGAAAATCAGCGGGATACTTAATCTTACCACAAAGAACTTCCACATCTCGTACAATGCCAATTGGAGAGATGGTCTCTCTATTAGCAAGGTGAATAACCACATCAATCTCCTCCAATTTGCAGGGACTGATTTCATGCATAATTTCTCTGTAAAACTCATAAGGAATAGCACTGGAACTTGCACCAATATCACATAAACCATAATAGCAATGGTCACCAATTCTAATGGAAAGCACAAGGACACTAGATTTTTTTAGCTCTATTAGGATGTGAAACAATATTAGAAGCATCCTCACAAAAAACTATGTGCCCATCTTCTATGCTTTTAGTGACAAGGTCTTTCACAATTGCTACTACAGGTTCAACATTTATTTGTTCATCAGGTTTTACAGTTCTCTTTTCACTTTTAGTGATTACATTAGTTATCATAGGATGATCCTTTACCTTATCTGGGAAGGGAATCTTCTTGATATAGGGCTCAGGTAAGATGTGATCAATAGTGCAACATTCAGTGCTCCCAATAGGAACACAGTCAACAATATCTTTATAAGGTGCATGGTACTTATTCCATCCCCTTTTTGGAATTTCAATATAAGAAGCAAAAGCTCTAAAGCAATTCGTAATAACTTGCAAATCAAGACCATAAGCATTACTAATATTTTGAAAGTCGCCAGTTCGCATAAAGGATTCAATGCATTCATAATCATAATTTATACCTGACTTTCTACCTTTGTCATTCTCCCATGCTTTAGCATTATCTTGAATACGGTCCAGAAGATCCCATTTAGCTTCTTCTTCCATGCGAGTGAATGATCTAGCACAAGAAGCATCCAATAAATCCTTATCATATAGAGGGAGCCTCGCATAAAAGTTATTGATAATAATATTGTTGGGGAGCTCATGAATGGGACATTTGAGCATTAGTAACTTCAATCTCCCCCAAGCTTGAGTTGTACTCTCTCCATCAAGAGGCCAAAAGTTGTATATTTGATTCCGATCTTTATGAATCTCACTAGGAGGATAAAACTTTGAATAAAAGAGAGGCACTACTTCCTCCCATTCCAGAGCTTGATCATTTTTCAACAGCTTATACCATTCCTCAGCTCTTCCTTTCAGTGATAATGAGAATAACTTCTTCTTAACTTGATTTGTAGTAATACCTGCACACTTGAACAACCCGCATAATTCGTGTATAAAGAGCAAATGATCACTGGGATGGACAGTTCCATCCCCAACATAGTAGTTATCCATAACACGATCAATAATTCTTGTAGGTATTTTGAAAGCATCAATTTCAGCAGGTGGTGGTTTATCTACTACCTTAGCAGTGGTAGTAGCATTACCAAATAAGAAACTCAGCGAATTATCCATAACAAAAATAAAGCAACTAACAGAAGTAAACAATACTCATAGTAGAAGTTTCCTTTACCAGTTTCACTCTCCAATAGCGCTTCACTCCGTTAACGGCGCCGTAAAATAGTCTTGATGACCCACAAGTATAGGGGGTGTATCACAGTATTTTCGATAAGTAAGAGTGTCGAACCCAACAAGGAGCAGAAGGTGCTGGCTAGTGGTATGGATCAGGAATTCTCTACAAATACTTAGCAAACGGATTTTTAGGGGTTTTTGATAAAGCAAGTAAACAAAGTACGAGTAAATAAAAGGCAGTAGGAATAAATGCAGCAAGTGGCCCAATCCTTTATGCAGCAAAGGACAAGCCGGTTGTATTACTTAAGATGACCAAACGTTCTCGAGGACACATGGGAAGACTGTCAAGTGCTTTCGCTTCATATAGTTGATTAATGTTCTTTAGCTTGCTAAGTGCTGTGTGGGTGAACCTGTGCTAATGTACCGACCTTCCTAGGACTAATACATACTTGTGATTATACCCCTTGCAAACATCCGTAAGTACAAGAAAGTAATTAAGGTAGAAACCTAACCACAGCTTTAAACTCTAAGACCCTTACGTCCCTTGTGCAATGGTTTCCTAACGGGGGTTCAGGTTTCTGTCACTCCGGCAACCTCTACGATTAGTAGACAAATACACAATGCATTCCCTAGGCCCATATAGGTGAAGTGTCATGTAGTCGACGTTCACATGACACCGCTAGAAGAAGTACACCACAACTTAAATACCAAACTATTGAATCTTTCTCAACACAATTCCACTACTAACAACATGACTTCTCTCATGTCCTCAAGAACAAAATGAACTACTCACAAGACATCATATGGATCATGATCAGAGATGGAATAATGATGTATAACAATCTGAACATAAACAATAATTCAATGGTTTACTCAATAGCATCAACTACAAAGAGTAATCAACACCGGGAAAGTTTCCCCTATGAAATATGCAAGATTCAACACAATTGTTACAGCAATATGGAGATGGTGATGAGGGTGCTGATGGTGATGATGGTGGTTATGATGATCCCGATGAAGTCTAGCTTGATGGTGGTGTTGATGGCGACGATCTCCCCTCTCCGGGAAGGAATTCCCTCAACAGAAATCTGTCTGCCGGAGAGATCTTTCTCTCTCGGTGTTTTCCACCCCGCAGAGGCGACGGAATCTTTCTGTGGTCGCTCCCCGAGTCTTAGGGTTTCGGGATGATAATATACACCAGAGGGGAGTGCCAGGGGTGGACCAGGGTGGCCACACCACCTGGTGGCGCGGCCTAGGCTGGCCCGCGCCAGGGGATGGTGTGGGCCCCCTGTGGCCCATCTCCAGCCCCCCTTCTGGCTTCCTTCGTCTTCTGGAAAAATAGGATTTTTCGTATATTTTCCCGGATTTTCTGATCTTCGCGAATTTTGCCTCCAAACAACACCTTTTCCATCAGAATCCTGACTGCAGCGGTCCATGCTCCAAAAGTCATCAACCATGCAAAAACAGATAACATAAGTATCACCTCTCAATACGAAATATATCAATGAATAACAGTGAATTATGATATAGAATAGTGATGCAAAATGGACGTATCAGTACCCCGCTTCCCATAACGCCTACACCTCATGGAAAAGTGTCTAGCGCCGCCCGAAGACGTTCGCGGTGGAGACATCTCTGTTGTACCTCTCTATGCACTTGAGGTTGGGGTGGGCTCAGGAAAGAAGTTGACAATGGCGAGGAAGGAGGTGACGAAACGGTGGCGAGGGGAGAGATTTTTATAGTGGCCAATGGTTGTTGGCGGGAAAAGGAGGCCTCGAGGCAGGAAGGCTCGTGATGGCTCTGGAAGGCGCGAGGTGGGATACATCGACTGCTCTCCTACCGTAGTCTGCAAAGGCTGCCGTTGCAAGAAACGCCATTAACGAGGTGTAGTAGGCGAGGAAGAAGATAGACTGGTTGGTCCGTAGACACGGAGAGGGCTGGTCCACAACGAGTAACCGCTTCACGCGCCTTCCTCTCGCCCTCCTTCGCACCAAAACGCGCCCATTTGGCAGCCCCTATCCTCCCCGGTGGGTTGGGTTCGACCTGGGGCGCCGGATAACTAAATGGTTGGTGCCGACGCCAAAATGGAACTGGGGTTTGGTTGGGAGAGTTTTTTGAGCAACGACACCCCTAATATCCATTTGGGCGGCCCTAAACGAGTGGAGATGCTCTTAGGGGTTTAGTTTTACCAATAAAAAAAAGTTAGGGTGGCAAAGTGGTTGGGCCTCGCGTTTCCATTTAACTTCCCACGAACTTTGAGTTGTTGTTCTTTTTCGAAAAGATCCACGATTTGTTGATAATAAACCATAGTAGTACAAAGAGCTTAACTAGTAATTAAAACGAGTTTTCAGATGTTTATTTTGATTCTTCTGTTTGTCGTGAAAGTTGTCTTGGACTCCCGAGCTCCGGTGCTCCCTATATTTTAAATATTTAAAAACCACATTTACAAGTTTCAAAATATCTAAAATAATTCTAGATATAGTCGATGTTGTATCCCACAAGCAACGGAATTTCTTTGTATTGTGGGCTAAAAAGACAAAATCTGATACTCCATTCGTCCTAAAAAGGATATCGCGAATTTTCCAAATTTCGGATGTATCTATATACAAAATAGAGTCTAGATATATCTAAATTTAGACAAATTTGCAACATCTTTTTCAGGACGGAGGGAGTGAAATTTTGGGATTTGAAATTATGCATACATAAATTCATACTTTTGTCATTTTTATGTAGTTCAAAATATAAAGCACTTCCTCCATCTCAAAATAGATGTTAAAAATTTGTCTAATTTTAAATGTATCTATATATAGTAAATAATGCCTAGATTTATCATTGATAAATCCGTGACATCTATTTTGAGATGGAGGGAATATTTGAAATTGATATTTTATACGTTTGTGGGGTACATTGTTGGCTGTATCCAAAGATTTTTTTCAATTTGTTTTGAAACCGCAAATATAATTTTTGAATTTTTAGAAGTAACAGGTGCACTGGAGTCTGGAGCTCGGGAGCTGAAAATCTTCACTATTTTTTTGCCGGCGTTATAAGCTTCGTACCATCTCTCACGGTCAGGTTTAACGCCGTGTTCCAGTTACTACGTTTGCCCAAGATCAGCTAATCAGCAACAAAAAAAAAGATTGCATGAGAGGAGATGCTGCTGACAATCTGATGCTTGATTTTACCCGTATAATGCACCCAACTTTTTTTTAGACGGTAAGCTCAAGATGAGTCTGACTTTAAATTAATGAAGCCAACATAGGTAGAGTACATCCAGCCAAACAACAACAAATCTACGCAGGAGGGCATAGCACCTCACACACCGCCACCAACTGGCACACGGGGACATCACAACACAGGCGCCCCCACGCACACCTACACCAGACACACTCGGATACATAGGAGAAAGAGATGCCTCCCCCACTAGGACTGGACATCGCGAAGGTTGCTCTGAAGTTGGCGAATCCTTCCAATCGTCAACTCCACCAAGTCACGGTCTTGTCTTCTAGCCACTGGTCTCCACGCCTGCATAAAAGAGGACATTTTGTACAGAACGTCAACCGACTGGGTCGGAAAGATTCTCTCGATGAAGAATTTGTTCCTAGTAGTCCAAAGAGACCAAAGCAAGGCCGCACAACAAAACCAAGAACCCGCTTAGCCTGCCCCGACTGGGCTTGCATAAGGCGGAACACGTCCACAAAGGATTGAGGGTTCCACGAGCATCTCCACGCAAACATCACCAAGGGATAGGAGAATAAAATGTGGTCCTCATCCTCAAACTCCCCGCAAAGCGCACACCGTCCGTTGGATGGCCCCTTACGATGTTTAATGTTCATGTTGGACGGCAACCTGTTGCGGGCGAGCTGCCAGAGGAAGACCCAGATCTTTAGGGGCACCTGGATGCGCCAGATGTCGCTGAAGTGTTTCCTCAGGGTGCCTCCGCACAGCTTATGATACAAGGACCGGACCGGGAAATGCCCCGACGCTTCCAGGACCCAGCTGATTCGGTCCTGCCCATTGCCCAGCTGCACACCCTCCAGTTCCCTCAGGAGGTTGGTACATGCAATCCGGTCTGAAGCACTCAAGGTACGCCTGAACGCAGCGCGCCAGCCCCCAGCGGTGCGCATCTGGGCCACCGACGCCTCTGGTTCAGCAGCGATGGCCAAAAGGGCTGGGAATCTGGCATGGAGGGGTCCCGACCCCTGCCACCAGTCCAGTCAGAATGAGGTGGACTTCCCATCGATCACCTCATGCATCGCTCCCAAGCGGAATAGATGTTTCACCTTCTGTAACGATTTCCATAACGGCGATCCCGACAGGTGGTCATCTAACATCAAGTCTTTATTGCGGAGGTATTTATTCCTGAGGATCTCCACCCAGAGCCCCTGCTCCTGCTCCCTCGAATAGATCTTCCAGATCCATTTGATCAATAGGCAAGCATTCATCAGCCTCGTGTCCAGAATGCCCAGGCCCCCCAAGGCCTTCGGCTTACAGAGGTTCTCCCATCTGACCCAATGATACTTCTTCTTGGGGCCATTCGCCTCCGAGAAGAAATAGGAGCATGGCTTGTCCAGGTCTTTGTGGACACCCTCTCCCAACAGGTAAACTCCCATGGCGTGCATAGGCAGGCTGGAAACACACGCATTAATAAGCGTGAGACGCGCGGCTGACGACATGAATTTCCCCATCCATGGGTCAGCCTGCGAAGCGACCTTCAAAACCAGAGGAGCCCAATCGGCCGCCGATAATGCCCGATCTCCAATCGGGAGGCCCAGGTACATAAAGGGGAAGGATCCCTGTCTGCAGTTAAGCATGTTCGTGATCCTGGAGGCCTCCTCCTCTAAGGTGCCAAGGACCATGACCTCACTCTTGAGAAAATTGATTTTAAGGCCCGACATACACTCGAAACAGAGGAGAATGAACTTGAGATTGGCGATCGCCAGCTCCCCTGGTTCAAACATGATAATGGTGTCGTCGCGTACTGCAGGTGTGACACCCCCTGGACCAAATGCGGAATCACGCATGAGAAGTGCCCAGCGCTGCTCGCTGCCTCCAGGATGGCAGCCAGCGCCTCGACCATGAAGTCAAACAAGAGAGGCGAGAGCGGGTCCCCCTGAAATACTTCCTGACCATTTTGGAAGAAGTTCCCAACCTCCCCGTTGATAGATATCGCCGTCTGGCCCCCCACGACCAGACTCATGGCCCGGTGCACCTAGCCCGGCTCAAAACCCTTTCTGAGCAGGACCTCCTGGAGGAAGGCCCAATTGACCTGATCATATGATTTCTCGAAGTCCAGCTTCAGAAAAACACCCATGTGCTTCCTGACTTTTGTCTCGTGCACGATCTCTTGGAGGGAGATAACCCCCTCGTGGATAAGTATACCCTTAATGAATGCCGATTGCGTCCGGCTAATGGTCCGGTGCGCGATGGGGGAGAGGTGGAGGGCGTACGCTTTCTCCATGAACTTGAAGATCACGTTGATCAACGCAATGGGTCTAAACTGCCTGATGTCCTCCGCCCCCTACACCTTAGGGATGAGGCTCAACACCCCGAAGTTGAGACGCGAAATGTCCACCCTCCCAAGGGCAAACACGTTCATGATCGCAAGAACGAGCGGCCTGGTCAGGGCCTAGAAGCGTTTGAAAAACGAGACCGGGAAGCCGTCCGGCCCCGGCGCGGTGTCGGCTTTCGTGCTGGATAGCACCCTATCCATCTCCTCCCCCATGAAGGTTAGCATGAGGTATGTGTTCTCCTCCTCCAAAACCCTTCTCGGCCCCGAGAGCAAGTCAGTGACCAGGTGGATGCCCCAAGGGCCCACCTCCACACCCAGCAGGACTCTGTAGAAGTCGTAAATGTGAGCCTGAAGGTCCTGGGGTTCAGAGAGGATCCTGATGGCTCAATGCACGGCACCCAGAAAAGTGCTGGTGCGTGGTTGATGTAGATCTCGTTGGGAACCCCAAGAGGAAGGTATGATGAGCACAGCAGCAAGTTTCCCTCAGTTATGAAACCAAGGTTTAATCGAACCAGTAGGAGCAAGGAAACACCCCAAAGGTGTTACTAGCTGAGCTTTGGCAGGGTGCACTACCGGTGCTAGAGCAACGTGGAGACCTGCACAACACAACCACAGAACTTTGTCCCCAACTTGCGATGAGGTTGTCAATCTCACCGTGTTTTGCGGAAAACAAAGGATTAAACGTATCGAATGGAAATAAGTAATAGTTTGCAGAAAGTAAACACAAAGAAGTAAACAGTTGTAGATTGTATGTAAAGAAAAGGACCGGGATACATAGTTCACTAGAGGTGGCTCTCCTTAAGATAGATAACATGCTGGGTGAACAAATTACAGCGGGGCAATTGACAAACACTGAGAAAGCAATACATGCATATACTAATCATCTTGACTCCTTTGAGACTTGATTGGGCATTACAACATTATACATAGACCGCCATCCAACTGCATCTATGACTAATAATCCACCTTCAGGTTATCATCCGAACCCCCTCCAGTATTAAGTTGCAAGCAACAGATTATTGCTTTATGAACTACATGTAAAGTAAACAATACGATTGTTCTATGAACAAAGGATTGTTGTTTTCTCCCTAGTAGCACCAGCACATCTAGTACCTTAGAGATTTATGTCACTTCCCCAGATTACTAGAGGCATGGACCCACTATCGAGCATAAATACTAACTCTTGGAGTTGCTAGCATCTACTTGGCCAAGATAGCTACTAACAATGGAAAGCATGCAAGATCTCAAATAACAAAGACATGATAGAATCAATAATCAGTCTGAAATAGCATCTCAATATCCATCGGATCCCCGCAAACCCAACATGCAGAATTACAAATAGATGATCTTGATCATGAACGGAGCTCACAAGATCTAGACATGAAAGCACAAAGGAGGAGAACCAGCCATCTAGCTACTACATGGATCCGTAGTCCAAGGATGAACTACTCACGCATCACACCGAAGGCTTGCATGGTGATGAAGAAGGCCTCCAGGGTGAATTCCCCTCTCCGGCAGGGTGCCGGGAAGAGCTTCAGATCCCTCCCGATCTAGGGATGGAGATGACAGTGGCTACAGACTCTTTCGTGGATTTTTGATCGGGCCCTTAGGGTTTTCGTCCCGAGGGCAATATATAGGTGGAAGGAGAGGCCGAGGGGGTGCCAGGAGCGTCCACACCACCCCCTGGCGCGGGCCAGGCCTGGCCGTGCAGCCAGGTGGTGTGGTGTCCCCCTGGCTCCTCTCCGTCTCGTATTCTGGCACTTGATGACATCCGGAAAAATAGGCACTTTGGCTTTTGTCCCGTCCAATTCCGAGAATATTCATTTTCTGACTTTTCTGGAACCAAAAACAGCAGAAAAGCAAATGCATTGTGGCTCTTGTTAATAGGTTAGTCCAAGAAATCATTAGAAAAGTACTCCAAAGTTGGAACAAAACACAAGAAAGTGGATAAAACCAAGCATGGAACATCAAAAGTTATAGATACATTTGCAATGTATCAACATCCCTAAGCTTAACTCCTGCTCGTCCTCGAGTAGGTAAGTGATAAAAAGAAAGAATAATTTTTGAGGTGACATGCATCATGAAAGACTTGATCAAGGTATTTGCAAAACATTCAAAGCTGGGATCATAGTACTTCAATCATAGCATGAAAGACAAAGTTCTAGCAATAAGACAAAGAAACTATGATGCAACATGAAAAGGCACAAACAAAAGATTCATGAATAACAATGCTTTGCAAGACGTTTGTTTGTTTCACATAAAGAAAACATAGCATAATAGTATTCAGCTTGTCCCTCAATAGAGTAGCAAATATAAATGCATAGGACACCTTCAAAGTTCATAAGAGTGACTAGATACAATAGTTTAAAACAAGCAATATCAAGTTATGCATCAATCAACTAGTCTTGGGACAATGCACATAGAACTAAGAATGGCCACTATGCTCTCAAAGTAGGTGCATAAAGCTAGAAGGTGGAGACTCAATGTAATGGTGGAAGAAAAGCCTTTGTAAAAGGAAGGAGGGATTCAAGTCTCATAAAGAGCTTCCAAAAATTATGGTACTTATAGCTTTCAGCTCTCATTGCCCCTATCATAAGCATCTTGAAGTGGTTAAGGTTAAAGTGACACAACTAAGAGGATATGCTTGACAAGTTATAAACCGAAATCTCATGCCCCTTACTTACGAAGACCCATCCTCATGCTACCCAATTTCAGTCATGAGTAAGCTCTTGTCATTGTAAGTACATGTGTATCATTAAGAACCGCCAACGGGGTACCCCTTGCACATGATACGGGAGCTTTCCCATAATCAAAATGACAAGGCAAGCAGACAATGAGCATCTCAGCGATCTTTTTATTTGCTATTTGCATAGGTTTTTATTGAGGATGCTTCATAGAGTGCTCATTATGGTGATGCTGCAAGTTTCCACCATGATTAGGCATGGCTTAGGCTAGCGGCCCAGGCGTTTCTCTAACACACATACAAACTCCATGATCTTACAAGTTCCACTTTTATTTCACACCGTCGGGATCCGTAAGCAAAAGAACATGATATCAACAGGGTACAAAGTATAAGTGCAATGTTGAAAGTGTTCCCCATGGTACATGGTTCTGCTAATTTCAACTTATAAAGCGCAAGCATATACGCAACAAAGAAGGACCCAGTGGTTCAAGTTTATTAGATGCAAAAAAGTAAAGTGTGCCAAGTTCGTGAGAGCTTTAATCACTAGTTTTCTCATAACAAGTTTAATTTGGAAGGTAAACAAAAGCATGAATATACTTGGAATAGCATAAGCTAGTAGGTAGGTATGGTGGACTCTTTGGAATAACTTGGTTTAGGGAGTTGGATGCATGAGTGGAACTCATAGTTTGTTGTGGAGGCTAGCAAAAGACTGGGAGCGACAAACTAAGAGAGCAATAATGGCCATAATCATACAGAGCGACAAAACATCATTGATCAAAGCATAAAGTGATACTACAAGTTGAAAACTAAAGGATCATAAAGGCTTATGGTGACTTGAGATAGTCATAACATGGTGTAAGCATGCGCCAAGTCAACCCAAATAAAGCATCAAAGGAGAATACCACTATACTATGCTTTAATATGCTAAAACAACGCATGATTCATCCAAGGCACATTAAGCAATATCATTGTTTATAAGAAGTCATGCTATAGCAAAGAATACTAAGCATAAAACCAAAACAATATCAAGCATGGCATGACAAAGCATAGGCCACAGTCAAAAAACGAGTTCTTTTTACCACATAAGCATGAACTTTCCTACTCTTTTCCAAACCAAACCAAACTATTTGCAAACCAATGTAAGAAAGAGGGGGTACAACCAATTTATTAAGCAAACTAAGCAAACAAAAGAAAATGAAAACCAAAACGAAAACGAAAAAGAAGACGCTCCAAGAAAAACACAGCTGTGCATGAAACAATAAAAATGAAGCGTTTGGAAGAAACCTGGGATTTTTATTGATGAAGAAGGGGATGCCTTGGGCATCCCCAAGCTTTGACGCTTGTACTTATTGGATATTTCTTGGGGTGACACACGTGGCATCCCCAAGATTGACCTTTATTCCATTCTTCATCTCATTACTCATTCCTTCCATACACCTGAAATTTTTCCTTCATACAAAACTTCACACAATCTTTATTAGCAACATTAGTGCACTTAAGATAAATAAGTCTTAAGGTTCAGTTCTAACACCAAATAAACTTCCATTATAACACTAGATACTGTAGCACTTCCCTCAAAAAGCTCAATTCCCCAAAAGAACTCAAAAAGGAACCAACAACAAGCAAATGCAGAAATGGCGTAAATCACAAAACAGACCAGCAGGTAAAGACGAATTTTTTCGAAGATCTTATGTTGCTCAAATCAAAAAGTGTTGAACTAACTAAAGTTAGATAACAACCTGTGGCAGAAGAAAAAAAATTACATCTCAATCCGACATACATAACTCTCTCACGAATTTTTACGGTGAAGCTCAAAATTCTGTTTCGGGACAGCAACTTTCCCAATCATTACTTCTCTCTCATTAGAGGTTACTCTTGGCATAAAAAGCAAATAAAAAGGATAAGGAGAGGTTATTACAGAGGTAATAACTTCCAAGACTCATCTAAAACTTTTGGGTTATCTCCCAATAAGTACTTTTCTTTAACGCCTTTAAGTTAGGCATAATAGTTTGAGAAGATGCTCACATGAAAAATATGAATTGAAGTAAAAGAGAGCATCAAGAAGCAAATTCAAAACACATTTAAGTCTAATCCACTTCCTATGCATAGGAATCTTGTACGCAAATAAATTCACAAAGAACAAAGTGACAGGCATAGGAAGATAAAACAAGAGTAACTTGAAAACTTTCAGCAAATAGAGAGGTGTTTCAATACCATGAAAACTTCTACAACCATATTTTCCTCTCTCATAATAATTTTCAGTATACTTATGAATAAACTCAACAATATAACTATCACATAAAGCATGCTTTTCATGATCTACAAACACTAGAGCTTTATTATAAATATTTTCAAAAGAATCCTCAGGAACATGACATTTGTCCTCCTTTGGTAAGCATGGGGGACAATCAAATAATGTAAGAGGTAAAGAGTTACTCTCATTAGAAGGTAGGCATGGGTAGATACATTCTTCCTCCTCTAGATCATCACTCTCCCCCTCTTTTTCATCCAATGAGCTTCCAGTTTCAACAATTTCTTCTTCCATAGTATCTTGCAAGGCATTAGTCTCTTCCATTGGTGGAGAGCATCTATTGAGATATTCAAGAATATAGCCATTTTCTTCCTTGTAATTATCAAAGCAAAATTTTAGTATATCATAAACCTCATATTTATAAGGTGCATCATCAGTATTTTCAAGCAAACTAGCAAGTTCAAATGCACCCTTCCAAACAATAAATTCTTCAATTTGTTCCACATCATAAAAGTCATAATTCCCTTTAACATAAGAAGATATGGTAACATTATCATTATACTCACATTGAAAAGGGAGGTGTTTATACCTCCTACAGCAACAAGATTTATCCAAGCAATAAGTAACATTATAAGTAGAGAACACATTTATAGCAATGGTATACAATTTATCAATTTGTTCCCATAAGTGTTTCCCTTTTTGTGACAAGCGGTGTTCCTTATAATAATATTTTTGTTCTTCCGTGAACCCACCTTGCCAATAAGATTTAGTTTCAAAGAAACCAACCATTGATAGTAAGCATGATAAAGCAAGACAATAACAGACCAACGAAAATACCAACTATAGTAGGAACTAATTTTTGTGTGTTTTTGAAATAAGAAAGCAAACTAGTAAAACTATTTTTTTGTGTTTTTGAAGAACAAAACAAGCAAACAAAGAAAAAATAAAACTAAGCAAAACAAAAACAACAAAGTAAAGAGATTGGTTATGAGGGAGTCCCCTTGTGAAGATGTTCTTGACTCCCCGGCAACGGCGCTAGAAAATCGCTTGATGGCTCAATGCACGGCGCCCAGAAAAGTGCTGC
This sequence comes from Avena insularis, assembly GCA_023614405.1. NCBI lineage: Eukaryota > Viridiplantae > Streptophyta > Magnoliopsida > Poales > Poaceae > Avena > Avena insularis. The sequence continues at coordinate 44,939,297 of CM042686.1, read as the reverse complement.
TGCGTGGTTGATGTAGAGCTCGTTGGGAACCCCAAGAGGAAGGTATGATGAGCACAACAGCAAGTTTCCCTCAGTTATGAAACCAAGGTTTAATCGAACCAGTAGGAGCAAGGAAACACCCCAAAGGTGTTACTAGCTAAGCTTTGGCAGGGCGCACTACCGGTGCTAGTAGCAACGTGGAGACCTGCACAACACAACCACAGAACTTTGTCCCCAACTTGCGATGAGGTTGTCAATCTCACTGTGTTTTGTGGAAAACAAAGGATTAAACGTATAGAATGGAAAGAAGTAATAGTTTGCAGAAAGTAAACACAAAGAAGTAAACAGTTGTAGATTGTATGTAAAGAAAAGGACCAGGATCCATAGTTCACTAGAGGTGGCTCTCCTTAAGATAGATAACATGCTGGGTGAACAAATTACAGCGGGGCAATTGACAAACATCGAGAAAGCATACAAGCATATACTAATCATCTTGACTCCTTTGGAACTTGATTGGGCATTACAACATTATACATAGACCGCCATCCAACTGCATCTATGACTAATAATCCACCTTCAGGTTATCATCGGAACCCCCTCCAGTATTATACATAGACCGCCATCCACGTGCAGGCTCCCACCGCCGCCGCAAGCTCCTCGAGAAACTCTTGGGTACGTCTATGATCCGTCGGGTCCGTAGACCACGAACATCGACCAACACCGAGAGCAGTCAAGCTGAAGCATGTCGGCACGAAGAAAGAAGGAGCCCCTACTCCATTCCCCGACCTCGAAATGGTCCTCATTGACCCCCATGAGGATACCACCTGAATGCCCCTGGCCGGGATCGAGTGCCACGCATATCTCCTCCCTGGGTCTATGCTGCTCAGCTCGGCTGGGGAAAAAGAGGCTTTGATGGTCTCCTGAAGACCCACGAAGTCAAGTCTCTCTCAGGCTATGAAATCCTTTATGTGGACACGGCGACCCAGCTTGCTGAATCCTCGAATGTTGTAGAAACCCGCCTGCATTAGGCATGAGTTCCTTTTCTCCGTACGCGACGGGATGCCAACAGACCTGACGCAGAGCCCCTAGTATTGGCCTGAGGGGCGGTCTGAATCAGAATGTCAACTAAGGTCACCTGACCCTCCTCGCCCTTCGGGTTCCCTTTCCCAAATGAACCCAGGTTGGTAGGGGTGGAGGACTCCGCTCCCGCGGTGAGGTGGAACTCTCGCTAAAAAGCTACTTGGGCAAGAGAAGCTTGAGCAACCTCCTTCGCTCTGATTAGCGAAAGGATCTCGGTCTCCGGCTTTTGTGAACACAGAAAGGCGAGACCGGCATCGTGTGCAACTGTGGCCAAGTGAGCGTCGGACAAACTAGGAAGAACAGCAAAATCGGAAAAGGTCATACCTCACTCGAGGTTCCTCTCCGTCGTGTGAGCCTGAGCGCGCTGCAGCACCAGCGTGCTCGCCGCCACCCCTGCACCCGGGAGCTCTTTCGTGGCGGGCCCGTCGCGACCGCGACCACCTTGGTGCGACGCCCCCGCGGGACCGGGGCATCAACCTTGCTGGCGTCCATGGCATCCCTGCAGCCGTTGTCGATGACCATCAAGCGGTCCATGTCCTCCTCCAGCACCAACGCTCCCTCCTGGAGCGTCGGCACAAGAACCTCTCCCTGCTCGCCACCAACCACACCATCCCGCCTGGCCTTCTTCGTGTGACCTTCCAAGGGCGCCTCCGCCCCCTTCCCCCGAGGAGAGGAACGAAACCTCCGACTGAGCATACGGGAAGGGCCTGGGGGAGAAGGTCACGATCGGGTCGGTAGAGCAGAGGGGCCTGCAAGGCCCCGCACCAGCCCGCACCTTCTCTAGGGTAGCTAGAGAGACTGGACACCCCCTAGAGGACCCCAGGTTTGATTCGTACTGATCAAAGACCTGACCTCCCGCGCCGCCCATCCCGCGGAGAGCCAGCGGCGCACTCCTGGCGCGAGGGGAGAAGTCCCGTGCCACCGCACCCCCGACGGTAGTGGACTCCATGGCACCTCCCTGGGCACCCGCACACGGCGGTGGAGCCCCCTACTGGCCCGCCGCCTGCAGCTGGTCCTGGGCACCCAAGGCACGGCACTCCTCTTCCGAGGGACTGAGGTCATCGATCTCCTCGTTATCATCATCCTCAGTGCGGGGGGCGAGGGTGGGGGAGGGGGGCCCTCCGCCTCTAGGAGTCTCCTCCCGCACCCTAATGTTGTAGCCTAGGTTCTTGACGAAGAGCTGAACAACCCCTCGGAGCTCGCTCGGGTTCCGACATGCCAATAGCATGCGAACCGGCAACTTGCCTCGGAGATAGTCCGCGTCCACCGCAATCGGACGCCCTAGCATCCTCATGCCTGCAATAAGCCGGTCGCTGCGATGGAGCTTTCTCGGCACCCCGAAGAGCTGCACCTAGACCTCCTCTAGCATCTCAGCCGGCGCCGAGTCAGCATCTGGGAGCCGTATGTTGGCCACTGATGTATACACACTTATATTCTTGTAGACAGTTGTTGGGCCTCCAAGTGCAGAGGTTTGTAGAACAGCAGCAAGTTTTCCCTTAAGTGGATCACCCAAGGTTTATCGAACTCGGGGAGGAAGTGGTCAAAGGTATCCCCTCTCAAGCAATCCTGCAATCAAGATACAAGAAGTCTCTTGTGTCCCCAACACACCCAATACACTTGTCAGGTGTATAGGTGCACTAGTTCGGCGAAGAGATAGTGAAATACAAGTGGTAACGGTGATAGAAAATAGCTTGATGGCATGGAAAAGACTAAAGTAAAACTGAAATAAAGATAGAAGCAAGCAAACATGTAACAGATCTAATTGCAAACGGTGTTTCAGTGCTTAGAAACAAGGCCTAGGGATCATACTTTCACTAGTGAACACTCTCATATAAATATATTCTCCTTTATGATACTACTCTTAACTACTCTCCGGTTGAACACTCTAATCGATGGTAGGGCTATAACAGCACACCTCAAAGTCCATCTTTCCCATCTAGAAAACCCCACACTGTCACCTTGAGCACTAGATGAGTCCAACAAACACCACAATTTCATAAAGACATCCAACTCCAAATATAACTCATAACAAGTATTTGTAATCTCTAGCCTAAGTGCCACCATGGTGTGCACACTGTCACTTTCACACACATGGGGAGAGCAGAGATCTATTAAAGCACTTGACTAGCAAGGTAGATCTATAGATTACAAGCTCATGATCTCAATAACATCATGCATAGAGAGAGAGATGAACACATAGCTACCGGTAGAACCCTTAGTCTCGAGAGAGAACTACTCCCTTCTCATCATGGGAATCAGCAATGGTGATGGAGATGGTGGTGGAGATCGATGGATATGGCTCCGGGGGCACTTCCCCGTCTCGGCAGGGTGCCGGAACAGAGACTTTCTGTCCCCCGAATCTCCCCTTTGGTGGCGGCGGCACTGCGGAACTTTTCGTGGATTTCTGATTGACTATTTAGGGTTTATGCATCGGGAGGCTCTTATAGGCGAGAGAGGCAAGGTCGGTGGCCACCCAAGGGGCCCACACCATGCCCTGGCGCGGCCTGGGCTAGCCCGCGCCAAGGGGTGGTGTGGCCACCCTGTGGCCCCCCTTCGTCTCGTCTTCCGGCTCCGTGAGTCTTCCGGAAAAATATGAACTTTGGCTTTTGTCCCGTCCAATTCTGAGAATATTCATTTTCTGACTTTCCTGGAACCAAAAACAGCAGAAAACAGCAAAGGCACTTGTGGCTCTTGTTAATAGGTTAGTCCAAGAAAGTGTATAGAAAGTACTCCAAAGTTGGAACAAAACACAAGAAAGTAGATAAAACCAAGCATGGAACATAAAAAATTATTGATACATTTGCAATGTATCAACATCCCCAAGCTTAACTCCTGCTCGTCCTCGAGTACGTAAGTGATAAAAAGAAAGAATAATTTTTGAGGTGACATGCACCATCATAAACTTGATCAAAGTGTTTGGAAAACATGGATATCTGGGATCATAGTACTTCAACATAGCATGAAGGATAAAGTTCTAGCAATAAGACATAGCAACTATGTTGCAACATGAAAAGGCACAAACAAAAGATTCATGAATAACAATGCTTTGCAAGATATTTGTTTGTTTCACATAAAGAAAACATAGCATAGTGGCATTCAACTTGTCCCTCATAGAGTAGCAAATATAAATGCATAGGACACCTTCAAAGTTCATAAGAGTGACTAGATACAAATAGTTTAGAACAAGCAATATTAAAGCTATGCATCAATCAACAAGTCTTGGGACAATGCACGTAGAACTAAGAATGGCCACTATGCTCTCAAAGTAGGTGCATATAGGTAGAAGGTGGAGACTCAACATAAAAGTAAAAGAAAGGCCTTCATAGAAGGAAGTAGGGATTCAAGTTTCATAAAGAGCTTCCGAAAATTATGGTACTTAATAGCTTCAAGCTCTCATTGCCCCTATCATAAGCATCTTGAAGTGATTAAGGTTAAAGTGAACAAACTATGGTGTATATGCTTGACGAAGTATAAGTTGGAAATCTCATGTCCCTTGAATACGAGGGCCGCTCCTCATACTACTCAAGTTTAGTCACCGGTAAGTTCTTGTCATCGTAAGTACAAGTGTATCATAGAGAACCGCCAACGGGGTACCCCTTTCCCGATGATACGGAAGAATACCCATATCAAAATGACAAGGCAAGCAGACAAAGAGCATCTCGGCAATCTTCTTATTTACCATGGGAATATGGTGCTTTTTTCTCTCTTTCCTCTTTTCATAATCTCTTTTTTTTCTTTTTCTCTTTTTTCTCAATATAGGACTCTTTTTTATAAGAAGAATGCTTCATAGACAGCTCATTATGGTTCGCTACAGGTTTCCACCATGTCCGCATGGATTAGACCAGCGCCCAGCGCTTTCTAACACATATACATAACTCCATGGACTTACAAGCTCCCTTTCATTTCACAATCGATTACATCCATATACAAAAGAGCATGATATCAACTAGGTACAAAGTACCCGTGCAATGTTGAAAGCGTTCCCCATGACAGCATGGTTTTGCTAATCCCCAACAAATAAGTGCAAGCATATACAACATAGATGACACAATGGTTCAAGTTTATTAAGGGCAATAAAAGTAAAGTGTGCCATTAAGTTCGTGAGAGCTTTAATCACTAGTTTTCTCATAACAAGTTTAATTCGGAAGGTAGATAAAAACATGAATATACTTGGAATAGCAAATGCTAATAGGTAGGTATGGTGGACTCTTTGGAATAACTTGGTTTAAGGAGTTGGATGCATGAGTGGAACTCATACTTAGTTACAGAGGCTAGCAAAAGACTGGGAGCGACAAACTAAGAGAGCAATAATGGCCATAATCATGCAGAGTGACAAAACATCATTAATCAAAGCATAAAGTGATATTACAAGTAGAAAACTAAAGGATCATAAAGGCTATGGTGACTTGGGATAGTCATACATGGTGTGAGCATATGCCAAGTCAACCCAAATAAAGCATCAAAGGAGAATACCACAATACTATGCTTTAATATGCTAAAACAACGCATGATCCTTCCAAGGCACATTAAGCAATATCAATTGTTTATAACAAGTCATGCTACAACAAAGAATACTAAGCTTAAAGCGAAAACAATATCAAGCATGGCATGACAAAGCATAGGCCACAGTCAAAAACAAGCTCTCTTTACCACTTAAGCATGAACTTTCCTACTCTTTTCCAATCCAAACCAAACTATTTGAAAACAAATGTAAGAAAGAGGGGTCCAACTAATTTATTGAGCAAACTAAGAAAACCAAGCAAACTAAAAACCAACACGAAAACGAAAAGGAAGACACTCCAAGAACAACACAACTGTGCATGAAACAATAAAAATAAAGCGTTTGGAAGAAACCTGGGATTTTTATTGATGAAGAAGGGGATGCCTTGGGCATCCCCAAGCTTTGATGCTTGTACTTCTTGGATATTTCTTGGGGTGATATGCGTGGCATCCCTAAGCTTGAGCTTTAGTCCATTCTTCATCTCATTACTCATTCCTTCAATACACCTGGAATTTTTCCTTCATACAAAACTTCACACAATCTTTATTAGCAACATTAGTGCAGTCAAGATAATAAATCTTTGGGTTCAGTTTCAAAACCAACAAAACTTCCATTAAAACACAAGCTATTGTAGCACTTCCCTCAAAAAGCTCAATTCCCCAAAGAGAACCCAAAAAGGAATCAACAAGAAGCAAATGCAAATAATGACAGAAATCTGTCAAAACAGACCAGCAGGTAAATACCAATTTTTTCGAGGACCTTATATTGCTCAAATCGAAAAGTGTTGAACTAACGAAATTTAGATAACAACCTGGGGCAGAAGCACAAAAATTCACGCCTCCAAAGGACGTACAGAGATTTTACACGAATATTTATGGTGAAGCACAGAAATCTGTTTCCGGACAGCAACTTTCCCAATCATTACTTTTCTCTCATTAGAGGTTACTCTTGGCACAAAAAGCGAATAAAAAGGATAAGGATTGGTTATTACAGAGGTAATAACTTCCAAGACTCATCTAAAACTTTTGGATTATCTCCCAATAAGTACTTTTCTTTAACGCCTTTAAGTTAGGCATGATAGTTTGAGAAGATGCTCACATAAGAAATATAAATTGAAGTAAAAGAGAGCATCAAGAAGAAAATTCAAAACACATTTAAGTCTAACCCACTTCCTATGCATAGGAATCTTGTAAAAAAACAAGTCATGAAAGCACAAGGCAACAAGCATAGGAAAGCAAAACAAGTGCAACTTCAAGACTTTCAACATGAATAGGGGAAACTTAATATTGTTGAGACACATAAAACCATGTTTCCCTCTCTTATAATAACTTTCAGTAGCATCATGAATAAAAGTAACAATATAACTATCACAAGAAACATCCTTATCATGATCCACATGCATAAAACAATTAAAACTCCCTACATAAACATAGTCATTCTTATTAATTATAGTGGGAGCAAATTTAACAAAATAGCTATCATTATTATTTTAATCACCATAATCATCAAATATAGGAGGCATATTGTAATCATAATTAATTTCCTCCTCAATAGTAGGTGGACTGAAAATATCATATTCATCATTGCAATCATCATATATTGGAGCTATAGCATCATCATAAGCAATAGAATAGTTATCTTCCCAAGTGTGTTCATTTGTAAACATATCATCATTGGAAGAATCATGGATAGCACTAATAGTATAGCAATTATTAATATCATCATTTTCAGAATTGGTACCGAAGAGATTTTCAATATCAAAGGTAGTGTGCTTTTCCCAATCATGATCACTACTATAGGTAATAGGCATAGGAACATCATCGAGTTTAGACTCATCAAAAACTATAATAGGAGCAACATGCTTAGGGGAAATACCGTTTCCTCTCTTCTTTTACTCCTCCTCTTCTTCTTTTTCTTCCTCTCTTTAGGAGGGAGAGGCTTGAAAGGAAGCTTCTCCATATACCCTGGTTCATTGTTAGAGACAATAGAAGAAACTTTGGAGGATTCTTTCTTTTCATTAATAAGATCAAAACACATATTAGTCCTATCATATTTTGGTAAAATCTCATCTTCTATAATATTTTATATGTAAGTATTTGTGTGACAATTATCAACACAATAAAGATGACAACCATGCATGACACTATTCATACCAAAAGCACTCATATCTACCAAAGAAGTTTTTCTTGATAATTCTTCACACCCCAAAAATAATGTAAGTTCATCATGCTGATTAGGAGTGATCATGTCATCACAATACAAACTTGCAGTACTCATTGGATTAGAAGGGCTATTATTAGGCCTGAGCATTGAAAATTGAAATGACCCACTTCGAAGCAAAGTTCACAAATGAAAGGATAAAGGGCACAAACTTTTTTACCAAGATCATTTAAAGCCCTATACCACATTCTAGTTTTTTCATTCCTGTGGGTGATACAATATTCTTCTTCAATTTGATTATTCTCACAAGGTCTATGTATTCCACAAAAATTAACATGCTTATAAGAAATAGTACTTTCAGAGGTTTGAGCATGTTTATTGCTATCATTAATAACAATTTCATTTTCTATGCAAGTGTCTTTATAAGGCTCATGATACATGTCCCATTTTTCTTTAGGAGCATTAATATGAGAAGCAAAGGTTCTATAACAATCAACAAGAATTTGAGGATCAAGACCATAATTAGCACTAAGCTCTTGAAAATCAATAGTTTCAGCAAAAGACTTAATGCAATCATACTCATAGTTTATACCTGGTTCTTTACCTTTGTTGTTATCCCAATCTTCGGTATTGCTTTGAATTGTTTCAAGAAGATCCCACTTAGCTTTGACCTCCTTACTTGTGAAGGATTCCTCTAAACAAGTATCTAGATAGTCCTTGTAATGTCCTGAAAGCCTTGCATAGAAATTATTAATAACAATATTACTGGGGAGCTCATGAATGGGACATTTGAGCATTAGTGACTTCAATCTCCCCCATGCTTGGGCAATACTTTCTCCATCATGAGGATGAAAATTATAAATGTAATTCCTATCTTTATGAATTTCATGAGGAGGATAAAATTTAGAGTAAAAGAGAGATTCAAGTTCCTTCCACTCCAAATAATGAGGATCATCTAGTAGCTCATACCACTCCCTTGCTTTGCCCTTAAGTGAAATAGGGAATAGCTTCCTCTTAACTTGGTTCATTGAAATACCTGCACACTTAAACAACTCGCATAATTCATGTATAAAGAGCAAATGATCACCAGGATGGACAGTTCCATCTCCAAAATAGCAGTTATTCATAATACGTTCAACAATTTTTAGAGGTATTTTAAAAGGGATGCTTTCAGTATGTGGATTTGAAATATCAGAAGTATCATTAGAATTACCACATATGGGAGATAAAGTATCATCAGAGCAAATTTTCTTATTTAAAGTTGGGGAACTAAAAAGATCATTTTCATAAAAACCAACTTCCCCAAGCTTAGACGTTTCCATAGCATTAGTAACAAAGGTGTTCAAAAGATTCATACTAATAACATTGCTATTAGAATGCAAAGAAAGTTCCATTGGTTTTTTAATTTTCTTTTCAGACAATTCATGTTCTACATTAGGAAAAAGACTAAAAAGCTCTCTAATTTTTTTTGTTTCCATTAAGCCTAACTAGTGAAAACAAGAAACAAAAAGACAAAATTGCAGAATCTAAAGGAAATAACTTCGAGCACTCACACCGGAGGATGTGAGTACCTTTTACCTTACCTCCCGAACGGCGCCAGAAAATAGGCGTTTGCCGTGGGAGGTTCTTCTTCTTTAATCCTCCGGTGTGAATACCTTTTACCTTACCTCCCCGGCAATGGCGCCAGAAAATAGCTTGATGTCTACGCACTTCTATTCTTGTAGACAGTTGTTGGGCCTCCAAGTGCAGAGGTTTGTAGAACAGCAGCAAGTTTTCCCTTAAGTGGATCACCCAAGGTTTATCGAACTCAGGGAGGGAGTGGTCAAAGGTATCCCCTCTCAAGCAATCCTGCAATCAAGATACAAGAAGTCTCTTGTGTCCCCAACACACCCAATACACTTGTCAGGTGTATAGGTGCACTAGTTCGGCGAAGAGATAGTGAAATACAAGTGGTAACGATGATACAAAATAGCTTGATGGCGTGGAAAAGACTAAAGTAAAACTGAAATAAAGATAGAAGCAAGCAAACATGTAACAGATCTAATTGCAAACGGTGTTTCAGTGCTTAGAAACAAGGCCTAGGGATCATACTTTCACTAGTGAACACTCTCATATAAATATATTATTCTTTATGATACTACTCTTAACTACTCTCTGGTTGAACACTCTAATCGATGGTAGGGCTATAACAGCACACCTCAAAGTCCATCTTTCCCATCTAGAAAACCCCACACTGTCACCTTGAGCACTAGATGAGTCCAACAAACACCACAATTTCATAAAGACATCTAACTCCAAATATAACTCATAACAAGTATTTGTAATCTCCAGCCTAAGTGCCACCATGGTGTGCACACTGTCACTTTCACACACATGGGGAGAGCAGAGATCTATTAAAGCACTTGAGTAGCAAGGTAGATCTATAGATTACAAGCTCATGATCTCAATAATATCATGCATAGAGAGAGATGAACACATAGCTACCGGTAGAACCCTTAGCCTCGAGGGAGAACTACTCCCTTCTCATCATGGGAATCAGCAATGGTGATGGAGATGGCTCCGGGGGCACTTCCCCGTCTCGGCAGGGTGCCGGAACAGAGACTTTCTGTCCCCCGAATCTCCCCTTCGGTGGCGGCGGCACTGTGGAACTTTTCGTGGATTTCTGATTGACTATTTAGGGTTTATGCATCGGGAGGCTCTTATAGGTGAGAGAGGCAAGGTCGGTGGCTGGCCAGGGGGCCCACACCATGCCCTGGCGCGGCCTAGGCTGGCCCGCGCCAAGGGGTGGTGTGGCCACCCTGTGGCCCCCCTACGTCTCGTCTTCTGGCTCCGTGAGTCTTCCGAAAAAATATGAACTTTGGCTTTTGTCCCGTCCAATTCTGAGAATATTCATTTTCTGACTTTCCTGGAACCAAAAACAGCAGAAAACAGACAGCTGGCACTATGGCTCTTGTTAATAGGTTAGTCCAAGAAAGTGTATAGAAAGTACTCCAAAGTTGGAACAAAACACAAGAAAGTAGATAAAACTAAGCATGGAACATCAAAAATTATTGATACATTTGCAATGTATCAGCCACCACACCGCTGAGAGGGAGGAAGAGCTTGCCTCTCCTTGCGCTCATGCGCAGCATCTCCTTCAAGGGAAAGGTCACCACGAATTCCCCCTAGGGAAGGTAGGACCATCCAATCCCACTCGGCCTCGACCAAGTGGTGGAGCTCCCTGTTCAGCTCAGCCGCGGACAGGGGTTTGTCCGGGAAGGCGATGCGAGCCTCGTTGGTCGCCTCCACGACCTCCTCATCATCATCCTCAAAGTCCAGGGAAAAGAAACCCTCTCCGGAGATGGCCTGCCCCAGGATACGGAGCACCGGCTTGACCCGCCGGTTCGCGCAGTCCGTCGAGTTGTGGCCCTCCTGGCCGCAGACCACGCACCCGGGCGGGGCCTTACACGCGGCTTGGAAGTGCCCCGGTTGGCCGCACTTGAAGCACTCCACCTGGCCGCTCGGCGGCGCCCTTGCCCCCGAACCGTCGCCCTGGCTCCCCTAGCCGTGCTCCGGACGGGGCGCGACCATCGCCAGATCTCGGCCCGACCCGGCATCACCCCACGGCCCCCACCATGGTTGGAAGCCGGTCCCAGCCCGTCGGCAACCTCTGCCTTGCGTGTGTGGCGCGTGGCCTCGCGTTTCCTCTCCCACGTTGTCCACCAAGCGGGAGGAATGGGCGCAGGGCCCCGGCTGCTCCCTTGTAGAGCCCCGCCCTGGGGAATCCTGCCTCCCGACACTCCTTGCATACGGCAACCGTGTTCGGCCAGTGCGCGCTCGCGTAGCACCCTCTCCTGGCATGCCTGTAGCTCCCCGGACGATGCACCGCCACCTTTCTGCGAGCCGAGGTGGTCCGACCCAGCCGCGCCCGACGACGGCCCGCTCGCGGCTAGAGGGGGAGGTGCCTGGGCCCGCCTGCTTGACCCCGAGCGATCCTCCAAGCGTCGCTTGCCGTGGAGGTCCATGGCCTGAGCATAGGAGAGGAGGAGTGGCAACGGTGGCTGATGCGGGAGGACACGATGTGCACGAGGATCAAAACGCAAGATTTCAGACACACGGTCCGGGAACCCTAGGTTAAGATCGAAGGCTCCCCTGGGGAGCCAGGGCCAGCGCGGGGGTCGGAAATGGGCCAACCCAGCAAGTGGGGGAAGCTCCCCGTCCCCCTCCGCCAAGGGAAGCATCGCCATCCTAGGCCCAGGCGACGGCCCGGCCCAAATCACCTCCATGCCAGGGGCCTCTGCATCCTCGACCGCCTCACCTAGTGTCGGCGCGGTGCCGGCGGTGGCGTCCGCCTCCCTGCCAGCAACCGCCCTCGCGCCGACCCCTGAGCGCCCCCGGGCCCAGCGTCCTCACAGCGGAGCGGCTCCTCCGGCGCCGAGCCCGCCCCGGTCGCCGGGAAAAGGGAGCCCCTGCCCCCGAGGCAAACGTCAAGCGACGCTCGGAGACAGAGGAACCCCCCGCCGGAGCGCGACAGCCACGTAGTCACCCAAGGTTGCCCTCGACCCCGGTGCTCCCGATTCAGTCACGTGACAGCGCAGTCCATGTGAGAAAGAGAAAGAGGATAGGAGGAAATGAGGAATCATCGACTCGGCGCCGAGACTGGGGAAGTGGGGATAGGAGGAAATGAGGAATTGGAATTTGGAACCTGCTTGGAATTAGCGCTGAGCCTATACACCAAAATTTCGCGTCCAAGCAGTTGCCAAAAGCTACGAGCATGCTGCACCGGCACCACGCATGGGAGTAAAATACATCGGACATCACGGAACTTGTCTGTATAATGCGAGTTCATCCATGTACTTAGGAAACAGGGAAATACGGTAATCGAAGACGTGATGCCTAGTCACGTACGGTCACCGCAGACGTGAGCACGACGCGCCACGTACGTATCCATCATGGGTCCCACATGGCAGCGACTATTGGTCCGACCACGCTGGTTATTTTGCAGAGAAACCCTTGAACTACAGCAATATCATTCATTTTTCTGGCCACTCCGACATCTCCGCCACTGCCTTTTCTATTTCATTTATTTTAGGCTCTTGATTTGGTGAAGCAGAGGGAGACAGAGAGGCAGAGGAAGCAACACAGTGACAGCGATGATCAGGCGAGGGAGGGAAGCCACCGGGGTAGACCACGGTGTTGTTCGACGCGTGGGTGCAGGGTAGCCGCCGGGCTTCTTCTCCATTGGGAGGAGGCGCCGGCGATGGCGCCTACTCGACAGCCGGACGGAGCTTGTAGCACCCCGATAAAATCACTACTAGAAAATCGCTTGATGTTTCTCTTTTGTGCATCATCATGACCGCATGCTCATGTCATCATGCCACATTGCATTTGAGCATCATCATGTCTCAATGCATTTGTTCGCCTAAAAATATTTTCTAAAAGCCCACTTTTGGTTTCTAAAACACTCCTTTATTTCAAACTATAAATCCCGGTCTCTCTCGAATCTTTTATTTCTCTAAAAATTATTTACAAAAGTCTATTTAAAATAACATAACCAATAAAACATACTTTTTTTTATAAAAACTGGGGACGCAGACAACCGGCCAGGCGCGTTAGCCCAACCGGAGTCCACCTACAACCCAGCAACCAAACCCTAACCTGCCCTAACCCTATCCTAATCTACCCCACACCCCAGATCCGTTGCAAAGCGTGCCCCCGTGCGGGTTCCCACCCTCACGCGTCGGGCGCCCCACAGCAGGCTACGACGCTTTTACACTCAACACGAAGCCCACCCCGATGCGCCTCCCTCACGCTCGCGAGTCGTGACTCGTGACCACCCACCCCGCTAGCGACAACGCCGCTCGATCCCCGCTCCCGCACCCCGTGTCCATCCTGTGTCCCCAGCCCCACCCATACGCGTTCCCTTCCTATCCCCTCTCTTGCCTGCATCGCTCGCCTCCTCCCTCACACAACACCGCCCTCCAATGCCTGGCCGCACTTCACCCGCGAGCCGCCGCCGCCACAACACGTTCCTTGCTGGCCGCCCTTCCTCGACCGCCTCCCGGGCCCGAGCTCGTCCGCGGGACGCCGCGACCTCCGATTCCTCACCGAGCCGCCGCCATGGGACTTCTCTACCAGCGATGATCTCCACCCCGGCCTCCTCTCCTCCCTCTCCGTGCGAGCTCCATCGTCGCCTATGCTAGCCCCGACCCCACGCCTCACCTTGCCTCTCCTGCGACCTAGCCCTCAAGCTCGCCGACTGCCATCCTTTGTTCCTACTAGCCGTGACGACCTCCTCGTCGGCCGCCCGTCGCTCGGCCCTAGGCCCTCCAGGGTCCTGCCTTCCTCTTCCCCGACCTCCCCGACGACCGATCCCCTCTCCCCCGCGAGGCTCTGTCCGTGAATGCCGTTCCTCTACCGCCTTGGCCATCACCGCTCACTGATGCGTTCCTGCCTAGCGACCCGACCCCTCTGTCCGCACGACCCTCCCTCGACCTAGGCCCTGCTTCTCCCTGTCGCTCGCCGCCCCTGCCTGCAAGCACGGCCGAGCTCTGCCTCGAAGCCCCTATGGCCACCACCCTACGGAGCCTCCTCGATCTCCGCCTCCCTCCGGCGGCCGCCACCGTCTTGGGTTGTTCCCTGTGCTTCGTCCCGTGGCAAGAACATCCTCGTGTCTTGCCTCTGTCTGTTGTTCGATCCAGTGAGTAGGTGCTTCTCTGCGTTGCTGCATGTTTGTATCTCCAGGTGTTGATCAGAGATCTTCCGCGAGATATTTAGTGCTACTCGTAGATAGCGAGACCTCCGACCAACACCTAGACAAGGGGATGTCCACAAGTTCTCCACCAGCGACACGCAATCAAAGATAAGTAGTGTTCCCCAAGTTTGCCATCAACGACAAGATCGGCTACACGAACCCCGAAGACCCCGATCCACGGATACAATGGTCGAGACACCGAAGACCGATCCTGGAGTCCGAGTCTGAACCCCGTTGGGCCATTAAGATCTTTGTCATGGATCCGAATGCCAAGCCCTGATCCCGAGGATCCGAAGACCGATCTCGGCGCGCCCGATCATGACTTTAAATACAACTATTAAATTGCTAGGATAACTAATGAAAGAGGCACCGGTGGGCAATATATGCTATTTGGTTTTTCATGTCCACTTGTGTCCCGTAGGCCCTGAGTACTTGTGAAAGTGCATGTGTGCCCACATGTGTGGTTTTGGTAATTAATGACAATCTTTATGGACTTATGTTTGCATTGAGTTTTACTTGTAGGATTTGTCCATAGGCAATGCTTGAACCATATGTTGGCTTCAAGGTTGGGAAAAAAGAAAGTAGAGAAGATCAAGTGTTGACCAAGGTTGCAATGAGTGATTCGGAGATTGGTCAAGTAAGAGTTGGGCCTATAGCAAGTGTGTCTTGAAGAATAAAGTTGGAGTGATATATCTTATGTACCTTCAAGACACCAACATAATGAAGAAAGAAGAAATGATGTGCAAGTTCAAGATGAGTCATCTCGAAGAGATCATTTGCTTGAAGCTTGCCATCATATGGTGATCATGGATATGGGTAGATGATATGCCCAAAAGAGAAGCTCTACCATAGTGGAGTATGGGGAGCAATTTGCAAGTCTTCTCCAAGCTAGCGCAACCAATCAAGAAAGGTGTTCCATCTTGAGGTGGAGAAGATCGTCATCATCAAGATCAAGTGGAATATGCGCAAGGCAAAGGTATGGTCTTGATAGGGTTTCCTTCTTACCGGTCTCGTGGTGCTAGTTTAAGAAGGGCATCATGTTAGATTTTGCCCATTGAAGAAGAAGTCTCTTAGTGTGAAGCAACAAGGGAAGCGGCCTCAAGCTCCACCTCAAGTCGTGGACGGGCCCCTTCCTACGAGGACTACTCGAGCTCTTCTTCGAGTTGTGGCCTCACCTAAGAAGAAAGATGGCAAGAGAAGAACTTGCTATTTATGCCATGAGAAGGGGCATATTTCTTCCTCATGCACTATTGGTATCTCCTCATCCAACCCTATCATTATTGATGATGTTTATTATCTTTGTATGGATGAAGTTGGCAACGTGATTGCCAAATTTGTTGGTTCTCAATGTGGGTTCAAGAAAAGAACCATTTGGGTTGCCAAGCCTATTGTGACTAACCTCTTAGGACCCTACTTGGTTTGGGACCAACA
This sequence comes from Avena insularis, assembly GCA_023614405.1. Lineage (NCBI taxonomy): Eukaryota > Viridiplantae > Streptophyta > Magnoliopsida > Poales > Poaceae > Avena > Avena insularis. Next base: position 44,923,413 of record CM042686.1, on the reverse strand, counting down.
AGCCAAAACTTGATCAATAGGTATTGTTGGAGGGCATTAGGGACTAGGCTACATCATGAAGAATTAAGGGAACTTCAATTATATTCTCTCAAGCCAAGTAATTTAGTTTATCATATATCCATCATATATCCATTGTTCCTCCTTGCGGTAACATGTTCTCAACTCATTTACATTGAAAGTTACTTGCCCCTTGTGCATGTGTTAGTTTTGTACCTTGCATGTGTTTTGTATATGTTGTGCTTCCTACTTGCTTAACTTGAGAAATCAAGTATGTGTATGTGGACTTGCACACCATGTATGTGTTTCATGTTTGATCCTATTGCATCTTGTTTATATCTTACTTGGCTCTTGTGAGAGATTAATGGACTATTCCATTTTGGGGGAGTGTTATGCCTGGGCATTCCACAATCCTAAAAATGTGTGTACATGAGGAATACCACCTAGTATTGATATTGCAATATTATCTAGTCTCTATGTGGTATCATTCTCATGAGAAATTCAAGTTCTATAATGTCCGTTAATTATCTCTATGTGGATCATTTTGCCTCGTGTTGAGATTTATGGATGTATCACATTATGAGGGAGTCATATGCTTAGTGCATATCACAATCCTAGATAATGTGAAATTCGAGGTTGTGCCACTTAGAATTGATATTGAGAATTATCTAGCTCCTATGTGGCACTTTAGCTCATACAAGTTTCAATTTGTTTGAATGTTTTATAGCTCATCTTTTGGATCTTGTTTGTGAGAGTGTTTCTTGGTATGTGTTTCCCCCATAATTGGGTCTCTATATCCTCATGGAAACCATTAACTTCAAGTTACTTTAATCACTAGTGATTGTGTGACTATTGGAAGCTACCAAGAATCTCGATCTAAGCATCAAGCCTAATTTTTATATTTCGTAATATGCTTCTTGTTGTTAATATGATCATGATATCCTTGAAAACTACCTTGGGAAATGTTTCCCCATATTTCTTGTCATTGGACAAGTGGTACTCCATATATGGTAGAATTTATTGATCATGTTCACTTTGACCTTTGGTTTTCTTTGTCCTATCTTTGGCCAAGAAAATGTTTTACTTTTCTCCCATGTCTTCCTCAATCCATATGTATCATTCTTTGTCTCGAAATCATTTAGTTCTGTAGTTGATGTAGGTAGGGATGATGATCCAATGTGTGTGCATCTTGTATTTAAATGCAAAATCTTAAATAATGCACTAATCATGGGGGAGTTCTCCTATATTATTGAAAACACTCATTTTATGCTTCTTCATGACATGTTTTGATCCATACCATGCTTTATGCCTTTGGAAGATAAATGTTTTCTTTGATACTTTGTGCCATTCTTGTAAAATATTGAGAGTTTGGTTCTTTTGTTGGAACCATTTATTTTTTCAATTGGTATGTTGTTTGGGAGTTGATTTCCTCATTCCATGCTTTCTATTTAACCATTTGCATGAGATAAATCGTTGAGCATTGGTATTTCTTTATCCTCTTTGCTCTTTGGCCATTGCCGTGTTCATTTGTTGAAATTGTGTCCTTTCATGTGTTGATTTGGCTCGTTGATGCAATTTGGACACCTTTTGTCATGTCACACTCTTGTGTGTGACTTATTGGACTACTTGTTGTTTTTGTTCAAATTGTATTTCCTTTTTGGTTCTTGAAAATCTTGTGCATGCATGTTCACTACATGTTCTATATTATGGCATGCTTGCTTTCTTGATCCAATATATAGGGGAGTCTCCACCAAATCCTATCGGCTAAGATGTGCATGAAATTCAACTTCATATCAATATGCACATATTTATGTGGAGTGTCTCCTTTGTATTATAGTTGCACTAACTACTTCGGACCCAATTTGTTTGGGGACCATAGTGTACTTAATATTGTTTTAGGTACAGTGGAGATTCATTGGTTGCTTGTCTCAATTATAAGAAGATGTGGTGACTAAATGATAATTGAAGGCAATCTAGGATGATCAACAAACTCATATCTACTTCACCCTACCAATGGTATCTCGGTAACAATTATCCCTCTGATGCATACTTCTCTAGCATCCAACCTTTGTGGTTGCATCATGTCATGATTTCCTTCTGTTGCTTTTATTGCGGTTCTTGCAAGATTTTATTCTATCATCCTTATTGTTATATGAGTAAGTTGAGATGAATGCATATTTTGGGGAGTATATAAAAATCATGTATAGATTCACCAATCCCACATAAGCCAATCTAGCAATTCTATTGCCAATCATTTCCTCAGTTTCTCTTATGTACTATATGGATGAATTTGCAAGGTTTATTTGTTTCTTTTTATGATACTTGTTGCTTTTCCAAATGCACTCCAACTATCTCGTGTTCCCTTGTGATAGTTGTAATGTATTTATTTGTGATTGAAGGTCATTGATGTTCAATAAGATGTATTAGAGCCTTTGGCCATGCTTTCTAGCAAAAATCTTATTGGCTTTATCTATGATTTTTGTTTGGATATCTTGTTCATTCTTGAGTATCCATTTTGTGTATACATGTTTCTTTGTGGATTTATATCTTGGTGATTGTTGTCTACCTAGAAACTTATATACATAATTATGGCTAAATCTCTAGTTGATATCCTTTTTCTTTGGAGTCTACACCTTGTGCTCATTCCTTTTTCTTTGGTGGCTCCTAAAGTTTTGCTTTAAGTGCTTGACCTTTTTGTTTGCATCTTTTGGCACTTGTTGGTATTAAGAAAGTTGATCTCTCATGCATTTGTGTTGTTAGGTAAGTTTGGGGGAGCAAGGATACCATGTTTATGTTTGGTGCATAAAACCTTGGGGAGCTTTCCTAATTTACCTAAGAACACACATTCGCTTTCTTGGCCTTGTTTGGTGCTTTTGTTTGATCATGGGGAGTTAGGATTCCATAATTCTGCACCTTGTTGTGCATGAACCTTGGGGATCTCCCTATTTTCATCTAAACACTCATTTGATCTAATCATAATATCTTCTCTCTTGCTCATGGCTGTGGTCTAAGTGATATAGAGGGAATGAGGATGCCACATTTGTGCATATTGTATTCAAACGCAAATTATAATTTGTGCACAAACCTTGGGGAGTCTCCTCATATTATTTAGATCACTCTCCTTTCAACCTTATCATAATATCTATCTTTCTGTTGGTATCTTCCTTTTTGTAAAGTGCTTCTTTTGATCTTTTGATTGCTTGCTTCATTCGTTGATGCTTCCTCACCATTTTATTTCTTTGCAATCTTTGGATCCTCAATTTAGTTTGATTTCCTCCTGGTATTCGTCATTTGGATACGTGCATTTGATTCCACTCATATTATGAGAGATGCACACCATATGGAGGAACTCTCACTAAATTGGCATTCTCAAGCTTTTCACCCATTGCGGCAATCGATGCCAATGGGGGAGATGTTTCAGAGGGTTTTAGGGAATTTGCTTGTGTGTTCTGAGTTTTGTACTTAAACACTTGCCTCGTGTGCTTTGCATCTTAGTGTGTTGCTCAGCATCTTGTATATATAGAGGAAACTCCACCACCGGTAATGGTTGGCAATATGTGCAATGAAATTCAAGTTCATCCACATATGCATATATTGTGGGGGAGTTTGCTCTATATATTGTGGTTGTAATAACATCACATACTTGTGTAGTATTGGATGTTAGGACAACTGTTTTGTTTGGTTAATTCATTATATAAACCCTCTAAAAGGGATTGTCATCAATTACCAAAATGGGGGAGATTGAAAGTGCATGTGTGCCCCCATGTGTGGTTTTGGTAATTAATGACAATCTTTATGGACTTATGTTTGCATTGAGTTTTACTTGTAGGATTTGTCCATAGGCAATGCTTGAACCATATGTTGGCTTCAAGGTTGGGAGAAAAAGAAAGTAGAGAAGATCAAGTGTTGACCAAGGTTGCAATGAGTGATTCGGAGATTGGTCAAGTAAGAGTTGGTCCTATAGCAAGTGTGTCTTGAAGAATAAAGTTGGAGTGATATCTCTTATGTACCTTCAAGACACCAACATAATGAAGAAAGAAGAAATGATGTGCAAGTTCAAGATGAGTCATCTCGAAGAGATCATTTGCTTGAAGCTTGCCATCATATGGTGATCATGGATATGGGTAGATGATATGCCCAAAAGAGAAGCTCTACCATAGTGGAGTATGGGGAGCAATTTGCAAGTCTTCCCCAAGCTAGCGCAACCAATCAAGAAAGGTGTTCCATCTTGAGGTGGAGAAGATCGTCATCATCAAGATCAAGTGGAATATGCACAAGGCAAAGGTATGGTCTTGATAGGGTTTCCTTCTTACCGGTCTCGTGGTGCTAGTTGGAGAGACCAGTTTGTAGGATATATAACCGTTCTATCAAGAGGGGCTCTCGAGTGAGTAACTTGATCATATCCTTCGGAGAGAGAGCTCAAACCTTTGCATTCTTGGCATCATCTTTCTTGGTTATTATTTGTATCTTATCCATGTGAGGTTCTAGAGCTTGTGGTAATATTCATAACAAGCTCTACTTCATCAAAAACGGATTCCCCCTTATACCTTATTGCGTTTTTGATCTTGGAGGTTTTTCTGGTTTCTCACCAAGAGAGGTATCTCACATCATAATACATGAAATGTTCTCTCTTGGTGGTATCCAATATTTTTAGTTTTTGTTGGGTAGCTCTTGTCACCCCCTTTCCAACAAAATTGGTTTCGGGTCAATCGGAGTCCGGATGCAAATGTTATGATCGTTACAGTTTTGTTGTTTCCATCAGTTTTGTCTCTGGAAGGTTTTTCAGACCGGAGTCTCCGGTGTGGTCCGGAGTTTCCCCACAAGTCTCCGGAGTGGATCAAAGTTGAAGACCTAGGTCAGCCAGATTGGTCCGGAGCAAGGTCCGGAGACTGACCGGAGTCTCCGGTCCAAGCCCCTAATCGGAGTCTCCGGTGTGGTTGGACCGGAGTCTTCGGTCCACTTGGCCCACAGAAGGGCTGTGTCATTCTATTTGGTGGTCCGGAGGCTGGTCCGGAGATGGGCCGGAATCTCCGGTGTAGACTGGAGTCTCCGATCTGACTCTTCTCCAACGGTTAGAAAACGGTCAGAAATCAGTGGGCCTATAAATAGGGGACCTCTTCTTCAACCTCAAGTTGCTCGTTCTAGAAAAAGAACACCATTAGAGAGCCACCAAAACTCCAACATCTCCCTCTCCAACCACCCAAAGTCCCTGATCTTTGGGGAATTGAAGGAGGAGGCCTTGATCTACAGCTTCACCAAGAGAGATCTTCATTTCCCCCTCATTCACTTGAGGGCCCCTTGCTCTAGGGTTTCATTGGAAACCCTAAGCCTTGTTTTGGTTTGAATTGATTCTTACAAGCTTGTCTTTGATTGTTTGACAACTTGCTTGTATTCGGGAGCCTCCAATTAAGTTGTGGATGTGTGCCCCGAACTCGTTGTAAAGGTGCCGGCTTCCACCTCGAAGGTTGCCGTATAGTGGAAGAGGTGAAACGAACCCGTTGGGGTGAGATTCATCGGAGAACAAGGGAGGCCTTTTGTGGCGTTGGTGGTTTGATACCACCCCCTCTCCAAACGAGACGTACTCCATTGTTGGGAGGAACTCGGTAATACATCGTCGTCTCTGTGTGCCTCGGTTATCTCTATACCCGAGCTCTTACTTATGCACTATACTTTGTGATAGCCTTCGTGTTTGAAGTCTATATCTAGCTATCACATAGTTGGTTGTCTTGCTTAGCATAAGTTGTTGGTGCACATAGGTGAACCCTAGTTGTTCTAGTTTTTGTGCTTGACAAAGTAAACGCTAGTTTAATTACGCCTTTGTTAAGCCCATCTAGGAAAAGTTTTTAAATCGCATATTCACCCCCCTCTAGGTGACATCTGTATCCTTTCAACTTGATACCTATTCCTTGATTATTCGCACTATCCACATCCGGGAGACCCTATGGATCCCCCTTAGCCAGAGCTTGATTCATTTCTTATTTCTTGGGGACACAAATTAGTTTGGGGCTTTATTACTATCTTGTACGTATGCCATGCTTTACTGCTTTATTTAAGATTGTGCGTGGAGCACCTGTACTGTTTTGGAACGTGGAATGTTTTCGCGGTATCGACAAGCCCAGTCACACTTTCGGGTTCCCAGTCGTTTACAGCCATTGTCACAAACCCTAGGTCCGTCTCGGAGCCGGCCAACTTCGTTGCGGGTAGCTTAGTGGGGTGGCCCCCTGAAATATTTTATGAATCCTGTGATTGCTTTGTCGTGAAAGCCTCGTTGGGGTTTGATTTGGTTTTTCCGAGTTTGATCGTGTGTGTGTTGCTATTTGTGCACCCCTGCAGGGTGAATCTTTCTGAAAGTCGTGTCCGCGGTTATGGACAACTTGGAGCACAGTATCTTGATCATAGACAAGCATAACTAAAGTAGTGCTATAAATTTGACTTGATATGTGACTAGTAATCAGTTTCACTATAATGGAATGGATAATAAAAGTGCCAACAACTGGTGGAACTAGGGTGTATCGTGTCATGTTATACCTGCCTAGTAAGAATCGCAACTCCAATGGAATGAAATAAAAGTGCCAACAACTGCTGGGTTTGGGATGTCACATGCTAATTGTATCTGACTAGTAAGTACTGCAACTACAACTAAATGGTTAACTAAAACTGCCCACTACTTATGCTATCAGGATGACTCATACTATCTATATCTGACTAGTAAGTGCTTCAACTATAATGGAGTGAATAAAACTGCCAACTGTGTGAGTTCCTCAGTTTGACTTCCTCATTTGGTCTCGAGGGGGAAATACGAGGATGGTATGTTTGGTGTTAGTATTAGGTTGGATCCGAATAGGTCTTTCTTACCCCTCTCTCATAGCCGACAGTCGTATCGAGTCTCTATAGGTTGTTTAGTGCATGCTGCGCTGCTGCTTCAGTCCACCATACCTATGTAGGCGAGAGCCGCCGAATTCTAGCCTCGCCGTGTACTGGCCTCAGTACTGACGCTCCTCTTTTTTCCTTTGCCCTTTGTCAGCACCCCTTTTGTTTTAGCAGGTTTGAGATCAATGTCGTTAGCAGGGTTGCCCTTCCGGCTTGGCCTGGGCAGGGTTATGGACGCCATTGGTTATTCTTCAGGGCTCTTAGCCCCATTTGCATCTTGTCCGTAGTCGGACGCTCTATCGTTTTCAAGGTGATTTGGATATTTGTATTCTTGACTCATGGAGTCATTGTTGTATATATATGTTCTGTGGGTTCCATCGTGGACTGATGTGTAATGGTATTACTTCGTTTTCCACCCGCACGCAAGTGCCTGGTGGGCGTCCTTGAATCGTTTCTATGTGGGTTTGGCAGGAAGCGCTAAAATCTGCATAGGGCCGATTCGAGGGTGTTACAGAGTGGTATCAGAGCACAGCGATGATACCCCAGCCTGTAGGATAACCTAGCTAACGGCCGATGTAGAGTGTCAAAACTATTTTGCAAAATCGGTTGAATAGATCTGATTAGGTTTGCTTTTAATCCTTACCTCTATGATATTCTCCTCTTACCTTCGCGTGTTTTGAATCTACTCTTATCTTTTCTTCGAGTCCAGGATTTCTCGTGGTTGGGTTTCCGTCGTACCTACAGGGTTTCGCTCCCTCCCTTTTATAATGGTGGTGTTACTGTCATCATTCCGCATCTCGCTTGTTGTACCCTTCATCCAATCTTCTTGGTCCTCAAACTCTTTATCGGTATCTACACCTAGATGGTTATCCGTATCGTTGATAGACATATGAGAAGGATGAGCATTGGTAAAGTTGGACTATACCTTGAGCATGTGTTGTTCATGCCAATGGAACCATCGCGAAACCTAATCATTGTGTCTTTTCATACAATTTTTCTTTGTATCTTCCGGTGGTTTCCAACACGACGACATCATCTACATCCGAAGAGTCCGCATCACTCCTTTGTTTCAGAACCCCGCTTGTTGAGATCTTCAGTCTGAATTCCGAGAGTTGGTTGTATAATTCCCCTATTCTTGTGCAGAGTAATGCTTTGAGTGCGGGATGGAGTAGCTACCATACCACTACTCTTATCATTCGCTCTTGTACATTGAATCGGTGGATCAAGCAATTGTACTCCTTCCACTGAAGTTAGAGGTAGCCTCGTGACCTCTTTCTTCGCCTTTGTTTCCATGGAGTGTTCTCTCGACGAACGCGAGCAACGATCTCTTGTTGGTGGTGTCGATTTCAAGATGGAGCAAGAATCTTTGTTAGTGGTGTCGCGAGGATCTACACGAAGCGAGAAGACCCAGATCGTCGGCCTTCTTTCCCGTACCATGAGGCGGATCTCGAGGGCGAGATCCATTGTTAGTGGTGTCGAATTGTAGCACCCCGATAAAATCACTACTAGAAAATCGCTTGGTGTTTCTCTTTTGTGCATCATCATGACCGCATGCTCATGTCATCATGCCACATTGCATTTGAGCATCATCATGTCGGCATGCATTTGTTCACCTAAAACTATTTTCTAAAAGCCCACTTTTGGTTTCTAAAACACTCCTTCTTTATTTCAAACTATAAATCCCGGTCTCTCTCGAATCTTTTATTTCTCTAAAAATTATTTACAAAAGTCTATTAAAATAACATAACTAATAAAACATATATATATATATATTTTATAAAAACTGGGGAGGCAGACAACCGGCCAGGCGCGTTAGCCCAACCGGAGTCCACCTACAACCCAGCAACCAAACCCTAACCTGCCCTAACCCTATCCTAATCTACCCCACACCCCAGATCCATTGCACACAAAACGTGCCCCGCACCGTGGCCCCACCCTCACACGTCGCCAGCGCCCCACGGTACAGGCTACAGGGCACACACTCAACGCTAAGCCCGCCCCGATGCGCCTCCCTCACGCTCGCGAGTCGTGACTCGTGACCACCCACCCCGCTAGCGACAACGCCGCTCGATCCCCGCTCCCGCATCCCGTGTCCCCAGCCCCACCCATACGCGTTCCCTTCCTCTCCCCTCTCTCGCCTGCATCGCTCGCCTCCTCCCTCACGCAACGCCGCCCTCCAACGCCTGGCCGCACTTCACCCGCGAGCCGCCGCCGCCACAACACGTTCCTTGCTGGCCGCCCTTCCTCGATCGCCTCCTGGGCTCGAGCTCGTCCGCGGGACGCCGCGACCTCCGATTCCTCACCGAGCCGCCGCCATGGGTCTTCTCTACCGGTGATGATCTCCACCCCGGCCTCCTCTCCTCCCTCTCCGCGCGAGCTCCATCGTTGCATGTGCCAGCCCTGGCCCCACGCCTCACCTTGCCTCTCCTGCGACCTGGCCCTCAAGCTCGCCGACCGCCATCCTTTGTTCCCACAGGCCGTGACGACCTCCTCGTCGGCCGCTCGTCGCTCGGCCCTAGGCCCACCAGGGTCCTGCCTTCCTCTTCGCTGACCTCTCCGACGACCGATCCCCTCTCCCCCACGAGGCTCTGTCCATGAACGTCGTTCCTCTGCCGCCTTGGACATCACCGCTCGCTGATGCGTCGCTGCCCAGCGACCCCACCCCTCTGTCCGACCGGCCCTCCCTCGACCTAGGCCCTGCTTCTCCCTGTCGCTCGCCGCCCCTGCCTGCAAGCACGGCCGAGCTCTGCCTCGAAGCCCCTATGGCCACCGCCCTACGGAGCCTCCTCGATCTCCGCCTCCCTCTGGCGGCCGCCACCATCGTGGGATGTTCCCTGTGCTTCGTCCTGTGGCAAGCACATCCTCGTGTCTTGCCTCTGTCTGTTGTTCAATCCAGTGAGTAGGTGCTTCTCTGCGTTGCTGCATGTTTTTATCTCCAGGTGTTGATCAGAGATCTTCCGCGAGATATTTAGTGCTACTCGTAAATAGCGAGACCTCCGACCAACACCTAGACAAGGGGATGTCCACAAGTACTCCACTAGCGACACGCAATCAAAGACAAGTAGTGTTCCCCAAGTTCTCCATCAACGACAATATCGGCTACATGAACCCCGAAGACCCCGATCCACGGATACGATGGTCGAGACACCGAAGACCGATCCAGGAGTCCGAGTCTGAACCCCGTTGGGCCATCAAGATCTTCGTCATGGATCCGAATGCCAAGCCCTGATCCCGAGGAACCGAAGACCGATCGCGGTGCGCCAGAACCCAAGACCCTCGGCACCCAAGATCTTCGAACCCCAATGTGTGATCCCCTTATCCGTGACCTCTATTTTTATAATATGACATCTACTTGTTGCATATTAAATTGTTCATGATGGCATACATATTTTGTGGGTTGGGTACTTTGTCGATTCACCTCATAATTAAATATGGAGACCATATGCGGGCTTTTCTAGTCTTATATTGGCTCCAGTTAAATTTGTGTAGCGAACCGATGCCATGTTTTGCCTTGTTAAGTCAACATTTAAATTGCGGGGTATCTAAACAACATAAACCATCTAATTAATTGTCGGGACCCTGGTTCCGCTTAATATTGCCTAGTTGCATTGCATCTTTGCCATGTCATGCATCATATCATGCATCATGCCCGATCTTCTCCCGTAGTATTAAATAGCGCACCCGGTGTTTCTGCTAGTGATTTGCTTCTTCGCGGATTAGGCCGTTGAGTGGATGCGAGTATCGACAAGTCCTTCGGATAATGAACCTTCGGCAGTGTTTCCCAGGCGAGCATCTTCCCCTTTCTACCTATTTTGCATTTATAGTCTTTACTTCCTCCTGTTGATCTATGGCTATCCATATTGCGATGCTTTAGTTTTCGTGCACCATTTATATTCCTTGCAGCCCCTATATTGCCTTGAACACATCCTATTGCCTGTTGTTTGATAGATAGTCAGCCTTGCGAGTCGTAGTTGCTTGCTCAGGTGCTCCTTCGCGTCGTTGTCGTTCCATCGTTGATGGAAGGTTGGCATATGCTTAATGGTGGTGATGCTTTATGGTGGAGATGATCATGACTTTAAATACAACTATTAAATTGCTGGCATAACTAATGAAAGAGGCACCGGTGGGCAATATATGCTATTTGGTTTTTCATGTCCACTTGTGTCCCGTAGGCCCCGAGTACTTGATACCTATTCCTTGATTATTCGCACTATCCACATCCAGGAGACCCTATGGATCCTCCTTAGTCAGAGCTTGATTCATTTCTTATTTCTTGGGGCCACAAATTATTTTGGGGCTTTATTACTATCCTGTACTTATGCCATGCTTTACTGCTTTAATTAAGATTGTGCATGGAGCACCTGTACTGTTTTGGAACGAGGAATATTTTCGCGGTATCGACAAGCCCAGTCACACTTTCGGGTTCCCAGTCGTTTACAGCCATTGTCACAAACCCTGGGTCCGTCTCGGAGCCGGCCAACTTCGTTGCGGGTAGCTTAGTGGGGTGGCCCCTGAAATATTTTATAAATCATGTGATTGCTTTGTCGTGAAAGCCTCGTTGGGTTTTGATTTGGTTTTTCCGAGGTTGGTTGTGTGTGTGTTGCTATTTGTGCACCCCTGCAGGGTAAATCTTTCTGAAAGCCGTGTCCGCGGTTATGGATGACTTGGAGCACAGTATCTTGATCATAGACAAGCATAACTAAAGTAGTGCTATAAATTTGACTTAATATGTGACTAGTAATCAGTTTCACTATAATGGAATGGATAATAAAAGTGCCAACAACTGGTGTAACTAGGGTGTATCGTGACATGTTATACCTGCCTAGTAAGAATCGCAGCTCCAATGGAATGAAATAAAAGTGCCAACAACTGCTGGGTTTGGGATGTCACATGCTAATTGTATCTGACTAGTAAGTACTGCAACTACAACTAAATGGTTAACTAAAACTGCCCACTACTTATGCTATCAGGATGACTCATACTATCTATATCTGACTAGTAAGTGCTTCAACTATAATGGAATGAATAAAACTGCCAACTACGTGAGTTCCTCGGTTTGACTTCCTCGTTTGGTCTCGAGGGGGAAATACCAGGATGGGTATGTTTGGTGTTAGTATCAGGTTGGATCCGAATAGGTCTTTCTTACCCCTCTCTCATAGCCGAAATGATCGAGTCTCTATAGGTTGTTTAGTGCATGCTGCGCCGCTCACCACCATACCTATGTAGGAGAGCTGCCAATTCTAGCCTCACCGCAATCGCCTCAAGAATGACACCTCCTCTTTTCCTTTGCCCTTTGTCGGCACCCCTTTTGTTTTAGCAGGTTTGAGATCGACGTCGTTAGCAGGGTTACCCTTCCGGCTTGGCCTGGGCAGGGTTATGGACGCCATTGGTTATTCTTCAGGGCTCTTAGCCCTATTTGCATCTTTTCCGTAGTCGGACGCTCTATCGTTTTCAAGGTGATTTGGATCTTTGTATAGTATATCTGTATTCTTGACTCATGGAGTCATTGTTGTATATATATGTTCTGTGGGTTCCATCGTGGACTGATGTGTAATGGTATTACTTCGTTTTTCATCCGCACGCAAGTGCCTGGTGGGCGTCCTTGAATCATTTCTATGCGGGTTTGGCGGGAAGCGCTAAAATCTGCATAGGGCCGATTCGAGGGTGTTACAAAGCTCCACCTCCGGACTACGGTAAAGTGAATCAAATTGGCCCAAAATCTCCTTTTTCCGTCGTTTGCTGCTAGATTGGTCGCAAAAGAGCTGTAATCTATAGGTTTAGAACTGTCTTGGTATCGCTAAAGATTTTCTTGCCATGGTTTCGGTGGGGGTTACGGTAGGGTTTTAGGATGACCAAAGTGACCCTTCTATGTTCATGTGAAGAAAAAAATCGACTATTTGGATGCATGTTATAGTTGCTTTGATTGCGCATGGATTAGTCAGATAGTAGGGGGTCTATTGTTTAGGGTTGCAAAAACCTGAACTTTTTAGTTATTTCTCTGAATTTTGGTGTACAAAACCTAAACTTCTCAGTTACTTATCTGTAATTTGGTCTCCAAAACCTGAACTTGGTTACAATGATAATATGCAGGCACTGGTGGAGATCATTTTTCAATGGCTATTCTAGCAGACCTAGGAGAAAGAGTAGAAGGTTACAAGCAATGGAAGCACATGAAGCAGAAACATCAGACTCAGAATCAGATGATGATGATTCTGATTATAATGAATCAGTCATTGTGGACAGTGAGTATGAAATCAGTGATGATGAGGACCTCCAGAGTGATGATGAGGATAATAAGGGCAAGAAGAACATGAAACAACACATGAGTGAGAGAAGAAAGAGACAGAGCTACAATGAGAAAGGAAAGGAAGAAGCAGAGGTTGAGGATGATCTCTCTGAAGATGAAGACATATGGGAGGCAGAGTCAGATGAAGAGAGTGTCAAGATGAGATTCAAGACATTTAGGAATGATGATATGCATAATCCTAGGTTTACTACAGGCCAAGTTTTTGAGTCAGTGATATGCACAATCCTAGGTTTACTATCAAACAAGGGGAGTTAGCACAGAAGTTAGAAGCTATGAAAGTAGCAAGGGCTAATGAACTAGAAAACATAAGAACATCCATTCTGGAAGCAAGATATGAGCAACAATTAAAGAGGGCTGAAGAAGCTGAGCTGAGAAAATTAGAGAAAGAGGCAAAGAAGGCAGAAGAAGCAGAAGCAAAAAAGAATAGCAGCCCAAGAGAAGAGGGAAAAGAAGAAAGAAGAGGAAGCTCTGCAGAAAAAACACAACTAGAGACCAGGCAAATAATCTTAGAGGTTACAAAGGAAGTGGCAGAAAATAAAAGGAAAGAAACTCAGGAGATGAAGAAAAAAGAAGCAGAATATAAAAGGAAGGAAGAACAAGATAATAAGAAGAAAGAAGTTGAAGAGAAGAAGAAAAAAGATATAGAAGAGAAGAAGAGGCTAGTAGTAGAGGAGAAGAAGAGAATATCAGAGAAGAAGAAGCAAGGTAAAAGGCCAAGGTCATATGGTCCTAAGGCAGGGTTTGCCCATCCCAAGAAAAGAGTCGGCATGTTTGATGAATTTAGGTGATCATGTAGTCTGCCAAGTAACTATGATGATCATGTGTAACTATAATGATCATGTGTAACTATAATGATCATGTAGTCTGCCATGTAGCCTAGGGTCCTGGATGCTTCTTTTGTTTTGTTATCTGGGTACAATGAAACTATGAAACAATGTTGTTCTAAACTATCAACTCCCTATCTTGTTTATATTGTGTCCCTATCTTGTTTGTTGTTGCTTTACATATGTCCTATATTTTGGCAAGATTTATTCAGTATTTGCAAACATTCTAGGTTTGAAATCTTACAAACAGAATATCGCACATTCCAATGTTTGCCAACAAACCAGAGTAGATACATCCCAGGTTTCACATCTTAAACACATAATACTGACAATATTTCATCAAAAGTGATAACACACATAGTACTGATAGTATTTCATCAAACACATTTACTTAACACTTCTACACCAACTGCAAGTATATCACAAGATGGCACATCCAGTCATTACATAGGCTACATCAATAGCATTGGAACTAGTAAGCACCAAGTGCAGTACATCACATGATCACTTCTGAATAAGAACACATAGTGTCAGCACCATTACAACTGACAACATTGCAACTGTAATCTTCAGAACGAGCAACATCTCCCTCACTTGCACAAGTAGCTCACTCCTCAAGATCTCATGAGACTTGATCTTGCATCCAGCACCTTTTCCCTACTCCTCTGCTAGCTTCTCTTGTCCTAATGCACGCTCCATCTCTTCCCTTCTCTCTTCTGCCCACCCTACTGCTTCCACTTCAGCATCACCTCTTAGCACATTAGTGTCAGCTAGATGGTACACGTACTCACGCTCCCAATGCCAGAAATTACATGTGGTCTGAAAATTACAACAACACGAAAACAGAGTCTAATCAAACCATCCAATCGTTCCAATGCCAAAAAAGTAAACCATGATCTACTCAATCTACTACTGTACTTACCCCATGTTGCTTGCACTTGTAGAAGATCCAGCCGGGGTGGCCAGAGATGTACCCCTTCACCTTCCACCCGCAGTCCGGGCAGGGCACTAGGGGGAGAGCAGGGCCTGGGGCTTGCTCGGCACGCCGCCGCGCAGAAGACCTCGACATAGAGCTCGTGGACATGGTGACAAACGGCGGCGGTGCGACCTCGAATGGCAGGAAGGGAAAGAAAGGAGAGGAATTAGGGATTTAGGACAGCCGGATCAGATTTTATTGCTACTG
This sequence comes from Avena insularis, assembly GCA_023614405.1. Classification (NCBI taxonomy): domain Eukaryota; kingdom Viridiplantae; phylum Streptophyta; class Magnoliopsida; order Poales; family Poaceae; genus Avena; species Avena insularis. The sequence continues at coordinate 44,908,232 of CM042686.1, read as the reverse complement.
CCGTTTTTGCGATACCCACCCCCTCAAAGAAGGGTTTCTCTGCAAAATAACCAACACAATCAGACTAATAGTCGCTGCCACGTGGGACCCACAATGGATACGTACGTAGCGCGTCGCGCTCGCGTCTGCGGTGACCGTACGTGACCAGACGCCACGTCTCGAGTATCATATTTCGCTATTTATACAAGGATGAACTCGTATTATACGGACAAGTTCCATGATGCCGATGTATTTTACTCCACGCGTGGACCCAAAAGTTCTCCTAGTCCTACTCTCAAAAAAAAAAAAATCCCCTAGTCCCGCCGCCTCCTCCGTAGCAGGCCGCTCCGGTGTTGGCATTCGAGCTTGCCGCCGTCTCCACCGCAGACGCGAGCCGCGTCGATTCCTACGATGCCCAGACTACGCGCCGGCTCGCCGCCAGCTCTCCCCGATCCGACTCGGCGACGCCTCACCCCCATCTCGAATCCTGAACCAGCAGTAAGTTCTCTGCCTTTCCTAACAATTTCTATCCTTGGTTGAATCAAACTCGTTTCTTAGCTAGGGTTCTTGGATTCTTTTATTACCAGCTCTTTATTTATTTTATTTACTATTTTGTGATGCTAACTGACTCCTGTATGAGGAAGTTGCACATTTTATCGTTTCGGGACCTGGCTCTCCCTGTACTTGTCATAATTACATAGTTTCAGTTCAGTGGAGTACATAGTTTCAGACCAATATTTCTAGGGCACCGCTAGGGATCAGCGTCCGATTGCTTGCTTCCCATCGGACCAGCTTCTCGGCCTAGGATTGGAAGCCATCTGACCGCGGGATTTCTACCAGGCTCCGCGCGCTGAAATAATTAACAGGACAAGGCCCACTCCTTCGCTCGGTTGTTTTCGAAACAAAACTCCCGTGAATCAAGCGCCCCACTCCATCGATGGTTTCCAATATAAAATTCATTTAATCACGTTGCTTCCGTATATGCTCCCATGATCACGTTCCTTTAGACCCAATAATTACTCAAGGTCCATATAAACCCTATGATTCCATCTACTACATACTCGATGCTTCCTTTTCATTCGGTTCTTGATTTCATCAATTATAAACAAGCCTGAGATCCTACACGCCATGCTTCATAATCCATAGAAACGTCTTTCTCCAAACAATGGCATGATTCAGATTTTCCTATATGAAGCTGTATAGTTGTATTCTGAAACATAGTTTTATAATTGTTGAAGCTTGAACAATATTGTTCCAAACATAAGGAAGGAAGCATGCTTGTTCTAGGAAACATATTGTGTTTACGAGTGACGCACAACGAGAACATTGACAAAATGCATTCGAACAATATACATTTGTTTTTACATCTCAACAACAAAATACTAATTTCACTTGGCCTAGCCATCGACGTGGAGGATGTTGAACCAGTTGACATGTGTGAGCTCCGCACACGCCATCAATCCTCTGTTGTCAACAATGTAGCCACCAACTGAGCTGTGTCTGATCCTGGCCCTTCCACACCATCGTTACAGTATTGTTGGCAATGAAAAGCATGGCTGAATTGGCTAGAGCAAAATTTCTGTACAACAAAAAGAACAAGAAATAATGAAGCACATACAACGCTAGTTGAAACATAAAATTCACTGAGAGAAGCAAAATGTATCCACAATCGTTTCAATAAAGAAAACAACACCGGCCATAGTTGAAGCACTCAGTAGTATAGGTTGAAGCAACATGTCTACATATACGTTAAAATAAGCACGTACTGTAATGGTTGAAGCATAAAACCATTGTGAAGCATACACAAGAAATATAGTTAGGAAACATTTCTTTATGTTTTTCATGGAAAAAATTGGCAGAAACACTGAAGCAAGCACCGGTAGTGGTTGAAACAAGAAATTGTATGAAGCAAAACACATGTATTTTAATTTTGGTAAAAGGAAGCAACATTGATCATGGTTGGCAAACACTACTAGTAGTATAAGCAAAATGTATATAGAATAAAATAAGAACACACTAGCTATGCTTGAAGTAGAAGTACACTACCATGGCAGGGGAAATTATACAATAAGAAAATTAAACAATAAGGAAGTTGCATGGTCTACTGCTGCAATTCTTAGACCGAAGAAACACATAGTATACTTAGGAAGCATGAATACTCTCAAACGTTATATTAGTGCCATGTCAACATAATTCATCAACCCAGGAAGCGTAAAAGAATTGAAATTCTTGTGCCCGCGCCAAAAATCATACTCAATCGCTTGCACGGTACAGATTTTACTATGAAATTGAGAAGAGATTAGACAAACAATATCTAGGAAGGTTGAGGATTACAAGTCATCGTTTTTATACCGGCGAGCATGTTGCCATCGCTAAAGAGATGGATCGGCCAGGAAGAGCAACCTCTCGCGGACGATGGTGTGCCTCCCCACCTACAGGTAGGAACCTATGTCATTGCAACTACCTTACCCAGATGCATGTCGCCGTTGAAGAGATCGAGAAAGCACATGGACCAGTGGAAGCAGCCCCCGGTGAGATGCTGATCCACCAAGCCCCTTCCCGATCTGTGATATCCGCCGACAATAAGGGATGCCCTGACGATGATTCCCCGTGGCGGGATAGCATGGATGTCGACGCATGACTTGATCCAGGTAGAGGCACAGGTCCCGGCCGGGATAGGAGATGGTGGCGCAGCGCGGATAGGTGTGGCGGCGCGGTGGGGGAGAGCAGAGGCGCCGAGCACCAGATCAATTGGGAAGGAGGCAAGGAGAGCGATGAGCAACCAGCTAGGATTTTTTGGGTATAGAGATGGGCCACGTACATTGTTAACGGGCCCAATGTAAACCGTGCGATGGAATTGAATTGAACGTCGTCAGATTAGTCCGATGATTGGCTTCTCATCGGCCTGCGATAGTTAGTATTTACCATATTTCTATCGTCAATGTAGTGCATATGCAGTTTACACAGAAACATAAATCCGACAGTCAATGTAAATTATGTACTTACTCATGGACGGGACAATGGGAGCTTTTGGGGATTTATATGGCTCAACGAATTGAACATTGCATTTATGTCAGACTTGTGAATTAACTGATGACCAGGATAGTACTCCCTCTGTCTTAAAATAGATGTCGGGATTTTGTTTAAATTTGGATGTATCTATATACTAAATCTTTTATTGCTGCTATTTTGAGACAGAGGGAGTACATCATTTGGTTATTCCTTTTTTATTATTCACGGACATAACTTAAGATATGTATGTTAACGAAAATCTTTTATTGCTGCTATTTGAAACTCTTACCAGATGGAGATGGATATTTCTTTGCTGCAAGAGAGGGGCAGTGGCAGAGGTCAAGTGTCAAGGTCTCCAGCAGCAATAGCTCTGGCTCCGCTGGCGGTGGCTCCAGCGACACCCATTACACTTGTCAGCAATTCCCACAGTGAGAAAATTGCCTTATTGCTACTGTTATATAACTCACTTGTTGTAGATCCGTAACTAGTTTCAAGAGAGTTTAGTCAGATCAGAACTCATTCATTATCCCTGCTAGCAGGTTTGTTCCCTGAGGCTGAATTGCCTGATGAGGAGGAACTTCAGCATTTGGTGGTACCTAGTCCCCAAGAGGCAGTGCCGCAACGGCCCCCACTCCCAGCACGCCGTACCATTGTTCCGAGGAGGGTTGATGTGAAGGGGAAAGAGCCCAAGGAGGCTTCGAAACAGATATGTGGGATCTGTCTCTCGGAGGAGCAGAGAGCCACATTACAGGGTTTGCTTAATTGTTGCTCACATTACTTCTGCTTCACATGCATCCTGGAGTGGTCAAAGGCGGAGTCGAGGTGCCCATTGTGTAAAAGGCGTTTCAACACAATTACAGTGGCAGATGTAGGATCAGGGTTGAGGAGTACTGCTATTCGGGTAGAAAAACGTGATCAGGTAATGGTTCCCTCTCGTGATCATTATTGAATTATATATCAGCAAGATATTTAAACCATTTTCTATCACTGACGCACTTATATTTGGACTGGTTATGCATTGAGAGACCATGCCGTGTAACCCGTAGGAATAGGGGGCCTTTGACCTTGTACTCTTACATTTTGATGTTGTTCTTCGTAGCAAGTGTGCTGAATTGCTTATTTAGCAACCATCTAAAGTGTTGGTTATTTGATAGAAGTAATGAGCAGATATATCATGTAGTTTTAGGGATAACAGATCCATTTCTTCTACTTTCCATCCTAACTCAGGGTTCTGTAATGTACAATGTTTATAATCAGAGTTGTTGCTACACCCATATATCTGGCCATTAAAGGAGCCGTTCTTGTTATAATTTCAACCTTGATATTGACATAGATCTGTAGATGTTAAAGACTCCATTACCTTTTGGGTTTTTGCATGAAACCTATAAAACATTTTAATTCCTACAATGCTATGACACTCGTATGAGGATTAGCTTAAAAGCACTGTCAGTCATAAAAGGGATTACAGTTTGCATGTTCTCCTGCTGGTACTAAGTATGCTGGATGTCAACATGTGGTTATCTCTTAGGTTCTATTTCTTCCTTGAATAGATGTACGATCCAACTGAAGAAGAAATGGATACATATGAAAATGCTATATGCATCGAGTGCAATCGAAGCGGTGAGGACAATCTCATGTTGCAGTGTGATATATGTGATTCCTCTGCACATACTTTTTGTCTTGGTCTGGGAAGAGAATTACCAGAAGGGAACTGGTATTGTGGTGGGTGCAGATCCAGTGTGGAAGGGCATTCTTATGCACACACACAGGATAGAGTGGTTCACCGTGCAGAAAGTATTATGGACACTGCTGACATAAGATCTAGTTCATTTGGCAGATCTGTTTCAAGTGGGTTGTCCCAGAGAACACCATCACTAAATATTCATCAGCCTTCTTTGCAAGAATTTGATTTAATTCTCTCTCCAATAGAAACCCCTGACGAAGATAAGCGGGCTGAGTCACATATCTCAGCTGAAGCTGTATCAACCCCTACTGGGAGACACGCAACTCTGGATAGGAGGCGTGTCTTGAACCGACGTATTCGTAATCTTCTATTTAGACCTAGAATCGCAACTAATGCGTGGCAGAATGGCCTTCAGCATGACAGAACAACACCAGGAACTGAACAAAATCAAAGGAGCATCTGCACTTCAACAGATGTAGTCTATCCTGTTCTAGGGCTGGTTTGCTACAGAGCCAGCAGAGTAGTTCACATTTTGTTCAGTCTGCAAGTAATCTTACTCAGGGCACTTGTGAGGTTGGAAACAATTTCCGAGAAGTAGCAAATGCCAAGGAGCAGCTGATTCCTATTGTCAAGAAGAGCATCAAGCATATTTGTGCTCGGTCCCCATTGGGTATGTATAGCTATTTGAGCAAACCATTGTTTTAATGTATGAACTCTGCGAACATGTGCTTTTTTACTTATAACCATTGAATAACATTTGGGTGTAATAGTTTGATTTTATCACTAACATACTGCATGTGTTTAGCTGGAATTTTTCTGGCTTAACTTTGTTTTCATATTTAGAATTGTTGATCAGAAAAAATTATTTTGGTTTGCAACAAAGCTGTCCATTGTAGTAGCTTATTGGTCTAAGTAGTTACGTCAATAAGCAAATTCTGGGTAATAATGAAAATCACACTTCCCTGAAAGTAATTGAAGTGTGCCTCTGGTTGCTCTCATTCGTATTTGGTAAAAACCAATGCTATCACGCCAAGAAGGAACCCTTTGCTTATTTTTATGGCTACCGGTAGTATCAATGTCACTTGTTAGAAACTTTGCTGTCTTTTCTATAGTGCTTGTTTATTCAATGCCATTGCCATTGTATACTTGACAAAACGCAAGTCAACTGTGTTACTCTTCAAGCTTTGCTAAACATGGCTATTTAAGTGTGACTAATCTATTGTTATTTATGTTTCAGACCAATCTGCTTTCATGAATGTAGCACGGCGAGCAACAAACACTATCTTAGCGTTGTCTGGGATTTCACACAACAGGGATAGGGTTGTTGCTACACCATTTCCTCTTCCTAGCCATTGTTGTCATGCCTGTGATGGCCGAGAGCCGGCCTTTCTCATGAGAACTATCTGCTCGCCGTGCTTCAAGTCTTTCGTTGGCGATGTCGTCAGTCACATCATGAACATGTATTCCCGAAGCTGATTGATGACGCTGGTTGCTGGAGACCCCCAAGGTGATCTGTTTGAAAGTCTGGCCGGGGCATCACGGATTCATTGATCTCTTGCCTTTTGCTACGTGAAGAGTGCCTCGAATGTGCAATGGTTTTGGAAGAAGAAATGGTATATGCTAGTTCCGGAATTGGCGCAAGATCTACATCCGAGAATTGTTGGTATCCAGTATTGCGTGATCTGCGTGTCAACACTGGTGTTGAGCACTTGTTTGGGTTCAGCATGCTTGTTCATTGCGTGCCAAATGTACATATATTTTTCCTTAAAAAAAAGTGCAAATCTTTGAAGTCAATCAGCCTCCATTTTATGCTTTTTGTAGGTTGTGTAATACTCCCTACGTTTCAAAATATAAGATGTTTTAGCTTTATGAAGTAAATGTATCTAGACTTCTTTTAGTAGGTAGGTTCACTCGAGTTTGGAGCGAATCTACACACTAAGAGAAGTCTAGATACATTTTATCCACAAACCTGAAACATCTTATATTTTGAAACGGAGGAAGTACTAGGAAAACCATTAGAACGAAGCTCAATCTTCTGACTGCGTAGGATACCTCTACATGTATTCTATCCAAGATTCCAACGCCTCTACAAGTTCAGTGACTAACTATGGATTTAACTCTAGAAAAAAACCATTAGAAGGAAGCTCAATCTTGTGATAGAGTTGGACATCTCTACATATGCATTTTTATCCGACGCCCCTACTTTTGAAGTGTTCCTTGCTGTCTAAGGTTTCCCTGTTACTAGTTGTCAGATCCAGCTGCATGCATCAGAAGGGTTTGCAACTGGCATCCCAATCCCGGCTGCATCAAAAAGGGATAAAGCAAATCATAAGTAGCACGAAAGAAGAGCGGAGTGTATATGTATTCCTTCTCTGTCCGGTTAAAGTTACCCTATATATTTGTTTATATATATGTATGCCCTAGATGTTCTTTTTCAAGCAAGGTATATATTTCTTCCCTCTCGCTCTCTTTCATCTTGGTTCTATGCGTGCCTTTTCTGCCAAACTTTTTGCTGTCGCCGCCGACGAACGTTCCTCTGCTAGCTGACAAACTGAAGGAACGGATATGCACTTTCTGAGCTAGAGTGTGTTGCCGTCGTCGTGGGCTCGTGGCGAAGAGGAAAGATATCTCCGGGCTTTCGGCTCCACTACGCACCGCATCCGCATCATGGTGAGGTTCCAGTCACGGAGCATGAGATGAGCCCATGGCACATGACATGGTCTTGCTTCACGTCCATCCCCATCTCGTCTTTCTCGCCAGTGTGCTGAGCTTTGGCTCTGCTATACATTTAGAAAGAAACAAAATGAAATATACTACTACTACTACTGTAGTAGTACAAGTATAAAAAAAACATCCTGGCGTATAAAATGCAAGGTACTCCAGGTGACTCGGCACCCGTGTCTAGATGGCATGTGACTACGTGACACAAAAGACATACTGCTAGTAATACTATAACGCGAGCTAATCTGGGCAGTTGAGCTGGGTTTCCAAGGCACCAGATTCCCGATCGGACGGTGGGTATGGCGGTGAGGGCAACGCCAAACGCCATATATGTTTTGGCTCGAGCATAGGATGCCGCTGCCGCTGGCTGCCAATCCGGTCGCTGCCCTGCGCTGCAGCCTATTCATTCATTCATATCAGGCCATCGGCAGCGCAACGTCCCTCTGCTGCACAGCGCGCCTTCATTGTTCCCATCCCAGTCGCCACCTCCATCTCCGCTCCCCCTCCGTCACACACTCACACGCACAGGACGATGGCGCCGACGTACCGGCCTTACGCCGCCGAGTACGGGGGCCGCGGGGACGCGCTGGCCGTGACCTACGGCGGCGGCGGCGGGAAGACGCCGGCGCGGTGGGTTGCGGGTCTGGGCGCGTCGACGGCGTCGGCGTCGTCGACGCTGTCCGTGTCGTGGTTCGTGGGGGACCAGGCGGAGATGAAGCGGCGGGGGAGGGTGGCCAGCTACAAGGCGTACGCCGTGGAGGGCAAGGTGAAGGCCTCCATCCGCAGGGGCATCCGCTGGATCAAGGCCAAGTGCTCCCACATCGTCCATCGCTAGCCTAGGCCTAGCACGCCGCCCGCCGGCTCCGGCCACATCTGCTTCATGGTACTTGTTCAGACCGCGTTTTTCCTCGAGTACTCTTCTTTCTCTCCATACTGTTTTCGATATCTCAGCCGCCGGCTGGCCTCATAGATTTGGCCAGATCTTGCAGCTTGCAGGCAGGCGTCTTAAGCTCCCGTGTCGGCCCGGTCGGAACATGGAAGATCGACGAACGATGTATGTTGGTGCGAAGAGATGGTTGGACTCATAGATCATCATGGTTCATGGATCGAGAGTAGAGTAGCCTGAGATCGATCCTTAGGGTCCTCTGTTTTTCTAGCTTTTCTGTTGTCGAGAGAGAGTGTCTGTTTCCGGGGTTGCAAGCAAAGCTGGCCACGACGCACGCACGCACGCACGGTGCGTGCGATTCCTTCTTCTGCTTCAACTTGCTTCTGCAAAACATATTTGGTTTATCATGATACATCGTTTCGTTTGCCTGCTGCTCTGGCCTCTGGGGCTCCATTGCTTCCCGAACAAAATTAAGCCGACGAGACGAATCCAGGCAGGCAACCGCGGGCCAACACGCATGGGTTTTCTTTTTCATGCATAATCAAAATTTATTCCACGAGTATGTATAGTCTGCGGGGAATCGAGTAGCACGCGGCGCTCAAGATCCAAGCTCGCTGAACTGAAGAGAGCCCTGCGAAACGTGGCGCTGGCACGCCGTCTCCGACCCCAGTCAAGGCCCAGCAGATTGTCCAACCGGGCCTGTGGCTCATCAGCCCGATGCCGTCAGAGGCTCAGAGCCCGCCTACCGTAACTCAAAGGCGGATAAAAATAATTGGAGATGCGGGGTATCGATCCCCGTGCCTCTCGCATGCTAAGCGAGCGCTCTACCATCTGAGCTACATCCCCTTCGATATCACATTTTCGTAAACATCTCTGATGATCCTGCTCTATGAACCCCATCAACACGTGGCGCAATCAGCCCCCTTGCCCGTCAGGTAATTCAGAGCTGAAAACCGTTTCTCTATCTACCTCTCACTGACAACCCACTTGCACACATAAAAATGCATCGTGCTTTAACATGCTCCCTCCGATCCATATTAGTCGACTCAAATTTGTCTAGATTCAGATATATCTAGATATATTTTAGTACTAGATACATCTGAATCTAGATAAATCCAAGTCAATTAATATGGGTCGGAGGGAGTAGTAAAAATGTGAGCTATAAATTGTCACGTTTTCAGAAATATAAAACATTTTAGCTTTGTAAAATAAATATAAATGTATTTAGACGTCTTTTACTATATAGGTTACTTCGAACCAATACACTAAAATACATTTAGATACATTCGATTCACAAAGTTAAAACGTCTTATATTTCTGATTCATTTCTCAAGCCTAGGCAAAAATACATATGTTTCACACGAAGTCAACATATGGAATGTTACAGTAACTACTTTTCCTTGTAATGATAAAATAAAGTACAAATGGATCACACTAACTGAACTCAACCCAGGCAATTGCCATCCACAGAAAATGCATGCACTTGCTCTTGCTAACTTCAATGTAAGGGCAACTCCAACTACCCCTGCATTTCGGACACCGATTCTGTCTGAATCGGTCTGTTTACGCGCACGCGGGGTGGGGTGGGTGGGTGGGTGGGGGGGCAGCAGCTTCGAGGCCCCCATGTCACCTACCAGCAGTGACAAAGGCTCGTAGTCCTCATCATCATCGTCTAGGACTTCCAGGTGGGCCTCGATAGAGTGCCGTTGAGCATCGTGCTCGGCCTCAAACCACCGCTTTCACAACGATGAGTCAAAGGCGTACATGTGTGGTCCCATCGTAGATCCGACGGGAGGAAGGCCCAGTGGCAGAGGATCTCACAGTGGCGGGCACCGGCACGCACGCCTAGTTTAGATGCCACCCGTGGGGCAGGTGGTCATGTGGCCAAGGCAGCGGCTAGCCTAGAAGGGCAACAGAGAGGCAAGCAGGAAATGGCCGCTGCTCGGGGAGAATGAGTGCAAGCAGACGGCGAGCTTTCGGTGGCGCTCAACACGGGGTCAACCGGGACAACGACCTGCCACACGTCTAGCTCGGGGTCGGGTCAAGCCAGGGGCGAAGCCATGATTTGAACATTAGGGGGGCGAGGATTTTTTTTTGTTCTTTTGACACGAGATAATACATCGCATATCCACTCAATGTACAGATATGAAAACATATCAATATAAACATTTGGCAATCAATATCCACTCAATATGTAGACATCAAAGTATATAAACATTTGGCAGTCCAAACGGAAAGGCAAATTTCTATTAGTAAGTTAAATTTAGGACACAAGTGGCCTGTAAAACAATTTATCTGTTTTTGTTCTTTATAAGTACATACCAGATCAGACTAAGAGAGACACATCCAACAAGTAAACCAATTATTTTTCTTGTATCCAAGCACATCAACTAACCAGACTAATACGTAGGTTGTAATCCATATAAAACAAGATAAAAAGCTTCTAGTACTACTATGTGAATATGTACCTTCAGATTTGAGTGTGATGCTTGACGAATTTGATGACCGGCCACAACGGTAGGGTTAAAAGAGGTAGCCCACCAGCATGCCGGCAGCCCGGCACCATGTCGTCGTCCATAATCCCCGTCGTCTCATTGGCACCTGGCAAACGGCGATGAATATGAGCAAAGACAGGTGCCCTAGGCCGATAGATGATAGATCGATCAATCAGCGGTGATCTGTCCGACAAACTAACACACGAAAATGAGATTTCTCATGTTTCTGACCATCCAAGATGGATTAATGGGCTATTATTTTGGGCTTTGATGAATAGCTTGCTAACTACAGACATTAGAATTGGGCCTTTCATAGTAATTATCATGATTAGGTGCAGTCCTTTAGCAGTGAAAATGCATAGGGGGCCGATCGTTAGCGTGGGGGAGGGGGGGGGGGGGGTCTAGCCCCTGCTCGCCTTGTCTCCGCCCCTGGGTCAAGCGGCTGGAAGGGAAGGAGGCGGCAACTTCATGGTCAGCACAAGAAGCTGAGAGAGGAGAGGGAGACGACCGGGGCTTGGCACTAGCAGAGCATCTCCGGGGCTTGGCACTGACGGAGATTGCCGGAAGCGGAGAAAAGAAGACAGCTGACGTGTCTACACGTGAGCGATGTAAGTTCTGAGTACCGCGGATAGTGGAGGCAGTTGCTTGCGGTGAAAATAAAAATGTGTACCATCTCCATTTTAAAATATAAGGTGTTTTACTCACACTTATCTAGACATCTTCTAGTGTGTACGACTCATTTATTTTAATCTGAATCTACGCACTAAAATTTATCTAGATACATTTGTTTTAGAAAAAAGATAAAACATCTTAGATTCTGGAACGGAGGGCGTACACATTTTGTTTGTACACCTGTGACATTTGGAATTTCTACTCGTCACAGGTCCTCTCAACTCTCCCACACCCGACCCTCTCCTCCTGCCTATGGCGCCACTGGCGGGCCTCTCCTTCCCGGCCGACCTCCCCCTCTTGAACCTTTTCCGCCGCTTGCCGGGCGTCAGCAAAGATCTGGCGGGCGGCGACTCGACCGCGATCTTGCGTGCGGGCGGAGGCCATTGTCCGGGCGGTGGCGTCGTGGCTGGCGGCGACTGGGGGTCCTTGGTCCGGATGGCTGCACGCGGCGGTGGGAATCCGTCCCTTCGGGCCGAGATCTATTCCGTTCGCCGCCGACGCCGGCGCCCAGGATCTCCGGGTCATGCTCGCAACGCTAGGGTGCTTGGGGCTACTTTCCCTGGCATGGTGGTGGTGACTTCCTTCTTCGTCGGAGTGGTCGGCCGGGAGATCTTGCCGCTATGCGGCGGATCCTGCTAGTTTCCGGTGGGTAGCGTGGGGGCTGCTGGCTCGGTTTCAATAAAGGGGTGGTCCTCGGATCTCTCTCGCACCAAGACGAAGATCTACTTGATGCCTGTCTCCAATAATATGGCTGGAGTGTCTGGTTCCGGAAGGCTCCGCCGGCGAACTCCCATGGGTGCATATACCTGGAGTTTGCTGGATCGGAAGAAATTCGGTTATGTGCACCTGTGTTTTTTGCTGGCCGTTTGGTTTCAGTGTGACGAGGGACTAACTCGTCAATGCCTATTATTATGGACTTGGGTTTTGGAGGAGGGAGCGCTGGAGACATCAATCAGCTAGCAAACACGCACACATGGACGCAAGGTTTACCAAGGTTCAGGCCTCGTAGAGGAGAATATTATTTTGCGGCCCGAAAGTTGGGATGTACAGGCAACACGGTACCTAAGTTCCCTGAAATCAGCCGGGGTGACTACAGTTGGTGTGCCAAATACTCAGAGGGTTTTTTTCGGCACGAATTCAACTTTACGTTTCAATATAAAAAATCAGGCTAACGGCCGTCAAGTTGGCCCCCCCTGTCAGTTCTCGCCGTTATGTCGCTCCCGTCGCTTAGGCGGGGTGGCTGTCACGTAGGCTTGCAGCATTGGCACAGTGGATAGGACTACACCCTCTACCCAGTGTATTGACGTGACAAAACAGGGCACATGTATCGGCGTTATAATTATTTTTTGTTTACTCAGAAGCTGGAACGGCCACCGCCACGCGTCTCTCCTTGGACTTCCGTCCCAATCATTAACCACTACCTTAAAAGCGCATTGACAGTTCCACCGTTCCCCTGCCTCGCAGAAATCACTCTTCTTCTTCCTATCATCTACTATCTTCTTCCCGTCTTCTCCTTGCCGCCATGGAAGATCTACGCACTCTAGAGACAAGCTTCACTACCCATGACAATAAGAAGATAGACGTTGTCTACACCAACGAGGAGGAGACAGTGGTGCGTGTCCTGAGGACGTACGAGGGTTGGCTTGGGATAGGCGAGAATAAGTTTGCGGGATTGGACCTCGAGTACACCCCGGAGAACCCATATGAAGGGAGTGAAGTCGCCGTCGTTCAACTGGCCATGCGGAAACACGTCCTCATCTACCACCTCTCCCGGTTTGTAGATCTGCTCTCTGTAGCTAACCTCTTTAGGGTTTTCTCCTCTTGTTCTTTATCCACTTGCTCATCTTGCAACTACTGGATTTTATTTAGGACCAAATAAATTAGGGTTTGCCTATGTCTCAATTGACTGAGATTTTCTTTAGTCTCAATCACCTAAAAAAGTGCAACCGTAGTTAAAAGAAATGTGCAACTCGTTCAGTCGACTGAGAAATAGCAAAACCGAATAAATTATGACAATACAATGTTGAGAGTCTTGATCTTGCATTTACTAAACTTTTCAAAATTATATTGAGATGATGATCTTGCATTGACAAAATATTTGTAGTTACAAATTTTGGTGATGACAAACTACATACTTTCAGGACTGACAGGAAATGTCCGGTGCTGCGCCAGTTCCTTGTAGAAAAGGGAATTGTTTTCTGCACTGTCGATAAAACACCTGATTTTTCGAAATTGTATCAAGAGGAAATTATAATTCCTGCGCACAAGTGGATCGATATTCAGAGTCTTGTCAAGATCCTAGGGGGCTCGAGGAAGGATGGAATGGCATCACTCGCAACTAGAATCCTCGATGAGTCGTATGACAAAATGAAGGAAGATTTCCCTACGGATAGGCACGATTTCTGGGATGAGTGGCCGTTGTCTGATATAAACCTGAAGTATGCAGCCATAGATGCTTACGTGACCTACCAGCTGTACAAGAAGATCCATTTTTTTCTACGTTACCTCATGTTTTGCCCTATTTGCAAGAGGGAAGACGAGCTTAGGGGAGCCCTTTGTAGAAAATGCGGAATAGCTGAGTTTGAAGCTGCATATGCAAAGAAATTAGCTACATCTGAAGTAGCTGACAGAGAGGCTGCAGAAGTAGCTGAAAGAGAGCTTGCAGCTGAAGAAGCAGCTGACAGAGAGGTTGCAGCTGAAGCGGCAAACAGAGAGGCGGCATCTTCTAGCGGCAACAATCAGGCCTGTGATGCACCGCTAATTGTGCCACAGGATGCTGAAGATAGAGAAGCCAAGTCAGATGCCGGGTGGGACAAAGTAGTTCGTGAGATGTGGAGTACCTGGAATGGTTGCAGTTCGTCGACTAGGAACGATGGCAAGCGCCTCAAGTGGTCTAATGAGGAGTGAATTAAATTTTACTTATCAGTGTTATGTTTCTGTTTTGTGGAACTCAGTTAGCTTGCCAAGATGTCTAGCGCCTCAAGTGATACTAGTAAAATAAATTTAACCCTCGTTGTGTTATGTTTATGTATGTGTCTTGTAGCTTGGCAAGATGGTATCTTCTTAACTGGCAGTTTGAAAGAGTGCCTTTTTCCTCTCTCGCTAAACAGATATGTTTCATTTTGCCCAAATTGGTAGCAAATCTAGAGAAGATTCTCACTTCGATATTCCGTTCCCTTTTGGACCTCTTTTTGCCTCCAATCAGGTAGCAAATCTAGAGCAGCAAATCACACCAGGCAGAATACATTCATTAATAAACAAAACAAATGTAGATATAGCTGTGCGTAGCTAAATAGGATATAGCAATAGAAAGTAGGTTGCTTAATGAGGTTCGATACATTCAGCCAGAAATAGGATATAGCCAGGAGACGGGGGGCCTCCTCGTCGGCGGCCACGGAGGCGACGATGGCCACCTTATCCTCCTCGGCCATCGTCGGCGCGGACGAGGTATTCTCGAGAGTTTGTGGATGCTGGTGGGACAGTGTAGAGGGTTGCGTCGGGTCAGTGAGCGAGAGTGAGAGTGGGTGTGCGGAGGGAGCTCTATAGTTAAGGTGGATAGAAGCAAGACACGTTTCGTTGCACCACCGTGCAACACGCCGCGCAGTCTACTGCACCATGCACCGCGATACGCGCACAGTACGTCACGTTTTTCCCCGGGCCATGCATGGCAGTTCTGTATTGAGCCGCATGCAAAGGGCACACACACAATTTCTATGTACGAAGTTTGTCACGGCCCTAAAATTGGCGATAGTTAAAAGTAGAAATGTAGAGGGGGAGGTAGGTGGCTGTACGGCGAGATTTGTGGGGTTGTGCTAGATTCGCTAGAGGGATGTGTTGATGACTGCGAGTGACTCAATGAACCGGAGACGTTAGGTCTCGTCGAGCTCAGTTGTTCGGCCTCCGGCTAGCACGTGCAAGCTTCTTACGATGGGCCCCAGTTGGAAGTGAGATTGAAAGCCGCTGCGTAAAAAATAGGATGTGTCTTATTAAAATCAAGTGGCAATAAATTGCAGCTGTCCATCGACGACCGTGCACTCGATGGCGCATGTGTTGTGGCGTAGTAGTAGCAGTAGTAGGCTTTTCAGACTTGATTAAACGTGACATGACCGCTCGACGACTTTTTCCATGGACGGCATCGCGTTCCTTCTTATAGAGGAAGACGTCAAGATGGTAGCTCGTTAACTGGAAGTTTGAAAGAGTACCCTTTTCCTCTCTCGCTAAATAGATATGTTCATATTTGCCCAAATTGGTAGCAAATCTAGAGAAGATTCTCTCTTCGATAATTCGTTCCCTTTTGGAGCTCTTTTTGCCTCCGATCAGGTAGCAAATCTAAAGCAGCAAATCACACTAGGCAGAATACATTCATTCAGAAAACAAAACAAATGTAGATATAGCTGTGCGCAGCTAAATAGGATATAGCGATAGAAATTAGGTTGCTTAACGAGGTTCGATGCATTCAGTCAGAAATAGGATATAGCTAGAAAGAAGCTGCTTAGCTGCAGCGGCAGCCGCCGCAGCTGCAGGCACATCCTGCAAGCGCCCGTGCCTCTGCCTCCTCCTCCTCCACTTCTTGCTGCCCAGTCCCTTGATCTTGGGGACCTTGGGCCTAATTGGAGCGATGCGACCCTCTTTGATGGCCAACCGCTGGAGGTTTCAGAGGTGAATGCCGAGAGCCCAGTGTTCAGCGATGTAGGAGTTGATGTTCACAGTCTCGCGCTCGCCGCCTTTGTGGATGCCGGAACCCACGGCCTCTACATGCTTCATTAAGGAGAGGAAGTCGATGCGGTCGGGGCCACTCGCACAACTGTAGGCGATCCCCTTGCGGAAGGAGCAGCGCCAGGGGCCGCCCCTGAAGAAGGCGGCGTACTTGTCGGGCCGCAGCCTCCTCAGCACCTGACGAGTCTTGGTGTGTATGGACTCGTCATCATTGTAGACGTCGCTGCCAGAAACCTATTAGAAGAAAACAAAAATGGGGGAGTAGATGATGTAAGAAGATCGAGCAATCGAAATGCGAACAAGCGAATCCTAATAAACCAACATCTAGCATCCAATGATGGGAACGGTATAAGAACCAGGGGAGGGGATCAAACCCTAGTTACCTCTGACCATAGGTCGTCGATGCCGGTGTCGTAGGGGTTCAGCGGAGCGATGTACTTATCTGGATCGTAGGTGCCCCAGAAGTGCTTGATCCGCTTGTGACCGGCGGGGGCCTCCTCGCCGGCGGGGGGCTCCGCTTCGGCGGCTCCGTCGGTAGCGGGGACGGGGGCCTGGACGGGAATAGCGACTACCATCGATGCCTCGACTAGGGCCTGGACAGGGACGACGGCTGCTTTCAACGCGTCGAGGGGGGCCGACGAGGAGACTGGGGCCTCCTCGCTGGCGGCCTCGGAGGCGACGATGGCCACCTTATCCTCCTCGGTCATCGTCGGCGCGGACGGGGTATTCTCGGGAGTTTGCGGATGCTGGTGGGACAGTGGAGAGGGTTGCGTGGGGAGAGTGACCGAGAGTGGGAGTGGGTGTGCGGAGAGGGGCTCTATAGTTAAGGTGGATGGAAGCAAGGCACATTTCGTTGCACCACCGTGCACCGCGACACACGCACGGTACATCACGTTTTTTTCCCGGGCCATGCATGGCAGTTCTGTATTGAGCCGCATGCAAAGGGCGCATACACAATTTCTATGTACGAAGTTTGACACGGCCCTAAAATTGGCGATAGTTAAAAGTGGAAATGTAGAGGGGAAGGTAGGTGGCTATATGGCGAGATTTGTGGGGTTGTGCTAGATCGGGTAGAGGGATGTGTTGATGAAGGCGGAGACGTTAGGTCTCGTCGAGCTCAGCTCTTCGGTCTCCGGCTAGCGCGTGCAAGCTTCTTACGGTCGTGCCCAGTTGGAAGTGAGATTGAGAGCCACTGCATAAAAAATGGGATATGTCTTATTAAAATCAAGTGGCAATAAATTGCAGCTGTCCATCGACGACCGTGCATTCGATGACGCATGCGTTGCCTGCCGAGGTGCTTCTTTGTGGGTATTCCAACATCCTCGTTCTTGGTGGTTAGATAATTCTGGCAGAAGGAGATGCACTCGTAGATCAGAAAGCCCTTGGCTATGCTTCCATCTGGACGAGACCTGTTGCGAATGAATCCTTTGATGACACCGTTTAGCCTTTCAAACGACATCATGTTGTGCAGGAATGTCGGCCCGAGCTGGATGATGTCGTCCACGACATGTACAAGCAGATGCACCATGATGTCAAAGAATGCGGGCGGGAAGTAAATCTCAAGCTCGCATAGTATCATCACGATCTCTTCTTGTAGCCTGTCGAGCTGCTTCACACCGATCGACTTCCTATATATGACGTCGAAAAAGTTACAGAGGCTAAACAACGTCTTACGAACATGCTCGTCCATTATCCCACGGATCGCAACGGGGAGTATCTGCGTCATCAGCACGTGACAGTCATGAGACTTCATACCTCTGAACCTCTTCTTCGCCACGTCCAGATATCTGCTTATCTTCCCCGAGTAACCGTGAGGAACTTTCACTCCTAAGAGGCACCTGAAAAACTGCTTGAGCTCCTCCAGACTCAGAGTGAAGCAGGTAGCATGAAGCACCACCTCATTCTTCTTAACTCTTTTGCGGCGACCTTGAGTCCCTTCCTGATGATGATTATGATCATCATCATCATCACTATCAGGGTACTGAAGATCTTTCTTTATGCCAAGCAATTTAAGGTCCTTTCTTGCTTTCGGCCCATCCTTGGTCCTCTCCGGCATGTTCAGTAGAGTGCCAAGCAGACTCTCGGTAACGTTCTTTGTGATGTGCATTACATCGAGGCTATGGGGAGTGTGAAGGACCTTCCAATATGGCAGGTCCCAGAAAACATACCTTGCTTTCCATACACCCATTAGCGGCTTTGTCCTCGGTCGTTTTTTTCCAGGCGCAGGGCAATCTACCCAATTATTCAAAAGCTCCTCGATTTCTTCGCTGCTCCTCGGACACGGGGCTCTTTCGAGCTCGTCCTTACCATTGAACAGGTCACCACGTTTTCTCCATGAGTGATCCATGCGGAGCCACTTTCGAGTACCTTGGAACACGGTTTTCGAAGACCCAGGATCCCTTGGTAGGTGGAGATGCGGTGTCTCATCTATGCACTTGACGCATGCATTGTGTCCGTGGTTCACCTGGGCCGATACATATGCGTAACCAGGATAGTCCTGCACGGTCGTGAGCAACGCGGCTCTCAGATGGAAATATTCTTTAGTGTAGGTGTCCCACGTACGGGGCGGCGTCTCCCACAAGCTGGCTAACTCCTCTCTCAATTGCCCGAGATACAGATGCATATCGATACCTGGTTGTTTCGGCCCCTGAATAAGAATGCTCATGTGTACATACCTTTGCTTCGTGCATAGCCACGGGGGGAGGTTGTATGGCCATACAAACACGGGCCAGGTGCTATGCGTGCTACTCTGGTTTCCAAAAGGATTGAGTCCATCGATGCTCATACCCAGCCTGACGTTCCTTGCATCGCCCCCGAACTCTTCGAACTCGATGTCTAATGCGTTCCACTGGCTAGCGTCTGAAGGGTGTGTCAGGATCTTGCCCTTCTCTGGATCATCTTCGGGTTTCTCTCTTTCCGCGTGCCATTGCATGAGCTTTGCTTCCTTAGGATCTACGAAATATCACTGCAGACGAGGGGTGATAGGAAAGTACCATACCACTTTTCGAGGAACTTTCTTATTCCCTCTCTTGTACCGTCCTTGGCCACACACCGGACAAGTGGTTCTATCCGCGTACTTGTTCCGATAAAGTGCACAATCATTGATGCATGCGTGGTATTTAATGTGTGGTAGGTCGAGAGGGCACACGATTTTCTTGGCCTCCTCGATACTTGTTGGCAATGTGTTCCCTTTAGGAAGTCGGTCGTGCCAGTATTCCATGTTCGCGTTGAAGCTCACATTGGTCCATTTGTGTTCGGCCTTCATCTCTAGAATTTGCCGAAATGGAAATGAATCAACATTTCGGCAAACATCGATGCAACCACACCGGCCGGGCCCGACAACAACAAGCAAACAACAAAAAACTTCCTCCCATTGCAAACATTCATGCACCACACACAAGCATCGTCTCGCCATGGATCACACACACACCGCCCGCGCGACAAGCTTCACCTACATGTTCATGATGGCCAAGTACTCACCTAGCTATAGTAGACACAATAATAGCGAGACGAGACCGCGCGATGAGAGAGTATGGACAAATAGATCTACAATGCAAGTTGGTTGAGAGGAAATTAGTAAACAAATAGAGAGATGTGAGAGAGAAAAGTAAGGAACTTTTAGATCTAGAAGTTGGAGCGAAGCTTCTACTTACCAATCTATGGATTAAAGTAGGTTTAGATATAAGAAAATGGAGAAACTATGGGCAAGATGGGGTGTGAGGGAGGAGGAAGACGAGTTGGGAGGAGGTAGAGATGTGAAATGGGTGGTGGTGGGATAGATAGATAAGAAAGCTAGCTCATGTCACCTTTTTAACATATGGATCTGACGCCTCATCATGGCGCATATGGAGGAAATGCGCCACAGATGCTGAAACTGGGCGCATTTCTACCATGTGTGCCATGTATGGGTGAATAATATTCCCTTCACCCCAAGTTCTTTGGCGCACGTTGACATATGCTCCACAGAAGTGAAACACTTCTGTGGCGCATATGTCAACGTGCGCCACATAACTTGGGTGAATTAGATTCCGTGGTGGGGCCCTCCTCCATATTCTGTGGCGCATATTACAGAATGCGCCACGAAACTTGGATCATTCCCCCCCCCCCCGCCGGCGGGTCCCACCAATCTTCTGTGGCGCATGCTCTAGAAAATGCGCCACAGAACTTCGAAACTTCTGTGGCGCATTCTTTCCAGTGCGCCACTGATGTCTTCCTATGGCGCACAGATTGGCCTATGCGCCACTGAACATCTTGTCTATCTATAGGCTATTTCCTAGTAGTGCATGTCTGCTCTTTTCATGAACCACAGCCAGAGTCATCGCATGTCTGCTCTTTTCATGAACCACAGCTAGAGTCATTGCATCTGTGTTCTTCTCACAAACCATATCATGAACCACACCCAGTGTCATTGCATGTGTGTTCTTCTCATTAACCACACATGGATCCACCAGTGTCATTGCATGTCTGCTATTCTCCTTAACCACAACTAGAGTCATTGCATGTCTGTTCTTTTCACAAACCACATATCACCAGAGTCATTGCATGTGTGTTCTTCCCACAGGCCATATCATGAACCACACCCAGTGTCATTGCATGTGTGTTCTTCTCATGAACCACACATGGATCCACCAGTGTCATCGCATGTCTGCTCTTTTCATGAACCACAGCTAGAGTCATTGCATGTGTGTTCTTCTCACAAACCACATATCACCAGTGTCATTGCATGTGTGTTCTTCCCACATATCACACATGGATCCACCAGTGTCATTGCATGTGTGTTCTTCCCATGAACCACACATGGATCCACCAGTGTCATTGCATGTGTGTTCTTTTCACAGACCACATATGGATCCACCAGTGTCATTGCATGTGTGTTCTTCTCACAAACCATATCATGAACCACACCCAGTGTCATTGCATGTGTGTTCTTCTCATTAACCACACATCGATCCACCAGTGTCATTGCATGTCTGCTCTTCTCATTAACCACAGCTAGAGTCATTGCATGTCTATTCTTTTCACAGACCACATATCACCAGAGTCATTGCATGTGTGTTCTTCCCACAGACCATATCATGAACCACACCCAGTGTCATTGCATGTGTGTTCTTCTCATGAACCACACATGGATCCACCAGTGTCATCGCATGTCTTCTCTTTTCATGAACCACATCTAGAGTCATTTCACGTGTGTTGTTCTCACAGACCACATATCACCAGTGTCATTGCATGTGCGTTCTTCCCATAGACCACACATGGATCCACCAGTGTCATTGCATGTGTGTTCTTCCCATGAACCACACATGGATCCACCAGTGTCATTGCATGTGTGTCTTTTCACAGACCACATATGGATCCACCAGTGTCATTGCATGTGTGTTATTCTCACACACCACATAAGGATCCACCGGTGTCATTGCATGTGTGTTCCTCTCATAGACCACACATGGATCCACCGGTGGAATCGCATGTCTGCTCTTTTCATGAACCACAGTTAGAGTCATCGCATGTCTGATCTTCTCATGAACCATCGCTAGAGTCATTGCATGTGTGTTTTTTTCACAAACCATATCATGAACCACACCCAGTGTCATTGCATGTGTGTTCTTCTCATTAACCAGACATGGATCCACTAGTGTCATTGCATGTCTGCTCTTCTCATTAACCACAGCTAGAGTCATTGCATGTCTGTTCTTTGCACAAACCACATATCACCAGATTCACTTCATGTGTGTTCGACAGACCATATCATGAACCACACCCAGTGTCATTGCATGTGTGTTCTTCTCATGAACCACACATGGATCCACCAGTGTCATCGCATGTCTGCTCTTTTCATGAGCCACAGCTAGAGTCATTTCATGTGTGTTCTTCTCACAGACCACATATCACCAGTGTCATTGCATGTGTGTTCTTCCCACAGACCACACATGGATCCACCAGTGTCATTGCATGTGTGTTCTTCCCATGAACCACACATGGATCCACCAGTGTCATTGCATGTGTGTTCTTTTTATAGACCACATATGGATCCACCAATGTCATTGCATGTGTGTTATTCTCACACACCACGTAAGGATCCACCGGTGTCATTGCATGTGTGTTCCTCTCATAGACCACACATGGATCCACCGGTGGCATCGCATCTCTACTCTTTTCATGAACCACAATTAGAGTCATCGCATGTCTGCTCTTCTCATGAACCATAGCTAGAGTCATTGCATGTGTGTTCTTCTCACAAACCATATCATGAACCACACCCAGTGTCATTGCATGTGTGTTCTTCTCATTAACCAGACATGGAACCACATGTGTCATTG
Organism: Avena insularis; assembly: GCA_023614405.1. Classification (NCBI taxonomy): domain Eukaryota; kingdom Viridiplantae; phylum Streptophyta; class Magnoliopsida; order Poales; family Poaceae; genus Avena; species Avena insularis. The sequence continues at coordinate 44,885,747 of CM042686.1, read as the reverse complement.
CATGTCTGCTCTTGTCATTAACCACAGCTAGAGTCATTGCATGTCTGTTCTTTTCACAAACCACATATCACCAGAGTCATTGCATGTGTGTTCTTCCCACAGACCATATCATGAACCATACCCAATGTCATTGCATGTGTGTTCTTCTCATGAACCACACATGGATCCACTAGTGTCATCGCATGTTTGCTCTTTTCATGAACCACATTTAGAGTCATTTCATGTGTGTTCTTATCACAGACCACATATCACCAGTGTCATTGCATGTGTGTTCTTCCCACAGACCACACATGGATCCACCAGTGTCATTGCATGTGTGTTCTTCCCATGAACCACACATGGATCCACTAGTGTCATTGCATGTGTGTTCTTTTCACAGACCACATATGGATCCACCAGTTTCATTGCAAGTGTGTTATTCTCACAAACCACGTAAGAATCCACCGGTGTCATTGCATGTGTGTTCCTCTCATAGACCACACATGGATCCACCGGTGGCCTCGCATGTTTTCTCTTTTGATGAACCACAACCAGAGTCATCGCATTTCTTCTCCTTTTATGAACCACAGCTAGAGTCATTGCATGTGTGTTCTTCTCACAAACCATATCATGAACCACACCCAATGTCATTGCATGTGTGTTCTTATCATTAACCACACATGGATCCACCAGTGTCATTGCATGTCTGCTCTTCACATTAACCACAGCTAAAGTCATTGCATGTCTGTTCTTTTCACAAACCACATATCACTAGAGTCATTGCATGTGTGTTCTTCCCACAGACCATATCATGAACCACACCCAGTGTCATTGCATGTGTGTTCTTCTCATGAACCACACATGGATCCACTAGTGTCATCGCCTGTCTGCTCTTTTCATGAACCATAGCTAGAGTCATTGCATGTGTGTTCTTCTCACAAACCACATATCACCAGTGTTATTGCATGTGTGTTCTTCCCACAGACCACACATGGATCCACCAGTGTCATTGCATGTGTGTTCTTCCCATGAACCACACATGGATCCACCAGTGTCATTGCATGTGTGTTCTTTTCACCGACCACATATGGATCCACCAGTGTCATTGCATGTGTGTTATTCTCACAAACCACGTAAGGATCCACCGGTGTCATTGCATGTGCGTTCCTCTCATAGACTACACATGGATCCACCGGTGCCATCGCATGTCTGCTCTTTTCATGAACCACAGTTAGAGTCATCGCATGTCTGCTCTTCTCATGAACCATAGCTAGAGTCATTGCATGTGTGTTCTTCTCACAAACCATATCATGAACCACACCCAGTGTCATTGTATGTGTGTTCTTCTCATTAACCACACATGGATCCACCAGTGTCATTGCATGTCTACTGTTCTCATTAACCACAGCTAGAGTCATTGCATGTCTGTTCTTTTCACAAACCACATATCACCAGAGTCATTGCATGCGTGTTCTTCCCACAGACCATATCATGAACCATACCCAATGTCATTGGATGTGTGTTCTTCTCATGAACCACACATGGATCCACCAGTGTCATCACATGTTTGCTCTTTTCATGAACCACATTTAGAGTCATTTCATGTGTGTTCTTATCACAGACCACATATCACCAGTGTCATTGCATGTGTGTTCTTCCCACAGACCACACATGGATCCACCAGTGTCATTGCATGTGTGTTCTTCCCATGAACCACACATGGATCCACCAGTGTCATTGCATGTGTGTTCTTTTCACAGACCACATATGGATCCACCAGTGTCATTGCAAGTGTGTTATTCTCACAAACCACGTAAGAATCCACCGGTGTCATTGCATGTGTGTTCCTCTCATAGACCACACATGGATCCACCGGTGGCCTCGCATGTTTTCTCTTTTGATGAACCAGAGCCAGAGTCATCGCATTTCTTCTCCTTTTATGAACCACAGCTAGAGTCATTGCATGTGTGTTCTTCTCACAAACCATATCATGAACCACACCCAATGTCATTGCATGTGTGTTCTTATCATTAACCACACATGGATCCACCAGTGTCATTGCATGTCTTCTCTTCTCATTAACCATAGCTAGAGTCATTGCATGTCTGTTCTTTTCACAAACCACATATCACCAGAGTCATTGCATGTGTGTTCTTCCCACAGACCATATCATGAACCACACCAAGTATCATTGCATGTGTGTTCTTCTGATGAACCACACATGGATCCACCAGTGTCATCGCATGTCTGCTCTTTTCATGAACCACAGCTAGAGTCATTGCATGTGTGTTCTTCTCACAGACCACATATCACCAGTGTCATTGCATGTGTGTTCTTCCCACAGACCACACATGGATCCACCAGTGTCATTGCATGTGTGTTCTTCCCATGAACCACATATGGATCCACCAGTGTCATTGCATGTGTGGTCTTTTCACAGATCCACCAGTGTCATTGCATGTGTGTTCTTCCCATGAACCACACATGGATCCACCAGTGTCATTGCATGTGTGGTCTTTTCACAGATCCACCAGTGTCATTGCATGTGTGTTCTTCCATGAACCACACATGGATCCACCAGTGTCATTGCATGTGTGGTCTTTTCACAGACCACATATGGATCCACCAGTGTCATTGCATGTGTGTTATTATCACAAACCACGTAAGGATCCACCGGTGTCATTGCATGTGTGTTCCTCTCATAGACCACACATGGATCCACCAGTGACATCGCATGTCTGCTCTTTTCATGAACCACAGTTAGAGTCATCGCATGTCTGCTCTTTTCATGAACCACAGCTAGAGTCATTGCATCTGTGTTCTTATCACAAACCATATCATGAACCACACCAAGTGTCATTGCATGTGTGTTCTTCTCATTAACCACACATGGATCCACTAGTGTCATTGCATGTCTGCTCTTCTCCTTAACCACAGCTAGAGTCATTGCATGTCTGTTCTTTTCACAAACCACATATCACCAGAGTCATTGCATGTGTGTTCTTCCCACAGACCATATCATGAACCACACCAAGTGTCATTGCATGTGTGTTCTTCTGATGAACCACACATGGATCCACCAGTGTCATCGCATGTCTGCTCTTTTCATGAACCACAGCTAGAGTCATTTCATGTGTGTTCTCCTCACAAACCACATATCACCAGTGTCATTGTATGTGTGTTCTTCCCACAGACCACACATGGATCCACCAGTGTCATTGCATGTGTGTTCTTCCCATGAACCACACATGGATCCACCAGTCTCATTGCATGTGTGGTCTTTTCACAGACCACATATGGATCCACCAGTGTCATTGCATGTGTGTTATTATCACAAACCACGTAAGGATCCACTGGTGTCATTGCATGTGTGTTCCTCTCATAGACCACACATGGATCCACCGGTGGCATCGCATGTCTGCTCTTTTCATGAACCACAGTTAGAGTCATCGCATGTCTGCTCTTTTCATGAACCACAGCTAGAGTCATTGCATGTGTGTTCTTCTCACAAACCATATCATGAACCACACCCAGTGTCATTGCATGTGTGTTCTTCTCATTAACCACACATGGATCCACCAGTGTCATTGGATGTCAGCTCTTTTCATTAACCACAGCTAGATCCACCAGTGTCATTGGATGCATGTTCTTTTCATAAACCGCATATGGATCCTAATTAACCTTAGGAGAGCCCTAACCTTAGCGTTAGACTGAGTCTTCTAGAAGGCACGCCCTAACACAGTTGTTCTGCTTGACAATTGTTACATACCGTTCGATCGGGGCGCTTGGACGATTGTGATGGTTTTCGTGAGATCGATCCGCGAGTAGTCTGTTCTGCGGCGTGATTGGCCACGCTTGCTCTGGACAAACTGGCAACACCGGGGGCTCCCCTGTTGCGAGTGTCATGACTCACGAGTTGAGCGGGCCATATCCCAGTGTCACGTCCCTATTACTTCTCTTCCTCCCCGTACTTCTCTTCCTTCCCCTCGAAGCCACATTCCCCACTTCACTCCCATCCTGCCGTAGCCGCAAGCCGACGGTGCCTCCATCCCAATCCCCTCTCTGGCAGCCACCCCTCCCCTCTTGCCATGGGTTCAAGGGGAGACAGCAAGGAAACGTGTCGTGACGACAGGGACGGTGATTTCGATGTGAGTCGTCTCATCTCTATCTCTATCTCTATCAACCATGGCTAGTTATCTATTTTTTGAGCCAGATCTACTCCGTTTACTCATGCGCGTATGATGTGTTAGGCCAACCAGACGATGTATGACGCTGACTATCACGGTTTAGCGGATGAAGATAGTCCTCTGCTATGTAAACATGGATATGTGCCCGCTAAATTTGTAGCGTTTGAACGACGAAACGCAGGCAGGAGGTTTCTACGGTGTCAAGGACATCGTGCAATGATGTGAGGCGGAAGTTGCGGTGTTGTCAAATGGGTAGATCCAGAGTGGCCCAAATCGATGCAGAAAACGCTGGACAAACTATGGGAAATGACTGTTGAGTTGAAAGAATCTGCATTCAGCTTACTTCTTGACAGTGTTGAGATGAAGCTATGGGAACCAGTTGACACGACCAAGCATAAGCGAGATCTCATGGGGGTGGAAGACAAGGTTAGCAAAGTCGAGAAGGAGAGGGACGTGGCGTTGGCCCTGAAGGCTAAAGCAGAGCAAGAACTGACTCAAGCAAGGAAGGATCAGGCCAAAGTCCTACAGTTCACAACTACGAGTATTGACAAGTGCATGAGGAAAGATGCAGAGAAACAATTGAAGTTGTGCAAGGAAGATGCTAAAAGGAAGGAGCAAACGATTCGATCGTTGCTCTCGCAGGAAGATGCACATAGGGCTAAGATTAGGAAGATCAAGGAGATGTGAGATAACTAGTTCTATTTAGCTTAAGCTCCATGCCTTTTTTAAGTTGTAATAGTTGTACTTGTTGACCTAGCGGTCTGAACTATTGGCCCCGGAGTCCTGGGAGTAAAAAAATTGGTCGCCCGTTAATCTGTCTTAACCCTGCATTACTTCCTTTTGTCTAACCAATGCCCCTTGGATATTCCACCCATCGCTTCGTCGTCCTCGTGTACAAATAGGAGGCGCCACAGCGCGTCGCTTCGTCGCCCATCCCCTTGCCCTCTCCAATCTCCACCACGTCGTCGCTTCGTCGTCCACCCCCTCGCTCCCTCTCCAATCTCCACCACGCTGCCATGCATATGCCCTTGCTGAACTTCTACGAGGCGGTGATGTTCACGCACTTCGACATCCTCACACCGCCGACCGCGACGGTGCCCCACGGATGGCGCATCAGCTATGCAGGGGGTGCCGGTGGCTCCGTTCCTCGTCCCCGGTGGAGCCGTGATGGAGAGCAAAATCGCGGCGCGTGCCGCCAGATGCCTGCGTGGAAGAGGGCGCTACCCCGGTATGCGACGGCCAGCCCGTACTGGCCGACGTTGTTCAAGAAGGAGCGGAAGGCCAAGATTGGCAACTGCATCGTTTACGGGCGCGTGGTGCACCGGGATCTCCGCAACCGAGAAGGGCGGGAGAGGTTCTGGTCCGTCCCTGGACGGACCAAGTTCACCGTCATCGCTGCCGCTCGCCATGAAGAGGTGCTCCGTCTCACGTACAATGCGGAAATCGTGGAGGTTCCGTCCAACAAAGACGAGGAAGCCGGCGGCTCGGAGGACAACGACAGCGGAAGTGAAATTGTTGACTAGTGGTTGAATTAATGTAGGATGTGAAATCACACCTTTGTTTAGAAGAATTTGTGGTTGAATTAATGAAATGCCTCGATTTAGATCTCTGTCTCAATTAATTTGTGGAAGAATTTGTGATTTAGATCAATTTCTGCCTCGATTTAGATCTCTGTCCCGGATTGGGAACGTGACCGTCGACCAAAGACCCCTTTTCTACTAGTGTATTCTGACATTTGTGGTTTGTTTAAACGTAATCTACGTGGATTTGGCCGCATGCAAATGGCACAACCACAATTTATAAAGTGGAAGCACGTACACCCGGTTATTGGAGATTCTGGAGCTTCGCCAGATGCAGGGGATGCAGGAGCAGAGAGGCGGTGAGATAGACGGGCTCAAGATTAGGCCAGAAAGTGGTACCGATTTCCTCCTCATCTGGGTATTATCGGTGAGAACATTGATGTTTATGTTGCCACGTCGTTGTGCAGCATCTGAAATAAGTTGCTGCTTCAAGGAGTGTGACATCTTAAATAATTTATTTTTGTGCCACTTACATTCCGTCGTATTTGGAGACCTCCTGCCCCTCAGTAATCGTGGAACCGGTGGATCCTTGTTTTCAGATAGCAGTGGCACAATCACAATTTCGGATTCAACTACTGACTCGAGCGTTTCCAAACCCTAAGTCGTGGTACATTTTACTCAGAGAACGTGGGTAGATTGTTTCGCCCAGCAACGTGCCACACACAGAGCTCCAGAATTTAACAGAACTACATATATAGGTTCAAGTTCAATACATTACTATGCATCTTCATTGCCAGCAGCCTTCTTCCGCAGCCTGGGTGCCAAGCCTTCACGTCCACTGGCTTCTTCATTTCCTGCCATCTTCCTCTTCCTCGGTGCCAATTTTCTTAGCTTCACGTACTCTGCATTGTCAGGACAATGGGCACCAGAATCGTGTCCAGCATCATCTTTCCACTCATTTTTAATTTCTTCGGGCAGCAAAATGACTGACCCGACAATCATGTTTCTAACCTTGCGGCGTTTCCTGTCAAATAAACAAGACTGTTGCATAACTGCCCAATATCTACAGAGTAAATAAAAAAATACAATTCAGCACAAACATGCGAATCCCAAGCGACCTTTACTTACCAGGAGCTAATTGGGTTCGAGCAACCATCCTGTCCAAGAATAGAAGGGCGACTCCTAGTTGCAGCAGCTTCCACATCCAGTACATGACATTTCAGGTCAAACATGGCAGCCGAAGCATACCTTTTCATCAACCCAATTAGCTGACTGTCACACGTTATAGGAACCATGATGCCACGTTCATCCATGAAGCTGAACTTTGCAGTCTGCTTCGGCCATAATTCAACATGATTACACAGAGCAGCAACCATACCAGATATAGTGCAGATCTGCGCAGACGCTTCTTCCATCGTGAAACAATGGTGTCCATACCTCTTTCCTTAGAGTCGTACCTGTAGAGGACTACCGTAACCAGGTAAGGGAGGGTCCGTGCAGATCCCAGTTGACAGAAAACTGTGGACAAAATATGTTTGTCAGTGTTGGGCTAACAAAAAATTTGAGATTCAGTAGCTAGCAGTTATAATTAGTGCGAATAGCAAAGAGAAGGGTAGCTCGCCCGCTTGTAGCCAGGACTTCTTCCTTGATAGTAGGATCTGCCATCCTCCGAACTGCTCGGCTCATCGGCGGCGGAGGCGGGCTGGAGCCTCGCAACGGCGGCTACGACATGCACCATTGGAGCTCGGTATCAGCGACTGGGCGTAGCAACTTGGCGCAGCAACTTGGCCCCGGAAGTCAAATGTCTGAAGGGATCGTCCTGCCTAGAGGGTGGATTCCGACGTCGCCGGTGCTAGGGGAAAGCTGGGAGCGGATTTGTGAATATGGTCAACGCACCATGCTCCTTTAGTATCTCGTTTCGCCTACATGGTTGCCGCGTTGGCGCTCGCGTCACAGAAATATTACTGACATGAGGGTCCCTACCGTCTACTTCACGGGGCAGTTTCACGACATGTTTGGATTTGGTAGGGGTGAGACGAGTTTGCATCGAAATGTCTCCTCTCGGTAGTTGGCGGCCCAACTTTTCGAAACGTGGTAATTTCAGGCAACTTAGGTACCGCCATGCACTGGCCTGCCAACTTTGGTACCGCAGACGAACAAGCCCCTCGTAGAGGTCCCTACTCCTGCTTGTCTGCTCTTGGAATTAACGAAGAATCGAAGATTACATGGGTGGGCAGATGCAATATAGCGAGAGTTGTGGAAACTAGGGTTGCGTGTGTCCTCCTCGCCACCCCCTCCTAGCCTTTATATAGATAGGCTAGGTCTCGGGTAGCAGGTCGAGTTGGTTACAGGTTAGGGTTTCCCCTTTAAACTTTCTATCTTTGGCTTCTTCTTGTCTCGCAAGCAACCGAGAGTCCACGGGCCACTCGAGTTCTCCATTTGGGCATTGGCAATGCCATGGGCTTCCGCAGTATTCAGGCCGTATATACCAAACTCGAGTACCTGTAGGGTATACCCATGTCAGTAGCCCCCGAGTGTCCAGTGGAATCGTAGATTCGACTGGGGACTTTATGAAGACATTCGAATGCATGATTTGAGTATTTTTTTCAACTATTCAGTTCATGTCATAGGGATGGTTGATATGTGTGCCTGATTTAACCGATGTATCGGTATCAGTTAACTGCCTTAGGGCAAAACAACGCAATATACTCAAACCCGAGTCCCTGGACTCGAATTTGGAAAAGTGCTGGCGTAATTCGACTCAAGCCACGGAGGTCTTACAACAGTCGAATTCTAGTGTATGGGTGTGAGCACTCGACGCGTCCGTCAAGGCATGTTCATCGTACCTATAGGTACAAATATGTTTCTGGTAGTGCGCAGTAGATGCGTTGCTACCGGGCCTTATTCAGGTCTTATCTTCACGCTGTAAGCGCGGCATCCAAATTTTTGCTCATCACGAAGATGATTCGGGTGGCCCAGGAGACGCAGTCTCTTTGTAGGGAAAATATGAGGCGGAATCGCCACAGCATTCAAGTGTGGATGTTATCAACACACAGTACAGTGTACAAATAATCATAGGGTGCGGGACCAGCGCTCCCAATGGGAGTAGCCCCCGAGTGCCTGGTTGAGTCGAAGACTCAGGCAGGGACTAAAATTTTGTGACTGCTATCGTCTTTTGTTGATTGTTTCAGTCGAATTTGCTTCCGGCACTCCCTATGGGAGTAACCCATGATCCATAGTCGAATCGTAGATTCGAGTGGTTGCGTATGCTTTGAATGTTCATATTCCTGCATAAAAGAAAATCGAAGGGTGCATGACCAGCGCTCCCTATGGGAGTAGCCCATGAGTGCTTGGTGCAGTCAAAGACTCAAGCAAGGACTAAAGTAGTCGAAGTCTTCTAGTGCTCATCTTGATGACATCAGTGCTGACGATGTGATGACCTCAGTTGCCCGCTTGAGTGGCTTTGACGGGACGTGACGAGCGGTGGGTCCCACTTTCTGACTTTGATTTCACTAGGCGTGCGTAATCTTTCGTGGGGGACATTTCGTGTTTTGGCCTCTCCACATGTCGACTGCGATGTGCACCATGCGTCCAATAGGGTTTCTGCTGGCCGTTGGATGGCATCCGCAAGGGGGTTAAGTAGCAGCGCAACTGCGGTAATTTTCCCATCTGCCCTTTATCTGCTTGTGCTTCCATCGCCATTTCCGCTGCTCTCTGCTTCCTAGAGCTCGTCCTTTTCGTGGCGCTGGACCAACTCCGTGTGTTCCCGAGCTACTTCCTCCACTCACAACGCCATCGCAAGATGGGGAAAAAGAAGGGAGGCGCCGCCGCTGAGTCTGCCGCTGCCATTGCTGCTGCCAAGAAGAAGGGCGGCTCCACCACTGTAGGCACCAGCGCCGCTAGCGCCGGGAAGAAGAAGGGCGCGGGTACCCGCGTCACCAATGGTGCGTGGCGCGTGTCCATCATCAAATCCTCCGAGCTCCGTCTCCTGCGTCATGATGGAGTTCTGTCACCCGTGATGGATGACTCGCGAGTGCCAGGTGGCGAGGTAACTCCTTGTCCTCCTGCTGGTTTCCGGGTGATGTTCCTAGCATTCATCATCCGCGGTCTTTCTCTGCCCCTGCACCCTTTCTTCAGGGGCCTCCTTTGCTTCTACGGGCTCCAGCTGCATCAGCTGTCCCCAAACTCTATTCTCCACATCGCCTGCTATATTACACTTTGCGAGTGCTAGCTCAGAATCGAGCCACACTTTGGCCTCTTTAAGAGGATTTTCAAGCTGAAGCGCCAGTCAGCATTTGGTTCCGTAGTCTACGATGTAGGAGGCTGCGGGATCCATGTCAACTCCTTCGCCACATATTTCGATATCAAGCTCATGGCGTCCGTCCAAGGGTGGAGAGACAAGTGGTTCTACATCCGCGACCAGAAGGCTGACGGAGAGCACTACGGACTCGCGCCCTTCGATCCCGCGATGCCGTGCAAGAGGAGGCATTCTTGGAAGAACGTGGTGATGCCTGGCGAGTCCGAGGAGACGGAAGTGCTATACAAGCGCGTCTGCGACCTCGAGAGCTGCATGGGTAAAGAAGAGGGAGGCTCCACCCTCATTCACACATGGTTGCGCCATCGCATCTAGCCTCTATAGGCCAGTCCACCCCATGTTCCAATGGGCTGGTGCGGACGATGCCACTCGCGTATCTGCTGATGGTATTTCTGCGGGTGAAGTAGATAAGAGGTTGCGACTAGTGACAAAGTACACCACCAAGGAGGTTCTCCCAGGCGAACCAGTCGTACCTCCCTTCGACGCCTCGAACCCTCCTCTTGAGGTAGAATTGTGCTACAAAGTAGCTTGATTTGTCGGTTGCTTCTAGTTTCTTGATGTATAATGAATTATTTTCTGAATGCAGGATTGGAAGGTGTCTCCCAGTTTGCCCCTCTTCCTGAGGGGGTTATTCCTCGCGAAGTAGATGAAGAGGACGAGTCGGAATCGACCGTCCCACTTGAAGAGGAGGAGGAAGCCCCCGAGTCCAGCGGTCCGGACACTCGCAAGCGTTCTCACAACAAGGATTCAGATGCTTCGTCTCCTTCGACTCCAGAGGGCCCTTCTATCAGTGCGGAGGAGCCGATACCCGTTGTTCCTGTGCGCTCTATGGCTCCTCCTGCCCGGAAGAAGCTTCGACTCCCAAAGGAATTGTCAGAGTCGGAGGAGCAGTCCTTCGATCTTGATAGATTTGACTGGTAAGTTCCGTATTCGCAAATTCATTTTGGTTTCTTCTTTGAGTTGTCATCTATCTTGAATCTCTTGCTTGATTTTGTGTTTCAGTCAAGTGGCGACATTGTCTTCTGACGACGTCCAATTTTTGAAGGAGTCCGGAGTCGTGGACTCCAAGTCCAAGAAGGTGGCTTTGCAGTCTCATTCTCCTCCAATGGCGGCCCACTCCGGGCATAACTCATCGAGTTCCCCGCATGCTGGGGAGCATCAGATGGTTACCCGGATGACTGTGCAACAGCCTTCTTCGGAGTATGTGGAGGATCATGTAAGTATCTTGTAGTTGGCAGTCGAATTTATTCTTGGCGTGCTTTATTTGAACTTGAAATGTCTCTGATGCAGCTCATCATGAAGGAAGCCGCCCGCCTAGCGGAGTAGGTCCTTAACATGGGTCGACAGCATGCACGACTGGGCAATCCCCATCGCATTGTCGAAAGTAAGTTTTGACTTTGTCTTTCTCTTTTGTGAATATTATTGATTTCGATTTGGTAACACTCTCTCTATGTTGCAGCTGAGCACAATGAATTACTTCGCCATGCTTCTGCATTGGAGAAGACATTGGCCGCAGCAACGAAGAATCGTGATGAGGCAGTCGCAGCATTGGAGGAGTCATGGAACTGAGAGCAGGATCTCCTTGCCTCCACTGCTGAGAGGGAGAAGATGTTCGAGGAGCAGCTTCTCTCGATTGACAAGTCCCTCTCAGGTATGAATTTTTCATCTGGATATGTCTTGCTCTTCTGTGCTTTGACGTGTGATTGTTGTACTAATGCTTTTGTGTATGTAGATGCTAGCGGCTTGAGTTTCGATGCCCAATCTTTGTGCCGCACGGATGCTTTGGCTGGTGCCATCGCTGCGGTCGAGGACCACACGTTTCCCTCCAGGAGACGCTGGGGAAGGCCAAGGATGTGCTCAGTCGCATTCGTGAGGACTTGACTCCCAAGGCTGGGATGATCGACAACCTCGGCGACCTGGTGGAATCCCTGGTTGGAGGAATCCTCGCGGACTTCAAAAATTCACAGCACTCCGTCGACGCCACCATGGCACTCGCAATGGTGTAGGCCCATGGCGTGGAGATGGATCCCATAGCTATCTCTGAGGCGATGCCTGTCGATACTAGAGGCCAGCAGGTAGTTTTTGCTCCCTATGCTGGTAAATGCAAAAATTACGGTCCCCATCTTATCGAGACACTTGCCAAGTACTCCGAAGAGCAGCGTCAAGCGAAGGCTGCGGCTTCTGGGGGTACTACCGGCAAGTCCGTGGCATCGGAGACTGCCACGGATGCTATGAAGCCCCCGAGGCCTAAGTCTAAGTTGAAGAAACATGTTGTGCCTTAGTCTTCATCTGTAATAGCTACAGTGGTTTAGCCTTTTTCTTTATGGAACAATGATTTTGTGGGGGTGTCCCAATCGAAAGTTTTCCTGTGTCTGAATGCATATATGCCCTTTGCCAAATGTATTGTTGGTCTCTTATTTGCTTTTTGCTTGATTCGTGGTAGGGTACATCGAGTGCTCCTTCGAGTGATCCATATGATCCTCCCTCCGCTGATGAGAACTTGGCGCAGCCTCGTTCGAAGGTGGAGGAGTTGTCTTTGCTTTCACGACTGCGCGATCGTATTAAACAACTGGAGCGTGAGTTCTCCATCCTCCGCGGTAGCGCCGATGTATGGAAGTTGAAGGCGGAGAAATCCTTTGCTCGCAAGAAGTACCTATTGGAGGAGGTGGCCCAGCTGAGTGAGCAGTTCAAATGTTAGCCTTCTATTCTCTTATGTTTTCCTTTAGTCAGTCACGGCGATGCCTGTCTTTCACACTTTCCTTTTTGTGTGGTGTAGTTGTCAGTGCTCGCCATCTGTAGGATGAAAAAGATCGGATCGCTGTTCGAATGCATGATTTGACCTGGAGCAGCAGCGAGTAGTGGGTACTTCTGGGTGGATCATGACCGTGCAATTACACTTGTGACCCTGCAGGATCGTGCTTCTCGAGTGCTTCATTTTCTGAAGAAGGCGCAGTCGTGCCTCAGGCACATCTATCAGACGATGTTTCCACTGGACGCTGTCGCTTCAAGCATGTTGGCCCTCCTTGCGAGATTCCAGGATTTGAGTGCAGTTCGTGAGTGCGTGCGGCAGCAATTATTGGCTCATGCCAAGGATGCTTTGTCGCTGGTGCGACTGCATAGGCCTGATGTGGACATTGCGGCTGTTGCTGCTGGGCCGCCGACTCCACCGGCAGGTTCGACCTGGAACATGGTTCCTCATTACCAGGCGGTGGATCGTCCAGCAGAGGAAATTGTCGACTTCTTTGAGGAACAGACAAACGTTCTTCTGCTGTAGTAGTAGTTTCATTTGTATCCTGCACATAAGTACACCAGTGTTGTAAAAGTTCATGTGGATATATGTAATTACTTGATGTGTAAAGAGCTTGCTAGCTTATATGTTTTGCGAGTGTATTTGTACTCAGCAGTTCCTTTTCGTTAGCCTGACTTGTTTTATCTCAGCACCTTGCCAACCTGTCAGGTGCGTTGCAACTAGGTTGGTGTTTTATCAAGGGTTCGATTGATATTGTGTCAGCTACTCGGGATACTGCGGCTTGTTCGTAGAACGAATATGTAAAGGGTGGTGTAGCCCCCGAGTGAAAATATTGCCAGAAAAATAAAGAAGAACACAAAGTTTTCGGGGCACTTAGCTTTATTTATTCGCAGAACAGTACGAGGTATAATTTGTGGCTAAGTAGCCTGGCTGAATAGCCTTATTTGTAATGTAAGAAAAAAAGACGACTAGGGGTAGAAGCGCCGCAGCTGCACGATGTTCCAGAGGTTGGAGTATGCGACTCCTGTCTCGAGATCTTTAAGGCAATAGGCACCACCTAGGATTACTTCTGTAATCACGTATGGTCCCTACCAAGGGGACTCGAGCTTGAGGTGCCCTTGCTGCTTCAGTCGCAAGACCAGGTCTCCTTCGACGAAGGATCTAGGGCATAGCCTTCTGCTATGGTAGTTGCGCAGGTTCTGCTGGTAGATCGTCGATCTTTCTACTGCGATATCCCATGCCTCGTCAAGGAGATCGACGGAGTCTTCGAGTGCAAGTGTTGACTCCTGCTTGCTGTATGCGACTACCCGTGGGGCTTTAAAGCGTACTTCTGCGGGTAGCACTGCTTCGGCGCCGTGCACCATGAAGAACGGGGTATATCCCGTGGCGCTATTTGGGGTTGTTCGCAGGCTCCAAAGTACGGACTGCAGCTCGTCTGGCCAACATCCGGCGGCTTTTTCGAGTGGCCGGAGGAGTCACTTCTTGATTCCACCGCAGACGAGGCCGTTGGCCTTTTTGACTTGACCGTTGGTCTGTGGATGAGCTACGGAGGCATATCTTACGTTGATTCCTAGGTTCCCGCAGAAACCCTGGAACTCCTTAGAGGTGAAGTTCGTTGCATTGCCCGTGATGATGCTGTGTGGCACTCCGAAGCGATAGACGATGGACTCGAAGAACTTGATGGCGCTGGCTCCTGACTGGTTTTTCACCGGCATGGCCTCTATCCACTTGGTGAATTTGTCGACTGCGACTAGGAGGTAGACGTAGCCTCCTCGCGGGGACTTTGGGAGCTTGCCGACCATGTCGAGTCCCCATTGCGCAAAGGGCCAAACCAATGGTATTGGCCGGAGTTCTGCGCCAGGTGCGTGCGGTTTGTCCGCGAATCACTGACAAGCGTTGCATCTCTGGACGATGTCCTTGGCATCGCGCATGGCCATGGGCCAGTAGAATCCAGCTCGTAGAGCTTTGGCGACGAGGGCGCGACTGCCGGCATGGTGCCCACAGGTCCCTTCATGGATGTCGAGGAGGACGGCCCTTCCGTCCGTGTTGGAGACGCACCGTTGGAGTACTCCTATGATGCTGTGCTTGTATAGTTCGCCGTTGATGACGCCGAATGCCTTGGATTGTCGTGCGATATGTCGCGTGTCAGTCGGGTCGTCCGGCAGCCTCTTGCTGAGAAGATATGTGATGTAGGGTTGAGTCCAAGATGGCTCGATCATCATGACCCCCATTGGTCCGTCGAGTCCTGTGTTAAGCTCCAGGTCGTTGAGTGCCATTGGCTCATTGGGTGGCGTAGCCCCCGAGTCCATTGTTGCGCTTGTTTTCTCCTCTGTGGCCTTTGGCTTGATGGAGCATTCACAGATATGCTCGAGAAATACCCCAGGTGGTATGGGGGCGCAGGTGGAGCCAATGTTGGCGAGTGCGTCCGCCTCTTCATTACTTTCGTGGCCTACGTGCCGCAGCTCACAGCCGTCGAAGTCCCCTTCGAGTGTGTCATAGAGGTCGCGGTAGGCGATCATATTGTCGTTCAGCGCGTCGCACTCGTGCATTGTCTGGTTGACGACCAGCTTGGAGTCGCCGTAGCTGATGAGCCTCTTGGTGCCGCAGGCTTTTGCCATCCGCATCCCATGCAACAGGGCCTCGTATTCAGCTTTGTTGTTGGAGGCAGTGAACTGCATTCGCGGAATGTATTTCATCTTGTCTCCCTGGGGCGATGTCAGTATGACGCCTGCGCCAGCCCCGTCCTTACGCTTGGATCCATCAAAGTGCATCGTCCAGAGGTAAGTCATATCTGGCTTTTCGGGGAGCTGGTTCTCCATCCAGTGCACGAGGAAGTCAGGGAGGACTTGCGATTTGATCGCGTCGCGCTTTTCGTATGTAATGTCTCGTGGAGACAGCTCGATTCCCCAAAGTGCGACTCGTCCGGTGGCATCGGGGTTGTTGAGTATATGACCAAGCGGGGCGTCGTTGACCACCACGATTGGATGCTCTTGGAAGTAGTGGCGTAGTTGTCTGGCTGTCATGAAGACGATGTATGCCAGCTTCTGATAGTGCGGGTACCGCTGCTTTGTTGGTGTGAGCACCTCGTTGAGGTAGTAGACAGGGCGCTGCACCCCGTGGACTTTATTTTCTTCATCTCGTTCCACCACGAGCACTGTGCTGACCACCTGGTTGGTGGCGGAGATGTATAGCAACAATGGTTCTTTTTCGCGTGGAGTCAGTAGTACTGGCGAGATAGATAGTAGACGCTTGAGGTCTTCGAATGCTTCCTGCGCCTCGTCGGTCCACTCGAACTTGTCAGTTTTGCGGAGAAGTTGGTAGAAAGGCAGTGCCTTTTCGCCCATTCTACTAATGAATCGACTGAGCGCCACGATTCGCCCAGCCAGCTGTTGGACGCCTCTTACGTTTTTTGGCTTCTCCATGGCCAGTATGGCTTTTATTTTCTTCGGGTTTGCCTCAATCCCTCTCGTGGAGATGAGATACCCAAGTAGTTTCCCAGATGGTATGCCGAAGGCGCATTTGTCCGGATTGAGCTTGATCCGGTAGCGGTCGAGGTTGGCGAAGGTCTCGCATAAATCGTCGATTAGCGAGGCTTCCTCTTTGGTTTTGATGACGATGTCGTCAACATAGACTTGGATGTTGCGACCGAGTTGATTCTTGAGGCAAGCCTGCATGCACCGCTGATAGGTGGCTCCTGCATTTTTGAGGCCAAAGGGCATTGTGTTGTAGCAGAACACACCAAAAGGCGTTGTAAACGCTATTTTCTCTTGATCCTCCTCCTTCATTCGAATCTGATTATAGCCCGAGTAGGCATCGAGGAAGCATAGACGCTCACATCCCGCGGTGGAGTCAATGATTTGGTCGATTCACGGCAGCGGGAAGTGATCCTTTGGGCAGTGCTTGTTTAGGGAGGTGAAGTCCATGCACATCCGTAGGATATCCGTGTATTTTTTAGGTACCAGCACCGTGTTGGTGAGCCAAGTGTTTTCCTTGATCTCGCATATGAATTTGGCGTCGAGGAGTCTATTGATCTCCATTCCGACCGCCTTTGCCCTTGGTTCAAACAGTCGCCGAATTGTTTGCTTGACTGGCCTTGCGTCTGGGTTGACATTGAGTGCATGCTCGGCGAATTCCCTGGGAACCCCTGGCATGTCTGCTGGACATCAGGCTAAGATTTCCCAGTGCTCACAGAGGAATTCGACGAGCGCGAGTTCCTATGTGGAACTCAAGTTGTTGGCGATGAGGACCGTATTGGTCGGGTCCGTTGGGTGGACCTGGACTTTCACCGACGAGTCGAAGGATAGGTCGGGTGAACTTGGCCGGCTCAGAGGAGGCAGACTGTTGTCTGTTGACTCCTTTAATCTTGCAAGTTCCTCTTGCATACCGAAGGATTGGGAGATTCTGTTGAATTCCCTATTGCATCTGTCGGACCTCTCGAAGTTTCCATTGATTGTGATTACGCCGTTTGGGCCCGGCATCTTCATATGCAGGTAGGCGTAGTGTGGAACCACCATGAACCTTGCGAACGCGACACGTCCGAGGATGCAGTGATATTGTGAAGGCCAATCGACGACCTCGAAGTCGATGCGCTCTCGCCGAAAATTTTGCGGCGTGCCGAAGATGACGTCGAGGTTGATTTTGCCCAGGGGATATATGCCTTTCCCTGGGACGATGTCGTGGAACATTGTGTCTGAAACTTCCAGACACGTCAGGGGGGTCCTCATTGCACGCAAGGTACTTGCGAACATTAGGTTGATGCCGTTTCCGCCGTCCATGAAGACGCGGCTCATGTCGAAGCCCCCAATCTGCGCCTCGAGTACGAGGGGACAGTGGCCTGGACGAGGGACTTGGCGTGGGTGGTCACGACGGTTGAAGGTGATGCAGGAGTCGCTTCTACTGAGGTACTCAATGGTGGAAGGTGGAGAGTTGATCGCCAAGTTGACTTGGCGAGTGATGGCCTTCTGCACTCGATTTGAGGGACGCCCCTTTTGGATCATTCCCATGTTGCCCACGGGTCGTGGGTATGGTTCGCCACTATGATTTTGGACCGGTGCGGCCACGGGTGGTGGTATTCCGGGCGGTTGTGGAGGAGCTCCATGTGCCACGGCGCTTGGGGCGACTCCATAGCCCCTGTTGACTGCGTTGCGATTCATCCAAGCCAGACCCTCGTGGAGCTTGAGAAACTCACGGTAGTCTTTGAGAAGGTGGCTAGATTTTTTCTTGCCGTCGTGCTTGTCGATGTAGAAGTGCACATTGCATGGTCCGGACAGTTTGTCCTCGATGGTTGTTGTGGGTGCCTCTTCGCGAGTGCGGTGCTGCCACACCTCCGTGGTTTTCCCAGACTCGCGGTATCCACCACTGCAATAGCTGTTGTTGCGGTTGTCGTTGCATTTGTCGGCGTAGCCGGCTGCGACCATGTTGACATCGTCGCGGCCATCGTAGACACGCATTCGCCGCTTGCCTCGACGGTCACGTCTGCGCCCGAGGTCGTCGTCGTTGGAGTAGGTGCGGTTTTTCACCGAATCCTCTCCATCGGCCCACCGATTCGCAATTTCCATGAGGTGGTCGATTTTCTTGGGCTTCGAGCGGCCCAGCTCCTCTCGGAGCTCTATGCGGCGAACACCGTCGTTGAATGCGTCGATTGCGCGGTCCTCCGAGATGTTTTCTATGGAGTTCTTGATGATGGACCACCTCTGGATGTACGAGCGTAGCGACTCACCCGACCTTTGTTGGCAGCTCCTCAGCTCTTCGATTGATGCAGGCCTTTTGTAAGTGCCCTTGAAGTTGCATACAAAGCTGTAAACCAACTCTTCTCAGCTGCGAATGGATCCGCACGGGAGGTTGTTGAGCCATGCGCGGGCGGCACCCTGCAGCTGTAGCTGCAGGCATTGCATGGTCGTGCTTCGACTCCCGCCATGTATCCTGATGGAGGAGATGTGGTCCTCCAACCAGATCTTTGGGTCTTGTAGGCCGTCGAATTTTGGATTCTCCGACGGGAGTTTGAACCCTTTACGCATTCGCTTCTGCCTGATGGCCCTGCTGAAGCATCTGGCGCCGCAGAGTTCAGTCTCGTCCTCTTCGGAGTCAGTCGAACAAGCACGTCTTGCCCTTGATTTGTCGATTTTGCACTGCGTGAGGTCATCACGCGCATCATAATCATGATCATGCCACCATGAGCGACGACTCCGAGACATATCGTGACTGTCATCGCTGGATGAAGGTGAGGAATAGCGTTTTGCCAGAGCTTTGCCCTTCTTCGGCTCTGGCGTTGGCTCTTTGTCGAGAGCGGCCTCGACTAATCCCAAGCTCGCGATCATAGGTCGGTGCATGGAGGCTCGCGGATCTCCAGCTGGTGGCTGGTTGTTGAGGAGGTACATGGTGGCCGCTGTCACCGCGGCTTGTGGTGTCTTTGGGGCCACGTTGCCCCACATGTCGACTGCCATAGAGCCGAAATCGAGGACTTTAGTGGCTTCTATGCGTTCTTGCTCGGTCAGATGGGCCATCCGAGATCATCTCTTGTTGGGCACGTACTCGTTACCCTTGGAGGAGGATCCTCCGTGGGAGGAGAACCCAGCTCGACGGAGACTTGACTCATCCGCCGCCTTTTTACGCGCTTCGAGTTGCACGATTGCGTGTAGTGGCGTCTGTACTCCTCCTTTAGTAGACAATGGTAGCCCATCAGCATGTCCTACGGCGTGCCGGGAGGCAGAGGATTGCCTCGCAGAGCTTCTCGGCAGCGGGCCCACTCGTTGTCGTTGAGTCTAATCACGACACGTTCACCAGTGTGCTCGTTCACCATGGTTGGAGGTTTGATTGCCCCTCCGTTGTTGACGGGCGCACCATTGCCACCGTTGGGTGGTCCGCTATTAGGTATGCCACCGTTGGGCAGATCCATTGCCACCGTTTTCGCGATTGGCGGCGGTGTCGCCAGCGTTGATGACGGCACACATGAAGTGGTTGGAGAAGCTGTTGCTTCCGGAACTTTCGGATCCGGAGCCACAGACTCCATCTTCCGTTGCTAGGTCACCTGGATCAGCTCCACGACTGTTGTCCCTGTCCGTGCTCCCAGCTGTTGCTAAGGTGTTGAGCTCGCTGAGGGTGCCGATTGGTGGCGGGAACCACGACGATCGCGGGTGCAGTTGGCTGGTCAGGCATGCGAAGCGTGCCCATCTGACCAACCTGGAAGCAGAAGCTCCCAATCGCCAGGCTGATTCCATTGCCTACGGACTCAAAAGCCGAGCGAGTGGCTGGCGTGTGGACGTTGAAGTCGAACGCGCCGAAGAGCTGGCAAATCTCCGCTGTTGCGGAGTTGTATATCGCGGTTGATGGGGGCGAAGAAGCCGCGACATCAGCACTCCCAATTCCCACAGACGGCGCCAATTGACGAGGGACTAACTCGTCAATGCCCATTATTATGGACTTGGGTTTTGGAGAAGGAGGGAGCGCTGGAGGCATCAATCGGCTAGAAAACAAGCACACATGGACGCAAGGTTTACCCAGGTTCAGGCCTCGTAGAGGTTCCTACTCCTGCTTGTCTGCTCTTGGAATTAACAAAGAAATCGAAGATTACAGGGGCGCGCAGATGCAATCTGGCGAGAGTTGTGGAAACTAGGGTTGCGTGTGTCCTCCTCGCCGCCCCTCCTATCCTTTATATAGATAGGATAGGTCTAGGGTAGCAGGTCAAGTCGGTTATAGGTTAGGGTTTCCCTTTAAACTTCCTATCTTTGGCTTCTTCTTGTCTCCCAAGCAACCGAGAGTCCGCGGGCCACTCGAGTTCTCCATTTGGGCCTTGGCAACGCCGCGGGCTTCCGCAGTATTCAGGTCGTATATACCAAACTCGAGTACCTGTAGGGTATACCCATATCATAGTGGGAGCGTGGGGAAGCTCTGCTACCTATTACCGTCATGCGACATGTCTTTGATGATACACATGGCGGAGTCAGATGCAGAGAATGTCATGAAGGCAGAGACATGTGGACGAGCTATGGTGGATTGAGTCTTTATGGTGATGAGGATCTAGCTTGGTTATTTGTGACTCACAGCAGCGTCTGTTAGAGGGGGCGACATCACGGGAGGAGTTCACAGTCTTACCTTGCAGGGTGAAAACCCAAGGTCTGGCCTTCATTGGTTGTGCCTGCCAATGGTCTTATAAAAGGCATTGCTTTGCGAGTGAGAACTTTCTCCAGGGTGAAAACCTAGATCTTTGATCGGACGATGACAGCACTTGTGCACTGTTTCCTTCTTAGAGGCGCCGCTTTTGGAGGGGTTGGACTTCTGGGGTTGTTTTGGTGGTGGTAGTGTCGCAGCTGCTAAGGATCGGAATCCTGAAGCGAGACTTTTATTTTTTATAATTCTTCTTCTTCTTTTCGGCTATGTGCATCCGTATTGCCATTAAGGTATGCGTTGTTACAGAGGCTGGGTGTAATTGATATCCGTGTGATATTAATATATGCTCATTTAAAAAAACACATTTTGTTTGTGTAGAGCCTTTCCGTCCAAACATTGTCTATATGATAGAGCCTTGTCTCGTGGGAAAACAAAATTCGACTGCGCATCAATTTAGACGACACAAAGGAGAGCACACGGGAGTACAAGACGCCGTCCCTACCACGGATTAGGTGCGTCGCCACGAATCGATCACGCCGCCAGGTTTCTCGATTTCTTTACGGGTTATCCATGCTCTGGTAGATTGTAGCAATATTGCGGCCGTTTTGATTTTCGTGCGTGAGTCCAAGCGTGCAATTATATTTTCGAGGACTCGTCTTTGTCAGACGATTCTGGTATCGAGATTTTGCTCTTTTTCCGGACAAGAAATCCGTCAACAACATAATGACATGTTGTACTATTTTTCACGATATGATCATCTATGATGAGAGGGAATTAAACTTGGAGTTTTTTATGACAATGTTGGTAACAGTGTGAAGCCCCTTGGAGGTCTGGCGGACCACGACGTCTTGCTGGCGGGAGGTTTTCCGTTCTTTGTTTAGCTCGTTTTCTAGTTTCCTCTTCGGGATGTTGAGATGACGGCTACATCCTGAAATTAGAATAAGATCCTTCCCGCTCTATCTTCACTACAGTGGTGCATCTAGCGCCTACGGAAGGCGTATGAAATCGTTTGTCCGGCGAATCTGTTGGGATCCCATCCGTTTTTGTCTTCGTTGATTTTTTTAGGTCATTCTCTTGACCCTAATCTAGTTCTCCCTCTTATTTAGCCAAAAGTAACACACGAGATGAATGAAAAGCTTATGTTGGACTTCTCAAATAAAGAGATTGTAGATGCACTATCCAAATTGGACCGTTGAAAGCTCAGGGGCCAGATAGATTCCTAACTCGGTTCTTTCAACGAAACTGGAGTATCCTGAAGGAAGAAGTTACTCCAGCTGTAAAGGAATTCTTTTATACAAGGGTTATGCCTAATGGAGTGAATGATGCCACTATAGTCATGACCCCGAAGGTGGATAACCCCACAAAGGTAACAGAGTTCAGACCAATTAGTTTGTGTAATGTCATTTACAAGGTACTTGCAAAATTCCTAGTGAATAGAATGAGACCAATACTTGATGAAATTGTATCCCCAAACCAGAGTGCCTTTGTTCCTGGAAGGCTAATAACTGATAATGCTTTAGTTGCCATTGAATGCTTTCACTATATCCAGCAAGAGAAGAACCTGGAGAAAGGGTTTTGTGCATATAAACTTGATTTGTCAAAGGCATATGATCGGGTTGATTGAAAATTCTTGGATCAAGCGATGCAAAAGTTAGGCTTCGACCACCGGTGGGTGAAGTGGATCATGACATGTGTCACCACGGTGAGATACACAGTTAAATTCAATGGAGCTATCTTGGATTCGTTTGTACCGCCGTGAGGGCTTCGGCAAGGTGACCCACTCTCCCTCTTTTTGTTCCTCTTCGTCGCTGATGTTTATCTACACTTCTAAGACGAGGGACGATGCAACAAGAAGTAACGCCGATGAAAGTGTGTGTGCGTGCACCTGGAGTGTCACACTTACTATTCGCTGATGTCACATTGCTCTTCTTCAAAGCAACCAGCCATGAAGCACACCAAGTCAAAAGAGTTTTAGATGCTTATGGGAAAGCTATGGGGCAGTTGATCAACAATGCTAAATGCTCCACAATGTTCAGTCAAGGATGCAGAGAGGATACCCAAGAGGAAATCAGAACAGTATTGTAAGTGCAGCGTCTGGAGTGAGGAAAAATTCCTTGGTTTACCAACATCAGAAGGTAGATTAAACAAAGGGAAGCTTCAGAATCTGCAGACACGTTTTACCAAAAGATTCATGGAGTTGGGAGATGGTTTTCCCTCACAGGCAGCAAAAGAAGTACTCATCAAGGCCGTGGCTCATGCGATACTGACATATATTATGGGAGTATTCAAGTCATCTTTGGGTTAATGTGATGATCTGAACATAATGGTTTGCAATTACTGGTGGGGGTCAAAAGAAGGAAAGAGAAGAACACATTGGAAATCATGGGAAGCTCTTACTAATCCAAAGAATCAAGGTGGATTGGGGTTCAAGGACTTCCGCCTCTTTAACTAAGCACTCCTCGCGCGCCAAGCGTGGTGACTCCTCACTAAACCGTACAACCTTTGTGTCATAGTCCTTAAAGCAAGGTACTACCCTAACGGCCGGCTGGAGGATACAGTTTTTGGAGGTAATGCTTCAACATCTTGGCAAGAAATCCAATATGGGTTGGAACTTCTGAAGAAGGGGCTAGTGTGGCGAGTGGGGAACAATGATCAGATTCGTATCTGGCGTGACCCATGGGTGCCAAAACCAGTATCTTACCAGCCACTTTCGGAGGGTGGGAACTTCAGGCTACGCCGAGTTGCTGAGCTACTGACGGACAATGGCGAGTGGAAAATGGACCTCCTCCAACGATACTTCTCGCGATTGCACATTGCTGAGATCACCAAGATCAAAGCGCCTCCTAGGCGGGAGGATGACGTGTTGGCATGGGCGCCTGATCGACGTGGCATCTTCACCGTCCGCAGCGCATACAATCTGGCATGGGACTCAATTCATCGCACTACGACGTGCGCCACGAGCAGGGCACCGGACGACAACCGTGTTGTCTGGGACATAGTGTGGGGTACCTCTGCTCTCCCTAAGGTACACGTGTTCACTTGGAAGCTGGTCACAAATTCCCTAGCTACATGGGAGAACAAGAAGAAACAAAATCTTGAGGTTTCTGATATATGTGTGCTTTGTGGCATGGAATGTGAGGACACCCCAATAAAGGTTCGGAGTGGCTGTTCCAGGCCCTCGACCAGTCGTCCGAGCGGGAGAGGATGCTGATGCTGATGCTGATGATGTTTTGGCGTATATGGCATGTGCGTAATGAGGTAATACATAGAAAACCGGCTCACCTATTGAAGCTTCGAGAAGGTTCTTCTGTAGCTATGTGGATTCACTCCTGAGTCCAGATGATCAAGCAAGCACCCATGGCAGACCCGGTGAGGGAAATTGAGTATGAACACTATTAGCCTTATAATCCTGTGCACGTATTTGTTTTAGTTCCTTGTTCTGAATTTGGGTTGTCACGAGTTTTGTTCGTGGCATGCTGTACCTTGGTTGGACCAGTTCTCTTCCAGCCCTGGTCGTAGGAGTAGCGGACGACGTAATCAGATCATGCTCGTTAGTCGTGGGATGGCACGGCCGTATCGGATCGATCCCTGATCTCTCGCTCCTTTCTGTTTTCACTTGGATGAATAAAAGGAAAGACAGACAAAAAAGCTGCACGCTTTTGGCAGCGCAAAACTCTGAACTTTTTCCCTTCGCTGTATCTCTCTCACTGACTCGATCGCGAGGTAGCAGAAGGGGTTCAGGAGAACATTTGGTATCAGAGCTCCGATCATCATGGCTGGGACTCCACCACCGGCGCCGGCGGCGGCCGGATCCAGGACGCCAGACGACAGCTCCCATCGCGCGCGCTCACCCAGCCGCGGACGCAGCAGGGCAAGGAGAGGCGGTGGCGAGGTGGTGGTGCGGGAGACGATCGTGAGGGACGGCGGCGGCGGCTCCGGGCCCTGGCCCACCCTCACGAATACCAACTATGCGGAGTGGGCGATCCTCATGCGCGTCAAGCTACAGGGCGCGGGGCTATGGGATGCCATCGAGACCGGCGATGCGCCGGAGCGTCAGGAATGGCAAGCGCTTGGCGCCATCCTGAGCTCGGTGCCTCCGGAGATGGTGCAGCTCCTCGCCGCGAAGGACGACACGAAGATCGCCTGGGACACGATCAAGACGATGCGCGTCGGCGTGGACCGCGTCTGCGAGGCGCGCCGGCAGCGGCTTCGAAGGGACTTCGACAACCTGCAGTTCAACAGCGGCGAGAATGTCGAGGACTTCTCGCTCCACGCGTTAAGCATCGTCACCGAGCTGCAGTCTCTCGGCGACACCACATCTGAGCTCGATGGTGTATAGAAGATCTTGCGCGTCGTGCCGCCCAGGTATGCACAGATGGCCTGCTCAATTGAGACATTGCTTGACCTGAAGGGGATGTCAATCGACGAGCTCAGCGGGCGGCTCGCCGCGTCGGAGGGACGTGGTGAACCCAAAGCTGACGCGAGCGGGCGCGTGCTCCTCACAGAGGAAGAGTGGTGCGCTCGTAGCGCTGGCCACCTGCATGGATCGGGAGGATCCAGCTCTAGCAAGCAGCAGAAGAACCGTCGCACTTTCGGCAAGGACGGCACCAAGGATGGCGCGCGCGGCGGCGGCAGTGGCCCATCCAAAGACGACCGGTGCTGGTACTGCAACAAAAAGGGTCATTGGGCTCGTGAATGTCGCAAAAAGAAGAAGGACGAAGAGGCAAACCTTGTGCAGCGTGCTGACGAGGAAGAGCCTGCATTCCTGATGGTGGAGTTGTGCGCCGTCGCGGTCGACGCGACCCAGCCGATGGCACCATCGACCGACATCCACCTCGTCGAAGAGCGCGCTCAGGCCCACCTGGGGCGCGTCGAGGAAACCGAGCCAGGCTGGTACCTCGACTCAGGTGCCAGCAACCACATGTCGGGCTGGCGCGTGGCGTTCACCGAGCTCGACACGACGGTGCACGGCACCGTCAAGCTAGGGGACAGCTCTACGGTGGCCATCGAAGGTCGAGGCACCATCCTTTTCAAGTGCAAGGGGGCGGCCACCGCGCGCTCGAGGGGGGGTTTACTACATCCCTAGATTGAGGAACAACATCGTGAGCCTGGGCCAGCTCGACGAGTCCGGCTGCCAAGTTCTGATCGAGGGCGGCACCTGCACCGCGCGTGATCGACACCGCCGTCTCCTGGCCAAGGTGGCACGTGGCCGTGATGACCCACAAGTATAGGGGGTGTATCGCAGTATTTTCGAGGGAACTGAAAGCCAATTTATTGATTCGACACAAGGGGAGCCAAAGAATATTTATCAGCCTTAACAACTGAGTTGTCAATTCAGCTACACCTGGAAACAATCTTGCTCACAGCAGTTTATCAGTAGCAACAGTTTTGTAGTAGAAATAGTAAAGCAACAGCAGTAGTAAAGCAAAGACAGCAGTAACAAAAGCAGTAAACAGTGGGATTCGAGTGCGGTAGGCATAGGGATGGATGGACGGGCGTTACATGGACAAGACAATTCACATAGCAATCAGAACATAGGGCAATTGCAGATAAATAAGATAAAGCATCAAAGTACTAGACAATCCTAGGCATGTGTTTCATATATAGTCATACGTGCTCGCAATGAGAACTTGCACAACATCTTTTGTCCTGCCAGCCCGTTTGTAGTGGGGCCTCTAGGGAACTACTGGCAATTAAGGTGCTCCTTATAATAGAGCACCGGAGCAAAGCATTAACACTCCGTGAACACATGTGATCCTCACATCAAAGCTTTTCCCTTCCGGTTATCCCGATTTCTGTCACTTCGGGGCCATAGGTTCCGGACAACAACGTGTGTAAACAACTTACAGATAAGACCAAGAACAATACTATCATAATGAATCAATAATAAGTTTAGATCTGAAATCATGGCACTCGGGCCCTAGTGACAAGCATTAAGCACAACAAGTCACAACAAAGTCATAAAGCACTAATAAAAGATATTAGGCACCATGCCCTAACAATCTAACGCCATTACATGAACGATCTCATCCAATCCCTACCATCCTCATAGCTTACAACGGGAAATTACTCACTCATAGATGGAGGAAACATGGATGGTCGATGAAGATGATGGTGGAGATCGATGGAGATGGCTCCGGGGGCACTTCCCCGTCCTGGCAGGGTGCCGGAACAGAGACTTTCTGTCCCCCGAATCTCCCCTTCGGTGGTGGCGGCGCTGCGGAACTTTTTCTGGAAAAACGTCGAACCCCCCGAAGTTTTTAGGTCAGAAGGCTTCTTATAGGCGAAGAGGGAGACTGAGGGGGTGCCTGGGGCCACCACACCATGCCTTGGCGCGGCCAGGCCTAGCCCGTGCCTGGGGTGGTGTGGCCAGCCCCTGGCCCTCCTCCGTCTCGTATTCTGGCTCCTGGAGTCTTTTGAAAAAATAGGCACTTTGGCTTTTGTCCCGTCCAATTCCGAGAATATTCATTTTCTGACTTTCCTAGAACCAAAAACAACAGAAAACAGGCAGCTGGCACTGTGGCTCTTGTTAATAGGTTAGTCCAAGAAATCATATGAAAAGTACTCCAAAGTGTGGACAAAACACAAGAAAGGAGATAAAACCAAGCATGGAATATCAAAAATTATAGATACATTTCCAATGTATCAACATCCCCAAGCTTAACTCCTGCTCGTCCTCGAGTAGGTAAGTGATAAAAAGAAAGAATAATTTTTGAGGTGACATGCACCATCAAAGACTTGACCAAAGTATTTGTAAACATTCATAGCTGGGATCATAGTACTTTAATCATAACATGAAAGACAAAGTTCTAGCAATAAGCAAAGAAACTATGATGCAACATGAAAAGGCACAAACAAAAGATTCATGAATAACAATGCTTTGCAAGACGTTTGTTTGTTTCACATAAATAAAACATAGCATAAAAGTATTCAGCTTGTCCCTCAATAGAGTAGCAAATATAAATGCATAGGACACCTTCAAAGTTCATAAGAGTGACTAGATACAATAGTTTAAAACAAGTAATAACAAGTTATGCATCGATCAACTAGTCTTGGGACAATACACATAGAACTAAGAATGGCCACTATGCTCTCAAAGTAAGTGCATAAAGATAGAAGGTGAAGACTCAATATAATGGTGGAAGAAAGGCCTTCATAGAAGGAAGTAGGGATTCAAGTCTCATAAAGAGCTTCCAAAAATTATGGTACTTATAGCTTTCAGCTCGCATTGCCCCTATCATAAGCATCTTGAAGTGATTAAAGTTAAAGTGAACAAACTATGGTGTACATGCTTGCCGAAGTATAAGTCAGAAATCTCATGTCCCTTGTATACGAGGGCTGCTCCTCATGCTACTCAAGTTTAGTCACCGGTAAGTTCTTGTCATTGTAAGTACATGTGTATCATTGAGAACCGCCAACGGGGTACCCCTTGCCCGATGATACAGAAGAATCCCCATATCAAAATGACAAGGCAAGCAGACAACGAGCATCTCAATATTCTTCTTATTTACCATGGGAATATGGTGCTTTTTTCTCTCTTTCCTCTTTTCATAGTATCTCTTTTTTTCTTTTCTCTTTTTTCTCAATATAGGACTCTTTTTTTTATAAAAAGAATGCTTCATAGACAGCTCATTATGGTTACGCTGCAGGTTTCCACCATGTCAGCATGGATTAGACCAGCGGCCCAGGCGTTTTATCTAACACATATACATAACTCCATGGACTTACAAGTTCCCCTTTCATTTCACACCGACGACATCCATATACAAAAGAGCATGATATCAACTAGGTACAAGTACCAAGTGCAATGTTGAAAGCGTTCCCCATAAAAGCATGGTTCTGCTAATTCCCAACAAATAAGTGCAAGCATATACAACATAGACGACACAATGGTTCAAGTTTATTAGAGGCAAAAAGTAAAGTGTGCCATCAAGTTCGTGAGAGCTTTAATCACTAGTTTTCTCATAACAAGTGGAAGGTAAACAAAAGCATGAATATACTTGGAATAGCATAAGCTAGTAGGTAGGTATGGTGGACTCTTTGGAATAACTTGGTTTAGGGAGTTGGATGCATGAGTGGAACTCATACTTTGTTGTGGAGGCTAGCAAAAGACTGGGAGCGACACACTAAGAGAGCAATAATGGCCATAATCATGCAGAGCGACAAAACATCATTGATCAAAGCATAAAGTGATAATACAAGTTGAAAAATAAAGGATCATAACGGCTATAGTGACTTTGGATAGTCATAACATGGTGTGAGCATGCGCCATGTCAACCCAAATAAAGCATCAAAGGAGAATACCACTATACTATGCTTCAATATGCTAAAACAACGCATGATTCATCCAAGGCACATTAAGCAATCTCAATTGTTTATAACAAGTCATGCTACAGCAAAGAATACTAAGCATAAAGACAAAACAATATCAAGCATGGCATGACAAAGCATAGCCACAGTAAAAAACAAGCTCTTTTTACCACATAGGCATGAACTTTCCTACTCTTTTCCAAACCAAATCAAACTATTTGCAAACCAAATGTAAGAAAGAGGGGGTCCAACCAATTTATTCAGAAAACTAAGCAAACCAAGCAAACTAAAACCAAAACGAAAACGAAAAAGAAGATGCTCCAAGAAAAACACAACTGTGCATGAAACAATAAAAATGAAGCATTTGGAAGAAACCTGGGATTTTTATTGATGAAGAAGGGGATGCCTTGGGCATCCCCAAGCTTTGACGCTTGTACTTCTTGGATATTTCTTGGGGTGACACACGTGGCATCCCCAAGCTTGAGCTTTAGTCCATCCTTCATCTCATTACTCATTCCTTCCATACACCTAAAAATTTTCCTTCATACACAACTTCACACAATCTCATTAGCAACATTAGTGCACTTAAGAGAAATAAGTCTCAAGGTTCAGTTCTGTGGCGCCCCGCTAAAACCACTACTAGAAAATCGCATTGTTTTGTGCATTGCATAGTCATGACCGCATGCTCATGTCATCATGCCACCTTGCATTTGAGCATCGTCATGTCATCTTGCATGTGTTTGTACAAAACTATTTTGAAAAGTCTGTTTTTGTTTTCTAAACGCCACGTCTTGTTTTCAAATTAAAACTCAGGCCTCCGAAATATTTTTGTTTGTCTACCAACGGTTTACAAACGCCTCGTTGTTAATAAATAAAATATTTATTTATTTTTTGGGAGGCAGCCAGCTAGGCCCGAAAGCCCGGCCGGCCACCTCCAAACCCTAGTCTAAAAATATCTAGTCCTAATCTTTTCCTACCTAATCCTAACCTACCCAGCCCCCTCCACCTCACTTCAGCCAACCTCCACCCTCCACATCACCTGGCCCAATCCCCCACCCACTCACATCGCGCCACCTCACCCCACCCACCAATCCCAGCCGCCAACCCCTAGCCGAACCGCCTCCACCTGGCGCGCCCCACACCCCCTTCCCGCCCACGCTTCCCTCATGTCCCGCCTCGTGCACCACCCCCCCGACAAACCCCCATGCCCGTTTCCCCACACCTGACCCCTGCTCCGGGCCACCCAGTAGCCGCCCCAGCGCCTCCCCCGCGCTCTCTCTCCTCCCGCACGTCCCTCTCTCCTCTTCCCCGCCTTGCTCGGCCTCCCATGGCTCTTTTTCCCCATCCACGCCGCCCAAGGCGCCGCCGCCAGCCTCTTCCTCCTCGCCTCACCGAGCCACCGAGACGGATCGCCCTTGGCGGTTTCCCCGCGTCGCCGGCCGACCTCTCTCCCCTTCGACGTGCTGCGCCTCCTCCCCGCCCGTCGTCCTCGGCTCCAACATGCGACCATGCCCGCCCTGCTCGGCTCCCGTCGTCGCCGCCAGCGCCCTCCTCCGCTTCCTAGCGAGCCCCGCTCCGATGGCCGTCCTTTTCGCTGCAAGGTCCCGCCGCCCGCGAGGACCTCTGGCCGCCCTTCTCCTCGTCGCCGCCACCCGCGCGCGGCCACGCGTTCTCCTCGCCGCCTGCTCTCTGCCGCCTTCCTCTGTCCGCGTCCAAGCCTAGCGGCCGCCTCCGTTGCCTCGGCTCCCTCGCATCTAGGCCATGCCGCCTTCTTTCTCGCCCCGTCGGCCTCGGCCAGCTCGCCACAGCGCCCTTAAGCTCACGCAGACCCGCCGCGGTCCCTTGCGCCCCGCCTCGAGGAGCTCATGGTCGCCTCTGCTGCTTTGACGCTGCGGCACCTGAGCCCGGCCCTAGGCTCCCTGCACCGTCCTCGACATCTCAGGGCCGCTCTGCCCACGACCCTGCAAGCTTGCCTGCCTGTCAACGCGTTAGGGTCTCACGTGTCCAGGTCGTTCCTCTGTTGCTCGGTCACCCTTCGATTTGATCACTTCGATGTGATGATCTGGATAATTTTGTTGTTTGTGCTTGTATGTTAGGGCAGATGACCCGGTGAAGAGAGATAAGTGCCCCAAAGTATGTCGATGCCCTGGGACACAATTCCCTCGACCAACAAGCAAGATTGACCTCGATGTCCAAACCAAGTTGCCAACATCGTTCTAGGTGAATTTTCCAAAAGCCTCCTTCTCGGACGTCAAGACCTAGATCTGAATCCTGACGTCCTGATCCGAAGACCGATCCCGGTGTTTGAGACCGAACCCTGGGTGAACCCCAAGATCGCCAAACGCCAATGTGTGACCCCGATCCGAGCCCCTATTTTATAAATGCCATCTATATAAATTGTTGCATATTATCGTCATGCTTGCATGCATATTCATGTGGGTTTGGGGGCGTTATGCCGATTCACCTAAATTAAATATGGGATCCATATGCGGGCAAATCTAGTCTTATATTGGTCCCATTTAAATTTGAGTAGCGAACCGGTGCTATCTTTTGCCATGTTAAGACAACATTTAAATTGTGGGGTATCTAAACAACTTGAACCACTTAAATATTTGCCGGGACCCCGGTTCCGTTAGTATGGCCTAATTGCATCGCATCTTGCCATGTCATACATCATACATGCATCATGCCCGATCTTTTGCCATAGTATTAAATAGTGCATCCGGTGTTTATTCTAGTGTTTTGCTTCTTCGCGGATTAGGCCGATGAGTTGATGCGAGTATCGACAAGTTCTTCGATTATGAAACTTCGGCAATGTTTTCAGGCGAGCATTCTCCCCCTTTCTACCTATTTTACCTTTCTAGTCTTTATTTCTTCCTTTTGACCTATTGCTATCTGTGTTGCGATGCTCTAGTTTTCGTACCCGTGATATCCCTTGCAGACTTATATTGCCTTGGACACATCCTATTACCTGTTGTTTGGTAGATAGTTGGACTTGCGCGTCGTAGTCGCTTGCTCAAGTGTTATGCGTCGTAAAAGATTACCACGCTTGTTGGAGTATTGCCGCATGTTTAATGTTGGAGATGATCATGGCTTTAACTATTGTTTAATAACTAAAATTGGAAGTAGGTAAATGCAGAGGCACCGGTGGGTAATAGACAATATTTGGTTTTAGCACCTTTGGTGTCCGTAGGACCCCGAGTTCTTGACACCTGTTCCGAGATCGAGCGCGCTAACCACAGGTGGGGTGTGTGGGCACCCCCATCGATTAGTACCTGATTTCAAAGTATTGTATTGGGGGCCACAAAGTAGTTTGGAGCTTTATTACTATCCTGTACTTATACCATGCTTTACTGCTTTATTTAAGATTGTGCGTGAGCACTGTCTATTTAGGATTGGAGTGTTTTCAGCGGTATCGACAAGCCCAGTCACACTTTCGGGTTCCCGTTTACAGCCACTAACGCAAACCACAGGTCCGTTCGAGCCGGCCAACTTCGCTATGGGTAGCTTAGTGGGGTGGCCCCATGTACTTGCTTTGGGTGCAGGAAGCGTCATGACTTAGGCCCGACATACCGATGGGTGTATGTTAACCGATCCGCAAAAAGGGTCAAGCGTGTGGATACTTTGGTGCACCCTAGGTTAAATCTTTTCAAAGCCGTGTCATGTTATGAACAACTTGGAGCAGTTCTCGATCATAGACAACTATAACTAAAGTTTCTTGTTATAATATGACTTGTATCCGATATGACTAGTAATCAGCTTCACCGCAATGTAATGGCTAAATAAAAGTACCAACAAGCTTTGGGTTTGGGATATCTCATGCTAATTGTATCTCGACTAGTAAGTGTTGCAACTACAACGGAATGGTTAACTAAAAGTGCCCACGCTTATTATATCGGGATGACTATCTATACCGACTAGTAATTGCTAACGATAATCGAATAAATAAAACTGCCAACGGTGTGAGTTCCTCGGTTGACTTCCTCGTTTGGTCTCGAGGGGGAAACACCAGGATGGGTATGTTTGGTGGTAGTATCAGGTTGGTTCCGAATAGGTCTTTCTTACCCCTCTCTGATAGCCGCTTTTTGTATCGAGTCTCTATAGGATGTTTAGTGCATGTCGCGCTGCCGCTTCAGTCCACCATACCTATGTAGGCGAGGACCGCCGAATTCTAGTCTCGCTGTCTGGCCTCGATCGACCGCTCTCTCTTTTTCCTTTGCCCTTGTCGGCACCCCTTTTGTTTAAGCAGGTTTTGAGATCGACGCCGTTAGCAGGGTTACCCTTCCGGCTTGGCTCAAGGTGGTTATGGACGCCATTGGTTATTCTTCTGGGCTCTTAGCTCAATTTGCATCTTGTCCGTACTCGGACGCCGTATCGTTTTCAAGGTGATTTGGATCTTTGTACTATATATCTGTATTCTTGACTCCTGGAGTCGTTGTTGTATATATCTATTCGGTGGGTTCCATCGTGGACTATTGTGTAATGGTATTACTTCGTTTTCCACCCGCACGCAAGTGCCTGGTGGGCACCTTTAAATTGTTTCTATGCGGGTTTGGCGGGAATCGCTAAAACTTGCATAGGGCCGATTCTGAGGGTGTTACAGAGTGGTATCAGAGCTCAGCAGTTGCGATACCCCACAAGTCCAGCCTGTAGGATAACCTAGCTAACGGCCGAAGTAGAATGTCAAAACTATTTTTGCAAAATCGGTTGGATAGATCTGATTAGGTCTGTTTTTACTCATTACCCCTCTGCTATTCTCCTCTCACCTCTGCGTGTTTTGAATCTCCTCTCTTATCTTTTCTTCGAGTCCAGGATTTCTCGTGGTTGGGTTTTCCGTCGCACCTTTAGGGTTTCGCTTCCTACTTTGGTAACGGTGTTTCTACATCCGGACTTCATGCTATCTGAGTGATCCTTTATCTGTGCTACCATTCTTTGTTCCTTGTTTGTGCCTTCCGGCGTTTTTCGACGCGACGACATCCTACACGCCAGATCCGATGCAGAGCCTCTACCACTCCTTTGTTTCCGAACCTCGTTTGTCGAGATCTTCAGTCTAATTCCGAGAGTTGGTTGCATAATTCTCCTATTCATGTGCAGAGTAATGATTTGGGTGCGCGATGGACTGATCACCATCCGACTACTCTTATCATTCGCTTCTGTACATCGAATCGGTGAATCAAGCAAATTTGACTCCATCCACGGAAGTTAGAGGTGGCTTTATTTGTTGTTACCTCTACCTTCGTCTTTGTTTCCGGAGTGTTCTCTCGACGATCACGGACAACGACACATTGTTGGTGGTGTCGCCGATATCAAGATGGATCAAGAATCTTTGTTAGTGGTGTCGCGAGGATCTACACGCAGCGAGAAGATTCAGATTTCCGACCTTCTTTCCGGTACCATGAGGCGGATCTCGAGGGCGAGATCCATTGTTAGTGGTGTCGAATTGTGGCGCCCCGCTAAAACCACTACTAGAAAATCGCATTGTTTTGTGCATTGCATAGTCATGACCGCATGCTCATGTCATCATGCCACCTTGCATTTGAGCATCGTCATGTCATCTTGCATGTGTTTGTACAAAACTATTTCGAAAAGTCTGTTTTTGTTTTCTAAACGCCACGTCTTGTTTTCAAATTAAAACTCAGGCCTCCGAAATATTTTTGTTTGTCTACCAACGGTTTACAAACGCCTCGTTGTTAATAAATAAAATATTTTTTTTTTGGGAGGCAGCCAGCTAGGCCCGAAAGCCCGGTCGGCCACCTCCAAACCCTAGTCTAAAAATATCTAGTCCTAATCTTTTCCTACCTAATCCTAACCTACCCAGCCCCCTCCACCTCACTTCAGCCAACCACCACCCTCCATATCACCTGGCCCAATCCCCCACCCACTCACATCGCGCCACCTCACCCCACCCACCAATCCCAGCCGCCAACCCCTGGCCAAACCGCCTCCACCTGGCGCGCCCCACACCCCCTTCCCACCCACGCTTCCCTCATGTCCCGCCTGCAAAGACTTCCCCCGACAAACTCCCATGCCCGTTTCACACTGACCCACTGCTCCGGGCCCACCTGTAGCCGCCCCGCGCCTCCCGCTTCTCTCTCCTCCCGCGTCCTCTCTCCTCTTCCCGCCTCCTCGGCCTCAGCTCTTTTTCCCCATCCACCGCCCTGAAGCCCGGCCGCCGCTCCTCTCCCCCTCGCCTCACGAGCCACCGGACGGATCGCTTCGCCCGGTTTCCCAGCGTCTGGCCGACCTCTCTCCCTTCGCCAGGTCAAGGCCTCCCCGCCGCCTGCCTCGGCTCCAACATGCGACCATGCCCATGCTGCTCGCTCCCGCCGCCAGGCCTCCTCCGCTTCCTAGCGAGCCCCGCTCGATGGTCCTTTTCGCAGAAGGTCCGCCGCATGAGGACCTTCGTCGCCCTTCTCCTCGTCGCCGCCACGCGTGCTGCCACGCGTTCCTCGCCGCCGCTCTGCCGCCTTTCCTTCGCGTCCATGCCTAGCGGCCGCCTCCGTTGCCACGGCTCCTCGCATCCAGCCATGCGCCTTCTTTCTCGCCGCCTCGGCCGACCTACGCCCCGCGGCGCCCAGCCCGAGCCGCCCTGAGACCACCTTGGTGCGTCCGGCCGCCCGCCTCGGAGCTCCTCGGAGTCGCTCTGCTGCTTGACAGGCAGGCACCCCAGAGCCCGGCCCTAGGCTCCACCGTCCTCGACATCTCAGTGCGCTCTTCCCACGACCAAGCTTGCTTGCTCGCCTGTCAACGCGTTAGGGTCTCACGTGTCCAGTGTCGTTCTCCGCTGTTCGGTCACCCTTCGATTTGATCACTTCGATGTGATGATCTGGATAATTTTGTTGTTTGTGCTTGTATGTTAGGGCAGATGACCCGGTGAAGAGAGATAAGTGCCCCAAAGTATGCCGATGCCCTGGGACACAATTCCCTCGACCAACAAGCAAGATTGACCTCGATGTCCAAACCAAGTTGCCAACATCGTTCTAGGTGAATTTTCCAAAAGCCTCCTTCTCGGACGTCAAGACCTAGATCTGAATCCTGACGTCCTGATCCGAAGACCCATCCCGGTGTTTGAGACCGAACCCTGGGTGAACCCCAAGATCGCCAAACGCCAATGTGTGACCCCGATCCGAGCCCCTATTTTATAAATGCCATCTATATAAATTGTTGCATATTATCGTCATGCTTGCATGCATATTCATGTGGGTTTGGGGGCGTTATGCCGATTCACCTAAATTAAATATGGGATCCATATGCGGGGAAATCTAGTCTTATATTGGTCCCATTTAAATTTGAGTAGCGAACCGGTGCTATCTTTTGCCATGTTAAGACAACATTTAAATTGTGGGGTATCTAAACAACTTGAACCACTTAAATATTTGCCGGGACCCCGGTTCCGTTAGTATGGCCAAATTGCATCGCATCTTGCCATGTCATACATCATACATGCATCATGCCCGATCTTTTTCCATAGTATTAAATAGTGCATCCGGTGTTTATTCTAGTGTTTTGCTTCTTCGCGGATTAGGCCGATGAGTTGATGCGAGTATCGACAAGTTCTTCGATTATGAAACTTCGGCAATGTTTTCAGGCGAGCATTCTCCCCCTTTCTACCTATTTTACCTTTCTAGTCTTTATTTCTTCCTTTTGACCTATTGCTATATGTGTTGCGATGCTCTAGTTTTCGTACCCGTGATATCCCTTGCAGACTTATATTGCCTTGGACACATCCTATTACCTGTTGTTTGGTAGATAGTTGGACTTGCGTGTCGTAGTCGCTTGCTCAAGTGATGTTGCGTGTCGTCCAGTACCACAGTTGTTGGAGTATTGCCGCATGTTTAATGTTGGAGATGATCATGGCTTTAACTATTGTTTAATAACTAAAATTGGAAGTAGGTAAATGCAGAGGCACCGGTGGGTAATAGACAATATTTGGTTTTTAACCGCTCACTGGTGTCCCGTAGGACCCCGAGTTCTTGACACCTGTTCCGAGATCGAGCGCTAACCACATTGGGTGTGTGGGCACCCCCATCGATTAGTACCTGATTTCAAAGTATTGTATTGGGGGCCACAAAGTAGTTTGGAGCTTTATTACTATCCTGTACTTATACCATGCTTTACTGCTTTATTTAAGATTGTGCGTGGAGCACTTGTACTGTTTAGGATTGCGGAGTGTTTTCATGTATCGACAAGCCAGTCCACACTTTCGGGTTCCTGGGCCGTTATACCATCGACGCAAACCACAGGTCCGTTCCGGAGCCGCCAACTTCATTATGGTAGCTTAGTGGGTGGCCCCATGTACTTGCTTTGGGTCCGAAACGTCATGACTTAGGCCCCGCCGACATACCGATGGGTGTATGTTAACCGATCCGCAAAAGGGTCAAGTGCGTGGATACTTTGGTGCACCCTCAGGTTAAATCTTTTCGAAAAGCCGTGTCCGCGGTTATGAACAACTTGGAGCACAGTTCTCGATCATAGACAACTATAACTAAAGTTTACTGTTATAATATGACTTGTATCCGATATGACTAGTAATCAGCTTCACTGCAATGTAATGGCTAAATAAAAGTACCAACAAGCGCTGGGTTTGGGATATCTCATGCTAATTGTATCTCGACTAGTAAGTGTTGCAACTACAACGGAATGGTTAACTAAAAGTGCCCATCGCTTATTATATCAGATGACTATCTATACGACTAGTAATTGCCGCAACGATAATCGAATAAATAAACCGCCAACGGTGTGAGTTCCGGTTGACTTCCTCGTTTGGTCTCGAGGGGAAACACCAGATGGGTATGTTTGGTGGTAGTATCGTTGGTTCGAATAGGTCTTTCTTACCCTCTCGATAGCCGCTTTTGTATCGAGTCTCTATTGGATGTTTAGTGCATGCCGCCGCTTCACCCATTATACCTATGTAGGCGAGGACCGTCAATTCTAGTCTCGTCGTGTCTTGGCCTCGATCGACCGCTTCTTTTCCTTTGCCCTTGTCGGCACCCCTTTTGTTTAAGCAGGTTTTGAGATCGACGTCGTTATAGGGTTACCCTTCCGCTTGGCTCAAGTGGTTATGGACGCCATTGGTTATTCTTCCGGCTCTTATCTCAATTTGCATCTTGTCCGCATTCTGACGCCGTATCATTTTCAAGGTGATTTGGATCTAGATCAGATATTCAGATTCTTGACTCCTGGAGTCGTTGTTGTATATATCTATTCGGTGGGTTCCATCGTGGACTATTGTGTAATGGTATTACTTCGTTTTCCACCCGCACGCAAGTGCCTCGTGGGCACCTTTGAATCGTTTCTATGCGGGTTTGGCGGGAATCGCTAAAACTTGCATAGGGCCGATTCTGAGGGTGTTACAAGTTCTAACACCAAATAAACTTCCATTAGAACATTAGCTACTGTAGCACTTCCCTCAAAAATCTCAATTCCCCAAAAGAACTCAAGAAGGAACCAACAAGAAGCAAATGCAGAAAATGGCAGAAATCTGTCAAAACAGACCAGCAGGTAAAGATGAATTTTTTCGAAGACCTTCTGTTGCTCAAATAACAAAGTGTTGAAATAACGAAAGTTGGATAACAACCTGGGGCAGAAGCACAAAAAATTACAGCTCAAGCCGACATACAGAGATCTCTCAGGAATTTTTACGGTGAAGCACAAAAATCTGTTTCGGGACAGCAACTTTCCCAATCATTACTTCACTCTCATTAGAGGTTACTCTTGGCACAAA
The DNA here is from genome assembly GCA_023614405.1 of Avena insularis. Taxonomy (NCBI): domain Eukaryota; kingdom Viridiplantae; phylum Streptophyta; class Magnoliopsida; order Poales; family Poaceae; genus Avena; species Avena insularis. The sequence goes on along the minus strand of CM042686.1, from coordinate 44,846,857 downwards.
AAGCAAATAAAAAGGATAAGGAGCGGTTATTACTGAATAATAACTTCCAAGACTCAACTAAAACTCTTGGGTTATCTCCCAACAAGTACTTTTCTTTAACGCCTTTAAGTTAGGCAAAAGCAAAAACTAAAAATGGATAAAATGGAAGTAACCGGAGATAATCATGGTGAAAACATTGTTTTGTTCAATGAAATCCTTTTGTTAACAAGGTTGATCAGGTCTTGCTACCAAAACAATTCCATATGAGACAAAACTTTGTATTCCACTAATGATTATGTTACCTCAACTTTGATATCAATGGTCCCAATCATAATAGTTTCAAATTTTTCTCTTGGTATGGGACAATATATTTCTCCAACTTGAATGCCTTCAACATGTTCAATTGAATTTAAACCATAAGTCCTTTTAATCTTCTTGGGGAAATAGACAGTATGTTCCTTGTCATTAACATTGAAGGTCACCTTTTCTTGATTACAATTAATAACAACTCCTGCAGTATTTAAGAAAAGGTCTCCCAAGAATAATAGACATAATATCATCTCAGGCATAATAGTTTGAGAGGATGCTCTCATAAGAAATAAAAAATGAAGTAAAAGAGAGCATCAAGAAGCAAATTCAAAACACATTTAAGTCTAACCCACTTCCTATGCATAGGAATCGTGTATGCAAATAAATTCGCAAGGAACAAAGTGGTAGGCATAGGAAGATAAAACAAGAGTAACTTCAAAACTTTCAGCACATAGAGAGGTGTTTCAATACCATGAAAACTTTTACAACCATATTTTCCTCTCTCATAATAATTTTCAGTAGCCTCATGAATAAACTCAACAATATAACTATCACCTAAAGCATGCTCTTCATGATCTACAAGCACTAGAGCTTTATCATAAACATCTTCAAAAGAAACCTTGGGAACATAACATTCATCCTCCTTTAGTAAGCATGGAGGACAATCAAATAATGTAAGGGATAAAGAGTTACTCTCATTAGAAGGTAGGTATGGGTAGCTAATCCATTCTTCCTCCTTTTGTTCATCACTCTCCTCCTCTTTTTCATCTAATGAGATTTTAGGTTCATCAATTTCTTCTTCCATAGGATCATGCAAGGCATTAGTCTCTTCCATAGGGTCCTGCAAGGCATTAGTCTCTTCCATTTGTGGAAAGCATCTATTAAAATATTCAAGGATATGGCTATTTTCATCCTTGTAATTATCAAAGCAAAATTTAAGTATACCATAAACCTCATACTTATAAGGTGAATCATCAATATTTTCAAGCAAACTAGCAAGTTCAAAATCACCCTTCCAAGCAATAAATTCTTCAATTTGTTCCGCATCATAAAATTCATAAATTCCTTTAGCATAGGAAGATATGGTATCATTATCATTATACTCACATTGAAAAGGGAGGTGTTTACACCTCTTTCTGCAACAAGACTCATCACAGCAATAAGTAACATTATAAGTAGAGCACACATTTCTAGCAATGGTATACAATCTATCAATTTGTTCCCATAAGTGTTTCCCTTTTTGTGACAAGTGGTGTTCCTTATAATAATATTTTTGGTCTTCCGTGAACCCACCTTGACAATAAGCTTCAGTTTCAAAGAAACCAACCATTAACAACAAGCATGATAAAGCAAGACAATAACAGACCAACGAAAATAACAACTAGAGTAGGAACTATTTTTTTTGTATTTTCAATAAAGAAAGAAGAAAACAAGAAAGAAATAAACTTAGCTTGAACAATAGTAATTCCAAGTGGACTTGATAAATAAAGCTATGCTCCCCGGCAACGGCGCTAGAAAATAGTCTTGATGACCCACAAGTATAGGGGGTGTATCGCAGTATTTTCGAGGGAAGTGAAACCCAATTTATTGATTCGACACAAGGGGAGCCAAAGAATATTTATCAGCCTTAATAAATGAGTTGTCAATTCAGCTGCACCTGGAAACAATCTTGCTCACAGCAGTTTATCAGTAGCAACAGTTTTATAGTAGAAATAGTAAAGCAACAAACAGAGTAAAGGCAAAGAATAAAAGCGAAACAAATGGGATTGATGCGGTAGCCATAGGGATGGATGGATGCGTTGCATGGACAAGACAATTCACATAGCAATCGTAACATAGGGCAATTGCGATAAATAAGATAAAGCATCCAAGTACTAGACAATCCTAGGCATGTGTTCCATATATAGTCATACGTGCTCGCAATGAGAACTTGCACAACATCTTTTGTCCCGCCAAATTGCTTGCGGGGCCTCTAGGGAACTACTGGCAATTAAGGTGCTCCTTTTAATAGAGCACCGGAGCAAAGCATTAACACTCCGTGAACACATGTGATCCTCACATCAAAGCCTTTCCCTTCCGGTTATCCCGATTTCTGTCACTTCGGAGCCATAGGTTCCGGACAACAACGTTTGTAAACAACTTGCAGAAAAGACCAAGAACAATACTATCATAATGAATCAATAGTAAGTTCAGATCTGATCATGGCACTCGAGCCCTAGTGACAAGCATTAAGCACAACAAGTCGCAACAAAGTCATAAAGCACTAATAAAAGATCGGGACAAGAGCGAGCGGCGTAAGCGATAGGTAACGCGACCACGACATACACAAATGAGTATGTATGCCTGCGACTTACAATAGACATCAGAGTCACACCATCTAAAAGAAATAGAAATATTGCAACGCCATACGGCAAGATCCAAATATCCTAGGTAGGTATAATATTTTAGGATATCTCCTCATACATCAAGCAACAGAGTATCAAGCGGAAGCGGAATACAAGATCCGAGTACGGATAAGAAGCAAATCGGCATAAGATGCCACAGAACGAAACACATCACGCCCACAGATCTCACGGATGTCCATCCCCGGAATCTCTACACCTGATGGTCATTGCCACCATCATCCGTCTCCTCAACCCAGTAACCTTCCTGAGAGTATACCTGTCCATCTAAACCAAATATTTATCGTGTGAGACCCTAGGGGTACTCAGCAAGTCTTAATGCATCTAAAGGGAACAACCTGGGGGTGACGCAATTGCAGCGAAAGATAATATCTACAAAGAGCTATAGAGACTCGCTACACATCCGCCCAACCAAAGATGGACGGACGCCCGTTAATTAATAGCAATAGTTATATAAGCAACATAAAGAACCTCGCTCATCCTCCTTCTTGCTTATCGACGAGAAGGCGGACGAACAACCCATCCATTAGCAATTTTATTAACCATTCCATGACTGTTGTACTGATTACTAGTCATGTCTTAGTCCGATTAAAGGCGGTACTTTAGTTAAGCTTGTCTATGATCGAGAAACTGTGCTCCAAGTCGTCCATAACCGCGGACACGGCTTTCAGAAAGATTTACCCTACAGGGGTGCACAAATAGCAACACACACACGATCAACCTCGGGAAGAACCAAATAAAACGCAACGAGGCCTCACGACAAAGCATTCACAGGATTCATAAATCATTTCAGGGGGCCACCCCAATAAGCTATCCGCAACGAAGTTGGCTTCTCGAGACGGACCTGTGTTTGAGAACGGATGTAAATGATCGGGAACCCGAAAGTGTGATCGGGCTTGTCGATATCGCTAAATCGCGTCATAATCCTAAATAAAGACGGTGCTCCACGCACAATCATAAATAAAGCGATAAAGCATGGCATAAGTACAGGATAGTAATAAAGCCACAAACTAGTTTGTGGACCCAAGAAATAAAGTATGAATCAAGATCAGGCAATGGGGGATTCATAGAGTCTCCCGTTTGTGGATAGTGCGAATAGTCAAGGAACATGAATCAAGTACTCGGGGTCCTACAGGACACAAGTGAGCTTAAAGAACCAAATGGCAGATAATGCTCACCGATGCCTCTTTCATTAGTTCTCTACTCACATTAAGTTGTTTAGGTACCTCATTATCCAAAGACTCGCATAAACCCTACACATGCAATTCTACGACTCGCATGGCTCAAACAACTCCTGCAATATTGGCTCATGGGATGGAGGTATAAGCTTTGGTGGGGTTTAAAAGTAAAGGCTATGCAATACTTGGGATTCAATTTAATGCAATCGCGACTCAATGATGCAAGAGTAAGATAGAAGCATAGGTACTATATGTATGCAAGCATGGGGAGTTGCTTGCCTGACAGTTCTGTTGTCGAATAGGAAGGATCCGGGTAATACTCCTGAGGCTCCTGGTATTCTCCTTGCTCAGGGTCTATTCGGATAAAAACCAAACACACAATGGCCCAATAAATACATTGCACAAACATATAAATAATATGCAACAAACAAACAATTATTCCATGATGGAATGATGCACAATTTACATGGCATATCATAGCATGGCATGGGTGAGGTGTGGGGTACAAGAATAAATCATTTTATTAGTTGTTTAGTCCTATTTTGCTCCCATAAACAGTTCTGATTATTTAATAGTTATATGATGCATGCTTTAATTCATATCATGGAATTCATAAATAGAACGGGCTCGTCGCGCTGATCGATTTAGACATATTATTTGTCGAATTTGGGATTACGAAAATAAAGTTATGATTTATTTAAGATAAAGGCATTAATTGACATTTAAATAATTTCGAAATTTTAATTGACCAAAAATTATTTTGGAAGCCATATTATTAACCCTTACATTTCTATGATAAGAAAACATATTTCATATGTCAAATTTGGAATTATGGGTTAAAAGATATTGATAATTGTATTCTAATACCAAAAGGCCAAAATTTCATTAGTTTGACTATTTGGGATAATCGAAACGGCAGTCATAGTTTACATTCAAAATATTTGAACAACTTCATTTACTTCCCGTTTTTCAAATTTTCGAATTGGAGTTACACATTGAGATAGAGATATAAGAGTGGGAGGGGGAAAAATGGGGTGTTACTGCCGGCGTTGGGATTTGGCCCCGTGACAAACCAAGAAACAGAGCAAGGATGTACTAGTGGGTTGACAAGCTTTGTTGCAAAGGATCGGAGGCAACTCGATTTTTAATGGTCAGGACAACAAGCAGCTGAAACAGAATGCTCATGCCAAAAGCGAGCCAGCAGGAGGCCAACTTGAACTCTGTACATCGTGCGTGTGGGTGTCTCCAAGGAATCGTACCATGGTCTCAGGCCTGCAGCTGCGACGGGGAACCACCGGGACAAGACTCATCTGATGACCGAGGAAGGGGAGCGCCGACGCTATGCTGAGCGTGCTCGAGAAAGTCAGGCCAGAACGACGCAGCGCTGTGTTCTGACGAACTGAAAATGTTAACGTTAACTGAACTTTTGGACAGAGAAACAGTGATATCGGGCAAACTTTCGGCGATGTTTGGGAGCGGCTCCGGGTACCAAATTGGATGGGGTTTTCTGTGTTGCAAAGCTGGCACATCCAGATACAACAGAGTGTGAATAAGATCAGCTGAGAGGCACTGTGGAGGAGACGGTCTTGATCGAAAGTTTCCAGGACAACACAGCGCGCAGCATGGGTGCAGACGCAGCGAGCGGCAACGACGGAGATACTCCGGTGTGCTGAGGACACGGAAGAGACGGGGGTAAAGGGAAGGCGGAAGAGAAGCTCACCGCGAAGCCGGCGGTGGCCTCCGTTGTCTCGGGGGTGGTCGGAGTCGTAGACGGCGTGGAGCTTCTACGGTGGTGCTCTGATGGTCATGGACGGGGCAGAAGCTACAGGCACGGCCAGCTCCTCCTCTGCGGTGCGCTCGATACGGTCGGGGCTGGGGAAGCTCCTCCAGTACTTCTCGGTTCTCAGCATGGATTGAGGCGGCGGCGGGAAGGCGGTGGCCGTGGCATCGCCTATGATGGGGATTTGGCGTGGCCGAGGTGAAAAGGGAGGGGAACGGGACCAACAGGGGTGGGGTGGTTGGCGTGTCCACCGGAAGCTGGGGATAAGAAGGAGGCCAGGGGTTAGCTGCACGCGGTCGACATTAGCAGGGCATGCCGCGCGCGCGAAGTATGGAGCGTGGCGGACTGCTGCTGCTCCCTCTCTCTGAATACTGCTGTTAACGGAAGGTGCAACACTTACTAAAGCTCTGAACTCTGCTTCTGCTGTGCTGATATTTGCCCTTTAGTTTTCATAAACGAAAACAAATTTGCCTAGATTTTGAATAGGAGGAAGATTTGAACAGAACCTTGAATGAGCTCCAAATAGCTAGAAAAATCTAGAAGGTTGACGGCAGCAAAACAACGCGGTTGTACAGATAGGCATTTCAAGGAGTAAGATTTGGAGAAGAGCAAAAATGATTTAGTTAGGATTGATCGGGTCTAAGGGTAGATGATGCGAGTGTATGTGTGTTCCACCATAAACGGGTAGGATTTTGATAGCTTAGATTTAGCTAGGTGGTTCGGTTGATCAAGAGAGAAAAAGGTTTAGCTAGATACGGTTAGACTAGGGTAGAACAAATAGGGTAGATAAGATAGGAGGGTAGATTAGAGGGTTTAGCCTAGAGAGCAACAAAGAACGAACAAAAGAATTCAAACCAAGCTTGAACAAAAGAATATAGGAAGGGGAAAATAAAAGGAAGGTCACATGAAAATATTAAGATCACAAAGAGTGACACAAGATAAAAGAGGATCAAGTAATAATTGAATGGAAGAAAGTCCAAGAATAAAAATATCAAGCAAGGATGGATTTTATATAGAAGAAGCAAGGTATGATTTAAATGTAGAGGATCCCCATAGAGAATATGAGCATGGTTCAGACACGGCAGAAATAAACAAGGTCCCATATAGAATATATGGTAGATTAATAACAAGAGCATGTGGCAAGCGTATATGGACTGGATCCACGCATAAGCACACATGGTCATATGGTATGAATTAAAATACACATGGCAAATCTAAAGGGAACCCATATGTGCATAATGTGGTGGAAGTAGATCTAGTTTATATGGATAAGATGTAAGAGGGATGGATCCACACAACATCAAATGGACATGATTTGAATCACAAGGCAAAATAAGAAGAGCCCACTGGTCATATATGTGGTAGATTTGAGATAAGATCATATTGACAAGAGATAGTAGCATGTTAGTAGGTGGAAAGAATTAAAAAGATATGCCCCCAACTCAACTTGGACATTTAACATTATATTAAAAGTCAGATACAATATATCAAGAAGCAAATACAATATAAATGCATATGGGGTAAGAACCAAATAAATGGGGTTTTATATGATGCTCAAATGCAATGTGGCATGGTGACATGAGCATGATATAATGATGCTGCAAGAATAGCATGTAGCAAGTAGCACTATATAGACTAGTCAAGTAGCATTGCAAATATTAGACAATTGGGATGCTACAACTCTCCCCCACTAAACAAGAATCTCGCCCCGAGATTCTAGGAAGAAGAAGATTCAAAGAGGGCAGGATACTCGGAACGGAGGTCGTCCTCACGCTCCCAAGTGGCTTCATCAACGGAATGGTGAGACCACTGCACCTTGCAGAACTTGATAGACTTGTTGCGAGTCTTCCATTCTGCGACTTCAAGAATTGTAATACCTCAGACATTACGCTCTAAGTTCAAGCCTGGACGAACCAAAAGTGGATAAGTGACTCTACCGCGGAGGCCCAAGGCTACCCACGTGTAGGCCCGTCGAAGCGGAGTAGGGCACGGTACCGGCCTACCACCTTATCCACTTTCAAGAACATCGGGACAAGAGCGAAGTTTAATGTGTAACACGACCACGACATACACAAATGAGTATGTATGCCTGCGACTTACAATAGACATCAGAGTCACACCATCTAAAAGAAATAAAAATATTGCAACGCCATACGACAAGATCCAAATATCCTAGATAGGTATAATATTTTAGGATATCTCCTCATACATCAAGCAACAGAGTATCAAGCGGAAGCGGAATACAAGATCCGAGTACGGATAAGAAGCAAATCGGCATAAGATGCCACAGAACGAAGCACATCACGCTCACAGATCTCACGGATCTCCATCCCCGGAATCTCTACACCTGATGGTCATTCCCACCATCATCCGTCTCCTCAACCCAGTAATCTTCCTGAGAGTATACCTGTCCATCTGAACCAAATATTTACCGTGTGAGACCCTAGGGGTACTCAGCAAGTCTTAATGCATCTAAAGGGAACAACCTGGGGGTGACGCAATTGCAGCGAAAGATAATATCTACAAAGAGCTATAGAGACTCGCTACACATCCGCCCAACCAAAGATGGACGAACGCCCGTTAATTAATAGCAACAGTTATATAAGCAACATAAAGAACCTCGCACGTCCTCCTTCTCGCTTACCCACGAGAAGGCGGACGAACAACCCATCCATTAGCAATTTTATTAACCATTCCATGAGTGTTGTACTGATTACTAGTCATGTCTTAGTCCGATTAAAGGCGGTACTTTAGTTATGCTTGTCTATGATCGAGAAACTGTGCTCCAAGTCGTCCATAACCGCGGACACGGCTTTCAGAAAGATTTACCCTGGAGGGGTGCACAAATAGCAACACACACATGATCAACCTCGGAAAGAACCAAATAAAACGCAACGAGGCCTCACGACAAAGCATTCACATGATTCATAAATCATTTCAGGGGGCCACCCCAATAATCTACCCGCAACGAAGTTGGCCGGCTCCGAGACGGACCCAGGGTTTGCGAGAACGGCTGTAAACGACTGGGAACCCGAAAGTGTGACTGAGCTTGTCGATACCGCGAAATCGTGCCGCGATCCTAAACAATACAGGTGCTCCACGCACAATCGTAAATAAAGCGATAAAGCATGGCATAAGTACATGATAGTAATAAAGCCCCAAACTAGTTTGTGGCCCCAAGAAATAAAGTGCGAATCAAGATCAGGCAATGGGGGATTCATAGAGTCTCCCGTATATGGATAGTGCGAATAGTCAAGGAACAGGAATCAAGTACTCGGGGTCCTACGGGACACAAGTGAGCTTAAAGAACCAAATGGCAGATAATGCTTACCGATGCCTCTTTCATTAGTTCTCTACTCACATTAAGTTGTTTAGGTACCTCATTATCCAAAGACTCGCACAAACCCTACACATGCAATTCTATGACTCGCATGGCTCAAACAACTCCTGCAACGTGGCTGTGGCACGCTCGCTATGGCCACCTGAATTTCAACTCCCTCGGAAAACTTGGGCGGAACGAGATGGTATGTGGCATGCCCATTCTGAACCATCCTGATGCTTTGTGTGACAGCTGCTTGGCCAGGAAACACCTCCGTGCTCCGTTCCCACACCTGGCCAAGTTCCGCGCCGACAAGCCACTCGAGCTGGTTCATGGCGACATCTGCGGGCCGATCACACCCCCGACTCCGAGCGGCAAGAAGTTGTTCCTTCTCCTCGTCGATGATAAGAGCCGCTACATGTGGGTAGTGCTGCTGGAAAGGAAGAGCGACGCGACCGAGGCGATCAAACGCTTCCGCTTGATGGCTGAGCTGGAGTCCGGTGAACGCTTGCGCACGCTCCGCACGGACAGAGGAGGGGAATTCACGTCCGCACACTTCCTCGACTACTGCGCCAACAATGGCATCCAGCGGCACCTCACGGCCCCTTATTCCCCTCAACAGAATGGGGTCGTGGAGCGCCGGAACCAAACCATCGTTGCCATGGCGCGCAGTCTCCTGAAGGTGAAGGACATGCCCGGCGTGTTCTGGGGTGAAGCGGTCACCACCGCTGTGTACCTGCTGAATCGGGCACCCATGCAGAGTGTCACCGGCATGACCCCATACGAGGCATGGCACGACGTGCGCCCGGACGTCACACACCTGCGCACATTCGGGAGTGTCGCGCATGTCAAGGACGTGCGGCCTCACCTGAAGAAACTCGAGGATCGGAGTCGTCCAATGATCTTTATCGGGTACGAGCAGGGCAGCAAGGCATACCGCTGCTACGATCCCGTCGAGAAACGTGTGTGCGTCAGCCGCGATCTGATCTTCAACGAGAAGGCCAAGTGGAGCTAGGCCGAGGAATCGACTGCTGGCTCTGGCGGCGGAATCTCGTTCATGGTGGACTACCTGACCATGTCTGAGCCGCTCGAGCCACAGGGGAGTGCTCCAGGAGCGCCTGCCACGCCGACCACGCCAGTGTCTGAACCTGTCGCTCCGACTGGACACGACGCCAGGGTCCATGATGACTCCCGCCGCGCCATCACCTGCGACGCCGCCACAACCACCGCAAGTCGAGTTCGCGTCGCCGCCCACGAGCACTGCGTCCCCGCTAAGACACTGCAGACAGCGGCGCCCACCCTCATCGCTTCAGAACCATACAGAACATCCTCGACGCTGGGCCAGCACAAGACGGTGAACACGAGGATGACGAAGAGGAGCTGCACCTGGCTGCATCAGACGGGCCCAAGTCGTTCCGTGAAGCGGAAGAACACGCATGCTGGAGGCAGGCCATGCGAGACGAGATGGACTCGATCACCGAGAATGGCACCTGGGAGCTGGCCGTCCTTCCAGCAGGTCACCGCCCCATCGGCCTCAAATGGATCTTCAAGGAGAAACGCGACGAGAGTGGGGCCGTGCAAAAGTACAAGGCCCGCTTGGTGGCGAAGGGGTTCGTGCAGCGCCACGACGTGGACTATGACGAGGTGTACGCGCCCGTCGCACGACTCGAGTCAGTACGCCTCCTCTTAGCGCTCGCCGCGCATGATGGTTGGCCGGTGCATCACATGGATGTGAAGACCGCCTTTCTCAACGGCGAGCTGGACGAAGAGGTCTATGTCAATCAGCCTCCAGGGTTCGAGGCACCGGACATCGGCGGCAAGGTCCTGCGTCTGCGCAAGGCCTTATACGGCCTGAAGCAGGCCCCACGCGCCTGGAATTCAAAGCTGGACAGCGTGTTGCAGCATCTCGGCTTCTCCCGCTGCCCATCGGAGCATGCCCTGTACAAGCGCGGCGAAGGAAGTGACTGAATCCTGCTGGGCATCTACGTGGATGATCTGATCATCACTGGCAGCAGCGAGCGTGGGATCTCTGTGTTCAAAGAGGAGATGAAGAAAACTTTCTGCATGACTGACCTTGGCAAGTTGAGCTTCTACCTTGGGCTGGAGGTGGAGCAGAGCAAGACTGGCATCGTGGTGACTCAAGCTGCTTATGATCGAAAGATACTGGAGAGATGTGGAATGGATAAATGCAATCCCTGCTCAACACCCGCTGAGAACAGACTCAAGCTCACCAAGAACAGCACTGCAACATCTGTGGATGTCACCGAGTATAGAAGCATCGTCGGCAGTCTGAGGTACCTTGTGCATACATGTCCAGACATCACTTTTGCAGTTAGCTATGTGAGCCGTTTCATGGAAAGGCCCACGGTGGAGCACCAAGCTGCTGTCAAGCACGTGCTCCGGTACATCGCCGGCACGCTGCGCTTTGGATGCTGGTTTCCGAGGGGGACTGATGGAGCTCAGCTGGTAGGCTTCTCTGACAGCGATCATGCAGGAGATCAAGACGATCGCAAGAGCACTTCCGGGGTCTTCTTCTTCCTGGGAAGTAGCCCAATCAGCTGGCAATCACAGAAGCAGAAAATCATCACTCTCTCCTCCTATGAAGCTGAATATGTTGCTGGAACCGGCGCTGTCTGTCAAGGGGCTTGGCTGGCGCGGTTGCTAGGCGAACTGACAGATGAAGATGCACGGAAGTTCGAGCTCTTCGTCGACAACAAATCTGCTATCTCCCTGAGCAAAAACCATGTGTTTCATGAGAGAAGCAAACACATCGACCTTCGATGTCACTTCATCAGGGAGTGCGCTGAGGCTGGCAAAGTAGAGGTGAAGTATGTCAACACTGAAGAACAGCTGGCTGATATCTTGACGAAGCCCTTGGGAAGAATCAGGTTTCAGAAGCTGCGATCCAAGATTGGCATGATAGAGAATAAGACTGTGCTCAGGATTAGGGAGTGATTGTTAGCCTTATAATCCTGTGCACGTATTTGTTTTAGTTCCTTGTTCTGAATTTGGGCTGTCACGAGTTCTGTTCGTGGCATGCTGTAGCTAGGTTGGACCAGTTCTCTTCTAGCCCTGGTCGTAGGAGTAGCGGACGACATGATCAGATCGTGCTTGTTAGTCGTGGGATGGCGCGACCGTATCGGATCGATCCCTGATCTTTCGCTCCTTTTTGTTTTCACTTGGATGAATAAAAGGAAAGACAGACAGTGAGACAGAAAAGCTGCACGCTTTTGGCAGCGCAAAACTCTGAACTTTTTCCCTTCGCTGTATCTCTCTCACTGATTCGATCGCGAGGTAGCAGAAGGGGTTCAGGAGAACAAACACATGGTGCCCAGGAAGCCGAGAAGAAAAGAAGAGGAGAAATAGATGGCCAGGATTTCAGAGAAGTGGTCTAAACCACCAGCAGGATGGACAAAACTCAATGTTGATGGCCCGTGGATGGACAGAGAGCGAGCGGGAGGTGCCGGCATGGTCCTACGGGATGACGAAGGCAACATTATATTTGCTGCTTGTAGACACCTGAAGAGTGCAACAACCCCTTGAAACAGAAATTCTTGCTTGCAATGAAGGTCTAGCACTTGCGCTAGAGGATACAGATAAGAGCATCATCCTGGAGAGTGATTGTCTAAAAGCAACAAACATGATTAATGGTGCAAACTGTAACAAATCACAGGTCGCAGTACTAGTTCACGAGGCCAAGAAGCTCTGGCAAGGAGAGCGAGAGTGTCAGGTTAGACACATTGGTAGAAATGCAAATGGTGTTAGTCACACCCTTGCTAAGTTAGGCTATATGTCGAGTCTAACTAAAGTTTGGCTCCGCCATGGACCTCACATTATTAGATCCGGTTGTAACCAGGATGGCTGTCAAAGGCCTTATAATTAATAAATTTTTATTGGAAAAAAGAAAGACGGTGCTCGAGGAGAGACGGTGCTGGGAAGACGCCTTTTCTCGTTCGTGTTGGACTCGGACGCGTGTCGGTGAAACAGGTTCCAGAATCCAGATCCACGCCCCCGTCGAAAAAGAAAAGAAAATCTCAATCCCAACCCGATTGATCTCAATTCAACCCCAAAGGCAGCCGCCATGGTCCACTCAGGCTGCCATGCAGCCGGGATAGCATCGTTGTTTCGCCGCTGTTACAACCGCCGCCGCGGCTACGAGCCGATCCCGCCTTGCGAGGCGGAGGAGAAGGCGGGAAGCGGAAAAGCGCAGATGGAGCTCTGCGAGGGGGAGGAGGAGGAGGACGATGAGGATGGATGCAAGAAGGAGCTCTACGAGGAGGCAGCGGTATGGAAGAAGCTAAAGGAAGAGGGAGAGAGCCATGAGGCGTGCGGCGAGTGGCTCTTGGCCAGGTTCAGGAGCGGTGGTGGGACGAGCTTCGCCGCCTACAAAGATTTGCACTACGCGGCTTTCTTCTACGCCCAAGCCGGAAGCTGTAAGTACAGTACTTTTTTTTACTGTCAGTCTGCAAGGGAGACTCTTCGCGCCAAGGGAGACCTTCCCATTGACGACTACAAGAGGAAGTCCACGGGATATATGAAGCCGACGGATCATGACTGGAGTCGGCGACTGTCCCGCCTGTTCTCTACCACTAGCATAGCTCACGACAGATATTACCTCCTTGGCCTTGTTGAAAGGCTCCTATATGTGTCCTTGCTAACAAATCTAGCTCCTGGTTCGAAGAATCAAGATGTAATAACAGTGTAGTTTTGTTATCTATCTAAAAATATCTCCAGATTAGAAGCACATCAGGCCCCATAATTTGTCAAACTTGAGCATCCCAGGGAGGAGTATACAGGAGCATTTAATTTTTCCATTGCAATAGGAAACATAAACTTAGAGAGTTGAAGTTGAACACCATCACATGATATGTAGTATCAGCCTCCTAAATCTTGGCACGACTCTCCAGATTTAAAGTCCTCAAAGTAATCATAAATAGATATTTTGTTAAGGCTACAGTGTTTGATAATAAGCTGTTGAGAGAGTTGTTTCTTATTATTATTTATGGTGCTGCTCAAATTGGTGATAGGGAGTTGTTTTTGTAGAATTTGCTGGGATTTGTAGTGACTTGAATATACCATCCTTAATTGGTGGTGATTTCAATATCATCCGGTTGGCCTGTGAGAAAAACAAACCTGGGGCTTGCTCAAAGTTTACTGATATTTTTAATTCGATTATTAACACGTATGCTTTGAGGGAGATTTTTTTTTTGGAAGTCAATTTACTTGGTCTAATAACCATCAAATTCCTACTCTAGAGAAGTTAGATAGGATTTTGGTCAACTGTGGCTGGGAGGACTTGTTCCCCTTGACTCAGGTTAAGAAAATTCCTAGAGTCATGTCATACTTGTGAAGGCATTAAGAATATTTCTAGAGAGTTTAGGTTTGAGAAAACTTGGCTGGATCATCCTGAGTTTCATGACAGAGTTCAGGTTGCTTGGAACTCCTCTGGTAGGTTGTCTGATAGTATTAGTTTGATTCAGCATAAACTTAAAATGGTTAAAAAAAGTTTGAAAGGTTGGGGGATTAATGTGAGAGGTCAGTTCATTAAAGAGAAAAAATATCTCTTGATGGAATTAGAAGTTTTAGAAACTCTAGAAGAGGATTTTTTGTTGTCTAGTGATCAGTTTCAGAGGAAAAGTTACATCCAATTCAGATTGATGCAGTTGTATGAAGAAGAATATAAGTTTTGGTTTAGTAGATCCAGTGCTAAATGGTTGTTGCACGGGACAATAATACGGCTTATTTCCATCGTATTGCTAATGGTAGAAAAAGAAAAAATATGATGTATTCTTTAAACAAGACCAAGATGAAGTCATCAAACTCACCAGTTGGAGGTTAAACACGGACTAAAACAACTCTACTAGAGGAAAAGGCCGTCTTGTTAAAGGTATTGATCGGGTGCTTGTCAGTGATGGGTGGATTTAGGCATGTACCTCAAATGGGCCTGAATCCATGATTCCTACCCACTCCTATCTCTAGGATCAAAGACCTGAAGGTATGCATATAGAAGCTCTCAACCCACCTGAACTATGGGGCTGCAAGACGGCTCTCTGGAGGTCTAGAAGACCCGACGCGCATACAAGGGAGATCACAAATCAACGTGACATGCAAGACAAGATGATGACCTGAAGTGACTAAGGGAAACTGGCACCATCGACGCATATAAGTACCTGAAGACATTCATCTGAAGAGGACATGCCATAATTACCCAAGTCTTAATCATTAGCCCTAGTCATAAACCCTGGATTCATCTCTCGTTGGGTAAAATTGTAAACCCACTAAGATCATCTGTATCCACTTTGTACAATCTCTTGATCATCTTATGAATAAAGTAAGAGGTAATCCTTCCCATTATACACATATTATCTTCTTTGTCTTTGAAGATCCAAACCTGCCAACACAAGCCGATTGCCGAATAAATAAACTCTCTTTCGTTCCTCGGAAGTGAGAATGCAGAGGGATTATGAAAACTATTCTTCATCAATATGTTTATATGAGGAGGGACGACCAGAGATTGATTGAAACAATGTCCCAAGTCTTAAATATGCATGCTATATTAATTCATGGTTAACTAATGGCGGATAAGTTATGGGGACCTTAAAACTCACAACGGTGGTTGGGCATTATGTCTTAATAATTCCCTTGCTTGCTTGTAATCGGCCTTGGGATCAAACACTAGTGGTGTAATTGCTCAGTAACTTGGTTGTACCTATTTCACCTATTTATGACTCCTATCTAAAATAAATAATAAAAGACTATACGTGTGCTTCACTAATTATGACAACCAAACTAATTAAATAACTATTTATCTAAACACTTGCTTCCTTGAGTTACTTGCTTTCACTTTACTTGATTTACTTTTAATTACTTTTATTTTACTTGCAATAGTTTACTTCCTATCTTTACTTTCAATATTTTACAGTTTTCTAGTTAGAAGCAAAAAGTATCCTACACATTCTAGTTCATTGTTTTGCATAGAAGACCTTATAAGTGGGTTATAGGGCTTTAGAGAATAGATAGTTTTCCTTTAGCTCATTGTGGGTTTGACACTCAAATACTTATCGAATTATACTACAGTGGTTCTCTGTCCTTGGGGATTATCAACCACCACCTCCTCCAGCAGCCAATGGCTCTGAAATATAGCCATCTATCATCCATATTTAAACTGGATATTAGTCATATTCTTGATGAAATATCTCTTAAACCCTGCCACTAATGCTAATATTCAGATGGGTATGCAATCATTTCTTCTTGTATTTTTCTTGCGCACATAATGTCGTTTAAAGGAGGGAATCATTACATTAAAGTCAAAGATACGATATTTACTTCAACTAGAATAAACGAGGAGCCGTCCAACGAAGGCAGACACCGTAACGACCAACTATACAGCCGGAGCAAAAATTCCGACCATATAGCTCCGGTCGTATAGTTGGCGCCACCATCGTTAGGTCAAACAGAACAACTTTTATGAAGGGACCCCTATATAAAAAAGCCTCAGGCGACGAAAAAACCGCTCGCGCTATCTCTCGCTCCACCCTAAAGAAGCCAGACTCTGCCAAAAAGCCGCCTCAGATCTCCAAACCCTTCTCCATTGTTGGGTTCGCAGTATAGAAAACAAAAAATTTCCTACGATGAAAACTATACGCCAAGATCTCTCTAATAGATACAGAGCAACGGGTGGATATACATCCATGGAGAACTTACCCTCGAAGACAACAGAGTTTTGTTAACGAGTTGGAACTCGTGGATGATGTAGTCGTACACTTGTCGATCTCAAGATCGTGTGGAAGTCCGAGCGCCGCAAATCAGCAGCGCATCCATCCTCGCACACACGTTCAAGCCACCGGACAACCTCCACCTCCTTGCTCCGAATCAATGAAGCAAAGAACTCCTTCCCACGCAGCACGGAACATGTATCTCGCTAATCTAAGACCATGGGGGAATATCTAGAGGGGGAGAGAGATCCTTCACGAGAAGGTGTGCTTTGTGAGGGAGGATAGGGGGGATTTTTATAGGAGAGAGGGGCTCCTCCCCTCCCATGGTCGGCAGCCAAGGGGGGTGCCCCCACCTCTTCCTCATTCATGTGGTGGAAGCTCCACTCACATCAATTCAAGCTCCACCCAAAATTCCACTCATATGCATTAAATTTCCACCAAATTTAATGCAACTCTCAATTAATAAAACTCTTTTATTTATTTTATTCAGAATTTTGTTAATTACTTTAATTAACAAACATTCACATAAAACCCCTTGCAACATTTCAATATCACATGCAGAACCACTTTCTATAATTTCACCCGAAACAATTCCGGTTTCTATCGAAACAATTCCTACGCTTTGCAATCCTTTTGTCTGAAACATATGTGCTCCAAAATGGTGTCCGGCAACCCTTAAGTGTGTCATCCTACGGTTCGCGAATAATGCAGACATGATTGAGACTCCTCTCAGATCAATAATCGAAGCGGACACGAGATCCATACTGATTCCTACACATTCAACGATGACTTCTGTGATCGTGAGAACCTTTAACGCTAGTAACTTAATCCCTTTGTCTCATGATATAATACATGTCCGAGATTCGATCATCGGTATCCAAATACCTAGTTTGATCTCGTTACCGACATGCACTCTTTTCTCATTCCCGTGATATAACATTCTAGTGATCACATCACTTGCTTGCAAGCTATCTTAATCTGATATCACCGAGAGGGTCCAGAGTATATCTATCCGTCATCGGGATTGACAAATTCCACTCTTGATCCATGAGCCTCAACATAACACCTTCGTAGCACTAAACCCACTTTTATAGTCACCCTGTTACGGTGTGACGTTTGATGTTATCAACATACTCTTCCGGTGTTAGCAATTAACATGATCTCATGGTCGACTAAGATTACTTCGTATGATGTTATAGCAATGTAAACATAATGACTTTGATCGTAATGTTATACATCGGATGAATGTTCATCACATCATTTCACAAATGTTGTGACCTCGTTATTAACAACATCCAATGTCCATGATCAGGAAACCTTGATCATCTTGTTAATCAACGAGCTAGTCTGGAAGAGAGGAATAACTAGGAACCCTTTTTGTTTATTAAACACACATGTATTGACATTTCCTATCAATAAAATTATAGCATGCAAAATAAACATCTATCATGTACAAGGAATACATAATAACAACTTTATCATTGCCTCTCAGGGCATATTTCCTTCAGTCTCCCACTTGCACTAGAGACAATAATCTAGTTTACATAGTGATAAATCTAACACCCATGGAGTTTTGGTGTTGATCATGTTTTGCCCTAGGGAGAACTTTAGTTAACGGATCTGCTACATTTAGGTCCGTGTGTACTTTACAAATCTTTATATCTTCATCCTTGACATGCGGGCGGATGAAGTGAAATCGGCGTTTAATATGCTTGGAATTCTTGTGAGACCTTGATTCCTTGGTGTTGGCTATGGCTCCATTGTTGCCACAGTAGATCACCATTGGGTCCAATGCACTAGGAACCACACATAGTTCCGTTATGAATTCCTTCATCCAAACCGCTTCCTGTGTCGCTTCTGAAGCAGCAACATATTCTGCCTCCGTCGTTGATCCAGCCATCACAGGTTGTTTGGAACTCCTCCAACTAACTGCTGCTCGCTCAATGTAAATACGATCCAATTGAGACTTAGAGTCATCCGGATCGGTGTCAAAGCTAGCATCGACATAACACTTAGCGACTAGCTCTTCTTCACCTCCGTATACAAGAAACATATCCTTAGTTCTTCTCAAGTACTTAAGGATATTCTTGACCGCTATCCAGTGTTCCGAACCTAGATCAGATTGGTACCTACTAGTAAAACTAATAGCATGTGCCACATCCGGTCTTGTACATAGCATGGCGTACATTATAGAGCCTATGGCTGAGGCATAGGGGATCTTATCCATTATCTCTCTTTCTTCCGTCGTAGCTAGACTTTGAGTCTTACTCAATGTATTGGCTTGCAACATGGGTAAGAACCCTTTCTTACTTCCGTCCATATTAAACTTCTTTAATATCTTATCAAGGTATGTACTCTGGGATAGCCCAATTAGGCGTCTTGATCTATCTCTATAGATTTTAATTCCTAATATATATCATGCTTCACCAAGGTCTTTCATCGAAAATTTGCTGTTTAGATAACTTTTAACACTATTTAAAAGATCTATATCATTTCCAATCAATAATATGTCATCCACATATAATATCAGAAATGTCACATTGTTCCCACTCACTTTCTTGTAAATACAAGCCTCTCCATAAGTTTGGACAAATCCAAACTCTTTGATCACCTCATCAAAGCGGAGATTCCAACTCCGGGATGCTTGCTTCAGTTCATAGATGGATCGCTGAAGTTTGCATACCTTATCAGCATCCTTAGGATCGACAAAACCCTTAGGCTGTATCATATACAACTCTTCTTCAATATTACCATTGAGGAACACAGTTTTGACATCCATCTGCCATATTTCGTAATCGAAATATGCAGCAATTGATAAAATAATCCTAACCGACTTAAGCATCGCTACGGGAGAGAATGTCTCATCGTAGTCAACTCCTTGAATTTGTCGAAACCCCTTTGTGACAAGTCGAGCTTTATAGATGGTCACATTACCATCAGCATCAGTTTTTCTTTTGAAAATCCATTTATTCTCAACGGCCTTTCGATCGTGAGGTAAGTCCACCAAGGTCCAAACCTAGTTTTCATACATGGATTTCATCTCGGATTTCATGGCTTCTAGACATTTGTTGGAAGCCAGGCTCATCATCGCTTCTTTATAAGTCGCAGGGTCATCTATTTCATCAATCATGAAATTCATAACAGGATTGCCGTACAGTTCAGGAGCTACATGTGTCCTTCTTGACCTGCGAGGTCCGGTAGTGTCCTCTTTCGGAGTTTCCTGATCAATATCATTAGCTCTCTCTTTATTAGGTGAAGTCAAGTCCGAAACAACTTCCGGTGCTGCGCTACTCGCCATTTCATGAAGAGAAGGTTCAGTAGCCTCTTTGAGTTCTACCTTCCGACTACTCACACCTTTCGCGAGAAACTCCTTCTCAAGAAAGGATCCATTCTTGGCAACAAAAACCTTGCCCTCGGATCTGTGATAGAAGGTATACCCAATCGTTTCCTTAGGGTATCCTATGAAGACGCATTTTTCCGCTTTGGGTTCGAGTTTATCTGGCTGAAGTTTCTTCACATAAACATCGCATCCCCAAACTTTAAGAAATGACAGCTTAGGTTTGTCTCCAAACCATAATTCATACGGTGTCGTTTCAACGGATTTAGATGGTGCCCGATTTAAAGTGAATGCAGCGGTTTCCAGTGCATAACCCCAAAATGACAGTGGCAAGTCAGTCAGAGACATCATAGATTGAACCATATCCAATAAAGTACGATTACGACGTTCCGACACACCATTACGTTGTGGTGTTCCGGCAGGCGTGAGTTGTGAAACTATTCCACAATTTTTCATATGTGTGCTAAACTCGTAACTAAGATACTCTCCTCCACGGTTGGACCGCAGAAATTTGATCTTTCTGTTACGATGATTTTCCACTTCATTCTGAAATTCCTTGAATTTTTCAAAAGTTTCAGACTTATGTTTCATCAAATAGATATACCCGTATCTACTCAAAGCATCCGTGAAAGTAACAAAATAACGATATTCACCTCGCGCCGACACACTCATTGGTCCACACACATCAGTATATATGATTTCCAATAAATCTGTCGCCCATTCCATTGAACCAGAAAACGGTGTTCTAGTCATCTTTCCCATAAGGCATGGCTCACATGTATCAAATGATTCAAAATCAAGTGATTCCAAAAGTCCATCAGAATGGAGTTTCTTCATGCGTTTAATGCCAATATGACCTAGATGGCAGTGCCACATATATGTAGATATATCATTACCAAGTTTAACCCTTTAAGCATCAACACAATGAATATGCATAATACTACTATCGAGATCCAATAGAAATAAACCATTCAACACAGGTGCATGACCATAAAAGGTATTATCCATATAAATCGAACAACCATTGTTTTTAGATTTAAAGGAATAACCACTTCGCATCAAACACGATCCGAATACAATGTTCATGCTCAGTGCAGGCACAAAATAACAATTATTTAGATTTATCACTAATCTCGACGGCATATGGAGAGGCAGTGTTCCAACGGCGATCACATCGACTCTTGATCCATTGCCGACCCACATCGTGACCTCATCCCTTGATAGTTGTCACTTGTTCTGCAACCCCTGAATCGAGTTACATATATTAGCAACCGATCCTGTATCAAATACCTAGGTGCTACTGCGAGTACTAGTCAAGTACACATCAATAACATGTATATCACATATACCTTTGTTTGCCTTGCCGGCCTTCTTGTCCGCCAAATACTTGGGGCAGTTGCGCTTCTAATGGCCAGTCCCCTTGCAATAGTAGCACTCGGTATCAGACTTAGGGCCAGCTCGGGTTTTTTTCAGAAGCATTATAACTCTCCATGGCAGCATGGGTATCGAAAATCATTTTCAATTCTCCCATGGTATCAAAGGCATTGCCATTTTCAAAACGCTTTCGAAGTTCTGGCTCTAGCCCATACAGTATGCCGCAATGAACTAAGTTGTGGTCCTCCTGATGAGTTATATAGACATTATTTTCCTTGTCAGGGGCATCAGGAGCTGGTGGGGGCCTAGCGGCGCCTCTAGCACATATTGCTTTTGTGCAGCAGTGAGGAGAATCCTCAAATTCATAGCCGAGTTGGTGAAGTTGCTACCATTCGCAGCAAGTTTCTTTTTCTCCATGAACACATTGAAATTAAAAGCAGGTGGTGCCATCTACAACAGAATTTATAAATTTTATTTAGACTAAGTTTATGATAGATTGAGTTCAACTAATCCAAATTACTAATGAACTCCCACTCAAAAACGATATCCCTCGTGTCTTTTTGGTGATTACATGAACCAAATTCACTACACCAAGTCCGATCATCACGTGAGTCGGTGTAGCTTCAAAGGCGAGCATCTATATTGGCATCATATCAACTATATGACTCATGCTTAACCTTTCGGTCCGTGTTCCGAGGCCATGTCTGTACATGCTAGGCTCGTCAAGTAAGAACCTTAGTATCCGCGTGTGTAAAACTGTCTTACACCCGTTGTATGAAAGTGCGGAATCGAGTACACCCGATCATCACGTGATGTCTCGAAACATGATCCATAGAACAGTGCATACTGAAGGAAGAACATATTTTATCTTGATATCTAAATGAGGGATCATCTTACAATGCTACCAAAAGCGCCAAACTAGCAGTATAAGATGAAAACATCTAATGTGTAAAGTGAGATGATATGGTCCACGCATTTGATCTCTATCATTTGCATCGTGATATGATATCTATCATTCCTTTGTGTGTAAGGCCAAGGTCTATGGAACTTACACGTTAAGTGTGTTGTGAGAGTATCTATCATACATCTACTTACAACAATACCATATCAAGACACTAGCCCAGCAACGATCTAAACTAGACGCCTCTAATTTATCAATTGTAAGTTTTACGTGGCCTAGGGCATTCGGAGATAGAACCGGTCTTACCTACGAACATGAACCACAACGAGGATAACCAAGTTATTAGCAACTCGTTGTAAATCAGATATTGACTCTAGTAGCAACTTTCACAAGGATTGTGGGTGGAGACCACCCGACTTCGATTCGGTGAAGATCAACACTGATGCAGGAATTTATGTTGAAGAGCTGAAGGGTGGAGCAGGAGGGATCGCTCAATCTTCGACTGGCTTGGCTTATTTTATGATACCTTTTATTACTCTTAGACTAGGCAGTAGCATAAATTGAATCCAACGGCTTAAATGCGTGGGCATTTTAGACTTTTTCATGCGCTGGAGCTGGATCAAGCGCTCACATGTCAAGCTCCATCTTTGGTTCTTCTTTTGCTCATGACCGGCGGAATGAAGCGCAACCACTCGCTCGCCTTCATCAACACCACCAGCTGCTGCCGCTCATTAACTCTTCGTTCGGGTCCGCCACCGATGACCTAACCGACGCTTAGAGCTCCACCTCCGCATACCGTGCCCTTGGAGCGGACATGGTTTACATGGTCAAGACCGAGCAACTCGCCTGCACCGCAGAAGCAGGCCTTACTTCTTCTCCTATCCGGCAATGGTGAATGGACACCCCAACAAGGCCGCAATTGCGATTAGGCCATGGGGAACCAGCAGGACGCAATCCGAGGCACTGCAAACCGAGTCGCCGCCGCCGTCCATGCTTCTTGGGCCCGTTATCGCGCCGTCGTCATTTAGACTCAGAAGACCGCGGCTTGGAGCCCCTCCTGTACTTGACGCATGTATGCACGACACCGATACAGCACAACAGGGCCGCATCGAAGAATGCTTGGCCGTGGTGACTGTTGTGTGGCTGGAGTTACACGACGTGACCGAACAAGATGATCTTCATGTGGCTCAGCTTCTTCGACGTAGCGCAGACCAAGATACGCAACTTGGCCCCCGTTGGGCTGCGCTCCGGTAGGAACGCCTGGGCGGCCGCGGAGACGAGCGCCTCAGACGCCGACGAGCAGGCCCGGGCACCGCCTACCACGACTACACGCAAGCACGCCGGGGTCATCTGGGATCGGACAGGGGCAGCCTAAATCCGGCGGCGGCGGCGTCCGAGATCCAAGAGGGGCGTCCGGGAATCGAATAGGGGCAGGATATGGGGAGGCGAGCTGGGGAGTGCCAGGCGGCGAACATCGCTGCCATGGTTCCGCTCGTACAGAGGTTGGAGACGCTAATTTTTCCCCCCATCTGGTGCCGATTTTACCCTCACGAGGCAGTAGTATGATTTATACTTGTCATCTTTTCAGCACTAGTATAAACTGTTGTGAGCCTTTAGATGGTTGAAAATAGATGGTTGTTATTCATCTGAGGGTACATAAAACTTCTCACTGGCTTCCTGGGAGCTTGGAGCAAACCACTTCCTAGAATTATAGATCCTTTGATAGCGGAGGCGATGTCGCTTCGAGAGGGAGTGATCTTTGCAAAGATACGAGGTTTTTCGCGAGTGGTGTTTGAAGTTGATTGCTTAGAGGTTATTAACCTCTGGGACTCGCGCTATCTCTCGTTCAGTAGTTGGACCAATTCTTTTAGACATTGAAGGGCTAACTTCTAGTTTTAATTCCTTTGTTATTCAGCATGCTAAAAGACCTGCTAATATGCCGGCTCACCTGTGTGCTAAGTATGCTTGTACACAGAGTGAGATGTGATGTTGGATGGCAAGTGTACCTGACTTCCTCACGATCAGCTGTCAGGCTGATAGTGCATGCGCATCTGTCAGCGTTGAATAAAGCCCTGAGATTCCATGCAAAAAAAAACTTCCACAAGGATTGCGCATATGTTTGCAGTGATCAGAATGAACCAGGACGATCCACACGGTGAGACTAGCTCCGATGGAGGTATCATAGGTATTATCATGCATGCCATATTGGCAAAATTCTGACGTAGCATTCTAATTAATGATGAAAGAGATTGTGTTGGTATCATAGGTAAATACGGTATAATAGCACGTAGAATTAGGAAAACTAATCTCAAATGAATCTTGTACACAATTTTACATTAAGATTCTACAAAACAATAAATATACTAAGTCTATGATACCACTACATGATACTCCCTACTTTCCGGTTTACTGGAACTAATCTGAAAAAATATTTGTCACACAATACTCCCCTCTAAGGACAGCATGTATTTAATTAAGAGTAGTAGCCCCTCACTAATTATCCATACATGCGGGTGGGATGGAAAATAAAACCAGTTTGCATGCCCCCGATTGGTTGCATGCGTGTACTTAAAGAGATGGAATTAATGGTGACAGCTAATTGGAGAGAGAAGAAGTCCAATGAAAATTGCATTGGTCAAGATGCAAAACGTTTTGAGCCCTGTAAGCGGAGACAGAGGGAATACTACACATTGTGGAGATAGTATCATGTACTATTATCATATACTCCCTCCGTTCGGTAATATAAGACGTTTTAGCTTTGTGCAATAAGTGTATCTAGACACTTTTTAGTGTATAGATTCACTCTGAACCTCTACGAACCTATACACTAAAAGATGTCTAGATACATTTGATTCACAAACCTAAAACGTCTTACATTTTTGAACGATTCACAATCTAAAACGTCTTATATTTTCGAACGGAGAGAGTACATGGTATTACTATTATACGATACTTCCTATTGTGACTAGCCTGAGAGCAGCTCATCTCCCTATTTTTCCATTTAATGTTTGGAATTTGATTCCATACAACCTCCCCTATTTAATCCCCGCCAAGGAGATAAGAGAGCTCGTACCGGACGCAGAGCCACGGTGACAAAGACCAAGATCGGCCGTGAAGCTGGGGCAAGCACTCGCGCGCTCGCTGACAGCTCCATCTCCATGGATGCAGCGTTGCTCGCGCGCCTCGCCGCCCTGCGGGAGTCGATCCAGGCCGCCGAAGCGAGTGCGGCCGGCGTGGCGCCGCCGGTCGGGGATGCCACCACGTGCATGGAGGCGGTCGTCGAGAGCTGCCGGGCCCTGGAGCTCCTCGTCGCGAAGGAGGCGGAGGCCGCGTCGAAGAAAAGGAAACAGTGGCGGGAGATGAAGGAAAAGGCCCACCGCGTCCAGGCCCAGGTGAAGGAAATCGTCACCGATTTCTGGAAGAACAAGGCGGAGGAGAACTCGAGGGAGGTGGAGGCTCTTAGAACTAGCAAGGCGGAGCTGGAGTCGAAGGTCGAATCCCTGGAGGCGGAGCTGTCTGTGGCCGCGGCGAGGAACGGCCAACTGGAGTCCGAGGCGGAGGCGAGCAAGAAGAATCGCGCGGTCGCAGAGGCTGCTGTTGGAGTTAACCTTGTTATCCCTACTAATTAGCATGTTTATTTCGGTTTGTTTTGATTCATGCATGCATAGTACTAGACTAGAGTGTGAGTGTACGGCAGGTTGAGTCATGCCAAGTTGTGTGTGTCGCATGGCACCGTACATGTGTTGTGGTGGCACTAATGTGTGTGTGCCATTGCATTAGTGATTAGTCTTCTGCATTAGTTGGTTAGTTAGCTGCACGCACCTCTACACTGCGGAGATCGACAGGTCAAGTTGTGAGCAGATCAGCGTGGAGTAAGAAGCGGGAGCAACAGTTGAGCCTTGGTCCTGTGTACGGCGAATCCAACGTTCTGAAAACTTGGCTCACACTCAAGTTGTACGTGGGCAGTTAGGCAGTGGAGAAATTAGTGGAGAGAGTGGTTTGCATGCAAACTGTGTGCGTGCGTGCTACTAGGTCGTATTCTATTTAAGCCATGTAATCAGTTTGCTTTAATAAGTTGAACAAAGAGAAAAGGCACAGAGTTGTGCTGTGCCGCAAAGCCTCTTGTGTGTTTATTCTTGTGTCCAGCTCGTGTGCGTGAGTTTATCTTCTTCCTTGGGCCAAAGCCATCAGCGGCTGTAGCCGCGTTGGAGGTTGAGAATGCCAAGATGGAGATGGACCTGGATGGACTGAGGAGGATGGTGGACGAGATCAAATCCAAGAAGGATGCTACACACCAGAAAGAAGGTGAGGAAAACGAGAGTGCAAAGCATTCGGCTGAATGCACGGGGCTCCTGGATAAGATTTACGTTGGTGTTGAACGCACATGCGGTAACTGAACTTGCTCGGAACGAACGATTTGGTCGCTGAACTCATGAAACAATATGTTCCGGTAGATAAACTTGTTCTGGCCGCTCTCATACAGTCATTGATACGTTTTGGCACCGTATTGGGATGATGTGGCACGGTGTGAATCGTATCTGGACGTTTAAGGGACCCTATGAACTGTAGGGTTCTTTATGCAAAATGAACACATCCCGCGCCATTAGTGACGTGGCCGTTTTCCTGTCCCTCTCCCGCCCTGTGTCCGCCATCAAAGGCGTGGCAGTTGAGCTGCGAAAGGAAAGGGAAAAATCAAGGAGGAGAGAGGCGATCGTGGATCATGGAAGCGATCGTGGAGACGATCTAGGGTTCTACCTCAGTGTCAAGGCCTGTAAACGACTGCAGCATCGACGCCGGTGCAACTTTTCGAGCCATGGCACCTCGGCGTCGCGAGGATGGGCAGTCTCCAACCGTGTACGGTGAGTACTGACCAGTGACCACCTCCATGTCCACCTCCGTCGCCTTCATCACCGCAGTATTAATCAGTTTTGTGCTTGATTTGTAGTTGGTCTATGAGCATAGGTACTTGATTTCAGTGATTTTCCCTCTCACTGTTTGTTGTAACTGAACCTGACGGAAAAAACTGTGCGTCGGGGAGCAGGATCTGGTATGTATAATTTACTCTAGAAGATATGTGTTTGCTTGTCTGTACTAAGGCTAGATTTATTAGTATGTAGATGATGTAGCACACATACTGCTTATCTGAATATTTGTCTGAACATGAAACTCGCATACTGCTTATCTGAATATTTGTGTCTTTGTTCTTAATATATGAATTTAGTGGTTCAATGGTTATGAATGTGTAAATATTGCTTTGGTGGATTTTTTAGGTGCTTTGTACTAATTTTTTGTATGGAATCGATTAAATAACTAGTTTGAATATTGTCCATTGTACCGTCTGAATATTTTGAGTGTATTGTTCTTTATACTATCCGAATCTTTTTGTGTAGATGATCATAGGTAGTACTTCACCATTGCTGTCAACTATAGGTTTTTTTGCTGGCTCTAGGATTAACAGATCATACCTAGGTGGAGTGGTTGATTTGTATGATTTCTGCGAGAGTGACAAGTGGAACCTAAGAGCTTTGAACAATGTTTTGAAAGATACTGACATTGTCATCAAAGAGGAGGCTAGAGTTCTTTGGTGTTTGCCAGGCCAATCAGTTAAGAACTTTGGTTTGACAAATATAACTAGGACGGTGCTACCTAACAACCACCCTACAGAAATCAAAATCCGACGAACGTGCTGACATGAGACGCGAGGCACAAACTGCATACGTGAATTGTGGACTAATACTAGTAGTACTTATATTTATCTAGTCTTTAAACAAAAAAAACAAAATTGCTGAAGTCATCAGAATTAAATTTAAATCTCGAGAATTTAAAATGTTTTGTAGGTAAAACCGTTTATCCGATTTAAGATCCGTTTTCGTCGTTGGCCTAATCACGTCGAGATCTTTAAAACTAGATCCAATGTTGATATGTAAAAAGTTATCCACCAGTAAAACGCGAGTTATTCGGATCATAGTATATAAGTTATCCATCCTATGAATGATTTGTTTCGTCTTAGAACTAGATTTCGCTTTTGGTTGTTATTGATAGATTTTACCTTGCTACTCGACAGGCGTACTACAAATAGCAGAATCTAGCAGGCGTTTCGACCAACTGCTGCGTCGCCACACTCCATGTCGCGACAAAAATCTCCGCCCACTACAATAGAGTCATCCACGACAGCCCAAAGCTAATGCTAATTGGCGTCCGTACTAATTAGCATTTATTTCACAAACACTAAAGTATGAAAGGTAATGGTTGGATAATTATTAGTTAGAAGGAAGGAAAACTCTATAGGTAATGACAGACAAGTATTACCTACAAAGTATGTTAACTTTTTCTATATAGTGTTGATAACTATACTGTGAACACCTGGGTAACTCTACCCTGAACAAAGGAGTAACTCTATAAATAATATGTGGATAACTATTAGCTAGAGGAAAAGGTAACTAAATTGATTTGGCAATGATAGTTATATCTTAAACAAACATGTAAATGTATCTTACACATCTGGATAAGTTTATCAGTACTGGGTTGGTAACAGTTGGCTAGAGTGTAAGCTAACTACATCTACTTTGGTGATGATAGCGCGTAGTAAACACCTAGATAACTCTAACCTGAACATCTGGGTAATTTCATATGTAATGGATGGATAACTAATACCAAGAGAGCATGATAAATATATTGTTTTAGTAATGATAGCTACATGGAAACCACGTGGGTCACTCTACCTTGAACACCCGGATACTTCATTTCTAATGAGTTGGTAACTATACACTAAATGTACATATACCTTACACACTTGGATAAGTTTGTCACTACTGGGTTGGTAACAATTGGCTAGAGTATAGGCTAGCTACATCTACTTTGGTGATGATAGCGCATTGTAAACACCTAGATAACTCTAACCCGAGCATCTGGGTAACTTCATAAATAATAGGTGGATAACTAATACCAAGAGAGCATGATAACTATATAGTTTTAGTGATGATAATTACATGGAAAACACGTGGGTCACTGTACCTTGAACACCCGGATAACTTCATTTCTAATCAGTCGGTAACTATACACTAAATGTAATTATACCTTGCACACCTGGATAAGTTTATCATTACCGGTTGGTAAGAGTTGGCTAGAGTGTAGGCTAACTACATCTGGGTAAAAAATTTACCCATATATAGAATATAAAAGTTATTCTAGTAGATCAGCTTCGTCGTCCTTCGCCGCTCTAGTGAAAGAGGGGGTACTCAACCTCGAAAGACTACTGCATCAAACATCAATCATAATCTTTTAAAGGACCTAAATCTAAGTTTCTTTTACGCACAATAAAATGATAGAGTCTTATACCCCACCCACCCACCACCCTAAGTCGTATTAAACACGTAACGCACAACCAGTAGTCTAGCGGCTCGGCTTCATCGTCCATCACCGCTACCGTGGCGTACGGGTGATGAAGTCTCGGAGGGTGTTAGGGTACCGAGTCTTCATCGGTCATCTATGCTAACGCATCGACGACGGTAAAGTCTCGGTACCCTAACAACTAGGCTACGACGTTCCAAATAAACTTACTCAACACATATGTGAGAACATCTCTACCCAACACGTTTATATGGTGGGTAACTTATGTGTTACGGGGTGGATAACTCACGTGTTAAGGGTGGGTAACTGTTTAGATCCAAAAAAAAAAATATCAAAACATATCAACATGGGATCTAGTTTTAAAGATCTCATCGCGACTAGTCTAACGATGAAAACGGATCCTAAATCAGACAAACGATTTGATCTACAAGACATTTTAAATTTTCGGTTTAATCAAAAACTAGTTAACAGCGCGTGTTCACACCTCGTCACCTCCTGGTTTCGACAACCAGCGACCGGTCTAAGAATATATTTTCCCTATAACTAATGAGGCTGATTGTAGTAACATGACAGCATCAGTTGTCGTTGGAAATAAGATGTTCTCTATTTATGTAGACCATAATGACACCATGAAAGGCTATAGTACTGATGAAGGACGAGACTCGCCGCGTTCTGTCTCAGGTGATCGTCACCGACTTCTGGAAGAACAAGGCGGAGGAGAACTGGAGGGAGTTGGCCGCTCTGAGAACTAGCAAGGTGGAGCTAGAGACGAAGGTCAAATCCCTGGAGGCGGAGCTGTCTGCGGTCGCAGCGAGGAACGGCCAACTGGAGTCGGAGTTGGAGGCAAGCAAGAAAATCTGCGTGGTCTCAGAGGCGGTTGCGGCTGCGTTCGAGGCCGAGAAGGCCAGGTGGAGGTGGAGCTGGATGGACTCAGGAGGATGGTGGATGGGATGAAATCCAAGAAGGATGCTGCAGTAGCCACTACTACTATGCACCAGAAAGAAGGTAAGGCGAACGAGAATGCAAAGCCCTCGAGGTGAATTCACTCGGCTCCTTGATAGGTTGAGTTGATAGCATAAAACTACCACTTTACATGTCAATTTTTCCGAATGGTACCAGTTGGTGTTTCAATCGCAAAAAACTACCACATCAGAACCAAGTTTTCACCAAAAGAGCTGATCCAATCGCGAATTGACACCGTTTCTGACAGCGGGGTCCACATGTAAGGAGAAAAGTTGTTGACGTGGACTGGCCCCACCAGTCAACTCTATTAAAAAATAGTCAAAATATCAAAAAAATAAATAGGTGGGACGTGTTGACCATATCTGAAGGAAATATGCCCTGAGAGGCAATAATAAAGTTGTTATTATGTATTTCTTATATATGATAGATGTTTATTTTGCATGCTAGAATTGTATTGACCGGAAACATCAATACATGTGTGTTTAATAAACAAAAAGGGTTCCTAGTTATGCCTCTCTTATAGACTAGCTTGTTGATTAACAAAATGATCAAGATTTCCTGATCATGGACATTAGATATTGTTAATAACAAGGTCACAACATTTGTAAAATGATGTGATGAACATTCATCCGAAGTATAGCATTACGATCAAGTCATTATGTTTACATTGTTATAACATCATACGAAGTAATCTTTATGCTTAGACCATGAGATCATGTTAATTGCTAACACCGGAAGAGTATCTTAATAACATCAAACGTCACACCGTAACAGGGTGACTATAAAGATGGGTTCAGTGCTACAAAGGTGTTATGTTGAGGCTCATGGATCAAGAGTGGAATTTGTCAATCCTGATGACGGATAGATATACTCTGGGCCCTCTCGGTGATATCACATTGAGATAGCTTGCAAGCAAGTGATGTGATCACTAGAATGTTATATCACGGGAACAAGAAAAGAGTGCATGTCGGTAACAAGATCAAACTAGGTATTTGGATACCGATGATCAAATCTCGGACATGTATTATATCAAGAGACAAAGGGATTAAATTACAAGCGTTAAAGGTTCTCACGATCATAGAAGTCATCATTGAATATGCAGGAGTCAGTATGGACCTCCAGGTCCCGCTTCTGATTATTGATCTGAGAGGAGTCTCAATCATGTATGCATTATTCGCGAACCATAGGGTGACACACTTAAAAGTTAAGGGACACCATTTTGGAGCACATATGTTTCAGACGAAAGAATTGCAAAGCGCAGGAATTGTTTCGATAGAAACCGGAAATTGTTTCGGGTGAAATTGTAGAAAGTGGTTCTGCATGTGATATTGAAATATTGCAAGGGGTTATATGTGAATGTTTGTTAATTAAAGTAATTAACAAAATTCTAAATAAATTTAATAAAAGAGTTTTATTAAATGAGAGAGCATTAAACTTAGAGAATTTAATGCATTTAAAGTGGGGACTTTAAAAGGGAATGTGAAGAGGCATTTTAATATTGAGGGGTTACCACCACATGAATGGGGGAGGTGAGGAGTCACCCTCCATCCGCCGGCCATGGAGAGAGGGTCACCCCCCTCCTCCTATAAAAGGCCCCCTCTTCCTCCTTCTTCCTCACACCTCCTCATGAAGCTCTCTCCCCCTCTAGAATTATTCCCCCATGGTCTCGGATTAGCGAGATACATGTTCTCGGTAGCATTTAAATGCGGAAGGAGTTCTTGCTCATTTGGATCACCGAGCGAGGAGGTGGAGGTTGTCTGGTGGCTTGAACGTGTGTAGTAATGGATCTGCTGCTGAGTTGCGGCGCTCGGACTTTCTCACGATCTTGAGATCGGCAAGTGTACGACTACATCAACCACGAGTTCCTACTCGTTAACAAAACTCGTTGTCTTCGAGGGTAAGTTCTCCATGGATGTATGTCCACCCGTTGCTCTGTACCTAGTAGATAGATCTTGGCGTGTAGTTCTCATCGTAGGAAATTTTTTGTTTTCTATGCTGCGGACCCAACAGTGGTATCAAAGCCTGATCTATGCGTAGGTGCTTTGCACGGGTAGTACACATATGTTTATATGTGGGCGATGATGATCATGTTATTGCATCTTCTATATATTTTGGATATTGGTGGCATAGTGGGATGAAGCGGCCCAGACCAACCTTACATGCCATCGTACATGAGACCGGTTCCACGACTGACATGCAACTAGTTTTGCATAAGTGGTCAAGTGTGTCCTGTCTCTCCTACTATAGTCAATATCTGATTTATAACGAGTTGCTAATAACTTGGTTATCCTCGTTGTGGTTCATGTTCGTAGGTAAGAACGGTTCTATCTCTGAAAGCCCTAAGCCACGTAAAACTTGCAATTGATAAATTAGAGGCGTCTAGTTTAGATCGTTGCTAGGCTAGTGTATTGATATGGTATTGTTGTAAGTAGATGTATGATAGATACTCTTACAACACATTCAACGTGTAAGTTCCATAGACCTTGGCCTTATACACAAAGGAATGATAGAGATCATACCACAATGCAAATGATAGAGATCACATGCATGGACCATATTATCTCACTTTACACATTAGATATTAGCATCTTATACTGCTAGTTTGGCGCTTTCTATAGCATTGTAAGATGATCCCTCATTTAGATATCAAGATAAAAATATGTTCTTCCTTGAGTATGCACCGTTCTGTGGATCGTGTTTCGAGATATCACGTGATGATCGGGTGTACTCAAATCTACGCTTTCATATGAACGGGTGTAAGACAGTTTTACACATGCGAATACTAAGGTTCTTACTTGGCGAGCCTAGCATGTACAGACATGGCCTCGAAACACGGACCGAAAGGTTAAGCATGAGTCATATAGTTAATGTGATGCCCATATAGATGCTCGCCTTTGAAGCTACATCAACTCACGTGATGATCAGACTTGGTGTAGTGGATTTGGTTCATGTAATCACCAAAAGGACACGAGGGATGTCGTTTTAGAGTGGGAGTTCATTAGTAATTTGGATTAGTTGAACTCACTCTATCATAAACTTAGTCTAAATAAACTTTACAAATTCTGTTGTAGATGGCACCACCTGCTTTTAATTTCAATGTGTTCATGGAGAAAGAGAAACTTGTCATAATGGTAGCAACTTCACCAACTGGGCTATGAATTTGAGGATTCTCCTCACTGCTGCACAAAAGCAATATGTGCTAGATGCGCCGCTAGGCCCCCCACCAGCTCCTGATGCCCCTGAAGAGGAAAAGAATGTCTATGTGACTCGTCAGGAGGACCACAACTTAGTTCATTGCGGCATACTGTATGGGCTAGAGCCAGAACTTCGAAAGCGTTTCGAAAACAACAATGCCTTTGATACCATGGGATAATTGAAAATGATTTTCGATACCCATGCTGCCATAGAGAGTTCTAATGCTACTGAAAAGTTCTTTAGCTGCATGATGGAGGAGAACAGCTCCGTTAGTGAGCATATGCTCAAAATGTCTAGGTACGCCGATAAGCTTGTGTCCTTGGAAATAACGATTCCCATTGACTTAGGCATACATCGTGTTCTCCAATCTCTGCCACCTAGCTACAAGAGCTTCGTGATGAACTATAATATGCAGGGCATGAAGAAGTCTCTTCCCAAGCTTCTGTCAATGCTTAAGACTACAGAAGTGGAGATTAGGAAAGAACATCAAATGTTGATGATCAATAGGACCACCGGTTTCAAGAAGGATAAGAAAGGCAAGCACAAGGGAAGGAAGGGTGGCAAATCTGTTGCCACACCTGAAAAGAAACCCTGAGCTGGCCCTAAGTCTGACACTGAGTGTTACTATTGCAAGGGATCGGCCATTGAAGCGTAATTGCTAAGTATTTGGCGCATAAGAAGTCCGCATATATGTGATATACATGTTATTGATGTGTACTTTACTAGTACTTGCGTAGAGCACTGGGTATTTGATACAGGATCGGTTGCTAATATATGTAACTTCGTGGGCTGCGGAATGCTTACAACTAGCAAGGGATGAGGTCGATGCGGGTGGCAATGGATCAAAAGTTGATGTGATCGCTACCTCTCCATATGCCATCGGGATTAGTTATAAACCTAAATAATTTTTATTTGGTGCCTGCACTGAGCATGAACATTGTATCCGGATCGTGTTTGATGCAAAGTGGTTATTCCTTTAAATCTGAAAACAATGGTTGTTCGATTTATAAGAATGATATCTTTTATGGTCATGCACCTGTGTTGAATAGTTTATTTCTATTGGATCTCGATAGTAATATTACGCATATTCATAATGTTAATGCTAAAAAGATTAAACTTGATAATGATATATCTGCATATATGTGGCAATCATTGCTCAGGTCATATTGGTGTTAAACGCATGAAGAAACTCCATTCTGGTGGACTTTTGGAATCACTTGATTTTGAATCATTTGATACATGTGAGCCATGCCTTATGGGGAAGATGACTAGAACGCCGTTTTTCGGTTCAATGGAATGGGCGACAGATTTATTGGAAATCATACATACTGATGTGTATGGACCAATGAGTGTGTCGGTGCGAGGTGGATATTGTTATTTTGTTACTTTCACGGATGATTTGAGTAGATACGGGTATATCTATTTGATAAAACACAAGTCTGAAACCTTTGAAAAGTTCAAGGAATTTCAGAATGAAGTAGAAAATCATCGTAATATAAAGATCAAATTTCTGCGGTCTGATTGTGGAGGTGAGTATCTAAGTTACAAGTTTAGCACACACATGAAAGAGTGTGGAATAGTTTCACAACTCACGCCTGCCGGAACACCACAACATAATGATGTGTCGAAATGTCGTAATCATACTTTATTATATATGGTTCGATCTATGATGTCTCTAACTGACTTGCCACTGTCATTTTGGGGTTATGCACTGTAAACAGCTGCATTCACTTTAAATCGGGCACCATCTAAATCCGTTGAAATGACACCGTATGAATTATGGTTTGGAAACAAACCTAAGTTGTCATTTCTTAAAGTTTAGGGATGCGATGTTTATGTGAAGAAACTTCAACCGGATAAATTCGAACCCAAAGCGGAAAAATGTGTCTTCATAGGATACCCTAAGGAAACGATTGGGTATACCTTCTATCACAGATCCGAGGGCAAGGTTTTTGTTGCCAAGAATGGATCCTTTCTTGAGAAGGAGTTTCTCGCGAAAGGTGTGAGTAGTCGGAAGGTAGAACTCAAAGAGGTTGTTGAACCTTCTCTTCATGAAATCGCGAGTAGCGCAGCACCGGGAAATTGTTTCGGAGTTGACTTCACCTAATGAAGAGAGAGCTAATGAAATTGATCATGAAACTCCGAAAGAGGACACTACCGAACCTCGCAGGTCAAGCAGGACACGTGCAGCTCCTGAACTGTACGGCAATCCTGTTGTGAATTTCATGGTTGATGAAATGGATGACCCTGCGACGTATGAAGAAGCGATGATGAGCCCAGATTCCAACAAATGGCTAGAAGCCATGAAATCCGAGATGGAATCCATGTACGAGAACCAGGTTTGGACCTTGGTGGACTTACCTCATGATCGAAAGGCCGTTGAGAATAAATGGATTTTCAAAAGAAAAACTAATGCTGATGGTAATGTGACCATCTATAAGGCTCGACTTGTCGCAAAGGGGTTTCGACAAATTCAAGGAGTTGACTACGATAAGACATTCTCTCCCGTAGCGATGCTTAAGTCGATTAGGATTATGTTAGCAATTGCTGCATATTTCGATTACGAAATATGGCAGATGGATGTCAAAACTGTGTTCCTCAATGGTAATATTGAAGAAGAGTTGTATATGGTACAACCTAAGGGTTTTGTCAATCCTAAGGATGCTAATAAGGTATGCAAACTTCAGCGATCCATCTATGGACTGAAGCAAGCATCCCGGAGTTGGAATCTCTGCTTTGATGAGGTGATCAAAGAGTTTGGATTTGTCCAAAATTATGGAGAGGCTTGTATTTACAAGAAATTGAGTGGGAGTAATGTGGCATTTCTGATATTATATGTGGATGACATATTGTTGATTGGAAATTATATAGATCTTTTAAATAGTGTTAAAAGTTATCTAAATAGCAAATTTTCGATGAAAGACCTTGGTGAAGCATCATATATATTTGGCATTAAAATCTATAGAGATAGATCAAGGCGCCTAATTGGGCTATCACAGAGTACATACCTTGATAAGATATTAAAGAAGTTTAATATGGACGGAAGTAAAAAGGGGTTCTTACCTATGTTGCAAGGCAAGACATTGAGTAAGACTCAAAGTCCGGCTACGGCGGAAGAAAGAGAGATGATGGATAAGATCCCCTATGCCTCGGCCATAGGCTCTATAATGTATGTCATGCTATGTACAAGACCGGATGTGGCACATGCTATTAGTTTGACTAGTAGGTACCAATCTGATCCAGGTTCGGAACACTGGATAGCGGTTAAGAACATCCTCAAGTACTTGAGAAGAACTAGGGATATGTTTCTTATATACGGAGGTGAAAAAGAGCTAGTCGCTAAGTGTTATGTCGATGCTAGCTTTGACACCGATCCAGATGACTCTAAGTCTCAATCCGAATACGTATTTCTCTTGAACGGAGCAGTAGTTAGTTGGAGGAGTTCCAAACAACCTGTGGTGGCTGGATCAACGACGGAGGCGAAATATGTTGCTGCTTCAGAAGCGGCGCAGGAAGCGGTTTGGATGAAAGAGTTCATTACGGAACTAGGTGTGGTTCCTAGTGCATTAGACCCGATGGTGATCTATTGTGACAACAATGGAGCCATAGCCAACGCCAAGGAACCGATGTCTCACAAGAATTCCAAGCATATTAAGCGTTGGTTTCACTCCATCCGCGAACATGTCAAGGATGGAGATATAAAGATTTGTAAAGTACACACGGACCTAAATGTAGCAGATCCGTTGACTAAAGCTCTCCCTAGGGCAGAACATGATCAACACCAGAACTCCATGGGTGTTAGATTTATCACTATGTGAACTAGATTATTATCTCTAGTGCAAGTGGGAGACTGAAGGAAATATGCCCTGATAGGCAATAATAAAGTTGTTATTATGTATTCCTTATATATGATAGATGTTTATTTTGCATGCTAGAATTGTATTGATCGAAAACATCAATACATGTGTGTTTAATAAACAAAAAGGGTTCCTAGTTATGTGTCTCTTATAGACTAGCTTGTTGATTAACAAGATGATCAAGGTTTCCTGATCATGGACATTGGATGTTGTTAATAACAAGGTCACAACATTTGTGAAATGATGTGATGAACATTCATCCGAAGTATAGCATTATGATCAAGTCATTATGTTTACATTGCTATAACATCATACGAAGTAATCTTTATCCTTAGACCATGACATCATGTTAATTGCTAACACCGAAAGAGTATCTTGATAACATCAAACGCCACACCGTAACATGGTGACTATAAAGATGGGTTCGGTGCTACAAATGTGTTATGTTGAGGCTCATGGATCAAGAGTGGAATTTGTCAATCCCGATGACGGATAGATATACTCTGGCCCCTCTCGGTGATATGACATTGAGATAGCTTGCAAGCAAGTGATGTGATCACTAGAATATTATATCACGGGAACAAGAAAAGAGTGCATGTCGGTAACGAGATCAAACTAGGTATTTGGATACCGATGATCGAATCTCGGACATGTATTATATCAAGAGAGAAATGGATTAAATTACAAGCGTTAAAGGTTCTCACGATCATAGAAGTCATCGTTGAATATGCATGAGTCAATATGGACCTCCAGGTCCCGCTTCTGATTATTGATCTGAGAGGAGTCTCAATCATGTATGCATTATTTGCGAACCGTAGGGTGACACAGTTAAGAGTTACCGGACACCATTTTAGAGCACATATGTTTCAGACGAAAGAATTGCAAAGCGTAGGAATTGTTTCGATAGAAACCGGAAATTATTTCGGGTGAAATTGCAGAAAGTGGTTCTGCATGTGATATTGAAATATTGCAAGGGGTTATATGTGAATGTTTGTTAATTAAAGTAATTAACAAAATTCTGAATAAATTTAATAAGAGAGTTTTATGAAATGAGAGAGCATTAAACTTAGAGAATTTAATGCATTTAAAGTGGGGACTTTAAAAGGGAATGTGAAGAGGCATTTTAATGTGGAGGGGTTCCACCACATGAATGGAGGAGGTGAAGGGTCACCTCCCCCATGCGCCTTCCATGGGGAGGGGCACCCCCCTCCTCCTATAAAAGGCCCCCCTCTTCCTCCTTCTTCCTTACACCTCCTCGTGAAGGATCTCTCTCCCCCTCTAGAATTATTCCCCCATGGTCTTGGATTAACGAGATACATGTTTCCGGTGACATTTCGTCTGGAAGGAGTTGCTGCTTCCGTTGGATCGCTAGAGCGAGGAGGTGGAGGTTGTCTGGTGGCTTGAACGTGTGTGCGAGTACGGATGCGCTGCTGAGTTGCGGCGCTCGAACTTCCTCACGATCTTGAGATCGGCAAGTGTACGACTACATCAACCACGAGTTCCTACTCGTTAACAAAACTCGTTGTCTTCGAGGGTAAGTTCTCGATGGATGTATGTCCACCCGTTGCTCTGTATCTAGTAGATAGATCTTGGCGTGTAGTTCTCATCGTAGGAAAAAATTTGTTTTCTATGCTGCGGACCCAACAATATCCCCTATCCCCGTCGTGAGGCAGCACAACTGCCTTCATCGTCGTCGCCATCGTGGGAGCGGCACCAGGTTGGGGTGGCTTGCCATGGCGGTAGCCTCCTCGGGCCCCACGGCGCATGCGGGCCGCACGAACCGGAGCAGCATCGCCACCTCCCCGGAGCGCATCGCGGCGCGGTACACGGTGTTGTGCGAGGACATGGGGACCACCTCCCTGGGCGCCTTGAGGATGGCGGCCACCGGCTTTTGCCCGGGGACTTCGAAGGCGCGTCACGCCGCCCTGTACGCCGTGACCGTGAGGGACGGGGACCACCCCGAGCCGCTCGACGATGGGGCCGAGGTACGGCTGTAGGGAGCTGGCCACCGGCGAGGCGGAGCGTTGCGGCCATGCCTTCCACGTCGCACTTCACCTGCCCGCTCTACCGGTGCGCGGTCGGCGACGCGCCGCCTTTGCGCCCGTGGGAGGTAGGGAAGAGAGGGGAGGCGACTGTGGGAGGGGGGTCACCGGAGCACGGCGGAGGCTATGGGAGAGAGGGAGGGGAGGGCGGTGGCGGCCATGGGAGAGATGGAGGGAAGGACGGCGGCGGCTATGGGGAGAGAGGGAGTGGAGGGTGGCGACGATGGAGACAGTGCCTCACGACGGGATGGGGGAGATGGGTCAACGTTGTCCCACTTTTTTTCTTTTTTTTGATATTTTAACTATTTTTTAAAGATGGTGAAGGGGTCGTCGTGTAAAATATATATTTTGATTTTTTTAATTCGGCTGACAAGTGGGTCCCACGCCATGTCATCACTTTAGCCTTAACAAATGGACCCACCTGTCAGAAACAGTGTCAATTTCATAATTAAACACGAATCGGTGCTTTTTGCGACAACTCTTTTTCAATCTGGTAGTTTTTTACGATTTAAAAGTCGACTGGTATCATTCGAAAATATTGACATATAAAGTGGTAGTTTTATGCTATCAACTCTGATAGGTTTCATGTTCTCTGCGAGGAACATCGCAAGCGCAACCAAATCATTGGTAATTCTACACTGAGAAGGCCAGGCGAGAGTGCGGCTGGCAAGAAACAACAGGCTGCAGCACGGCTGCACGACCCATCAGCCTTGATTAATCCGCCTAGGACGAAGGTCCTCTTGTTTGAATAATGCATCTTTTAAGCTGCAGTTATATTAATTAGAAATCATCCATGCATCATGTAGTACTCCGAGTCTCCACAACGTTCAGTCATCTTCGTGGTTTCCATAGTATTTCTGAATTTGAAGGCTGGAAACTGTCAATTGCAATTGCAGGGTATCAGCACACTTACGATATCCAGTGTTTTCTAGTACTACTACTCAAGGTTTTGGTGGCAGTACTAGTAGCAAACAACACGTAAAAAAAACGGGTAATGATACGTCTCCCCGGGGATATCACGACTCCTGTCCCCCGGGTGCGTCGCGTCGCGTCGTGGGTGGCCCCCTCTGCCTCTGACTTGAACGGGATACCCTGCTGGGTCTCCATCGCCGCCGCCACACGCACCTCCACCGCCGCCGTCATGCGTGCCTCCGCCCTGAGCCACGCGCCTCCCAGCTTGCAGCACCGCCGGATCTCGCCGCGCGCCGGCTGCAGCTCGCCGTGCCCTCTCCTTTCCCCGCGCCGCCGGAGCTCTCCACGCTCCTGCCGGAGTTCACCGCCTTCCCATCTTGAGGCCAGAGGTCGCCGCCCTACAGGTCGATGGCGAGCACTGCTCCCTTGCACATGCTCGTCTCTGACAAAGGCGTCACCGAACGTTGCCCTCCTGCTCCGACTTCCAGCGAGGAACAATGGTTCGATGTAGTGGCCGTGTATGCTACCTACACTAGGATATTTTGCTACATTAGTTCGGCGTTTTAGCTACTGACGGCCATCGTCGTTGGCTGACAGATTTGCTACAGACAAAGCGGCGGCGGCCGTGAGATTTGCTACATATATGTATATTTTTTCTTCAACTTTTATATGTTTTTGCTATAATATCATAAAAAATTTACTACAAGATGGCCAGCGATAGTCTCCGGAGAAAAGTCGTCTTGCTAGGTAAATTTTTTTTTTGCTACAAGTTCTCCGGCGATACCTTCGGTGAAATCCATTTTTTGCTACATTAGCACATTTTATTTGCTAACGCCGTTTTATGGTTTTGCTACAATAGTGTATTTTTTTGCTACGAGGTTGGGTTTCCCCGGCGAGTCTCTGGTGATATTTTCCGGCGAAATCGGTTTTGCGACATTACAATATTTTTTTGCTACAAGGTCGCCGGTGAGGTCTCCGGCGAGGTCTGGCCTGTCTATTATTTTTTTTGGCCCAAGGCGTTTTCTGCTGCATGTTGCAAAAGTGGGACTACTTGTAGCAAAAGCGAAACACTATTTGCAACAAAAGCGAGATGGCGAGACAGGAGGATGATCTGACTGTCGATCCGACCAGATTGGATGGATGTGAACCCGGGGATGGAACGCGTAGCACGATCCTAAAAAAAACGCACCCTTGAAGGATGGGAATCTGCCTGGTTCCTGTTTGGGGGTTATGGAATTCACATTCAGATGCGATCGGGTTAATTCTAAGCTGACAAAATTACTTGATCTGCTAGAAAGAAAACTGAGCCCAACCGTGCATTACTACTCGTTGTCTTTGTCGATCGCCGAAGTGCACGTCGAGTCGCGCGTCTAGCGGCCGGCGATGTCCTTCTCAGCCTCAGGTGAGTAGCAGATGCAATTCATTTCTTCGATTCTGACGGACGAGGGACGGCAATGGCGATGCCTGCTTCCAACTGATCAGCTAACGCTGAATCTGAAGGAAGAAGGAGGCGGCACACAGTTCCTATGCGGCTGCTGAACGAAAAAAAAAAAAAAAGAAGATACCGTGCCGGTAAAATCACGGAACGGAACAAAAAAAAAAACTTCCGTAGGTACTCCGTGTCCGTAGGTGTAGGCGTTCTTCTTCCTGTACCCTGGTGTTCCCATAAGCCCTAGCCGCCGGCGCCACCAATGGCCAAGCGCCCGCGCCGGAGCTACTACCTGGAGTCCCGCCTCCGCCGCATAATCGTGTCGGACCCCAGCCTCGCCGCCCCCGGATCCTCCGCCGAGGACGTCGCCAACGCCATCCGCTCCCGCCGCTGCTACAGCCTCGAGGTCTTCACCTCCGCCGTCCGCCGGGCTCTATCCTCCCTCCCTCACCCCTCCTCCTCCTCCGCAGACTCCGCCAGCAGCAGCCATGACGCCGTTACCACCTCGTCCTCCTACGCCCAATCGCCGCCGACCGACCCCCCCGCCGCCGACGTCACCAAGTCACTCCTCCGCTCCCGCTACTCTTCCCAGACGACGTCCAAACGGCCCCGTGAAGACACCGCCGCCACCGGCGCTCGCCAGCAGCTGGTCGAGAGCGAGGTCACCATGGACACCGAAGAAGCAGCAGCAGAAGGAGTAGAAGGCTATACTCAAGGAGGGGGCGTGAAGGGGCCGATGTTCGCTGATCTCGGAGGCATGGAGGAGGTGATACAGAAGCTGCGGATGCGAGTGGTTGTTCCGCTGCACCACCCGGAGCTGCTGCGGTGGCTCGGCGTGCGTCCAATCACCGGGATCCTCCTCCACGGGCCGCCAGGCTGCGGCAAGACCACGCTCGCCCACGCCATCGCCAACGAGACCGGCGTGCCGTTCTACAGCACCTCAGCAACCGACCTCGTCTCCGGAGTCTCCGGTACGATCAGCACGCACGCGCGGTGTCTGTTTGATAAAATGCCGCGCAGAACGTTTTCCGATTTCTAATAATTAATTTTTTTCTCTTGCAGGAGGTTCTGAGGAGAACATCAGAGCCTTGTTCAGCAAGGCGTACAGGACCGCCCCCTCAATCGTGTTCATAGACGAGATCGATGCCATCGCCTCCAAGAGGGAGGAAGCCCAGCGAGGAATGGAGCGGCGGATCGTCACGCAGCTCATTACATGCATGGACGAGTTCCACCAGAACATTGCTGGACCGAATGGAACTGCTGCATCTGCAAATGACATGGACACTTCACAATCATCCAGCAGAGAGAAAAATCCAGCTCAAGGCTATGTCATCGTCATTGGAGCCACCAATAGACCAGATGCCCTCGACCAGGCGCTTCGGAGGCCGGGAAGGTTCGACCTAGAGATACCTATCCCAGTTCCAGATGAGAACGCACGGAGGCGGATTCTTGAGAGGCTTACTCGGAGCCTTCGGTTGCCAGCGGAAGGAGGAAGCCGGTTTGATTTGGGTAAGATGGCAAGGGCAACACCGGGATTTGTCGGTGCCGATTTAAAGGCATTGGTGGATCAAGCTGGGAGTCAGGCTGTAGAGAGGATTGTTGGTGTATGGGCGAACAGGGACACAAAGCAGTACCGGCAGAGGGATCCCTTGAAAGAACACGAGATGGAGAGCCTAAGTGTTACCATGGATGACTTTGAGGTAATCAAGCTTTATTTCCACTTTGTACTTGAATTCAGTAGAGCGTCCCATGTTTAACATATACCTTTGTTACTTGAATTCATCTCTGAAGAAAGCAAGAAAAGAGGTTCAACCATCACTTGGAAGAGAAGGATTGTCTTTTGTCCCTGATGTCACATGGGCTGATGTTGGTGGCCTTGATTCATTAAGAGAGGAACTTCACCGCTGCATTGTTCGATGCATCAAGCACCCTGAATATTATGAGGTGAATCTCGTGATGATCAGTATTTTTTCTATTGATACTACTATTTTCTTCAGTCTGTCTTCTGGTTTCCGTTTAAGGCCAGTTGTGTGTTTCTGTTTTTTTGCCAGCTCTAGGCCTACCTCTAAGCTCAGTGTTTTTCTGTTTCAATTTTTATCCGTGTAATCCTGGTTGCACTTATTATTCCAACAATTTAGGCAATAAATAGGTCGATATAGCTTTCTCATCAAAACAAAATTGAACTGAAAGCAGCTCATAGCTAGAATCATGCATGAACATCTTTGGTACGCTTTATTTGCAATGTTGTTTTGAAGTCTAGCACATTTTTCCAAACATGCACCCAGATTCGTGCCATTTTGTAATACAAGAAAAATTCCAAGATGGTGCATGCTCTGCAACACAATGGCCACAAACCCGAAACGAAGTACTAAAATGGCTCTACAACAAAATGCCCACAAAGCTGAAATAGAAGTACTGCAAATCTAAGTCTAACACATTTTATATGTGTTGCCATAGTATATATCCTTTATTTTTTGTATTCATGTCCTCTTTGTTATGTGCCTTCAGGAAAACACTGATAGCAAAAGCAGTTGCACATGAAGCAGGGGCTAATTTTATCCACATTAAGGTAATTGATGTTGAGATTCACATTCCCATTGAACCCATTTCAGTTTAATTTGTATAGACTGCTAATTGAGCTATTTCATTTATGTGGAACTTTAGGGACCTGAGGTGTTGAACCTGTATGTTGGGAACAGTGAATCACATGTAAGGAA
Source organism: Avena insularis (assembly GCA_023614405.1). Taxonomy (NCBI): domain Eukaryota; kingdom Viridiplantae; phylum Streptophyta; class Magnoliopsida; order Poales; family Poaceae; genus Avena; species Avena insularis. Next base: position 44,802,098 of record CM042686.1, on the reverse strand, counting down.
AATATTCTCGCGTGCACGAATGAACTCCCCGTGCATCATATTTTTCGATGAGGTAAAGTATGTGCCTTAGATATGTGTACATTTTATCCTGTAGATGAAAGCTTGCATAATAATTTTCTTAAAACAACTTTGAGTGTTTATACCTCGTCTGTGCTATTTGAAGTGATAAAGTTTGTGCGCTGCGTGTGAAGGTGATTAATATTCCAGGACTGAACTTTTGTAGGGAGTATTCCAAGACTAATTTATATGGCTTTGAAGTGTTTAATTTAGTATTTCGTCTGTAATCTTACGTGCCAGGTAGATGCTTTGACAACAAAAGGAGGAAAGGAGGGAGCCTGGGTTGTTGAACGTATCGTTAACACGGTAATTTGAACATCTTATATTTGCAACACGGACAGAGATACTCAAACATTCATGCTTAACTCTTACTACTTGGCATTGTTTCTTTTTGTGCTCTGTAATATTAATTATAACTAATTGCTGGGCTCGCAGCTACTAAATGAGCTTGATGGTGCTGGTCAACGTCAAGGTGTTTTTGTTATTGGAGCTACAAACAGGTAGTAATTGATAGTCAGACTGGTTAGTCTTTACTTATCTATCCCAGAATGCATGGAAAGGCGTGAACACGCACCTCCCTCCTTGTCTATCTATTGCAGAATTGATGTGGTGGATGATGCTCTTCTACGGCCTGGTAGATTTGGGAAGAAACATTTTGTTCCTCTCCCTGGTGCTAATGAGCGTGCTTCGATACTGAAATCACTAGTACGTGCTGGAAATATACCAGTCTCCTCCGGTGTCAGTTTGGACACGTTTGCACACCGCGAGAAGTGCAACAATCTCAGCGGTGCTGATCTAGCATCTCTAGTAAGTGACATCTCTGATTTTTTTCATGGAGTGGTTGTACATCCAGTTTCAGTTTGTTCAGATTAAGGAGGCCAGCTTCGATACTAACATGCATGTTTTCTTGTTCAGGTGAGCGAAGCAGCCATGGCAGCTTTGGAAGAGAGCTTGAAATCCAATGAGAATTTGTTGTGTAAGGGTGCCTCGAAGCCCTCGATTGAAATCTCGCACTTTGAGCGAGCTCTGTCCAAAGTTAAACCGTCAGTATCAGAACAGGTATAGGCCGACGTTCTGACTGCTAATCTCTCATTTTTCTCAACCCTTGTATATGCAGCAGCACATGCATGCCTTACATTTTCTTGTTGTTGGTCACAGCAAAGGAAATACCACGAAGCCTTGTCGAAGAAATATTCTTCAAACTGATCCATCACCATATGCATCTCTGTCTAGATCAAACTGGCTGATTGTGGCTGGGACCAGACGTACTGCTCCAACGAGAGATTTTGACCCCATGGTTACTTTCATGTTCTGATACTCCCTCCGTTCAGAAATAACTGACTTGAGTTTGTCTAGATTTAATGTATCTAGACACATTTTAGTGCACAGATAAATTCAAATTAAGACAAAACCAAGTCAGTTATTTCTGGACGGAGGGAGTATATAACTTCTATAATTGTACTCGCTCCGTCTTAAAATAGATGTCTTAGATTTGGCAAAAATTGGATGAATCTATATACTCCCTCCGATCCAAATTAATTAACTCAGATTTATCTACATTCGGATGTATCTAGACATATTTTAATACTAGATACATCCGAATCTAGGAAAATTTGAGTCAATTAATTTGGATCGAAGAGAGTACTAAATAGTGTAAATTTTGAAAAAGTTGAGACATCTATTTTTGAGACGGAGGGAGTATCATCTTTTACTTGTAAAGAATATATAAGTCTGACGGAATAGACAAAAGCGGCCCAAAAAACGGATATTCACTTCGGCTCGCAGGTGCAAATGCACCCATTGTGAGAAAACATTTTTCGCAAGATCAAAAAATTCGAAACAAAAATTCCGTATATACATTCGAACATTTTATGTTGGTTCACAAGTTTTCGGGATGAAAGAACATTTTATGTGTCGTGTATAAAAAAGACAAAATATGTCACAGGAAGTAAGATTTGTTTTTGATTTTTTTGATATTTTAAATTATGTTTTCTCACAATGAGTGCATCTGCACCTACGAGCCATATTTTAAATTATGTTTTCTCACAATGAGTGCATCTGCACCTACGAGCCAAATTGCCTTCTCCCTGAAAAAAGTGCAAGATCCTTAGGCTTCGACTCTGCATCATTTTTTGTTTTTCCTTGTTACATCACATTCCGTGGCACGAATACAATATTTGCTGCCAAATGGGTAAGTTTTTATGGTTCACAGTTTGCAGCTATTGTATATTATATGCTGAACTTATCTGTTGTAGTCTGAGGATCAATCTGTGTCCAGCTTATTTAGGGCCTCTATGCTCTTCTCCCTGGTAAAATGTAGTTACGTCGCGCGGATCTGGGGGTGGCACCACACGCGAGCGGAGGAGGGGCGACGGAGGCTAGAGCGGCGTGGTGAGAGGGGTGATGTCAGGACCTACTACAATGTTTCCTCTGTTCTTCTGAAGACATCCGATATTCGGTCTATCCTCACCGTTCGCTCTCCATCTAGCGATCCAGATTGAACCTTTCCTTTTTTGAGTAAAGATTCCCTCTAAGATGCTATAATAGCTAACTTAAATCTTAATTAGCACATGATGGTGCTTAATGTAATACTGGTACTTAGTCGAGGCTCGAGGTTGCCGTTAGAAGGCCGGAGAGTGGGAAGTAGGGTGTCAAAGCTAAGTTTATCTTGTTCTTCTGTCAAATACTTATTTTTCTTCCCAGTATATATTTCCGGCCAAATTATCTACTTTCCTTCCCTAGTTGTTGGTCTTGATCTTGGTTACTAGCTTGGTCAGATTGTTACGTTCCTAGCTAGCACAACACCAAATAGCATAGAATCCCTCGATTATCCACTGATACAAGATCTGGAGCAGTTTACAGTTAACATTGGGGACGGAAGCAAGGAAGAATGAAGGTGTCGTGGTATTGCCGACGAGTACGCCATGGAGGGGTCCTCACAATGCGTGTTTAGAGACGTGGGGTAAGACAAAGAGTTGGCGGGTACGAGGTAACACAGCTTACCCAGGTTCAAGTCCCACAACGGTGGCGGAACTCTACTCCTGCTATAAATCACTATAATGGCAATACGCCGAGTTACAGAGATAGGTTCGCTGTGTGAGGTATTGCACGTTATACGTAGCAATCTAAGAAGTTGTGTCCTAAAGGCTCCCACAGGTCCGGCTTATAAAGGCACCAGAACCTAGGGTTTACAGGGAAAGGTCATTGCGAGACAAGGTAAAGAGTCCTACACTAATACGAACTAGTCTTTCGTGTCTTGCACTTCAAGGCTCCGAGTATGTCGGTGACTCCTGCGTGGCCTTCCTTTATCCGGCAGAGGCCTCCCTTCTGGATCCGTCTAACTGGCTGTCCAGCAGGCCATAGGCCTTGCTACCAACTATGGGCCACCCGGGTTAGGCGAATTGGTGACATGCTATGAGGATACTCATTTAGCATATCCCCAACAGTAGCCCTCGGAGGACTTTGAAATCTTGCGCCGTCTTGCCCACTGATCTTTGAATATCCCGTCTAAGTGATGGCGGAAATTCGTCAAGCAATATCTCAAAGGTCTGCCAAAGAACCCTACAATCCTCTCCGGCTTCGCAATGTAGTCGGAGATTCCTTGAGTCTTTGTTTCCAGAGTCGGACAATCTCCGCCTTCGATGGAATCTTCAGACGTGACACTTCACTGCAACTGTCAGGGAGATGACATAGGGTACAACCTACGCTACCTCGAAACTCATAGAAACAGAGAATTAATCATCATCTATTTTCACGCGCGTGAAATCTGAAACGGCGAAGCGGCAAAGACGGAGGATGTGGCGAAATTACCGCGCACGTTCGTCTCCACGTCAGCAACGCTCCATCCATTAGATCCCTTAGCACGAATCTTGACACGGGGTCTATATATTTTCACCGCAGTCAGTTTATTTTCTTTTTACCCGCATTCGCTTCCTCGTCTTTGTCTTCCTCGAGCCACGCGTCCGTTCGAGCTCTTCTCCGGAAAACCCTAGCTAGAGCCCTCTTCTTCTCCACCCACTCCTTCGTCGCAATGGCCTCCAGCAGCTCCATCCCTTCGACGGCGACGACTCCCGAGGCTACTTCAGAGCCATCCCAGGGAGTAACCGTCCCATCGGAGGGGGTGGCTGTCCCTGTCACCGCCTTGGTGGAAACCATCGGCGACGGCCAAGAACGAGCGGCGCCAGAAGCTGCTGAAGAAGACAATGACTCCCACAAGGGGGTGTGTAGAGGCTCTGACCTTACTGCCGAAGATCTGCAAGAACTGGTCATCAAGGGATATCTCCCTGCGGAGAAGGATTTGGTCTGGCGGGCGGCATCGGCCGACGAGGTGGTTCCTTCTCCCCAAGCCGGAGAGAAGGTGTACCTCAAGGCTCAGCTGGTACGAGGCGTAAGCTTGCCAGTCTTCGACTTCTTCCTAGACGTTCTCCGGCACTTCCGGGTACTTCCCCATAATCTCTCTCCCAACAGCATCTTAGTCCTTAGCAACTTCGTAGCTCTGTGTGAAGGATTCCTAGGCATTGAACCTAGGTTAGATCTGTTCGTGTACTTTTTTACCATCAAGAGAGAGTTCGTAGAGTCCAAGGACGAATTGCGGATTTGTGAAACCATTAGCTTCAAGATCCGGCCTAGCCGGCGCTTCCCCGACATCGTAGGGCATGAGTCATGCAAGAACTGGCAGCGTACGTACTTTTACGGTCCAGATATTCCTCTGCCTGACCGTTTTGAGACTTATCCCGACTTTGTCGATGGAGCCGCCGCCGAGGTGCCAGCATGGCGGACCCTAGCCTCCCTTCCCTCTAACGATGAGGCCAACCGCGCCATAAGGCGGATTGAATGGCTCGTGGACGGAGGTATGACTGGCTTGGACCTAGCCATGTGATGGTTTGTTAGGCGGATCCAGCCTCTACAGCATCACGCCGAGTTGATGTGCAAATACTCCCAAGACAGGAGGGATCCCATGCGAATTTCGCGGGATAACTTCTATACTGATTCCATCAAACTCTGGCTAAAGGACATCGTCAAGGTGAAGGACGGGAAGCGTGGCTTCAAGATCACCTATGACATGTTCGATTGCGGCAAATGCCCAGAGGTAGCTTTTGTTTCCTTTGTTGCTCGTTATATACTCTAAGGTTTTTCCGTCTTGAAGTTGTCACTCTAACATCTCACTGTATCCCAGCTGGTGACCTTGGCGGCGGATCAGATGGCCTCCCAGGTCTATGATCCCAAGCTGAAGGATATCCAAGTGGTGTCCGACGAAGACGCTCCCAAGGATCAGCCAGCTCCGACAGCACGAAAGCGGAAGAGCTCCACCTCTAACGCTGTTGCTGAGGCCAAGAAGAAGAAGAAATCGGAGAGTGGAGTCTCCCGATGATCCACCACCGCCTTAGAGGCAGAGAAGAAGAAGTCCACCGGCATCCCTCTCACCAAGGCTTCTGCCGTGGAGTAAGTGTATTCATTCTCTAGCTTGTACTTTTGAGCTCATACCTTTTTTCAACTCTTGTACTTATACTTCGTATGTCTCAGGAGGAAAGCCGGTGCTAGTTTGAAGCGATCCTCCAAAGAAGTTGGAGGGTCAAAAAACATTCGTGACATGCTGACCAGAGATGTGGCCGCCAAGCCCTCTCCCGCTACTGCTCCCCTTACTCTGCCGCCAAGCCTTCTGTTGGCCCTGCTGGGCCTTTGTCCCCCGTCATCCCTGAGATCTCCGCCATGGAGACAGATGTCAATCCAATCCTTGATATCTCAGGCTCTGTCAAGGCAGACGTTGCTCCTAGCGGCTAAGCGATGCAGGAGAGCACTTCCTCCAAAGTGGCTGAAGCTCCGGCTAAGGATGCCACCAAGAAAGGAAGCAAGTAATGGAAGAGGCAGAGGCGGGGGTGGCTGCAGCAACGGACAAGGCGGGAGCCTCTGAGCCATTAACCGCTATAATTATGCAGCAGGCGACTAAGGCGTCATCCATGCCTCCTGCTTCCACAACTCTATTGGCAGCAACTCCTCTGACATTGTGCCTAGATGACCTCATTGTGCAGGCGGATGCCGTGTATAATAATGCCGGTGTCTTCCACACCGCATATGATAATCTGGCCAACAATCTCAAGCTTATTGCCATCGTAAGTCTTTTGAACTTCACTTCTTTTATCTTGTGTAGTATATCCCTCTGTAGCCCCCCGAGCTCTTAGGCGGATAAACCAAAGTTATTGGCCTGAGTGATCCAAAGAACTAAGAGTACAAATTGATAGTGTAGCCCCGAGCGTCTAGGTGGAATTTTAGAAGAATTTCGGCTAGATGTTTTAAGAGTAGCATACTTTCTCATTAAAATCTTATGATGTAGCCCCCGAGCGTGTAGTTGAAACTAGATAGTTCTGACTAGATGCTCTAGAAAAACTAAGCCTGTTTACTTGTTGCAGAATGATAATAGATGGAGGATCACGACCAATGAGAGGTTTGCTGCTTTGCGGAAGGAGTTGGACCTTGAACAGGGTAAAATAGCCTTCCTGAAGCAACAGATCAAAAATAGCCAGAGTCTGTTTCTTGTAACAGCTCCTTGCTTTTTCTCATGGATTCATTTCTTCCATCTTCTCATAGTACTTTCTGGTTTCTGTTTTACAGAAGCCATTTCCAAGGCCAAGAGCATCGTCGAGCAATCCAAGCATATCCAAGAGCTTGACGATGAGAACAAAATCTTGAAGAAGGACCTGGCCAATGTCGTCAAAGGCCATGAGGAGGCGATGAAGGTGCTGCAAGAATCTGTTGACACCAAGATGCAACGCTTGAAGGACGAAATTGCACAACTCAAGGAGAATAACCAAGCTGCCAAAGAGCAGAATGCGAGGAACCTTGAGGTGTATAAGACAGTCCAGAAGGAGCGAGATGTCTTGTCGGAGACATGCAAGTAGGCGGAGACGATCATCTTTGGTAACCTTTCTCCATCTTGGTCAATTCTGTAGTTTGGATAACCATTTGATTTGTTTATACTCATGGTCCTTGTATATTACACAAACCACATCTCCCATTGGCTTGGCCAACTTGGGCGAAGGTGCTCCAGATCCCAAGGAATGTATGATTCTTGCCGGCAACTTCGTTAGCACCGCCATTGCCCAGGTCAAGGAGATAACCCAACCTTTAGGGATTAACATCAAGGCGACAGACTCAGCGGCCAAGTACTCAGAAATCCTGCACCGAGCCCCCGAGAAAGTCAAGGACTGGAAAGCCTCTTGCGTCCGGCATGGTGCAAGGATGACCTTGTCCCTTGTTGACGAGAGTAGCCAATGGGTTGCCAGCTGCAAATGTTGACGGTGGCATTGGCGGCTGATTTGGCTGTCGGGCAGTACTGGGGGTTGTGGTGAGTTCCTGCACTGGTTTGCGGGCGGATAATCGGAGGAGGCAAGGCCTTAGCCGGAGCCGAAGGCTCGGCGGCCTTCTTGGCTGCTGCTGCTATAGTAACCGCTAGTGTGGGCGGAGCTCTCTCATGTTTCGGTTCCCGTCCGTCTTCTTCCATCACGCTCCCAATGGCGACTAGCACCTGGTGGGAAGCGTTGGTCTTCTCGGCGCGCTCCTCCTTCTTGATCTCCTGCTCAATCTCCCTCATAATAGCATCACATTCCTCTGAGTTAGTGTCTGAGCCACCGCCATCCATATTGATGTCGGCGTACAGCGCGTCAAGGACGGAGTCGGAGTTGGCTTCGGTGTTGGCAATGGTGGATGTGGAGGGTGATGGAGGCAGGCCATTGTTGTTGTTTCCTCCAGCCACGACGGCGATCGCCGTTTCGGCCTCCTCATTGGCATCCGCATATTCGTTGACGATGGTGACCATCTCGCCAAGGGTGAGAGGACCTGCGGCCTGCCGCCTTCGGAGGGTATGTCGGAGGAGTGTTCCAGGTGTGAGCCCTTCCACGAAGTGGTACACGACATCGTCGACACGGTCGCCCTCTAGGGTTTCCCTCACCCTCATCCATCTGGTGAGGTAATCGCAGGGAGTTTCTCCATCCCTTTGAATACATCTAGCCAAATCAAAGATGGTGACTATGCTGATAAAGTGTGATCTGTGCATCTTTAATGCTCGGGGAAGCCAAGCGGATTTGTGGGGTCTTTCCACCTTTATATCCTACACAGGGGCGGTTGGGTGGGCCTTGAATTTTCCTGATCCGAGCCACCATACTCCAAGGAGAGATATGGCCCAGATCCTTCCGCGAACGTGTCCTGCTCATAGGCAGTCCATGCGGGGCTTGACGAGATTCCGACTTCCTAGGAGCTAGGACCCGAGTCGGTTTCGCCGATGAAGATGTGGATGTCTCCGAAGGGGATGACGGAGCAGCGCGTAGGGTTCATCTTCACCGGCACCCAGAACTCATCTAGGGGACGATTCAAATGTTGCCAGAGAAGAGAACACGTCTGATGGCTACGGTGTTGCCAATTCCCGCAAAGAGATTGGACCTCGCCTCGTGTAGAGCTCGAAGCGCTTCTTGCCCCACGGTGGGCGCCAACTGTCGTGGTATTGCCGACGAGTACGCCATGGAGGGGTCCTCACAATGTGTGTTTAGAGACATCGGGTAAGGTGGAGCGTCGGCAGGTATGAGGTAACACAGCTTACCTAGGTTCAAGTCCCACAACGGTGGCGGAACTCTACTCCTGCTATAAATCACTATAATGGCAATACGCCGAGTTACAGAGATAGGTTCGCTGTGCGAGGTGGTGCACGTTGTACGTAGCAATCTAAGAAGTTGTGTCCTAAAGGCTTCCACAGGTCCGGCTTATAAAGACACCAGAACCTAGGGTTTACAGGGAAATGTCCTTGTCGGACAAGGTAAAGAGTCCTACACTAATACGAACTAGTCTTTCGTGTCTTGCACTCCAAGGCTCCGAGTATGTCGGTGACTCCTGCGTAGCCTTCCTTTATCCGGCAGAGGCCTCCCTTCTGGATCCGTCTAACTGGGCCGCCCAGTAGGCCATAGGACTTGCTACCAACTATGGGCCACCTGGGTTAGGCGGATTGGTGACATGCTATGAGGGTACCCATTTAGCATATCCCCAACAGAAGGGATATCCACTGCTTTCGCAGTGAGTTACAATAATGTTCATCGATGTCGTGCTCCTTGCACCTACTCCAAATACAAGGGCAATGCCTCGAGCTACTAGGCACAACCCCGTCCACCTCCATTAGGGCTTGGGCTTTACTGGGCCTCCTTTGGGTCATGACCCATGTAGGGGTGTGTTACATTCCCCTCCCCTTGAGTAGCTGGTTACCCCCCACGTAGTTGGATTAGGAAAATCTTGGTGCAGTCGATCCTCGTTCTCCCATGTTGCCCAAGAAGAAGGTAAACCAGTCCATTGAACCTAAATCAAGGTAGTTGGTTTGCTTCCAGTAGAGATACGTCGAGTGTCCAATACCCGCAACGACATGAGTTGACAGTCCAGCATGGAACATTGGGATGGAAAATCTGGCTGAGCAGAGATATTAGTAGGTAAGGCTTGTTTTTATAGGGAGACATGCACCACTAGGTGAATTTGAATGCCTAGTGGTAAATCCAATTTATAAGCCACAATAGTCAACACCTATCTTCTGCAAAACTTGATAAGGTCCAAAATATTTGTAACTGAGTTTCTGATTTGACCTTCTAGCAATGGATGTTTGGATGTATGGTTGTAGCTTCAAATATACTTGGTCTCCTACAACAAACTGCCTCTCTACTCGTTTCTTATCATCTTGAATCTTCATTCGCTATTGTGCTCATAGTAAATTCTGCTGAATCAACTTCTGCATGTCATCCTTCTCTTTGAGCCAAGTTGCCAAATTAGGGAATGTATTTGTATCAGTTGTTGAGAGATCTTGCAGTCCAAAATGCTTTGGTTTGTAACCATAAGATACCTCAAACAGAGGTTTCCCTAATGATGAATGATATGAGGTGTTGTACCAAAACTCTTCCAAGGAAATCCATTTAAACCACTTAGCTAGACAAGCCTGTGTCATGCACCTGAGATAGGATTCCAAACATTGATTCAAACGTTCAGTTTGTTCATCAGTCTGAGGATGATAGCTAGAGCTCATATTGAGTGTTGTGTGTCAGTTAACTTGAACAGTTGTTGCTAGATAGTACTTGTAAAAACTCTGTCTCTATTAGAAATGATGATTTTGGGCATCCCATGTAGCTTATAAACATTGTCCACATAGAGATGAGCAATGGAGAATGCATTATAAGGATGAGCTAATGGTATGAAGTGCCCATACTTGGTAAACTTGTCAATGATTACCAAAATGGTGTCATATTTGCTAGATTTTGGCAATCCTTCGATGAAATCCAAACTGACAATATCCCAAGCTTTCTCTGGTATGGGTAAGGGTTGAAGGAGCCCAAGTTTACCCACATGTTCAGGTTTAGCTTGTTGACACACTGTGCAATGGGCCACATAATTTCAAATAAAGCTTTGACTTTGTGATATCTAGCTGTGAATCCACTATGGCCTCCCAATCCACTAGAATGAAGAGCCAATATAATTGCTTGTTTGGCTTCAGTGTGATTGCCAAGCCAAACTCTTTTGTTAAGATTAATCACACCTTCATGCAAGGAATACCCTTGATCATTCGGGCTGCTAATGCTTAGCTGGGTCAGCAGTTCCTTAGCCTAAGGATCCTACATATAACTTTCCACTACAATCTCTAGCCATTTAGGTTTAGTCACAGAAAGTGCAGCTAATTCAGGAGTTGCCTGTAGACACTTGATAGAGCATCAACCACGGTATTTGTTGTGCCTTGTTTATATTTCACTTGATAGGTCAAACCCAGTAGTTTACAAAAGGCTTTATGTTGAATGGAATTGGTTAACTATTGAGATTCCAAGTGAGTAAGACTCTTATGATCAGTGTATATGGTGAACTCTTTATGATGGAGATAGGATTTCCATTTTTCCATAGCCATGATCACAACTAAACATTCCTTTTCATAAGTGGAAAAGGCTTGTGCTCTTGCACTCAAGGCCTTGCTGAGATAAGAAATATGATGACCTTTCTGAGATAACACTGCACCAATTCCCACTCCTGATGCATCAGTGTGAATGTCAAAACTGAGTTGAAAATCTGGTAAAGCTAGCACATGAGCTGCTATGAGAGCTGCTTTCAAAGTCACAAAGGCTTCTTCTGCTGATTTGGTCCACAGAAATCGTACATTTTTCTTGAGTAAATCAGTCAATGGTTTACTGATGATGCCATACTGTGCAATAAATTTCCTGTAGTAACCCGCCAACCCCAAAAATGCTCTAATATTTTTGACTGTAGTGGGAGTAGGCCACTGTTTAATTGCTTGAATTTTAGCTGGATCAGTTGCAACTCTAGATCCACTAATCACGTGTCCCAGGTATTCCAAACTGGACTGAGCAAAAGAGCATTTGGATGATTTGATGAATAGTATTGGCTTGTAATAGGGAAAACACTTGTTGCAGTAGCTCTAGATGTGCTTCCATATGTGTAGTATACACTAGGATGTCATCCATGAACACTATCACACCTTTTCTCAGAAGATTAGCAAAAACAGTGTTTATTGCTGTTTGAAATGTGGCAGGAGCATTTGTTAGTCCAAATGGCATCAATTTTAATTACTAGTGACCATGATGTGTTTTGAATGTAGTTTTGAATTCTTCTCCCTCTGACAACCTAATTTGGTGATAATCACTACGCATGTCTAATTTGGTGATTTTTTTGCTCCACCCAACTCATCCAATAACTCATCCACTACATGCAAATGGTACTTGTTTTTAATTGTTAAGGCATTAAGGTATCTATAATCCACACATAATCTGCATCCTCCATCTTTTTTTGACCAGTATGACAGGAGAGGCATAGGGACTATTGCTCTCCTGAATGACTCCTTTTTGAAGAATTTCAACTATCTATTTCTCCAGCTCATCCTTTTGTGTATGAGAATATCTATAAGGTTTCTTTTGGACTCAGACAACTCTAGGTATTAATGGTATTTGATGGTCACAATGCCTGATAGGTGGTAGGGACATAGTTTTTCAAAAAGAGCTTTGTTGTTCGCAATGATTTGTTGGACAGCCTCAGGGATAGTACCCACATGAGTGTCAGGTGATTTACATTCTAATGTCAGTAGTTGAGCTACAACTCCTTGTTCAATCAGGAGGTTGAGTTGATGAGAAGAAATCAAAGGGCAATATGCATTATTAGCATTGATACCCCTAAGAGTTACTGATTTCCCTTGATGATGGAATCTCATCTTCTTCCTGCGCCAGTCCACAAACATTTTCCCTTCATATATACTTTCTAGCCATTCCATGCCTAGACTCATATCATAACATTTCAATGGCATCACTCTGACATGTGTTTCAAACTTTGTGTTCTGAACTCCCCATTGAAGATTGTTTAACCTAGTGTCACTGACCATCAGCTCCCCATTAGCAATAGTAACATTAACAAGTTCAATTTTCTGAACAGGTAACTGCAGGGTTGATGATACAACACTACTAATAAAATTACCAGAGCTTCGAGAGTAGATGAGGATAAGGATTTGAGTCTGTCTAATATGTCCAAGGAGCCTCATGGTTCTTTTGCTAACTGTGCCTTCAGCTGCAGCCACTAACAGGCTCATAGATTGCTATTTTTCACTTTTCTCACTAGCTTCACTTGGTGTTTCTTCAGTCCTAGAATTGCTGACATCATCTAAATCTAGAGCAGCACATATTTCATTCAAAACAGACAATTGAATCTGTTTTGGACATTTATGACCTGGGCCATATTTGCCCCCACATTTAAAGCATTCACCACGTGCTCTACGTTGAGCCCGAAGAGTATCCAATTTAGGAGGAATCACTGGAACAGTTGCCTTAGCCATATCTTGCTTAGCTTCTCCTGGACCTGGACCCAATTTCCCTGGTCCAGCTTGATTATGCCATTTCTTGTATTCATATTTATTCTTGGAATCTTCTTGAAGCATTGCTTCCTGCAAGAGCGCCAAAGATATCGCGGCATCAACTGTTCTAGGCTTATGTAAAGCTATAGCACACCTAATATTTTTCCTCAACCCTTTAATGTACTTGGCTTAAAAAAGGTATCATCTAATGCAGAATAATTGTGGGCAAGTAACTGGTGTTGTAGATGCTCAAACTCTTTAGAGTAACTCTCTATATCATTTTGATGTCTAATTTGCAAAGCCTCACTCATGTTAGTGTAGTACAAGTCTTTAGAAATTTTTTGACAAACAACTAGACACAAATGGACCCAACTCTCTATGCCGTGTTGAGCTTCATATATTTTTGTAACCACAATGTTGCAGAACCAGTGAAATGGAGGCTGGCATAATCTACTTTATACTCCTCAGGAACATGGATCATGTGAAAATATTTTTCTACCTTTTCTTTCCACATTTTAGGATGGTTGATATCAAATTTAGGAAAACTAGTTTTAGGCATGCGAAATTCATGACGAATAGACTCTCGACCCCCACCCCATGATGGAATTGCACATGTATAGAGGAACTAGGAGAAAAATGAGTACGAGTATCCTGGTACGCACCATTGACTAGAGCATGCTCGGAAGTAGTGCCCTAGTTTCCAATGTCTTCGCGGCACCCATCTGGGCTTGATACAGGGCGCAGGGAAGATGAAATTGTGCCTTCACAGGGAAGATGAAATTGTGCCTTCAATCGAAGTGAGACGAGATCCCATCCTCAACATTTGTGTTTCAACAGCATCCACCTTGGCAACGAGATTATCCTTAGAATTGACAAGCCGTTCAGTGGTGACATGGAGATCATGGTAGCTCTCTGCGTTCCTCTTCGTTGTCTCTGTCGCCGAAGCTAAACCAGCCAACGCCCAGCTCATCTGAGTCGCCAACTCGTCCATCGTGATCACCATCGTCGCTTGCCCTTGTTCCACCGTGACAACCTGGATCATGAGAGTCGATGGACGCGCCGTGTTGCAGATCGGTGAGCACCACTTCTACCGCCGCCGGACTGATGAGTACTTCGCACGCCGTTCCTCTACAATCAGCCGATTCGCCACCGGAACCACGCCGAATCAACCAAGAGCATAGGGATTTTACCGTGATGTGAGGTGTGCACCACGAACCTCGTCTCACGTTGAAACCGTGGCCGAACGACACCGCCGCTGAATCATAGCACCTCCAGCGCGGCCACTTGGATGGAGCCGCCGCACGCCACCACCACAAGCACGATCGAGGTCTGGGGATTTTACTAGAGATCCCAATCCGGCCAAGTCGTACTCAAATCTCCTCCGAATCGAGCCTCTAGCGCAGATCCACCGGAGAAAAAAAATTGTGTGAAAATTTTCTGAGATTTCCTCAATCGAATGGCTCTTGATACCAATTGTGACACATCAAATAGCATAGAATCCCTCGACCACCGTTACAAGATCTGGAGCAGTTTAGAGTTGACATTGGGAAAGGAATCAAAGGGAGAAGGAAGGGATATTCGCTGCTTTCACAGTGAGTTACAATAAAAAAAATTGACATGGAACACTCGTATTCCATTAAGACATGGCAGAATTGTCGGTGACTAGACGGATTACAGAATTAGGGTAGCTCGACATCCACATAATGGTGTCCTTGAGCTACACCTACACCCAAAGCCGCTAGCTCGTGAGCAGGCTTGTTACAATTACGAGGAGCAAAGACAACACTTGTCTCAATAAAATTCATATGCAGCCTAAACTTCAAGTCACCAAGAATGGCACCAATTAGAGAAAGACCATAATCCGACGAGGAGATTGCACGTTGAAGATTGCTGCAATCAGTCTCAAAGATGGCTCGTCCTACACCCAGTTGCTCATCCAGCTGAACTGCATTAGACAAAGCCATGGCCTCCGCATGAAAAGCATCAGAAGCAATTTTAATGGGGCCCGCCGCTGCAAACTGGATAACAACCACTTTGTCTCTGCAGATTGCTCCTCAACCACCGCTTCTAGACTCAACATGGAAGGCGGCGTCAACATTTATTTTAACAAACTCAGACGGAGGCAACACCCATTTTATTTCTACGGACATGGTCGGTTCAGACTGCTTTTTCAAGAGATTTTTCCATTCATCAACGTGCATACAAATGTAATAATGGAATTGGTCGATTGACTGTCTCTTCTCGCCATGGTTTCCTTTATTACGCTTAGACCAACAACTCCATAGGAGGGCCACTATTATTAGCTGTTCATCAGTCGGAAGATTTAGTACCTCCTGTAGCACCTCTAAAGCTGACCGGCAGGGAAGCAGCTTCAATCTGACATCCTCTAGCATTAGACTGCACCAGTGTTGTTTCACGTACTTGCAGTTCGGGAACAAGTGACCTCCATCCTCAAAATATTTTTGGCACACCGCATATCTAGTGTCCAGGTCCACACCTCTTCGCGAGATGTTCATATATAACGGATGACTGTTATGAGCAAATCGCCAAAGAAAATGGTGAACCTTTGGCAGGCATTGGACCTTCCACAACTTTCGGAAAACTTCAGATTTCACCGATTCAGTATTAGATCCCTGGCCAGCTTGTGACACTCTCTCCCTCTTCTCCATGTCTACATGTACCTTATAGGCCGATTTGACCATGAAAATACCTTTGGGATCAAAATGCCAGGCCACAAAATCATCGGTTTCTTCACGCAAAGGAATAGTCAAGATCAAAGGCACATCAATGAGGAGAAAATGTTGTTCAATTACGCTCTTATTCCAGGTTCCTGAATTATTGTCAATCAGCTCGGACACCATAGATAGATCACTCTCATCACCGTGTGTAGTAGGCCCGCGGGTCACCCCACTAGGAAGCCACAGATCCTCCCAAATTCTCACATTGTTTCCATTTCCAATTCGCCAGATCATGCCTTCTTTAAACACGTCGAGTCCTTTGAGTATGCTCCTCCACACATAACTCATACCCACTAAAGGTTTAGTTGCCAACAAGTTGCTGTCAGGGAAGTATTTTGCACGCAAGACCTTGGCACAGAGAGACTTCGGAGCTTGGATCAGACGCCAACATTGCTGTGCTAGCATGGCAAGGTTGAAAGAGTACAGGTCACGGAAACCCAAACCTCCCTCCTTCTTTGGTAATTTCATCCGTTCCCAGTCTATCCAATACATTCTCTTTGTCTCATCATTCTGTGACCACCAATACCGGCAAACGAGCTAGCCAATATCATCACACAATAATTTTGTCAAGTCGAAGCAGGCCATGGCGTACGTGGGAATGTCTTGAGCCACTGCCTTAATGAGAATTTCCTTGGCAGCCATCGACATTAATTTTTCTTTCCAACCTTGTATCCTCTTTCAAATTTTCTCTTTAATGTAAGCAAAGCATTTATATCTTGATCGACGAACGTAAGTGGGAAAACCAAGATACTTGCCCTCCGTAGCCTCAGATCCTAGCTCCAAGCTTTGCAACATAATATCTTTTATATTCCTTGTAGCATTCCTACTGAATATGACAGGTGATTTTCTCGATTGATCATTTGACTTGAGCCTTCCTCATATATTTGCAAAATATATTTGATAGTCTCAACCCCCTGGACATTGGCTTCTAATAACAACAAAGAATCGTCCGCAAATAAAAGATGGCTAATCTATGGCGTTGTTAAAGCAAGCTTACCACATATGAGCCCCTCACTTTCAGCCTTGTTTAGTAACGCCGAGAAACCCTCCACAGATAGGAGAAAAAGATAATGGGATATAGGGTCCCCTTGTCGTAGTCCTCTCCCGGGCATCACCACATCCGTTAGATCACCATTCACTCTGAATCGATACGAGATAGTTGTAACACACTCCATTATCAATCGAACAAACCGATCATCAAAACCCATCTTCCTCATTATCCCCTCCAAAAAAGGCCACTCAACTCTATCATATCGCCTTGCTCATATTCAGCTTTAGTGCCATATACACATCCTTCCCTTTTATCTTTCTCCTCATATAATGTGACATCTCATAGGCTAGAATAGTGTTGTCTAAAATCAACCTTCCTGGAACGAAGGCACTATGGTTTGGAGATATGATATCTCCCAAGATAGTCTTGAGACGATTGGCGATAACCTTGGAAATAAGCTTGTACACCACGTTGCATAGGCTAATCGGACGAAGATCTTTGAGACGATCAGAGTTCTGAACCTTTGGGATCAACACAACAATAGTTTCGTTCCATCCCTCCGGTATACTACCGCGGCGCAACACGTGTAGAACCTCCTTTACCACTGTTTCACCCACCGTACCCCAGAACTTTTTATAGAAGATAGCTGGCATACCATCCGCTCCAGGAGCTTTCAAGTCTCCCATATCATCAAGAGCCTTTTTAACCTCCACCTCTGTGTACTCCGCTATGAGCATCTCGTTCATTTGATTAGATACACGCGGCGTCACAGCCTCCAACACTCGTTGTATATCAGCACCTTCCATGGGGTAAATAAGGATGAAAAATAATTAGTTATGAGGGCCTTCAAGCCCTCCTCCCCTTCCACCACCGCCCCATCTTCTCCTTTCAACTTTTTAATAGTGTTTTTTTTTCTGTGGCTTGCGCATGGAAAAAACTTGTATTTCGATCACCCTTCTCTAGCCAGTGTGCGTGTGCCCGCTGTCTCCAAAATATATCCAATTGATCTTCAAGTCTGCTTAGTTTGAAACTGGTCACCTGTTTCTTTCGAACATTAGCCTCTGAAATAACACCACACCTAATTTTTTCCAACTCCTGCCGTAATTTTTTAATCCGTTGCTGCAAGTCTCCAAGCACATCACGACTCCATACGTGGAGTTCTTTTGAAACAGACTTGAGTAGAGACATTGTGTCCGATGCCCCTCTCTCTTCCGCCTCCTTCCACGCTGAATTAACCACTTGTTCACACTCCTCTTCCATCAACCAGCGGGCTTCAAAACGTTTGTTTATAAGACTCGGACGAGGTCTTGATCTTCTCGCAGCACCATCTACAAAGAGGAGCACCGGACGATGGTCTGAATGTTCAGGGCATCCATTCACGACCCTATGACCAGGGAATCTCACAAACCACTCCGTATTAGCTACAGCTCTACCAAGCCTTTCACGGATATACCCTTCAACACGGAAATTATTATTGCGCCAAGTAAAAACATCCCCTTCAAAGCCGAGGTCATTTAACTTACAAAAGTTCAGAGCACTACGAAAACGCTCCATTTGAGCTTGGGGCTTCGGGACACCGCCTTGTTTCTCAAAGCTGTAGAGGATCTTGTTGAAATCACCTATGCATACCCACGGGAGCTTCTCCTGGAGATGTAGTGTTCTGAGAAGCCGCCATGTTTCTTCCCTCTTATCCACCTTCGGTTCACCGTAAATCCCCGTCAGCCTCCATTTAAAACCATCACTCTCTGTTATGTCAACATCAATATGCATGCGTCCCATCGACCTCAAAGTAAGATTTATTCCTTCCTTCCAGAACATTGCTAGCCCACCACTCTTGCCTTCACACGCCTTGAAAACAACATGAGGGAAACCAAGTTTGTATCTAATCTTCTCAATCCCTCTCTTGTCAAGCTTTGTTTCTGACAAGAAAAGGACATCGGGGTCCTCCTTCTTCTGGAGTGCCAAAAGACCACGAACGGCCGGGCCATCCCCCAAACCCCGGCCATTCCATCCCCCAATTTTCATTGGGACGCGCAGGACTGTCCTGGCAGTCCCGCATCAACTAGGTTTGTGTCAGCAGCATCACCGAGTTCACCTCTAGCTTTCTTATTCTTAAGATCAATCTCCATATCACACTCG
Organism: Avena insularis; assembly: GCA_023614405.1. Lineage (NCBI taxonomy): Eukaryota > Viridiplantae > Streptophyta > Magnoliopsida > Poales > Poaceae > Avena > Avena insularis. Next base: position 44,783,317 of record CM042686.1, on the reverse strand, counting down.
TCCTTTTCAAAACCCCTCTTTTCATTTGAGTCAGAACACCTGATTGCTAAGCAAGCAATAGACTGATCACTCGTCTTCCTAGCATTTTTTACCTTTCTGTACGTGCCATTTTTCGCCTTCAATCTACTATCAATTACTACCTCCCCTTTATTCGCCTCCGTCTCCTGCAGCTCGGTACCTGCACTTCCCCCTTGATCACGTCCCCAGCCAAAGCCGAAGCGGCTGTGGGGGGTACTCCATGCACAGGCACAGCAGTGTCATCTTCAGCATGGCGTTCAGTAGTTTTGAACCCCCCTGCAACATCTTTCAGACTGCCTGCCTCGTTGATTGCATGGACCATTTCTCTAGTCATCTGGACTGTATTGTTCCCCTCTGTAGTCTTCCCAGCATCACATATAGTCAAATTTGGTGAACTCTTATTTCTCCAACTATCACTGTTGCTACCAGACATATTATTTTGACTATTAAAACCATAGCGTCGAGTGTTACCACCGCCACGACGACCACTGCTCATTGATCTTCCACTATCCCACATGCCTCCATACTGATCATTGTTTTGTCGTGGAATGAAAGCTTTAAGCCAGCTCCCAAACTGTGCTTTCTCTCCCTTTGCCAAAATAACTTTGCAGTCCCTATCAATATGACCCAGCAAGCATACCACATTTGTAGCAAAAGTCAGGAAGAAATTCATATTCAAAACGACTCCAGAGACCATCCTCTCCTTCACCCACTTTCAGCATCATACCGCGCGTCAAGGGCTTCTTGATAAATATTTAAGCGAACCTTGATTCTCAAATATTTTCCTTTTGCAAAACCAAACTCGTCTACATCAGCTTCCATGGACCTTCCAATTTCATCACCAATGGACTCCCCTGTATCCTGATCCATCATCCCGGCGAGGGGCAGCCGAAACATACGAACCCAAATCGGGATCGTATTAAACTCATACTCCTTCAAAGTTTTTCTTGGCACAAAGTCTTCCAGGACCAACAAAGATTTATTGAACATCCACGGTCCTTCATCAAGAGCTTTATTTTTACCTGATTCTTGACGGAAAGTAAACACGAAAATATTATCACCCATATCTTTGCAGGTCGCTCCTTTCATTGGGCACCAGATTCACCCCAGTGCTGCCTCCATAGCTTGAGCATGCGCTGGCCTATCAGACAAAAGTTTAGCTATGGCTCGAACCATTCCAGTGTCCAGACCCAGTGGCTACGGAAGCTAGCAAACCTGTACCTCACGTCCTCACCCTCCCCAAGGACCCCAACCAAACCTATTCAATGCCCACGATCTCCATTGCCGCTGCTGTGCCATAGAAAGGCTATAATCTGTCAAGACATCATCGCGATCGATGCTTGCGCACAAGAGGAAATATTAATTTGCTTCTCCGGAATCGCCCGAGCCCCAGAGGCCAGAGCGCGGACCGTCAGCTGTTCTTGCCGGCGTCTTGTCCACCTCAGGACTGGACACTGGGCCCGACGTGCCGCGCCGTGGACCGACATCCACTGACGTGTCACATCGTCGCCGTCTTCCAGGCCGGCCTCACTTGGTCTGTTGGTCATCCTCATCCGCCGATCGAGCTCCCCTATAAGTACGTATAAGTAACTCGCAGTCAAGAATCCAGAGCCGTTCCGAGTTTCTGACTGATCAAATGGCGGCGATAACTGATGCGTCAACGGCTATTGGTGCGGTGGCTCGGAGCGCGTCCTCGTCTGCGGCGGCAAGAGTCAGGGACGCCGAGAAGCTGCAGTTCATCGAGGAACGTGGACTCCGTGCAGGAGCGCGTGCTCGCCGAGATCCTCGGCCGCAACGTCGACACGGAGTACCTCAGGAACTGCGGCCTCGACGGCGGCACGGCGGACCGCGCCACTTTCCGGGCCAAGGTACCCGTGGCGTCGTACGACGCTCTGCACCCCTACATCCAGCGCATCGCCAACGGGGACCGCTCGCCGATCCTGTCGACGCACCCCGTCTCCGAGTTCCTCACCAGCTCTGGCACGTCGGGCGGCGAGCCCAAGCTGATGCCCACCGTCGAGGACGAGCTTCACCGCCGCCAGCTGCTCTACAGCCTCCTCATGCCAGTCATGAACTTGTAAGCAATCGATCGGCCTCCTTTGGCAGTGCAGGCTTGCTTATTAGTGATTGATTGGTTGATTCACAACACGTTTCGTTCAGGTATTTTCCTGGGCTTGACAGTGGCAAGGGGCTCTACTTCCTCTTCGTCAAGCCGGAGACCAAGACGCCGGGTGGCCTGACGGCGCGGCCCGTCCTGACGAGCTACTACAAGAGCGAGCTGTTCAAGAACCGGCCGTCGTGCGACACCTACCACAACTACACGAGCCCGACGGCGGCCATCCTCTGCGCGGACGCGTTCCAGAGCATGTACGCGCAGATGGTGTGCGGCCTGTGCCAGCGCCACGACGTGCTGCGCCTCGGCGCCGTCTTCGCCTCCGGCCTCCTGCGCGCCATCCGCTTCCTCCAGCTCAACTGGGAGCAGCTCGCCGCCGACATCGAGACCGGCGTGCTCAGCCCACGCGTCGTTACCGATGCGTCGGTGCGCGAGGCGGTCGCCGCCATCCTGCGGCCGGACGCCGACCTCGCCCAGTTTGTCCGGGACGAGTGCTGCAAGGGCGACTGGGCAGGCATAGTCACGCGCATCTGGCCCAACACCAAGTGCCTCGACGTCATCGTCACTGGCGCGATGGCGCAGTACGTCCCGGCCCTGAGGCACTACAGCGGCGGCCTGCCGATGGCGTGCACCATGTACGCGTCCTCGGAGTGCTACTTCGGCCTCAACCTCCGCCCGCGGTGCGACCCATCCGAGGTGGCCTACACCATCATGCCCAACATGGGCTACTTCGAGTTCCTCCCCGTCCCCGTGGACGAGGCCACCGGCGGCGTGGTCGACGCGGGCAACCTGGTGGACCTGGCCCGCGTGGAGGCCGGGCGCGAGTACGAGCTGGTGATCACCACCTACAGCGGGCTGAACCGGTACCGCGTAGGGGACGTGCTCCGCGTGACGGGGTTCCACAACGCCGCGCCGCAGTTCCGGTTCGTGCGGCGGAAGAGCATGCTGCTGTCCATCGACTCCGACAAGACCGACGAGGCCGAGCTGCAGCGCGCCGTGGACCGCGCGGCGGCGCTGCTCCGCCCGCACGGCGCGTCCGTGGCGGAGTACAGCAGCCGAGCGTGCACCAAACGCATCCCTGGCCACTACGTCATCTACTGGGAGCTGCTGATGACCGCCGGCGGCGGCAGGAGCACGAAGCCGGTGGACAAGGAGACCCTGGACCGGTGCTGCCTGGAGATGGAGGAGGCGCTCAACACAATTTACAGGCACGGCCGGGTGGCGGACGGCTCGATCGGGCCGCTGGAGATCCGGGTCGTCCGGCCCGGCACCTTCGACGAGCTCATGGACTACGCCGTTTCCCGCGGCGCGTCCATCAACCAGTACAAGGCGCCCCGGTGCGTCACGTTCCCGCCGATCATCGACCTGCTCGACTCGTGCGTCGTGTCCAGCCACTTCAGCCCCGCCCCGCCGCACTGGACCCCGGCACGACGCTCCGATTAGGCGGAGAAATTCTCTACCGGGAGATCGCTGCAACAAGTAGCACGTTTTCACCTAATAATAAGGGGGTCTCTAAGGCTCAGCTAGCTGAGAAATAAGATAAGTCTCAGCTAGATGACGCCAGGATCGTTCGTTTGGTCTTGATCCTGTTTTGTATTGTCCGGCTGTTCCAGCGTTGTAGCGTCAAACGACGAGCGTGCGCGGGACCCGACTGCCTATTTAGGCTTAGCTGTTTACTTGCTCGGAGATTTTGGTCGTGCTTTTCTTCAATACACTTTTTATTTCTAATTCGTTGGTTTGTTTTTAGTCTATCCGCACTAGAATGATATATGTTCGTTTAAGAGAAACAAAATTCTTAAAACCAATTTTCTTTTGATTTCAGCACATGTTTCAGTTATCTTAACACTTGAAAAGAACTATAATAAAAAATTATTTATAATAAAAATTACTCCATCTGTCTCAAAGTATTGCAGATTTGTTAAATTTTAGATGAATCTAGACAAAATAGTGTCTACATACGACAAAGTTGCGACATCTATTTTGATACGAAGGGGGTACAATTATTGATCTCACATTCGCCTTTGAATAATTATCACAAACACTAATAAAAAATATTTACACATAAAAAATCAAATTATTATATCATAAAAAGTTTTCTAAATTTGAACACAAAAATTAACATATCATCTGCTTTTATTCTACACATTCATTTTGAAGAAGTCATGACAATATTGTAGGGTTCATTCTTTATATCGAACATTTTACTTTAGGAGATCTGCATTTTAAAAATTTGTTACACTAGCTAACACTCTCTGTACGTCCAACGAAAAATCCAGTTTCATGTTGAATTGCAAAAAATGGAGCCACAAAGACAAGGTCCAATCACATGTCGAGTTGCAACTTCTATTTTTTTCCCGTTGTAAATCTATTTTTTCTGCCTTGGTTACGCCCCTAGTTACAACTCCCTCCATGTATCTTTAGGGAGAAGGTCAGTTGCATATCGAGTTGCAACTCCTATTTTTCCCTGTTGTAAACCTATTTTTTGCCTCAGTTACACCCTTGGTTGTAACTCCCTTCTGTATCTTCAGGGAGAAGGCCTGTTTTATATTGAGTTGCAACTTCCTTTCTATAAAGGACCTATAAAGGACAAGTGCAAAAGACCAGTTGCATATTGAGTTGCAACTCGAGGCAAAAAAAAAGACAAGGACGATTCAACAAGGTCCTCACACCCTCCCGCTATCTTCACTGAGAAGGCCGGTTACATGTCCAGCTGCAACTCCCTCTCTATACCATCATACCATCAGGGGAAAATGTCTAGTTGTGTGTCGAGCTGGAACTCGAGGCAAAAATACGAGCAACACGATCCACAGTTCGCAAGTCAAAAACAAAAGGACGAAGACTATGGAACATATTCCTCTGTCGCACTCCTAGTTGTAGCTCAATACATCAAAGGAAAATATCCCAATTACATGTCGAGTTACAACTCAAGTAAAAAAGATAAGGACCATACAACATAGGCCTCACTTGAACCCCTAGTAGAAACTTCCCTCCCTCTACTGTCACGGTTCTCAGTTGCAACCCTAGTTTGCAACTCTCTCCCTCTATCTTCAGGGAGAAAGATAGTTGCATCTATAAAATAAGGGAAAATGTCCTGTTGCGCGTCAAGTTATAACTCAAGGCAAAAAATAAAAGAAAAAAGGTTCTCGGTTTGCAACTCAAAACACAAAAGGACGAGGATAATGAAACATATTCCTCCGTTGCAACCCTAGTTACAACTAACTCCCTCTATATCAAGGAAAAAATGTCCTAGTTGCATGTCAAGTTTCAACTCAAAGTCAAAAAGACAAGGACCATACAACACAAGCCTCACTTGCACCCCTAGTTGAAACTCCCATCCATCTACCTTCACGGTCCTCAGTTGCAACTCTCTCTCTCTCTATCTTCAGGGAGAAGGCCAGTTGCAAATTTCTCTCTATAAGATAAGGGAAAAGGTCTAGTTGCGCGTCGATTTGCAACTCGCGGCAAAAAAGACAAGCACCATACACACAAAGGCCTTAGTTAGACCCCTAGTTGCAGCTCTCTGCATGTATCTTTAGGAAGAAGGCCAGTTGCATGTTGAGTTGCAACTGCCTCTCTATAAAGGACAAGGGGAAAAGTCCAATTGCATGTCGAGTTACAACTCGAGGCAAAACAAATCAAGGACCATTCAACAAGGTCCTCAGTTGCAACCCTAGTTGTAACTCCCTCCTACTATCTTCAGTGAGAAGGTCAGTTGCATGCCGAGTTGCAAATCCCTCTCTATACCATCATGGAAAAAGTTGCAGTTGTGTGTCGAGTTGCAACTCGGGGCAAAACATACGAGCAACAAGGTCCTCACTTTGCAATTCAGAAACAAAATACGAGGACCATGGAATATATTCCTCCATTGCAACCCTAGTTGCAACTGAATCCCTCTATATCAAGGGAAAAGGTCTCAGTTGCATGTCGATTTGCAACTCAAGTCACAAAGACAAGGAACATACAATACATGCCTTAGTTGCACCCCTAGTTGAAAATCCTCGCCCTCTACCGTCATAGTTCTTAGTTGCAACCCTAGTTTGCAACTCCCTGCCTCTAGCTTCAGGGAGAAGTCCAGTTGCATGTCGAGTTGCAACTCCTTATCCATAAGATAAGGGAAAAGGTCCAGCTACATGGCGAGTTGCAACTCAAGGCAAAAAAAGGGTCATTCAACACGGTCCTCACCCTACTAATTGCAACTTCCTCCTACCCTACACGAGTATAATAAGGAACTGGACGAGTATAATTTAAGTATAAGGAACAAAATTAATGCTCGTGGAACCAATTTACAACCATGAATTGAACAAAGAATACTATTTCACGTGAAACAATATGTTAATGTCCGTGGAATACCTTGTCTGCATGATGAATAATAATATGTAGACAAAATGGAAGTGAATCACGACTACATTTGGCACAAAGAACTTTTTAGGACTCGAGGAACAAAAATCACATATATAAAGAACAAAAAAAAAATCAACTATAGGGAACAAAATTAATCCCCATGGAACAATTGACAACCTCGGATGGAACAAAAATTCAAGACTACCTCTATAACATTCTTTTAGCACCCGGGGAACAAAACATTGTCTACCAAGGAACTAGTGTGTAGAACATATCAAATAATATCACACATTTAGTGTCCTCAGGATGAAAAAAATGATCTAAGGGTAAAACAAATTTCAAAGATAGTGGAAACAAAAACTTATTCAGGAACAAATTACAAAGAAAGACTACAAATTGAAGACTAAGTAAAAAATAGCACACATGGAACAAGATACGCCTACTAACAAACTCGACAATTAAACAGGGAAAAATAACAGTTATAGAATAAATTGCAATTACATTAGAAAAAATAAAAATCATTGATGTTTCTAATATTATTAGATCCAATATTAGAATCAAAACTAAAGAAAATAGAAAAGAAAAATAAAAGAACAGAAGGGGAAAAACCGCATGCTTGGACGTGAAGATGTAAGTACATGCAGGGATCACCCACCGACCACCAACCCAGCTCATTGCATGTATGTACGTGAGCTTTCAACCTAGCTCGGCCCTCGACCTAAAAAAAGGCTAAAAAATAAAATCTCACACTAAAACAGAGTAACAGACCGTTTTCTAAGAAAATCGTAGACAAAAAAGGCCCCTCTAACAACTAGGATGCATGTACTAGTTGCATAAAAGGACAAGTGCAAAAGTCTAGTTGCATGTTGAGTTGCAACTCGAGGCACAAAAAAGACAAGGATGATTTAACAAGGTCCTCAGTTGCAACCCTAGTTACAACTCCCTCCTGCTATCTTCAATGAGAAGACCAGTTGCATGTCCAGCTGCAACTCCCTCTCTATATCTTCAGGAAGAAGGCTAGCTGCAACTCCCTCTCTATAAGATAAGGGCAAAGATCCAGTTACGCGTCGAGTTGCAACTCGAGGCAAAAACAATAAGCACCATACACACAAAAACCTCTGTTACACCCCTAGTTGCAACTCTCTCCATGTATCTTTAGGGAGAAGGCCAGTTGCATGTTGAGTTGCAACTCCCTCTCTATAAAGGACAAGGGAAAAAGTCCAATTGCATGTCGAGTTGCAACTCGAGGCAAAAACAATCTAGGACCATTCAACAAGGTCCTTAGTTGAAACCCTAGTTTCAACTCCCTCCTTCTATCTTCAGTGAGAAGGCCAGTTGCATGCCGAGTTGCAAATCTCTCTCTATACCATCAGGGAAAAGTTCCAGTTATGTGTCTAGGTGCAACTCGAGGCAAAAAATACTAGCAACAAGGTCCTTAGTTTGTAATTCAGAAACAAAAGATGAGGACCATGGAACATATTCCTCCATTGCAACCCTAGTTGCAACCGACTCCCTCTACATCAATGGAAAAGGTCCCAGTTGCATGTCGAGTTGCAACTCAAGTCACAAAGACAAGAACATACAACACATGCCTCAGTTGCACCCCTAGTTAAAACTTCTCGCCCTCTACCGTCACGGTTCTTAGTTGCAACCCTAGTTTGCAACTCCCTCCCTCTATCTTTAGGGAGAAGGCCAGTTGAATGTCGAGGTGCAACTCCCTCTCTATAAGATAAGGAAAAAGGTCCAATTACGTGTCGAGATGCAACTCAAGGGAAAAAAGAGATCGGTCATCAGTTGCAACCCTACTAGTTGCACCTTCCTCCTACCCTACACGAGTATAAGGAACTGGACGAGTATAATTGAAGTATAAGAAAGAAAATTAATGCTTGTGGAACAAATTTACAACCATGAATAAAACAAAAAATGCTATTTCACGTGGAACAGTCTGTTAACGTCCATGGAATACCTTGTCTGCACGACGAACAATAATATGTAGACGAAATGGAAGTGAATCACGACTACATTTGGCACAAAGAAATTTTTAGGACCCGAGGAACAAAATTCACATCTATGAAGAACAAAAAAGTTCAACTATAGGAAACAAAATTAATTCTTGTCGAACAATTGACAACCTCAGATGGAACACTATAACATTCTTTTAGCACTCGGGGAATAAAACATTGTCTCACGAGGAACTAGTATGTAGAACATATCAAAATAATACCACGCAAGGATGATAAAATTGATCTAAGGGTAAAAACAAATTTTAAAGAGAGTGGAAACAGAAAATTAGCTAGGAACAAATTACAAAGAAAGACTACAAATTTAAGACTAAGTAAAAAAAGCGCACATGGAACACAACACGCCTACTAACAAATTTGACAATTAAACATGGAAAAATAGAAGTTATAGAACAAACTACAATTACATTTGAAAAAATAAAAAATATTGATCACGAAACACATCAATTCTACAAATGAAAGAAAAAAATCAAAAAAATGTAGCGAAGATATATGTGATATTATTAGATATAATATTAGAAACAAAACTTAAGAAAATAAAAATAAAAATAAAAGAGCAGAAGGGGAAAAAAGCGCATACTTGACGTGAAGATGTACGTACATGCAGCGATCACCCACCGACCTTCAACCTAGCTCACTGTATCTGCATGTATGTACTTGAGCTTCCAACCCAGCTCAGCCCCGACCTGAAAAAAGAACAAAACCCCACACTGAAACGGAGTAACGGACCGTTTCTTAAGAATATTGCAAACAAAAAAGCCCACTATAACAACTAGGGCCCGGACAAACACAGCAGAAGCAACCACGGGCACAAAACAACAGAAACAACAGGCGCACATGGATCTTGATGCGGCATAAAGATCAACGGAGCAAGACTCGGCTGTGTTGTAAGGTAGCAATTTGCCTTGAAAAAATATCTTGGTTGCAACTTGCAACCCCACTAAGAACCACACAAAATAAAAACAACTGTACAGAAAAATTATTTGCAACACAACTTGAGCAAGTTACAACCCCACTTGCAACTCGAAAATAATTTACTTACAACCTCACTTGCGACTGAAAAAGTCCTAGTTCCAATCCCACTTACAACTAAGAAAAACTCGCAACACGACAGTTGCAACCCCTTGCAATTGGAAAAAAATCAATTTATCTATAACTAAAAAAGACATGAAAATTATTAATTTCTATAACATCACAACAAATTATTAAGAAAAAATCAAGAAAACATTATAAGAAAGGCATACCCGACCCTACAAAAGTCCATAGAGGATGCTCGACAGAGACCAGAACAACACAAGATGTTCATGCGTCTAGAAATAAAGCGACAACGGACAACAAAAAGTCATGAGCCGCTTGACGTTCCTGGATCAGACCGCCGGTATATGACAACCATACTCACAAAGAGAAAATAAGAGAAAACTTTGGTCCAAAAAATACGACGAAAACAAAGGAAATAAAAGAAAATAAAAACCAATTTTAAAGCAACGAGTGAGTTTTTTTTTTGAGGGGAAACCCGCCATTTTATTAATTAACAATCATCAGAGGTACAATAGCAGGATCCGGAGTGCTAGCGAGCCACATATAACGACCAAAATCAAAAATAACTCGACTCCTAGCTAAATTATGTGCTTCCATATTATGACATCTACGTTCGTGAATGATCTCTGAAGCCATGAAGCCTGATGTCCTCTTTTCTATTTCACGAATGATGGAGGCATAGGATGTTGAGTTCTCTTCCTTGATATCATTCACCACTCCAAGACAGTCAGAGACAACACGCACTCTTTGCAAATACAAGTCTGTAGCCAAAGCCAAACCCTCCGAGAAAGCAACGAGTGAGTGAAAAAATAGACGACGGAGGACCTGATCCAGTCGTATGAAGCAACAAACACACGGGTACACACACCCCATTTTCCTCTACCCAAAAGCCCACATACACACAACGGCCCGTGGTGGGAAAATATAAGAAAAGACCGTTTAGAGAAATGAGGGACAAGGCCGTTCACGGAAATAACACGGACAACTCTGATACAAATCTCAATGCCACTAGATCGGATGGTCATCAGATTGACTGTGCCCTAAGCTATTTCTCAGCTAGCTGAGAATTAGCAATTCCGTAATAATAAAGACTTGCTGAGAATTTTGATTATTTGTGGCTGTCAGTTAGTAGTAGCATCAGAGCACCTCCCGAACACCGTCGATCTGGTTTTGCATGTGCTCCCCAGGATTACGCATGTTGATTCTGCTCATCTCTCCTTGTAACGCCTCCTCTAATTGAGTGAACACAACACCGTCGATCTGGTTTTGGCACTTGAGTTGAAATTTGCTTCAACGGTTGGCTCATGCGCTGAATTATCCTTGGCTCTGTCTTGGTGATTACAATGAGAAAATGTTTGAAAGTGAGCATTTTAGTGCATCTGAGAGAGATCGGAGACCCAAATGAGGGCCTTTCGGGAGGCTTGGATGATTGCAGTTTGCGGGATGTCGGTTGGTCAGGCTTGCCCTATACATAGGATAATAGACAACCAGAAAATTTAAATGTAAAGGCGAGACTGGATTCGTGCGTTAGGCAATGATGAGTTATTTGAAGTTTTTTCAGTGTCAAAGGCTCAGCATTTGAGCATGGTGGAATCTGATCATTGCGCTATTATGGTGCGTTTGCAGAGGAAGGACGAGTCTGTACGTGCACGGGGAAAGCGAGGTTTTCGTTATGAAAATGTTTGGCAATCACATGATGAGTATGACCACACCGTTCACAATCTGTGGCAGGGTAATGCTCAGGGAGGTTTGGAGGGTGTGGTAGGTACACTTCGAATTTTACAGAAGGGCTTGGACAGTTGGGGAAGTAAAGAGTTTGGTAATTTCAAACACAAACTGTCAACCCTTCGACGAGATTTGGACCGGCTTCGGCTGAGTTCCAGGGGCCGTGGCCCATCTAAGGAGGAGCGGGACCTGATGGCGAAAATTAATAAGGTGCTTGCTCAGGAGGAGGTTTGGATTAAGCAGCGATCGCGTGTTCAATGGTTAAATTCAGGAGATAGGAATTCTTCCTATTTTCATGCTCAAGCTGCTAAACGGAAGAGGACGAATAAAATTAGTTCTCGAAGAAGGGAACATGATTCTTTGTGTGAGTCTGAGGAGGAGGAACATGCCGAAGTGCAATTTTTTTATCAACTTTTGTACACTTCTAAAGGGGAGACGAATATGGAGTCTTTACTGCACTTTGTAAAGGAGAGGGTTTCGGAGGAGAATAGAACTGTGCTAGACAGGCCATATACCGAGGAGGAGATAAAAATGCATTGTTCATGATGCATCCATCAAAGGCACCTAGGGTAGATGGCTTTACATTAGGTTTCTTTCAGCGACACTGGGAGTTTGTTAAGATAGCGGTGGTACCAGCAGTGCTGGATTTCCTTAGCGGGGGTGAATTACCAAGTGATCTGAATGACACATCAATTGTTTTTATACCAAAGGTAAGACATCCCCAGTCTATCAAACAATACAGACCGATTTCTTTATGCACAGTCTTGTACAAGCTATGCACACAAACTATTGCATTAAGAATGAGATCGGTGCTTGAGGAAGTTACGACAGGAGCAGAGTGCATTTGTCCCTGGATGGTTGATTACGGACAACGCCTTGGTAGCTTTTGAATGCATACATACTATGAAGAGGAGAAATAAAGCAAAAAAAAGGTGTTTGTGCGGTGAAGTTGGATATGACGAAGGCATACGATCGGATGAAATGAAATTTCCTTAAAGCTATGATGAGGAAATTGGGCTTTCCAGAACATATGATCACGCTAATTATGAAGTGTGTGTCTTCAGCTCGGTTCCTGGTAAAGGTGAATGGGGATTCACTACCTCAGTTTACACCTACACGTGGTATCCGACAAGGTGATCCGATCTCGCCGTACCTCTTTTTGATCTGTGCAGAAGGTTTTTCAGCTCTTCTATAAAAAAATTCAGGGGGTTTTGTGGATCGTGGTATCCGAGTGTACCATAGAGCACCATGGATTACACATTTGATGTTTGCCAATGATAGGCAAGATTGAATTCTATTCTTCAGATTTATAGCGAAGCCTCGGGGCAGATGGTGAACAGGGAGAAGAGTTCCATCTTGTTTAGTTCTGAATTCTAGAAGATACAAGAGTGTTGGTGAAACAAGAACTGAATATCATGGTGGAAGCTTTTAGTGAAAAATATTTGGGTTTACCTACTTCCATGGGTAGCCTTACTAGTGAAGATTTTGGTTATATCTTAGACCGTATACGCAGCAAAATTACAGGATGGGATAAATTGATGTCATATGCTGGAAAAGAAGCTATGGTTAAATCGGTTCTTCTTGCTATCCCTAATTTCAGCATGAGTTGTTTTCAGTTGTCAAAAGGGACATGTTAGAAAATTATCTCCCTCATCGCACGGTTTTGGTGGGGTGGATATTTGGATAAGAAAGCGTTGCACTAGTTGTCTTGGGATAACATTGCAAGGCCAAAGAATAGAGGTGGAATGGGTTTTCGGGACCTTGAATTATTCAAACTAGCCTTTCTTGGTAAACAAGGATGGAGGCTGCTTACAAAGCCACGCTCTTTGTGTGCACAAGTTCTTCAGAGTCGGTATTATCCAAATGATGATTTTATGCCAGTTAACCTGCCACAAACTGTCTCTAAAACCTGGAGGGCAATCTTGGAGGGAGACAAGCACTTCAGATGGGTCTAATCAAACGGATAGGGATGGAACTACTATGGCAGGATCGGTGGATCCCAGGTTTAACTGTGAGTAGACCAATGGGTCATTTGATTGAGATAGATGTGGAATTTGTTAATGAACTGATCGACCTGGAGCTCCATCAGTGGCGATCAGAGCTGGTACGTTCTATTTTTTTAACTCCGGATGTTGAATCAATTTTACATATACATCTTAGGAGGAGTGTTGGAGAGGATTGGTTAGCATGGAGTTATGAAAAACAGGCTTATATACTGTTCGATCAGCATACGAAGCCTTAATGGATGCTAAAGATCGTGATATTATGGCTGCGGATAGCGGAGTTGGGCATTCTAACATGCAGGATGTCGAGAAGTGGAAAAGATTGTGGAAGCTTGACGTTTTACCGAGAGTACGAGTTTTTTGGTGACGGGTTCTTAAAGGCATTTTGCCTGATTAAGCGACCCTCACCAGGCGGCATGTCAAAGTCAATAGTACTTGCTCGGTTTGTAAAACATCATCAGAGTCTTTATTTCACGCCTTGATTGAGTGCAGGCATGCAAAATAGTTTTGGGTTGCATCTAGTGATTTGTTGCATCTTAAGCTACCAAGACCAAGACTAAAACCCCATACGTGGGCATCAGACTTATTGTGTTACCCTATATTCAGTCAAGGGGAAAGAGTGAGATACATCACTAGTATGTCAGCTATATGGGATTCGAGGAATCGATGGACTCATGAAGAAGCAGGGTATGATCCTGTCAAAACGTTGGAGAACATGGGAGAAACAATTGGTTATCTCGGGAAAAAAAGAGAAGGGAAGCCAAAGGTTAAAACTACACCCTGTACTTGGCAAAAACCTGGGCTGGGAGTGATCAAAATTAACTCGGATGGCGCAGTTCGTGTAGATCAAGGTTTTTCTGGAGGAGGTGGAGTTGCAAGAGATTCACAGGGTTTTAGAGGAGCTTGGTGTCGACTCTATCAGGGTATATCAGACCCCCTGTGTATTGAGGCTTTAGCTTTTCAAGATGCTGTGTTTTTTGCTAGTCAGCAAGGTTTTAGCCGACTGGTATTCAAAACTGATTGCCAAGAGTTGGTGAAGCTTTGGAAGGAGAGACGGACTCAGAGGTCTCTGATTGCTCCTATTTTTAGTGAGATTAAGGATTTTCTACCTTCATTTGATAGTTTTGATTTTTGTTTTGTCCGTCGATCTGCCAATGTTGTTGCCCATGAGTGTGCACGGTTTGCATGCGAACAGGATTTAGATACACATTGGTTAGATGTTTGTCCGGAGTTTCTTACTCTTAGCCTGGAGGCTGATTGTACTCTAAGTGATGTGAATTAATAAAGTTATGTGTTCCCTCAAAAAACACAACTCCCATCTCTCCCCCACATCAAATCGATCTGCTTTCTTTGCCGCATCTCGCCGCACTACTCCCCTCCCGTCTCTAGCCACCGGCACGCGATGCCGCAGGGATTCGTCGTCACTAGATCTCCCACAGAAGACGGCCGTCGCGTTGAATCCACACACAGGCGAAAACACCGACGACTGTCACATGGCAACGCGGCCGCGAGTGTGCAACAAGACCCAGCTTCTAATCACGATCCGTCCTTCTCCTTGCAGTGCCTTCCCACCCTGCTCCACTTACTAGCTCCTTGCGTCTCCTCGCCTCCCTATTCTTGTTGCTAGCCCCTACATGTTTGCTTTCCACAAGCTAGCAATTAGAGTGCTTCATAGCAGCATACTTTATTTACACATGGATTGCTCCATAGCAGCATAGAGTGCCTCCCTATGCTAGTAATTAGTTTCCTAAAAGAAAGAATGAAGAGTTATCGGGAGTAACAATCATCTTAAGTGATTAGCATCAGTTACTACACCGATCTGTTAACAATCATCTTAAGTGATTTGCCGGGCCATCTCATGGATCAGAAAGACCCAATCGTACGGTCTATTGCTAGTCCGATGGGAATTAAGGGGATCGGCATCCGGTTCCTAGTGCTCCCCGAGATTAGGGGAAAACTGTTAAACCATAACAATTAAGGCATGTTTTACAATAACAACATTTGTAAGAGTGCGTCAATTTGGCACCCAAGCTCAACGAAGCTCGTTTCTGAAAACTGAAAAAACAAATTTGAAGCTTCAATTTTTTTTAAAAAAATACTAGAATGCAGTCAATGATTTAGTCTACCGTTGTGTAAATTTTCAATACGAAATACCTTATATTCTGTCCTAGAAAAAATGACAAAAAATGTAGTTCTAGGAGCATGACACTGGTGGATCCATATGTGGTTTATGAAAAGAACAGACATGCAATCACACTGGGTGGATCCATGTGTGGTTCATGAAAAGAACACACATGCAATGACACTAGTGGATCCATGTGTGGTTTGTGAGAAGAACACACATCCAATGACACTGGGTGTGATTCATGAAAAGAACACACATCCAATGACACTGGTGGATCCTTATGTGGTTTGTGAGAAGAACAGACATCCAATGACACTATGTGTGGTTCATGAAAAGAACACACATCCAATGATACTGGTGGATCCTTATGTGGTTTGTGAGAGGAACAGACATGCAATGACTCTAGCTGTGGTCCATGAGAAGAACAGACATGCAATGACACTGGTGGATCCTTATGTGGTTTGTGAGAAGAACAGACATGCGATGACTCTAGATGTGGTCCATGAGAAGAACAAACATGCAATGGCACTGGTGTATCCTTATGTGGTTTGTGAAAAGACCAGACATGCAATGACACTAGGTGTGGTTCATGAAAAGAACACACATGCAATGACACTGGTGTATCCTTATGTAGTTTGTGAGAAGAACACACATGCAATGACTCTAGATGTGGTTCATGAGAAGAACACACATACAATGACACTGGTGTATCCCTATGTGGTTTGTTTAGAAGAACACACATGTAATGACTAGCTGTGGTTCATGAAAAGAACACACATCCAATGACACTGGTGGATCCATGTGTGGTTTGTTTAGAGGAACAAACATGCAATCACACTAGGTGTGGTTCATGAAAAGAACACACATGCAATGACACTGGTGGATCCATATGTGGTTTGTGGAAAGAACAGACATCCAATGACTCTAGCTGTGGTTCATGAAAAGAACACACATCCAATGACACTAGTGGATCCATGTGTGGTTTGTGGAAAGAATAGACATACAATGACTCTAGCTATGGTTCATGAAAACAACACACATGCAATGACACTGGTGGATCCTTATGTGGTGTTTGTGAGAAGAACACACATCCAATGACACTGGGTGTGGTTCATGAAAATAACACACATCCAATGACACTGGTGGATCCTTATGTGGTTTGTGAAAAGAACAAGCATCCAATGACTAGTTGTGGTTCATGAAAAGAACACACATGCAATGACACTGGTGGATCCATATGTGGTTTATGTAGGGGTTCGTAGCATGGAAAACAAAAAATTTCTATCGCATACAAACAAACAAGCCAAGATCTATCTACTAGATTGTAGCAACGAGTCGATGGAATAACTCACCCTCGTAGATTCCAAAGTGTTTAACGAGAGCAGATTCTCGTGGGTGATGTAGTCGTACTCTTTCCGATCTCAAGATCGCGTAGACGATCCTTCCGGCGCCGCGTTCCCGCAGCGCTCCCGCAGTCGGTCACACGTTCGGTACTCGACGAAGACCTTCCTCTCCCTTGTTCCAGCGGGCAGCGGAGGTTGTAGCACTCTCCTCGCGATTCGGCAGCTGTGGCGTGGTACCGGAGGTAGAGGGAGATCATGAGGCCGCCTTAAGCCGGTGCGAGTATGGTGGAGCTTATGAGAGAGGCTATTAGTGGTCTAGTAATTTAGACACACCAATTAGAAGGCTCTAAACCAATTAGAAGGCTCTAAACCGAATAGCTCTAAACCGGGGTCTAGATCTAGGGTTTAGTTTAGAGGATAGGAAACTTGTGTTTTGTAGGAGGGGAGCCCTGCCCCTCCTTATATAGGTGGGAGGGCTGGCGGCCAGGGAGGAGTTCCTCCCCAACTCGGCCTTGGGAGGTGCGCCGCCAAGGGAGAATTCCCTCCAACTCGGCCTCCACCTCTCCTCCTCTTTCCCACTTCCCAAAACTGCGTTTGACTTTCAAACTAGCCGTTTGACTTTTCAATTTAGGATTTAAATAAATCCTTTATTTGGGACAACAAGAACACTTAGTACATGATGCAATCATTCCAATATGTAATGACACACTCATGTACCCTTCCTCCGGAGTCGGACATTCTGGACCTTCTAGAATGTTCCCGATGAAAACAGGAATCATTCCGCTACTCAAACGGAACTTTCCTTATATGAATCCTATTCTCCGGACCATTCCGGATCTCCTCGTGATATCCGGATCCCATCCGAGACTCGAACAACATTCGGTCTCTTTCTCATAATACCATAACTACTCAAACAACGTCGAATCCTTAAGTGTGTCTCCCTACGGTTCGTGAATTATGCGGACATGATCGAGACACTTCTCCGAACAATAACCAATAGAGGAATCTGGAAATTCATATGGCTCCCACATATTTCTTGATTACTTTGCGATCGAATGAACCACTTACATACGATACCAATTTCCCTTTGTCTCACGATATGTTACTTATCCGAGGTTATGATCGTCGGTATCTCGCATACCTAGTTCATCCTCGTTCTTGATAAGTACTCTTTTCTCGTTCCGTGATATGTGATCCCTTGTGACCAAGTCACATGCTTGCAAGCTAATTGGATGACATTTCACCGAGAGGGCCCAGAGAATATCTATCCGTCATGTGGATGGACAAATCCACTCTTGATCCATGTGTTTCAACCAATACTTTCCGAACACTCAATGCCACCTTTATAGCCACCTGTTACGGTGTGGTGTTTGATGACATCAAAGCATCCATCCATAAGGTGATATGCATGATCTCATGGTCGAAGGAATTAGGTTACTATGTATCGAGAAAGCATATAGCAATTGAACTATTGAAATGACTTGATCTTTATGCTACGCTTGTCTATAGGAGTATGTCCACCATATCATTCTCCTAACGATATGATCTTGTTGTTGATAACATCTCAATGTTCATGACAAAGAAACCACATCATCAATCAACCAACAAGCTAGTGAAGTATAGAGGCTATACTAGGGACTTCAAATTAAGTTTACAAATCACACAAGGATTAATGGTTTCCTTGTTAATACTATTATAGCATGAATGTAAACATTTATCATAAACACAAAGATATATAATAATAACTACATTTATTATTACCTCTAGGGCATATCTCCAACAGTCTCCCACTTGCACTAGAGTCATCTAATCTAGATTACATGGTAATATACCGAACACCCATGGCAGTTTGGTGTTGGTCATGTTTTGCCCTCGGGAGAGGTTTAGTCAACGGATCCGCCACATTCAGATCTGTGTACTTTGCAAATCTTTATATCCCCATCCTGGATATGTTCTCGAATAGCGTGAAAACGCAGCTTGATATGCTTCAGCTTCTTGTGTGACCTTGGTTCTTGCGCATTGGCTATGGCGCCCATGTTATCACAGTAGATAGACATTGGGTCCAGCGCACTTGGAACCACACCGAGCTCGTAATGAACTCTTTCATCCATATCGCTTCTTGTGAAGCCTCCGAAGCAGCCATGTATTCCGATTCAGTTGAAGATCTCGCCACAACGCTTTGCTTTGCACTCCTCCAGCTAATTGCTGCACCATTCAAAATAAATACGTATCCAGATTGTGATTTAGAATCATCCGGATCGGTGTTCCAACTAGCATCGGTGTAACCATTAACAACGAGCTGTTCAACACCTCCATAAGAAAGAACCATATCCTTAGTTCTTCTCAAGTACTTAAGGATGTTTTGATCATTGTCCAATGATCCACTCCTGGATCACTTTGATATCTGCTAGTTAGACTAACAGCATATGCGATGTCGGGTCTAGTACATAGCATGGCATACATTAGAGATCCTATGGCTGAGGCATAGGGAGTCTTACTCATCCTTTCTCTATCTTCTGCCGATGTCGGACTTTGAGTTTTACTCAAGGTCGTATTGGGCAACATGGGCAAGAACCCTTTCTTGCTATCTTCCATTCCAAACCTCTTTAGAACTTTGTCCAAATATGTACTTTGTGACAATGATATTTGGCGTTTCGATCTATCTCTATAAATCTTTATGCCTAATATGTAAGCTGCTTCGCCAAGATCCTTCATTGAAAAACTATTATTCAAATATTCCTTGACACTATTAAGAAGGTCTACATCATTCCCAATCAACAATATGTCATCCACATACAGTATTAAGAATGCTACAGAGCTCCCACTCACTTTCTTGTAAATACAAGCTTCTCCATAAGTTTGTATAAAACCAAAACTTTTGATTACCTTATCAAAACGTTGATTCCAACTTCGGGATGCTTGCTTCAATCCATAGATGGACCGTTGAAGCTTGCATACCTTGTTAGCATCTTTAGGATCGACAAAACCTTTGGGTTGTATCATATACAACTCTTCATCAATGTCTCCATTGAGGAATGCTGTTTTGACATCCATCTGCCATATCTCATAATCATAATATGCAGCGATTGCTAACATAATCCTCACAGACTTTAGCTTCGCTACCGGTGAGAAAGTCTCATCGTAGTCAACTCCTTGAATTTGTCGAAACCCTTTTGCGACAAGTCGAGCTTTATAGACAGTAACATTACCATCAGCATCTGTTTTATTCTTGAAAATCCATTTGTTCTCGACAGCCTTTCGGCCATCCGGTAAGTCCACCAAAGTCCATACTTGGTTTTCGTACATGGATCCAATCTCGGATTTCATGGCTTCTTGCCATTTATTGGAATCTGGGCTCATCATCGCTTCCTCATATGTCACAGGGTCATCGGTGTTGTCCACCAACATGACATTCATAATGAATCATACCAATGCAGGTGGTACGAGTTCTCTTTGACCTCCGAGGATCTGTAGCAACTACAACCGAAGTTTGATGATCATCATCATTAGCTTCCTCTCTTATTGGTGCAGGAACCACAAGAACTTCTTCCGGTGCTGCGCTACTCGCAATTCGAGAGAAGGTTCGACAACCTCGTCGAGTTCTACTTTCCTTCCGGTCACTTCTTTCGAGAGAAATTCCTTCTCTAGAAAGGATCCATTCTTGGCAACGAAGATTTTGCCTTCAGATCTATGATAGAAGGTATACCCAATAGTTTCCTTGTATCCTATGAAGACGCATTTTTCGCTTTGGGTTCAAGCTTGTCCGTAACTTCTTTACATAGGCTTCATCCCCAAACTTTAAGGAACGACAATTTAGGTTTCTTCCCAAACCATAATTCATACGGGGTCGTTTCAGCGATTTAGACGGTGCACTAATTAAATTGAATACGTCTGTTTCTAATGCATGAACACAAAATGATAGCTGTAAATCTGAAAGTGACATCAAAGAACGAACCATATCTAAGAGAGTTCGATTACGACGTTCGGACACACCATTACTGTTGTGGTGTTCCGGCGGTGTCAATCGTGAAAGTATTCCACATTTCTTCAAATGCTCGCCAAACTCGTAACTTAGATATTCACCTCCACGATCAGAACGTAGAAATTTAATCTTCTTGTTATGTTGATTCTCTACCTCACTTTGAAACTCCTTAAACTTCTCAAAAGTTTCGGACTTATGTTTCATGAAATAGATATACCCATATCTACTCAAGTCATCCGTGAAGGTAAGAACATAACGATAACCATCACATGATGCTACACTCATTGGACCACACACATCGGTATGTATGATTTCCAATAAGTCTGTAGCTCGCTCCATTATACCAGAAAATGGAGTTTTAGTCATTTTACCCATCAGACATGCCTCGCATCTTTCAAGTGATTCAAAATCAAGTGATTCAAGAAGTCCATCGGAATGGAGTTTCTTCATACGCTTCACTCCAATGTGACCAAGACGACAGTGCCACATATAGGTCGAGTTATCGCTTGATTTCAATCGTTTAGCTTCAATGTTGTTGATATGTGTATTTCCACTATCGAGATTCAATATGAATAGACCATCTATCAAAGGTGCATGTGCATAAAACATATTACTCATATAAATCGAACAACCATTATTCTCGGATTTAAACAAGTAACCTCTACTTAATAAACAAGATCCTGATATAATGTTCATGCTTAACGCAGGCACCAAATAACAATTATTTAAGTATAAAACTAATCCCGATGGTAGATGAAGAGGTAGCGTGCCGACCGCGATCACATCAACCTTTGATCCGTTTCCTACGCGCATCGTCACCTCGTTCTTCACTAGCTTCCGTTTATTCTGCAGCTCCTGTTTCGAGTTACAAATATGAGCAACCGAACCAGTATCAAATACCCAGGCACTACTACGAGTACTAGTGAGATACACATCAATAACATGTATATCAGATATACCTTTCTTCTTGATGTTGCCGTTCTTCAAATCCGCCAAGTACCTTGGGCAATTCCGCTTCCAGTGACCTTCTCCCTTGCAGTAAAAGCACTCAGTTTCAGGCTTAGGTCCAGCCTTGGTCTTCTTCGTCGGCGTGGTAACTTTCTTACCACCCTTCTTGAAGTGTCCCTTCTGCTTAGACTTGCCTTTCTTGAATTTGGTGGTCTTATTGACCATCAACACTTGGTGCTCTTTCTTGATCTCCACTTCTGAATATTTCAACATAGCAAATAGTTCTGGCAACTCTTTGTTCATGTTCTGCATGTTGTAGTTCATCACAAAGTTCTTGTAACTTGGTGGTAGTGATTGGAGGATGCGGTAAACTCCCAAAGTATTAGGAATCACTATACCCAAACTTTGAAGTTTATTTGCGTGCCCAGACATCTTAAGCACATGCTCACTGACGGAGCTACCCTCTTCCATCTTGCAGTTAAAGAACTTTTCAGAAGCTTCATAACTTTCAATTGCCGCATGAGTCTCAAAGATTAATTTGAGATCCTCGACAATATCATATGGATCTGAATCTTCAAACCTTTTCTGAAGCTCCGATTCTAAACCATACAAGATAGCACACTGAACTATGGAGTACTGATTCTTCCGAGCGAGGTAAACATTCTTTACTTCATCGGTAGCATCAGATGCAGGTGGGTCACCTAGCGGTGCATCCAGCACATAGGTCAAATTACCAGCTGTGAGGACAATCCTCAAATTGCGGAACCAATCCGCGAAGTTGCTTCCATTGTTTTTCAACTTTTCTTTCTCTAGGAACGCATTAAAATTGATGGTAGGGGCTGCCATTGATCTACAACATATTTGCAATAGTTTAGACTAAGTTTATGACAAATTGAGTTCAAATTAATTAATGAAATTAAACTAGGTGAACTCCCACTCAAAACAACATCCCTCACATTGTTTTAGTGATCACACGAACCAAATCCACTACATCAACACCGATCATCACGAGAGTTGATATAGTTTTAATGGCGAACAATCATCATGTTCATCATATCTACTATATGACTCATGCTTTACCTTTCGGCGATCCGTGTTCCTGAGGCCATGTCTGTACATGCTAGGCTCGTCAAGATCAAACCTTAGCTTCCGCATAAGCAAATCTGGCTTGCTTACGTTGTATTCACCAGCGGAATCAAAGACACCCGATCATCACGTGGTGCTTGAGCAGCAAGCTTTGGCAAGTGCATACTAAGGGTGAACACTTTAGAACTTGAAATTTATGTGCATGAGGGATCATCTTATAATGCTACCGTCGTCTACTAAGCAATACAAGATGCATAAAGGATTAACATCACATGCAATTCATAATATGTGATATGATATGGCCTTTCTTCTTTTGTGCTTCCGATCTCCATCTTCAAGCACGAATATGATCTCCATCATCACCGGCATAGCATCAAGGTCAATGATGCTTCTTCATGGTTGTCGTCCACCAGCTTCAACTATTACAACTATTTTGAATAGACACGCAGGTCTTAACAGAAATTAAAGACAACCATATGGCTCCGCGGTTGCCAACTTACAATAAGGAACATTGCATACATCAAATATAATCACAATCATGGCCATATCACATCATCACACACCTCGCAAAACAAAGTTAGACGCTTCTACTTTCTTTGCATATTTTACGTGGTTTGGGGCTTTCCATAAGTGTCGTTCTAACTTACGAACAAGAACCACAACATTGATACTAGCATTGTTGATCACCCGTTGTAAATTGGATCTTTACTATGCTAGGAGAAACAGGCACCCGCAAAGCCACTTATGCAAAACGAGTTGCATGTCAAGCGTGGAGCAAGTCTCATGAACGATGTCATGTAAGGTCAGCCCGGGCCGCTTCATCCCAACATACCGCAAGATGCAAAGTACACAAAAAGCAATCTACAATAAAAGCATCAACGCCCACAATGACCATTGTGTTCTACTCGTCCAACAGATCTACATATAGACACGGCTCTGATACCACTGTAGGGGTTCGTAGCATGGAAAACAAAAATTTTCTATCGCATACAAACAAACAAGCCAAGATCTATCTACTAGATTGTAGCAACGAGTCGATGGAATAACTCACCCTCGTAGATTCCAAAGTGTTTAACGAGAGCAGATTCTCGTGGGTGATGTAGTCGTACTCTTTCCGATCTCAAGATCGCGTAGACGATCCTTCCAAGGCTGCTCCGCAGCGTTCCCTGCAATGGCTCACGATCGGTCACGTTGCTAAGACCTTTCCTCTCCCTTGTTCCAGCAGAATGGAGGTTGTAGCACTCTCCTCGCGATTCGGCAGACTGTGGCGTGGTACCGGAGGTAGAGGAGATCCCAGGCTTCGCCTTAAGCCGGTGCGAGTATGGTGGAGCTTATGAGAGAGGCTATTAGTGGTCTAGTAATTTAGACACACCAATTAGAAGGCTCTAAACCAATTAGAAGGCTCTAAACCGAATAGCTCTAAACCGGGGTCTAGATCTAGGGTTTAGTTTAGAGGATAGGAAACTTGTGTTTTGTAGGAGGGGAGCCCTGCCCCTCCTTATATAGGTGGGAGGGCTGGCCGGCCAAGGGGAGGAGTTCCTCCCCAACTCGGCCTTGGGAGGTGCGCCGGCCAAGGGGAGGAATTCCCCTCCAACTCGGCCTCCACCTCTCCTCCTCTTTTCCCACTTCCCAAAACTGCCGTTTGACTTTCAAACTAGCCGTTTGACTTTTCAATTTAGGATTTAAATAAATCCTTTATTTGGGACAGCAAGAACACTTAGTACATGATGCAATCATTCCAATATGTAATGACACACTCATGTACCCTTCCCCCTCCGGAGTGCCGGACATTCCTGGACCTTCTAGAATGTTCCCGATGAAAACACCGGAATCATTCCGCTACTCCGAAACGGAACTTTCCTTATATGAATCTTATTCTCCGGACCATTCCGGATCTCCTCGTGATATCCCGGATCCCATCCGAGACTCCGAACAACATTCGGTCTCTTTCTCATAATACCATAACTACTCAAACAACGTCGAATCCTTAAGTGTGTCTCCCTACGGTTCGTGAATTATGCAGACATGATCGAGACACTTCTCCGAACAATAACCAATAGAGGAATCTGGAAATTCATATGGCTCCCACATATTTCTACGATTACTTTGCGATCGAATGAACCACTTACATACGATACCAATTTCCCTTTGTCTCACGATATGTTACTTATCCGAGGTTATGATCGTCGGTATCTCTGCATACCTAGTTCATCCTCGTTACTGATAAGTACTCTTTTCTCGTTCCAGTGATATGTGATCCCTTGTGACCAAGTCACATGCTTGCAAGATAATTGGATGACATTTCACCGAGAGGGCCCAGAGAATATCTATCCGTCATGTGGATGGACAAATCCCACTCTTGATCCATGTGTTTCAACCAATACTTTCCGAACACTCAATGCCACCTTTATAGCCACCCACATTACAGTGTGGTGTTTGATGACATCAAAGCATCCATCCAGTAAAGGTGATATGCATGATCTCATGGTCGAAGGAATTAGGTTACTATGTATCAGAAAGCATATAGCAATTGAACTATTGAAATGACTTGATCTTTATGCTACGCTTGTCTATAGGAGTATGTCCACCATATCATTCTCCTAACGATATGATCTTGTTGTTGATAACATCTCAATGTTCATGACAAAGAAACCACATCATCAATCAACCAACAAGCTAGTGAAGTATAGAGGCTATACTAGGGACTTCAAATTAAGTTTACAAATCACACAAGTATTAATGGTTTCCTTGTTAATACTATTATAGCATGAATGTAAACATTTATCATAAACACAAAGATATATAATAATAACTACATTTATTATTACCTCTAGGGCATATCTCCAACAGTTTATGGAACTAACAGACATGCAATGACTCTAGCTGTGGTTCATGAAAAGAACACGCATGCAATGACACTGGTGGATCCGTGTGTGGTTTGTGAGAAGAACACACATCCAATGACACTGGGTGTGGTTCATGAAAAGAACACACATCCAACAACACTGGTGGATTCTTATGTGGTTTGTGAGAAGAACAGACATGCAATGACACTAGCTGTGGTTCATGAGAAGAACACACATGCAATGACACGGGTGTATCCTTATGTGGTTCGTGACAAGAACACACATGCAATGACTCTAGCTGTGGTTCATGAGAAGAACACACATCCAATGACACTGGTGGATCCATGTGTGGTTTGTGAGAATAACATACATGCAATGACACTATGTGTGGTTCATGAAAACAACAGACATGCAGTGACACTGGTGGATCCTTATGTGGTTTGTGAGAAGAACTGACATGGAATGACTCTAGCTGTGGTTCATGAAAAGAACACACATGCAATGACACTGGTGGATCCTTATGTGGTTTGTGAGAAGAACACACATGCAATGACTCTTGCTGTGGTTCATGAAAAGAACACATATCCAATGACACTGGTGGATCCTTATGTGGTTTGTGAGAAGAACTGACATGCAATGACTCTAGCTGTGGTTCATGAAACGAACACACATCCAATGACACTGGTGGATCCATGTGTGGTTTGTTTAGAGGAACAGACATGCAATCACACTGGTGGATCCTTATGTGGTTTGTGAGAAGAACTAACATGCAATGACTTTAGCTGTGGTTCATGGAAAGAACACACATGCAATGACATTGGTGGATCCATGTGTGGTTTGTGAAAAGAACAGACATGTAATGACTCTAGATGTGGTTCATGAGAAGAACACACATGGAATGACACTGGTGTATCCTTATGTGGTTTGTGAGAAGAACACACATGCAATGACTCTAGCTGTGGTTCATGAAAAGAACAGACATGCAATGACACTAGTGGATCCATATGTGGTTTGTGGAAAGAACAGACATGCAATCACACTGGGTGGATCCATGTGTGGTTTATGAAAAGAACACACTTGCAATTACACTAGTGGATCCATGTGTGGTTTGTGATAAGAACACACATCTAATGACACTGGGTGTGGTTCATGAAAAGAACACACATCCAATGACACTGGTGGATCCTTATGTGGTTTGTGAGAAGAACACACATGCAATGACTCTAGCTGTGGTTCATGAAAAGAACAGACATGCAATGACACTGGTTGATCCATATGTGGTTTGTGGAAAGAACAGACATGCAATGACTCTAGGTGTGGTTCATGAAAAGAACACACATGCAATGACACTGGTGGATCCATGTGTGGTTTGTGAGAAGAACACGCATCTAATGACACTGGGTGCGGTTCATGAAAAAAAACACATCCAATGACATTTGTGGATCCTTATGTGGTTTGTGAAAAGAACAGACATCCAATGACACTATGTGGGGTTCATGAAAAGAACACACATGCAATGACACTGGTGGATCCATATGTGGTTTGTGAGAAGAACACACATGAAATGACTCTAGCTGTGGTTCATGAAAAGAACACACATGCATGACATTGGTGGATCGATATGTGTTTTGTGGAAAGAACAGACATGCAATGACTCTAGATGTGGTTCATGAAAACAACACACATCCAATGACACTGGTGGATCCATGTGTGGTTTGTGAGAAGAACACACATCCAATGACACTGGGTGTGGTTGATGAAAAGAACACACATGCAATGACACTAGTGGATCCTTATGTGGTTTGTGAGAAGAACAGACATCCAATGACACTGGGTGTGCTTCATGAAAAGAACACACATCCAATGACACTGGTGGATCCTTATGTGGTTTGTGAGAAGAACAGACATGCAATGACACTGGGTGTGGTTCATGAGAAGAACACACATCCAATGACACTAAATGTGGTTCATGACAAGAACAGACATGCAATGATACTGGTGTATCCCTATGTAGTTTGTGAGAAGAATAGACATGCAATGCCACTGGGTGTGGTTGATGAAAAGAACATACATGCAATGATACTGGTGGATCCATGTGTGGTTTGTTTAGAAGAACACACATGCAATGACACTGGTGGATCCATGTGTGGTTTGTTTAGAGGAACAGACATGCAATGACACTAGATGTGGTTCATGAAAAGAACAGACATGCAATGACACTGGTGGATCCATGTAACACCCTCGAATCGGCCCTATGCAAGTTTTAGTGATTCCCGCCAAACCCGCATAGAAACGATTCAAAGATGCCCACCAGGCACTTGCGTGCGGGTGGAAAACGAAGTAAAATCATTACACAATAGTCCACGATGGAACCCACAGAACATATATATACAACAACGACTCCATGAGTCAAGAATACAGATATACAGTACAAAGATCCAAATCACCTCGAAAACGATACAACATCCGAGTACGGATAAGATGCAAATGGGGCCAAGATCCTGAAGAATAACCAATGGTGTCCATAACCCTACCCAGGCCAAGCGGGAAGGGTAACCCTGCTAACAATGCCGATCTTATACCTGCTAAAACAAAAGGGGTGCCGATAAAGGGCAAAGGAAAAAGGGAGCGGTTAGTACTAAGGCCAGTACACTACGAGTCTAGAATTCGGTGGCTCTTGCCTACATAGGTATGGTGGACTGAAGCGGCAGCGCAGCATGCACTAAACAATCTATAGAGACTCGATTCAACTATCGGCTATTAGAGAGGGATAAGAAAGACCTATTCGGATCCAACCTGATAGTAACACCAAAACAGATCCATCCTGGTATTTCCCCCTCGAGACCACACGAGGAAGTCAAATCGAGGAACTCACACAGTTGGCAGTTTTATTCATTCCATTATAGTTGCAACACTTACTAGTCAGATATAGATAGCATGAGTCATCCAGATATCATAAGCAGTGGGCAGTTTTAGTTAATCATTTCATTGTAGTTGCAATACTTACTAGTCAGATACAATTAGCATGAGACATCCCAACTCCAGCAGTTGTTGGCACTTTTATTTACTCATTCTGTTATAGTGTAGTTGATTACTAGTCATTCCATAATCAAATTTATAGCACTACTTTAGTTATAGTTGTGTATGATCAAGATACTGTGCTCCAAGTCGTCCATAACCGCGGACACGGCTTTCAGAAAGTTTTACCCTGCAGGGGAGCACAAATAGCAACACACACACACGATCAACCTCGGGAAGAACCAAATAAAAAGCAATGAGGCCTCACGACAATGCATTCATAGGATTCATAAATTATTTTAGGGGGCCACCCCACTAAGCTACCCACAACGAAGTTGGCCAGCTCCGAGACAGGCCCAGCGTTTGTGACAATGGTGTAAACGACTGGGAACCTGAAAGTGTGACTGGGCTTGTCGATACCGCGAAAACCTTCCATGTTCCAAAACAATATAGGTGCTCCACGCACAATCGTAAATAAAGTAGTAAAGCATGTCATAAGTACAGGATAGTAATAAAGCCCCAAACTACTTTGTGGCCCCAAGAAATAAAGTGCGAATCAAGCTCAGGCAAAGGGGGATTCATAGAGTCTCCCATATGTGGATAGTGCGAATAGTCAAGGAACAGGTATCAAGTACTCGGGGCCTACGGAACACAAGTGAGCGCGGAAGAACCAAATAACATCTATTACCCACCGATGCCTCTGCATTAGTTATATCTATTCACATCATTT
Organism: Avena insularis; assembly: GCA_023614405.1. Classification (NCBI taxonomy): domain Eukaryota; kingdom Viridiplantae; phylum Streptophyta; class Magnoliopsida; order Poales; family Poaceae; genus Avena; species Avena insularis. The sequence goes on along the minus strand of CM042686.1, from coordinate 44,753,980 downwards.
TAATATCAAGTTGTAATTAAAGTCATGATCATCTCCACCATTAAGCATGTGCCAACCTTCCAACAATGGTGGAACAACAACGACGCGAAGAAGCACCTGAGCAAGCAACTACGACTCGCAAGGTCGACTATCTATCAAACAACAGGCAATAGGATGTGCCCAGGGCAATATAGAGGCTGCAAGGAATATAAATGGTACGGAAACTAAAGCATCGCAACACGGATACCAGTAGATCAACAGGAGGAAGTAAAGACTATAAATGCAAAATAGGTAGAAAGGGGGAGATTGCTCGCCTGGGAAACACTACCGAAGATACATTATCCGAAAAACTTGTCGATCCTCTTATCAACTCAACGGCCTAATCCGTGAAGAAGCAAAGCACTAAAAGAAACACCAGATGCACTATTTAATACTACGGCAAAAGATCCGGCATGATGTATGTATGATGCATGCCATGGCAAAGATGCGGTGCAATTGGGCAATATTAAGCGAAACTAGGGTACCGACAATTAATTAGATGGTTCATGTTGTTTAGATACCCTGCAATTTAAATGTTGGCTTAACAAGGCAAAACATGGCATCGGTTCGCTACACAAATTTAAATGGAGCCAATACAAGACTAGAATATCTCGCATATAGTCTCCATATTTAATTATGAGATGAATCGACAAAATACCCCCAAACAAATGAATATGTATGCAAGAATGAACAATTTAATATGCCACAAGTATATGTAAATATTATAAAAATAGGGGTTTCGAATAGGGTCACACATTGGGGTCGAAGATCTTGGGGGTTCGACAGGGTTCGGGTTCGATCTTCAGATCCGAGAGGAAGAAGAGCGTCGGGTCCAGTCTTCGGGTCCGAGAAGAAGATGTTGTCGTCCATGACGGAGGACTTGGTTTTCCGTGTTGATGGCCTATCGGATGCCACCGAGTTTGGTATGTTCTTCGGTCTTCAACTTCATGCATCGACCTCGGGTTATCATGTACAATTGTCGGTCTTGTCCGTGGACGACCTTGTCTTGCCGGTTCGATGTCACTGCAGCTCATGTCGTGGCAGCTCTTGTCGTCGTTCAAACTTGGCTAAACAGGGTACAACTCACTAGCAGGTTCTCCTCATAGAAGCCACACCTACCAGAACAACTCGCTAACAGAGGCAAGGCGATGGTCGCAGGCTCGCATGGTACTTGACAGGGGCATGTAGGAGATCTCGGTGATGGGCTCGCTGGGGACGAACTCGGCGGCGGTGCCGTGGTCCGAGGCAGCCGGCTGCGGGGAGGTAGAGGGGCGGCAAGGTCGACAAGGCCAGCGTGGAGCTCCGGACAGCAACGACCCGTGCGACGGACGGTGGGCTCGCGAACACGGCGGCACCGGTCGGGGAAACCTGGAATAGGGTGGTGCGGCTGGAGTAGAGGTTGACGACCGCCGGGGCGAGGACGTCCGCTGCTAGCAAGGGGATTGAGCGGGACATGGCGGTGGAGCTTGGCGGTGGCGGCGCTCTGGCAGCGACGCGTCGAGCTTGGGCGCGGCCGGCGAGCTTGGTCGGCGGCGAAGGTGAGGCAGGGGCGTCCAGGGACTACGGCGCGTGAGCGGTGTGGTGGCCCTATGCGGCAGAGCGCAATGGAGTGGGGTCGAGGGCGACGTCGCGGGTAGCGAGATCCGACGCGGTAGCGGGGTGGGCTCTATGGCGGCCGGGGCGAGGCGGAGTGAACGCGAGCGAGGGAGTCGGGCCTCGCGCGGCTCTCGTGGAGGGGATTGCGGCGCTGCAGGCATGCGATGTACGCGGGCGGGGGAGGTTGCGTACGGGGAGAGCGGGTTGGTGGGCGGCTTGCGATGGAGAGAGGGAGCGGGTCACGGGGCTGCGCGTAGTTAGCGTAGGTGGGGCCGAGGCAGGTTCCGGTCCCATGCGGGATAGAGCATGCAGGCGCGAGGTGCTACGTGTGTCTCTACGCGGTTTGACCGCGCGGTGGGGTTGTCGATGGCGGGATTAGGTGGTGTGGTGGCGGCGGCAGGGAAGTGGGGTGAGGAGGGAATAGGTTAGGTTTGGGTAGTTAGGGTTTTGGTTGCTAGGGTTGAAGGTAGCTGCCGGTTGGGCCTTTGGGCCTGGCCGGTGGCGGCCTTCCTCACAAAAATATTTTTGTTTAATATTAGCTTGTTTCAATTTTAATAAAAGATTTTATAAAAAGTTTTAGATAGACAAAATATCCAGAGAGACTAGGTTTCACATTTGAAATAAAGAGCGAGGCAAATAGAAAACAAGGATAGGCTTATATAAAAATACTTTTAGGCAAACCATGCATTATGACATGACGATGCTCAAATGCAATTCTGCATGATGACATGAGCATGCAGTCATGATGATGCACAAAACAAAAACATAAAGCGGTTTTCTAGTAGTAGTTTTACCGGGGGTGCTACAATCCATTTGTGGTTTGTGAGAAGAACACACATCCAATGACACTGGGTGTGGTTCATGAAAAGAACACACATCCAATGACAATGGTGGATCCTTATGTGGTTTGTGAGAAGAACAGACATGCAATGACTCTAGCTGTGGTTCATGAGAAGAACACACATGCAATGACACTGGTGTATCCTTATGTGGTTTGTGAGAAGAACACACATGCAATGACTCTAGCTGTGGTTCATGAAAAGAACAGACATGCAATGACACTAGTGGATCCATATGTGGTTTGTGGAAAGAACAGACATGCAATGACTCTAGCTGTGGTTCATGAAAAGAACACACATGCAATGACACTGGTAGATCCATGTGTGGTTTGTGAAAAGAACAAACATGCAATGACTCTAGATATGGTTCATGAGAAGAATACACATGCAATGACACTGGTGGATCCATGTGTGGTTTATGAGAGGAACAGACATGCAATGACACTGGGTGTGGTTCATGAAAATAATAGACATGCAATGACACTGGTGGATCCATATGTGGTTTGTGAAAAGAACAAATATGCAATCACACTGGGTGGATCCATGTGTGGTTCATGAAAAGAACACACATGCAATGACACTGGTGGATCCATGTGTGGTTTGTGAGAAGAACACACATCCAATGACACTGGGTGTGATTCATGAAAAGAACACACATCCAATGACACTGGTGGATCCTTATGTGCTTTGTGCGAAGAACACACATGCAATGACTCTAGCTGTGGTTCATGAAAATAACAGACATGCAATGGCACTGGTGGATCCATATGTGGTTTGTGGAAAGAACATACATGCAATAACTCTAGTTCTGGTTCATGAAAAGAACACACATGCAATGACACTGGTGGATCCATGTGTGGTTTGTGAGAAGAACACGCATCCAATGACATTGGGTGTGGTTCATGAAAATAACACACATCCAATGACACTGGTGTATCCTTATGTGGTTTGTGAAAAGAACAGACATCCAATGACACTATGTGTGGTTCATGAAAAGAACACAGATGCAATGACACTGTTGGATCCATATGTGGTTTGTGAGAAGAACACAAATGAAATGACTCTAGCTGTGGTTCATGAAAAGAAAACACATGCAATGACACTTGTGGATCCATATGTGGTTTATGGAAAGAACAGACATGCAATGACTCTAGCTGTGGTTCATGGAAAGAACAGACATGCAATGACACTGGTGGATCCATGTGTGGTTTATGAGAAGAACACATATCCAATGACACAGGGTGTGGTTCATGAAAAAACACACATGCAATGACACTGCTGGATCCTTATGTGGTTTGTGAGAAGAACAAACATCCAATGACACTGGCTGTGGTTCATGAAAAGAACACACATCCAATGACACTGGTGGATCCTTATGTGGTTTGTGAGAAGAACAGACATGCAATGACACTGGGTGTGGTTCCTGAGAAGAACACACATCCAATGACACTTCATGTGGTTCATGAGAAGAGCAGGCATGCAATGACACTAGTGTATCCCTATGTTGTTTGTGATAAGAACAAACATGCAATGACACTAGGTGTGGTTCATGAAAAGAATAGACATGCAATGATACTGGTGGATCCATGTGTGGTTTGTTTAGAAGAACACACATGCAATGACCACATGCAATGACACTAGTGGATGCATGTGTGGTTTGTTTAGAGGAACAGACATGTAATGACACTGGTTGTGGTTCATGAAAAGAACAGACATGCAATGACACTGGTGGATCCATGTGTGGTTTGTGAGAAGAACACAGATCCAATGACACTAGGTGTGGTTCATGAAAAGAACACACATCCAATGACACTGGTGGATCCTTATTTGGTTTGTGAGAAGAATAGACATGCAATGACTCTAGCTGTGGTTCATGAGAAGAACACACATGCAATGACACAGGTGTATCCTTATGTGGTTTGTGAGAAGAACACACATGCAATGACTCTACCTATGGTTCATGAAAAGAACACACATGCAATGACACTGGTGGATCCATGTGCGGTTTGTGAGAAGAACACACATCCAATGACACTGGGTGTGGTTCATGAAAAGAACACACATCCAATGACACTGGTGGATCCTTATGTGGTTTGCGAGAAGAACAGATATGCAATGACTCTAGTTGTGGTTCATGAAAAGAACAAACATGGAATGACATTGGTGGATCCATGTGTGGTTTGTGGGAAGAACACACATCCAATGACACTGGGTGTGGTTCATGAAAAGAACACACATCCAATGACACCGGTGGATCCATGTGTGGTTTGTGAGAAGAACACGCATCCAATGACACTGGGTGTAGTTCATGAAAAGAACACACATCCAATGACACTAGTGGATCCTTATGTGGTGTTTGTGAGAAGAACACACATCCAATGACACTAGTGGATCCTTATGTGGTGTTTGTGAGAAGAACACACATCCAATGACACCGGGTGTGGTTCATGAAAAGAACACACATCCAATGACACTGGTGGATCCTTATGTGGTTTGTGAGAAGAACACACATGCAATGACTCTAGCCGTGGTTCATGAAAAGTACACACATGTAATGACACTGGTGGATCCATATGTGGTTTGTGGAAAGAACAAACATGCAATGATTCTAGCTATGGTTCATGAAAAGAACACACATGCAATGACACTAGTGGATCCATGTGTGGTTTGTGAGAAGAACACGCATCCAATGACACTGGGTGTGGTTCATGAAAACAACACACATCCAATGACACTAGTGGATCCTTATGTGTTTTTTTAACAGAACAGACATCCAATGACACCGTGTGTGGTTCATGAAAAGAACACACATGCAATGACACTCGTGGATCCATATGTGGTTTATGAGAAGAACATACATGAAATGACTCTAGATGTGGTTCATGAAAAGAACACACATGCAATGGCACTAGTGGATGCATATGTGGTTTGTCGAAAGAACAGACATACAATGACTCTAGTTGTGGTTAATGAAAATAACACACATCCAATGACACTGGTGAATACATGTGTGGTTTGTGAGAAGAACACACATCCAATGGCACTGGGTGTGGTTCATGAAAATAACACACATGCAATGACACTGGTGGATGCTTATGTGGTTTGTGAGAAGAACAGAAATCCAATGACACTGGGTGTGGTTCATGAAAAGAACACACATCCGATGACACTGGTGGATCCTTATGTGGTTTGTGAGAAGAACAGACATCCAATGACACTGGGTGTGGTTCATGAGAAGAACACACATCCAATGATACTATATGTGGTTCATGAGAAGAACATACATGCAATGACACTTGTGTATCCCAATGTGGTTTGTGAGAAGAACATACATTCAATGACACTAGTTGTGGTTCATGAAAAGAACAGACAAGCAATAATACTGGTGGATCCATGTGTGGTTTGTTTAGAAGAACGCACATGCAATGACCACATGCAATGACACTGGTGGATCCATGTGTGGTTTGTTTAGAGGAACAGGCATGCAATGACACTGCGTGTGGTTCATGAAAAGAACATACATGCAATGACACTAGTGGATCCATGTGTGGTTTGTGAGAGGAACACACATCCAATGACACTGGGTGTGGTTCATGAAAAGAACACACATCCAATGACACTGGTGGATCCTTATGTGGCTTGTGAGAAGAAGAGACATGCAATGACTCTAGTTGTGGTTCATGATAAGAACACACATGCAATCACACTAGTGTATCCTTATGTGGTTTGTGAGAAGAACACACATGCAGTGACTCTAGCTGTGGTTCATGAAAAGAACACGCATGCAATGACACTAGTGGATCTATGTGTGGTTTGTGAGAAGAACACACATACAATGACACTAGGTGTGGTTCATGAAAAGAACACACATCCAATGACGCTGGTGGATCCTTATGTAGTTTGTGAGAAGAACAGACATGCAATGACTCTAGCTGTGGTTCATGAAAAGAACAGACATGCAATGACACTGGTGGATCCATATGTGGTTTGTGGGAAGAACACACATCCAATGACACTGGGTTTGGTTCATGAAAAGAACACACATCCAATGACAGTGGTGGATGCTTATGTGGTTTGTGAGAAGAACACACATTCAATGACTCTAGCCGTGGTTCATGAAAAGAACACACATGCAATGACACTGGTGGATCCATATGTGGTTTGTGGAAAGAATAGACATGCAATGACTCTAGTTATGGTTCATGAAAAGAACACACATGCAATGACACTAGTGGATCCATGTGTGGTTTGTGAGAAGAACACACATCCAATGACACTGGGTGTGGTTCATGAAAGGAACACACATCCAATGACACTGGTTGTGGTTGATGAAAAGAACACACATGCAATGACACTAGTGGATCCATGTGTTGTTTGTGAGAAGAACACACATCCAATGACACTGGTGGATCCTTATGTGGTGTTTGTGAGAAGAACACACATCCAATGACACTGGGTGTGGTTCATGAAAAGAACACACATCCAATGACACTGGTGGATCCTTATGTGGTGTTTGTGAGAAGAACACACATCCAATGACACTGGGTGTGGTTCATGAAAAGAACACACATCCAATGACACTGGTGGATGCTTATGTGGTTTGTGAGAAGAACACACATTCAATGACTCTAGCCGTGGTTCATGAAAAGAACACACATGCAATGACATTGGTGGATCCATATGTGGTTTGTGGAATGAATAGACATGCAATGTCTCTAGTTGTGGTTCATGAAAAGAACACACATGCAATGACACTAGTGGATCCATGTGTGGTTTGTGAGAAGAACACACATCCCATGACACTGGGTGTGGTTCATGAAAGGAACACACATCCAATGACACTGGTTGTGGTTGATGAAAAGAACACACATGCAATGACACTGGTGGATCCATATGTGGTTTGTGGAAATAACAAACATGCAATGACTCTGGATGTGGTTCATGAAAAGAACACACATGTAATGACACTGGTGGATTCATGTGTGGTTTGTGAGAAGAACAGACATCCAATGAAACTGGGTGTTGTTCATGAAAAGAACACACATCCAATGACACTAGTGGATCCTTATTTGGTTTGCGAGAAGAACAGACATGCAATCACACTAGGTGGATCCATGTGTGGTTCATGAAAAGAGCAGACATGTAATGACACTAGTGGATCCATGTGTGGTTTGTGAGAAGAACACACATCCAATGACACTGGGTGTGGTTCATGAAAAGAACACACATCCAATGACACTGGTGGATCCTTATGTGGTTTGTGAGAAGAACATACATGCAATGACTCTAGCTGTGGTTCATGAGAAGAACACACATGCAATGACACCGGTGTATCCTTATGTGGTTTGTGAGAAGAACAGACATGCAATGACTCTATCTATGGTTCATGAAAAGAACAGACATGCAATGACACTGGTGGATCCATGTGTGGTTTGTGAGAAGAACACACATCCAATGACACTGGGTGTGGTTCATGAAAAGAACACACATCCAATGACACTGGTGGATCCTTATGTGGTTTGTGAGAAGAACAGACATGCAATGACTCTAGCCGTGGTTCATGAAAAGAACACACATGCAATGACACTGGTGGATCCATATGTGGTTTGTGGAAATAACAAACATGCAATGACTTTGGATGTGGTTCATGAAAAGAACACACATGTAATGACACTGGTGGATTCATGTGTGGTTTGTGAGAAGAACAGACATCCAATGAAACTGGGTGTTGTTCATGAAAAGAACACACATCCAATGACACTAGTGGATCCTTATTTGGTTTGTGAGAAGAACAGACATGCAATCACACTAGGTGGATCCATGTGTGGTTCATGAAAAGAGCAGACATGTAATGACACTGGTGGATCCATGTGTGGTTTGTGAGAAGAACACACATCCAATGACACTGGGTGTGGTTCATGAAAAGAACACACATCCAATGACACTGGTGGATCCTTATGTGGTTTGTGAGAAGAACATACATGCAATGACTCTAGCTGTGGTTCATGAGAAGAACACACATGCAATGACACCGGTGTATCCTTATGTGGTTTGTGAGAAGAACAGACATGCAATGACTCTATCTATGGTTCATGAAAAGAACAGACATGCAATGACACTGGTGGATCCATGTGTGGTTTGTGAGAAGAACACACATCCAATGACACTGGGTGTGGTTCATGAAAAGAACACACATCCAATGACACTGGTGGATCCTTATGTGGTTTGTGAGAAGAACAGACATGCAATGACTCTAGATGTGGTTCATGAGAAGAACACACATGCAATGACACTGGTGTATCCTTATGTTGTTTGTGAGAAGAACACACATGCAATGACTCTAGCTGTGGTTCATGAAAAGAACAGACATGCAATGACACCGGTGGATCCATGTGTGGTTTGTGGGAAGAACACACATCCAATGACACTAGGTGTGGTTCATGAAAAGAACACACATCCAATGACACTGGTGGATCCATGTGTGGTTTGTGAGAAGAACTGACATGCAATGACTCTAGCTGTGGTTCATGAAAAGAACACATATGCAATGACACTGGTGGATCCATGTGTGGTTTGTGAACAGAACTGACATGCAATCACACTAGGTGGATCCATGTGTGGTTCATGAAAAGAACAGACATGCAATGACACTGGTGGATCCATGTCTGGTTTGTGAGAAGAACACACATCCAATGACACTGGGTGTGTTTCATGAAAAGAACACACATCCAATGACACTGGGTGTGGTTCATGTAAAGAACAGACATGCAATAACACTGGTGGATCCATTTGTGGTTTGTGGGAAGAACACACATCTAATGACACTAGGTGTGGTTGATGAAAAGAACACACATCCAATGACACTGGTGAATCCATGTGTGGTTTGTGGAAAGAACAGACATGCAATGAGACTGGGTGTGGTTCATGAAAAGAACATACATGCAATGATACTGGTGGATCTATGTGTGGTTTGTTTAGAAGAACACACATACAATGACCACATGCAATGACACTGGTGGATCCATGTGTGGTTTGTTTAGAGGAACAGACATGCAATGACACTAGGTGTGGTTCATGAAAAGAACATACATGCAATGACACTGGTGGATCCATATGTGGTTCATGAAAAAAACACATGCAATGACATTGGTGGATCAACATGTGGTTTATGAAAAGAACACACATGCAATGACACTGGTGGATCCATGTGGTTTATGACAATAACACACATGCAACGAACTCTAGTGGGTCCATGTGGGTTATGAGAAGAACACACATCCAATGAACTCTAGTGGATCTATCTTGGCATAATTTGATGTATGCCACGATGTATTTCATTGTACAAGACACTCACTTTCCATTTTTATACTACTCAGTTTTGCCCTTGGTTTTTTGATACTACTCAGTTTTGCCCCCCTCTTTCTATCTTTCTTAGAAGCCCAAACCTGTGCTCACTCTGTCTGCTACTCCCTGATTGGTTGTCACAGTTGTCACGCGGATCGTGCGCACCAACAGTTGATTCTATGCGATCCAACAATGATCATTGCACATGACGTGCCCTTCACAGTACAGCGTGAGACAACACATACGTCTCCCTCAGCGAGACTTCTACAAGAAGGAACACGAAGCCGTCCATGGAAAAGTCGTCGACCGGTCATGTCATGTTTAATGAAGTCTGAAAAGCCTACTACTGCTACTAATACGCCAGAACACATGCATCATCAAGTGTACGGTCGTCGATGGACAGCTGCAATTTATTGCCACTTGATTTTAATAAGACATATCCCATTTTTTACGCAGCGGCTCTCAATCTCACTTCCAACTGAGCCCCACCGTAAGAAGCTTGCACGCGCTAGCCGGAGGCCGAAGAGCTGAGCTCGACGAGACCTAATGTCTCCGCCTTCATCGAGTCACTCGCAGCCATCAACACATCCCTCTACCCGATCTAGCACAACCCCACAAATCTCGTCGTACGGCCACCTACCTTCCCCTCTACATTTCCACTTTTAACTATCGCCAATTTTAGGGCCGTGTCAAACTTCGTACATAGAAATTGTGTATGCGTCCTTTGCATGCGGCTCAATACAGAACTACCATGCATGGCCTAGAAAAAACCGTGACGTACCGTGCGCATGTCGCGGTGCACGGTGTAGTAGACTGCGTGGCGCGTCGCACGGTGGTGCAACGAAACGTGCCTTTCTATCCACCTTAACTATAGAGCCCCTCTCCGCACACCCACTCTCACTCTCGCTCACTCACCCCATGCAACCCTCTCCACTGTCCCACCAGCATCTTCAAACTCCCGAGAATACACCGTCCATGCCGGTGATTGCGGAGGAGGATACAATGGCCATCGTTGCCTCCGAGGCCACCGGCAAGGAGGCCCCCGTCTCCTCGTCGGTCCCCCTCAGCGCGTTGAAAGCAACCACCGTCCCCGTCCAGGCCCTAGTCGAGCCATCGATGGTAGCCGCCGTTCCCGTCCAGGCCCCCGTCCCCGCTACCGACGTAGGTGCCGATGAGGCCCCCGTCTCCTCATTGGTCCCCCTCGACACATTGAAAGCACCCGACATCCCCGTCTAGGCCCCAGTCGAGGCATCGATGGTAGCCGCTATTCCTGTCCCCACTACCGACATAGCCGCCGAAGAGGAGCCCCCCGCCGGCGAGGAGGCTCCCGCCGGTCACAAGCAGATCCAGCACTTCATGGGCACCTACGATCCAGATAAGTACATCGCTCCGCTGAACCCCTAAGACACCGGCATCGACGACCCATGGTCGGAGGTAACTAGGGTTTGCTCCCCTCCCCTGGTTCTTCTACCGTTTCCATCGTTGGATGCTAGATCTTGGTTTATTAGGATTCGCTTGTTCGCATTTCAATTGCTCGATCTTCTTACATCATCTACTCCCCCATTTTCCTTTTCTTCCAATAGGTTTCCGGCAGCAACGTCTACAGCGATGACGAGTCCATGCACACCAAGACTTGTCAAGTGCTGAGGAGGCTGTGGGCCGGCCTATACGACGCCTTCTTCGCTGGCAGCGACTACAGTTGCCCCTTCTGTAAGGGGATCACCTTCTGCTGGGTGAGTCTCGCTTGCACCGACTTCAACTCCTTAATGAATCATGCAGAGGCCCCGGGCTCCGGCATCCACAAAGGCGGCGAGCGTGAGACCGTGAACATAAATGCCTAGATCGCTGAACACCGGTCTCTCGCCATTCACCTCCGAAACCTCCAGCGGGTGGCCATCAAAGAGGGTCGCATGCCTCCAATCTGGCCCAAGGCCCCCGAGATCAAGGGACTGGGCAGCAAGAAGTGGAGGAAGCGCCGGAGGGAGGAGGAGGAGGCGCGGGCACATGAAGAAGGGGTTGAATGTGTCTGTTGCTGCGGCGGCTGCTGCTGCTAAGCAGCTTCCTTTGATTTTTTATATTTTGCTTGCATCCTATTTCTGGCTGAATGCATCGAACCTCGTTAAGCAACCTACTTTCTATCGCTATATCCTATTTAGCTACGCACAGCTATATCTACATTTGTTTTGTTTTCCGAATGAATGTATTCTGTCTGGTGTGATTTACTGCTCTAGATTTGCTACCTGATCAGAGGCAAAAAGAGGTCCAAAAGGGAACGAATTATCGAAGAGAGAATCTTCTCTAGATTTGCTACCAGTCTGGGAAAAATGAAACATATTTGTTTAGCGAGAGAGGAAAAAGGTACTCTTTCAAACTGCTAGTTAACAAGCTACCATCTTGACAAGCTACAAGACACATACATAAACATAACACAAAGAGGGTTAAATTTATTTTACTACTCTCACTTGAGGCGCTAGCCATCTTGACAAGCTAACTGAGTTCCACAAAACAGAAACATAACACTGAGAAGTAAAATTTAATTCACTTCTCATCAGACCACTTGAGGTGCTTGCCATCGTTCCTAGGCGACCAACTGCGATCATTCCTGGTGGATCTTACATTATTGGCCCTCCACAGCTCACGAAATGCAAGTTCGTCCCACTTGGGATCTGACTTGGCTTCCCTATCTTCAGCATCCTGCGGCACAATTAGTGGTGCATCACATGCCTGATTGTTGCCGCTAGAAGATGTTGCCTCTCTGTTTGTTGCTTCAGCTATAGCCTCTCTCATTGCTTATACCTTCGCCTGCAAGCTCTCTTTCACCGCTTCTCTGACCTCTTTGTCAGCTGCTTCAGATGCAGCCATTTCCTTTGCATATGCAGCTTCAAACTCAGCTATTCTGCATTTTCTACAAAGGGCTCCCCTAAGCTCGTCTTCCCTCTTGCAAATAGGGCAAAACACGAGGTAACGTAGAAAAAAATGGATCTTCTTGTACAGCTGGTAGGTCACGTAAGCATCTATGGCTGCATACTTCAGGTTTATATCAGACAATGGCCACTCGTCCCAGAAATCATGCCTATCCGTAGGGAAATCTGCCTCCATTCTGCCGTACGACTCATCGAGGATTCTAGTTGCGAGTGATGCCATTCCATTCTTCCTCGATCCTCCTTTTTTTGAGGGAATTCCTCGAGCCCCCTAGGATCTTGACAAGACGCTGAATGTCGATCCGGTTGTGCGCAGGAATTATAATTCCCTCTCGATAAAATTTCGAAAAACCTGTTGTATTATCGATAGTGCAGAAAAGAATTCCCTTTCCTACAAGGAACTGGCGCAGCGCCGGATAATTCTTGTCAGTCCTGAAAGTATGTAGTTTGTCATCACCAAAATTTGTAACTACAAATATTTTTTCAATGCAAGATCATCATCTGAATATAATTTTGAAAAGTTTAGTAAATGCAAGATCAAGACTCTCAACATTGTCTTGTCATAATTTATTTGGTCCTAAATAAAATCCAGTAGTTGCAAGATGAGCAAATGGATAAAGAACAAGAGGAGAAAACCCTAAAAGCGGTTAGCTACAGAGAGCAGATCTACAAACCGGGAGAGGTGGTAGACGAGGACGTGTTTCCTCATGGCCAGTTGAATGACGGCGACTTCACTCCCTTCATATAGGTGCTTCGGGGTGTACTCGAGGTCCAATCCCACAAACTTGTCCTCATCTTTCTCAAGCCAACCCTCGTACATCCTCAGGACACGCACCACTGTCTCCTCCTCGTTGGTGTAGATAACGTCTATCTTCTTATTGTCATGGGTAGTGAAGCTTGTCTCTAGAGTGTGACAACCTTCCATGGTGGCAAGGACAAGACGGGAAGAAGACAGATGACAGGAAGAATAAGACTGGTTTCTACGAGGCAGGGGAATGGTGGAACCGTCAATGCTCTTTTAAGGTAGGGGTTAGCGACGGGGACGGAAGTCCAAGGAGAGACGCGTGGCGATGGTCGTTCCAGCTTCTGAGTAAACAAAAAATAATTATAACACCGATACATGTGCCCTGTTTTGTCACGTCAATACACTGGGCAGGGGTGTTGCCCTATCCACTGTGCCAGCGCTACAAGCCTACGTGACAGCCACCCCTCCTAAGCGACAAGAGCGACATAATGGCGAGAACTGACAGGGGGAAACTTGACGGCCGTTAGCCTGCTATTTTGTATTGAAACATAAAGTTGAATTCGTGCCAAAAAAAAGACCCTCTGAGTATTTGGCACGCCAACTTTGGGCAACGCAGCTGATTGTAAGCAACTTGGGTACCGCGTTGCTTGGATACCCCAACTTTCGGGCCACAAAATGATATTCTCCTCAATAACGACCTTAGCAAGAGATCTTCTGTTTCCCCGGATTTGTCTTGTACCACTCGTTCATAAATTCTATTTAGGTCAACCAACCCAATGTCATAAGGGCCTCCTTTCATGCATTCCATAACCTTTTTCCTGCATAATAGTATATACATATATATTGAGCATATATATATACATGCAATTAATGAATTGAATGAGCTGAGCTAGAAATTACAGAAATAGTACTTACACACAATAAAGGCTGAGGATAGCTTTGTCGAGTTCCTTCTGATTGAATAAATAATGCAAGTCTTCAATGTGGAAGGTGATCTGGACATCTCCAAGCAAGAAAATCTCATCTCTTATATGCGCTCTGATCCATTTTGCCTTTGTCTTGCAGAAAGTAAGGTACCACTTATGCAATATTCACATCTTTGTTGGTAGATCCTTGAGCTGGTGTTTCTTGACGAGAGGCTTCCCGTACTCCCATGGCTGTACGGGGTGGATATCGCCTTTGGGTAATTGGTCTCCCATGATGTTCAAGTATGCAATGTAAGTCATCCCCATCTCATCGGCCTTTCTTTGTAGCTCCCTCGTAATCATTTACAGGAGGAGCTATCCGTGTATATAACACTTGGAGCGGGGCACACGATTGGTTTACCTGCTCCCCGAGCTAGGGAACTGTTTTCCGGGGTGCATGACTACTACTTTCAGACTCCCTCGGCCTTGCATCCCCCTTTATAATCTGGCGTTCGTATCCGACACAAGTGGGGGTTCATGACTCGAAAGATTATTGAAAAACTTCTCCACCACTGCCGGATCTAGTTTCTCCTTTGGCTCGGCCCGTTTAGGTGCAAAGAATTTCTTAACCTCGTCTTCCAAGATCCTCTTGTTCTCCTCGTTGCTGCGATTCCACGGTAATACCGACAAAGGCTTGGCAGGAGCCTGCGGGACATAGTTCCTTGAACTCTTCGGCATACGGCTTCTTGCAGATTTCTTTGTGGTAGTAGTACTAGTACTAGCGGCGGTAGTGCTCTTTCGCTTACGCTGAGGCAACAGAGATGGCTAACGCGCCGGAGATGGCTGACGCGGCGGAGATAGCAGGGGAGTCTTCTGATGACCCGGAGATGGCTGAGGCGGCGGAGATGGCTGACGCTGCGGAGACGGCGGGGGAGCCAGTGGCCTCCAATTTGGAAGCACGATGTGTTCCTTCTTCCAGAGAATGGTTGTTTTCACTGCAAATTTCAGTTGAGTTTCCCCGTCACCTGTAGCATGGTCAAGCTGTGCTTCCTCATACGCCTTCACAACCTCATCCACCTCGACAACAACATAGCCATCTAGAATCGGTTAGGAGTGGTAAGTTCCACCACGTATAGGACGTAAGGTATAGCCGACCGCCACCTTAATGGATAATCCCATTAATTTCACATGTCCCGAAAATTCTGCCACAGATGATGGACGCGGGGCCTGGTTTCCAACACCACCAGATAGCGTCGGACGTGCTCGTCCTCCTCCCTGATACGGCGACGCACCACCTCCGGGGTGCCGGCTCTCTCTACACCCGGTTTGGCCCTCTCGCCGGCCACCAAACTAGCTCCGGGTCGATGACAGGACCTAGATTCCTAACCAAGGAGCGAACCCCCGAAAGCAGCACCTCCCAGTGCCAGCCCGGCGGAGCCCACTCCTGGATATCTTGGTGATCCATACAAGAACTATAAACAATTCATATGTCACAAACTATTCTAAAAATTCTATTATAACATTTCATATGTCACAAATTATTCTAAAAATCATATACTAATACAAATCTATACTAAAATCCTTTACAAAATCTATATGGGGCACAAAATCTATACTAAAATCCTTTACAAACTCTATTTGGGGAACAAAATCTATACTAAAATCCTTTACAAAATCTATACTAAAATCCTTTACAAAATCTATACTAAAATCCTTTACAAAATCATATACTAACATTTCATATGTCACAAAATCTATACTAAAAGAAATTCATCTAGGGCGGCGGCGGTACTCACCGTACGTCGAGGGCCGCTCGGAATTGGCGGTGGCGGCGGCTTCACTGAGGGATCAGCGTCGAGGGCGTCTAGGTCGGGTGGCGAGTATGGTTCGACGACGACGAGGTGCAGCTGGCGGCGGGTGGCGCGTGCGGGCCGGGTGGCGTCGGTGTGGCTCGTAATTGGCGGGCGGCGAGCTCCGATCCTCCTCGACGGACGACAGACGGCGGGCTCCTCCTCGACGGACAGCGGTGCGGCACGTCAGTGGCGATGGGCAGACGGGCGGCGGGCTCCTCCTCGACTGACGGTGTCGCGGGGGAGGCCACTACTCTCGTCGATGTGGAGAACGTCAAAGTGGGGATTTAGGGACAAGAAACGCACGCCGGTTTTTATAGACCCCCCCTTTAACACCGGTTTGTGGCTGGAACCGATGGAACCGGTGTTAAAGGGTAGCCTTTAACACCGGTTCCAGTCACAAACCGGTGTTAAAGGAGGGGCATTTTAATTCCCGAAAATAGGATATAATTTCGAAAATTCATAACTTTTTCATTTCAACTCAGAAAAATATGAATAATATATCAGAATTTTCATAAAAATAAGATCTATCCATTCATATAAAAAAATTATAGTTACTATAGATGAAAATTTTCAAAATGATTAAAACACTTACATATGAATTTTGATTATCCAATTAAGACAAAAATAAATAGTCAAACCCTAAAACTTTGAACTTAAGAAATATTAAGCATCTGAAAAGGAATCTAACCCTATTTTAAAAAAATGAAAAATAATTACAACACATCATATTTTATTTTCTGTTAACATTTTTGAATTGTTTGGATATTTAAATTTAGCATCTTTTGCATACTTTGGAATCTGACAAAACTTTGAACTTAAGAAAACTTTCATCATGAAAAGTGTTTGCATTTGAATAAATAATCCAAAAACATTTTTTGTTTTCAAAAAATAAAATTCTAACTATTCAAACTAGTAACAAATTGGGAAAGGGCGGGAAGAATGCGTGGGAGGAAAAGGGCGGGAGGAAAATGGCGGGGAGAAAACGGCGGGAAGGAAATGGCGGGAAATAATGGGCGGGAAGAAAATTTTATTATGATAGAACTAGAATTAAAGTACATAATGCAACTAACACTAAGTTACATATAGCACGACTGAAAATTAAGATACATAGCACAACTGAAAATTAAGATACATGGCTAGATTAAGTCATAATTGGCCGAACTTGTTTTGGAATGTTGGAGTGATTCAGTCATGCTCCTGCCTAGCCCTGTAATACTCGCCACTGTAGTCGTCGTAGTCGCCGGCGCCGTCGTCGTTGTCGTCGTCGGGGTCGCCGTAGTTGAACCTTGAAGGCTGGGCACGCGTGGGCTGGATTTGAGGGTACCATGGGCGGGGGTTGTTGACGACCGTGTTGTAGGCCATGACGCTATGGAGAGTCCAGCCGCGCCACCACAGCCGACGGCCAGCCTCGTTGAAGTTCAAAGGAGGTGGGTTATCCTCCTCGTGCCTGGCAAGTGCCCTCTCACGCCGATTGATGAAGAAGGTTTCCTAAGTCGGGAAATAGTCGGGATGCCAGTTGGGATTCCTCCGCTGCTCTGGCGAGAGCTCGAGGTAGTAGTGGTTTGTGATGGCCATCCGGCACTCCACACCTAGAGGGACAGGAGGGACCGGCACGCCTCCGGCGCTCAGCATCTAGCCGGTAGGGACGCGGTAGCCCGGCGGGTAGGGGTAGTTTGAGGCGCAAAGTGCCTCCGCCTCCGTGGGGGTTAGAGGTATGGTGGAAGCCATGGGAGAGAGTGAACAGAGGTGGCAGATATGAGTCTAGATGTGCTATGGCAACGACCAAGCCTACATATATATAGTGAGAAATGGCGGGAAGACAGAGGCGGGAAGCGGTGGAAAAGGCGGAAAGATAACAAGCGAGGAAGAAAACGGGCGGGAAAAAATAAGGCGGGAAGAAACATACCTTTAGTACCGGTTTCGCGCGAATTTTTTACCAGATGGGACTAAAGGGGCTTATTTTTTGTAATAAAATAATAAAAAATGCATTTCTTTAGAACCAATTTTTAACGAAACAAATATGACATTGATTTCCATGTTGAGATACATATGTGTGCCAAAAAATGGCTCATTTAATACATATAGTTAATCTTATGATCGCGCCGGCCGTAACCACGGACTATCAGCACTATTTAACGGGATGGTTGGGTCAGTCTTCACTTTGAAGGGCGGAATTTCATCAAACTTATTATAATCTTCTGATATGTCTGTCTTGTCCTCCACTCCCACGATGTTTCTTTTCCCTGAAAGAACTATGTGACGCTTTGGCTCATCGTGTGATGTATCCGTTTGCTTATTTTTTTCTTTTTTTGGTTTGGTAGACATGTCCTTCACATAGAAAACCTGAGCCACATCATTGGCTAGGACAAATGGTTCGTCTCTGTACCCAAGATTGTTGAGATCCACTGTTGTCATTCCATTGCCTTGTCTACCTGAACCCCACCTCCTGTCAGCTTGATCCAGTTGCACCGAAACACTGGGACCTTAAAACAAGGTCCATAGTCAAGTTCCCATATCTCCTCTATGAACCCATAATACGTGGTATTTTTCCCATTATCTTCTGCTGCATCGAAGCGGACATCACTGTTTTGGTTGGTGCTCTTTTTATCTTGGCCTATCGTGTAAAATGTATTCCCATTTATCTCGTACCCTTGGAAAGTACATACAGTCGAAGATGGTGTCATGGCCAACAAGTACAGCTGATCTCCAACAGTGGTGTTATTCGTGAGAAGTCTTTGCAGCCAGCCGCCAAAACTCGCCATGTGTTCACGTCTAATCCATTCATCAGACTGCCCCGGGTGTTGGAGGCATATAAAATTCTTGTGTTCATTGATATACGGGGCAACCAAGATAGAACTATGTAAAACCGTGTAGTGTGCTTGATTGAGAGAATGGCCGTCCCTACATATCATTGTTTTACATCCTGGGATGCATTTTCCACGTAGTCTACCCTCATGTCATGATTGTGGAACATCAATCGCCTTAAGGTCAGGAATAAAGTCAACACAGAACTCAATGACCTCCTCTGTTACATAGCCCTTGGAGATGCTTCCTTCTGGCCTAGCATGGTTATGAACATAGTTCTTTAAGACTCCCATGTACCTCAAAGGGGAACATATTGTGTAGAAATATAGGACCGAGAATGGAAATCTCTTCTACTAGGTGAACCAGGAGATGCATCATAATATTGAAGAAGGATGGTGGGAACACCAACTCGAAGCTGACAAGACATTGGGCCACATCTGTCTGTAACCCTGGTAGGCTTTCTGGATCGATTACCTTCTGAGATATTGCATTGAGGAATGCACAAAGCTTCACAATGGGTACTCAAACATTTTCAGGTAGAAGCCCCCTCAATGCAATTGGAAGCAATTGCGTCATAATCATGTGGCAGTCATGAGACTTCAGGTTTTGGAATTTTTTCTCTGACATATTTATTATTCCCTTTATATTTGACGAGAAGCCAGGTGGGACCTTGATACTGCTCAGGCATTCAAAAAAGATTTCCTTCTCTGCTCTGCTAAGAGCGTAGCTGGCAGAAGTTAAGTGGCATCCTTTGTCCTTCTCGTTCTCAGGATGCATATGCTTTTCAGGTTCTTTCATACATTGTTGGTCCTGCTATGCTTCCGGTCTATCTTTTGTCTTCCCATACACTCCTAGGAAGCCTAGCAGGTTCACGCAAAGATTCTTCGTCACGTGCATCACATCGATTGAAGAGCGGACCTCTAGGACTTTCCAATAGGGTAGGTCCCAAAATATAGATTGCTTCTTCCACATGGGCGCATGTCCGGCAGCGTCATTCGGAACAAGTTGACTGCCAGGACCCTTTCCAAAGATTACTTCTAGGTCCTTGACCATACCAAATACTTCCTCACCAGTACGGAGGACAGGCTTCCTCCAGGGTTCTGCATGACGTTTGAAATGCTTGCCTTTCTTTCTTACGGGATGTAGGTTTGGAAGAAATCGACGATGCCCTAGGTAAACAACTTTCTTACATTTATCCAAATATACACTTTCAGTCTCATCTAAACAGTGTGTGTATGCTTTGAATCCCTTGTTTGTCTGCCCTGAAATGTTACTAAGAGCATGCCAATCATTTATGGTTACGAAAAGCAATGCTCGTAGGTCAAATGGCTCCCCTTTGTGCTCATCCCACATACGTACACCTGGTTTGGCCCATAGCTGTAAAAGTTCTTCAACTAATGGCCTTAGTTACACATCAATGTCGTTGCCAGGTTGCTTCGGGCCTTGGATGAGCACTGGCATCATAATAAACTTCCGCTTCATGCACAACCAAGGAGGAAGGTTATAAATACATAGAGTCACAGGCCAGGGGCCGTGACTGTAGCTCTGCTCCCCAAAAGGATTCATGTCATTTGTACTTAGACCAAACCTTAAGTTCCTTGCGTCACATGCAAAGTCCAGGTACTCTCGCTCAACTTTTCTCCACTGTCACCCATCAGCGGGGTGTCTCAACATCGCATCTTTCTTATGGTCTTCCATGTGCCATCGCAACAACTTGGCATGCTCTTTGTTTCTGAAGAGAGGTTTTAACCGTGGTATTATAGGAGCATACCTAATAACCTTGGCAGGAACCTTCTTCCTAGGGGCCTCACCCTCAACATCGCCAGGGTCGTCTCGTCTGATCTTATACCGCAGTGCAGTGCATACCGGGCATGCATCCAAATTCTCGTACTTCTCACCGCGATAGAGGATGCAGTCATTAATGGAGGCATGTATCTTCAGCATGTCTAATCCTACAGGGCAGACAACCTTCTTTGCTTGGTATGTACTGTCGGGCAATTCATTATTTCTTGGAAGCAAATTCTTCATTTTTTGCAACAACTTTGAAAATGCGCTGTCAGTCACACCGTTCTCTGTCTTCCATTGCAGCAAATCTAGTGTGGTACCTAGCTTTTTGTGGCCATCTTCGCAAGTTGGGTACAACAATGTTTTGTGATCCTTTAACATCTTCTCCAGCTTCTCCTTCTCCCTTTCACTTTCACATTCTTCCTTTGGATTAGTAATGGCCCGACCAAGATTGTAACACCCCAAAACTTATAATCAAGATTATCAAGTTCAAATCACCCAAGTTTAGGGTTAACAAAAACTTTTATTAATAAAATGAATATGAATGCTTATGTGTTTGCATTAGTGTAGTTTTGAGTGCTTATGCCATGCTTGATTGTTCCAAATGATGTGTAATGGTTTAAGGATGAATACCACCTCATCTAGGACATTTACAAACAAATTCAAAAGAAAATAAATCATATATGAATAAATAAACCAAATGGTCATTTTGACCAAAGTAAACCACAAGGTCACTTTGTGTGTTCCTAGAAGAAGATTTCTAACATAAACATTTCTGTTTCTTTTCACCCCTTGCTAGACCAAGTAAAAGTGTATCAAGGCCCACTTTACAAACTTACAAAAACATCTTCAAAATAAATTTAATGGACAGTTGAAAATTGAATCTAGTTCATATGTTAAGATCCCACTTTTTCAAAAACCCACCAAATCAGTTCCCCTTGACCTCTCCAAGAAAACATAGATTCTCAAGCTTAACTTAAGATCACTCAAAAAATTTGAATCAAAAATTCCAAAGCAAGTTTCATGCGGCCATTTCCACAAGCACCTTGCTTGCACTAATTTAACCTCTGCCTAACTTCACTGTTTTGCACAGTGATCCTCGACCATTTGGTATCCACTTCACTCCCTTGTCTCCCCTGAGTCTAACCAAGCACCAGACCAATCCCCCCTTCATCGTATGCATAGTGGAGCGTCGCCCGTTTCTGGCCGTCGATGGCCGACAGTGGGCAGCACTCGAGAAGCCACGTCGCCCTCGCCCATGACGCGCACCAAACACACGAGCATCCACTGCCACCCCTGTCCAGGCCACGACCCCAGCTGAGCCCTAGACCACCCTAGCTATGGCGCGCCCTGCCTCTTTGCACCATGTCCAGAGCACGCCAGCTCGCCGTGCCCGACCAGCTCGCCCAGACCGCGCCTTGCCCTCATCGCGCACGCTCACATCCACCATGATCACAGCACCCGAGCAGACAACCCCGTTCACGCCACGCGACCCGCAGCTGTCGCACGCTGCCACAAACACCTCCGCGTCCGCGCGGAGCGCCGCATGCTCCCGACCAAACCATACCGCCCCACACCTCGCCATCACGCCCATAAGAACCGCCAGGGAACACAGCACCGTACCCACCGCCATGCCGATAGTCGCATGTAGCCTCCTCACCGACGAGCTCACGCCCGCACCGCTTGGTCACCTCGCCGCACTATAAAAGGAGGCCACCCCCGCCTCCATTCTCCACACCATTCCACTCACCACCTCACACTGACCCTCCCCCACTTCTTCTCGGAGCAAGGCAAGCTCTCTCTCGCCAGAATTTGGCCGGAGCCTACCGCTGCTAGAGGAGAAGGGCGCCAGCGATTTTGACCACCCCAAGCCCTATCATGACTGCGCCTCGCCTCGCCGTCGTCTACCACGTCGATTGCCCCCGTCGTCGACCCTAGCTGGAGCCCAGGTGATCCCCGCGAGACCCCCACCGCCATGCTAGGTTTAGTTTCTCGCCGGAGTAGTTCGTCGTCGACGACGACTCCTAGTCGTTGGATTAGAATAGGATCGCACGGCCCAGATGCTTAGATACCTTTTCACGTAGTTAGTCCCGCTGACTGTTGGACCCCATCTGTCAGCAGCCCGCTGTGCCGCGTAGTGTAGCTGGGCCGGCCCGTTTAACTTCCCGCACTGGCCTGGAAATTCAAATAATTGTTTTTCTATTTAGGTTTAAACTAGTTTATGTCCACTGATTCAAAAATCAATTCGGAGAGTTTCACTGAACCAAATTGCATGATTCCAATTTTTTAGAAAGGTAATTAAATTATCTATCCAAGCCCGTTGGATTTAAATCATTTGGAGTTAGAGATAATCTATAATAAAAATAATAAGACATAGACTTTTTCAACTTCAAACATTTTTCAAAAATCAACCATAATAGCTTTTGAGTTGATTCTAACTCTCAAAAATCACATTTGACAATATCTATCTGAATATGTAAAAATATCTAGGTTTGCATGCAGTGACATTGGACTAGTACCAAAAGAATAATATTAGGGCATTTCTAGTCACTTTAAATCTATTAAATAATAATCTTAAACTTTATAAAATGTGACCAACACTTTAAATCACATTCCCATGTATTAGAATATGTGGTGATGACATGTGTCCACATGATCCCATATTTTAATTGGAGAATATTAAATCTTAATTAATTTGAATGAGTAGAAATTACTTTTCTCAAATAAGATAAATAAAGCTAGTTCTTTATTTCATGTGATGATTGTGATGATGTTAGATCATCAAGTGTGAACCTTAGTGTGCTAAATAGAGCTAGTTAAGTATTGTTTGGTGATTGTGTACCCTGTATTTATTTATAGACGATAGTACTAACCCCGGATACGAGGAGGAGGAGTTCTACCCAGAAGAAGAGGAGGAAAACTTCAACCACTTCACCAATCAAGGCAAGCTATTATTGGTAAGCTAGAACTATGCAAGCTAACACTTGCAAGTATTATACCTATGCAAGCCATCACTAATTGCAAGATAACCCAAGCAAGATGCATTAGGCATGCTTTGGTTATATACCTTTGCTTTATACCCATCCCAAGTTTTACTTGCAAGCTTTACTCTTTTACTTTACCAAAGTTCTTACTTTTATTTAGTACTTTGTGAGGATTTGGAAAGATAGTATAGATAGCATAAAGAGTATAAAACTAGGCCTATACTAGATGTCATTCTATGGCATGAGATTGAGATTAGCATCCCTCATTAGTGAACACTCTTAACTTAGTGGCTAGTGTTAAGCATAAACCTTAAGCACTTTAGATGGGACTACTTGGTGAAAATGATTATGAAAACCTTGGAATGATGAGTCATTCTATTGATATGTTTTGACATGTGTTGAGAAACACAAATGGATTTGATGATGAAAATGTTGACGCATGAGCCTTAGCCCTTTATAAAAACTGATGGTTGGGTTCAGATGCAATACCATTCCAATTTTCCGTACAACCATAATACCTGAATTGGGTAA
Source organism: Avena insularis (assembly GCA_023614405.1). NCBI lineage: Eukaryota > Viridiplantae > Streptophyta > Magnoliopsida > Poales > Poaceae > Avena > Avena insularis. The sequence continues at coordinate 44,729,654 of CM042686.1, read as the reverse complement.
GGCTTAGCCGGAAGTTTATATGCATTAGTATGGGTTCCCTCGTGGAAGAGGTTTGAGCTGAGGCTACCTGTTCATGATGTCCACCTATGCAGTGCCCAGGATGGCAGATGGCCATGGCTGGGAGGCCAAGCTCATAGGGGAGGTGCCTATACTAGAGTGTGTAAAGGAAAGGTTATGATTGATTATCCGCATACTAAGTATGATGATTCAGGGTTATCCCTAACGGATGTATCGAATTTTGTGGTGAAAGTGTACCACCTCTACAGAGTGTCAAACTATTCGAATAGCCGCATCCGCGGTCATGGACAGTTGGAGTGGCCATACTGTTCCGTCGTCAGATGTTTTCAAAATGACTTGTGAAGTGAACTATGATTTTGACTTGACCACAACAGGGTTGTGAATATGAAAACTAGGTTCCCAATTTTAAGTGATTTAGAACATTTACTTAGTTTTCTTTACTTCTAAACTCAGTTTTAGATAAATCTGGCTTTTTGCAAATAAACCTAGAGCTAAAGATTCCTACTAGAACTACCTTACTTGTTAGTGATAGTTTGCGAGTACTTAAAGAGTACTCATAGCTTTGTCCCCGTCTATTATCGTGGCCAGACTATGAGGAGGACTACCAGGATGATGGATAGCAGGACGGCTACGACAACTAGGATCATCTCCCATCGTCGGCATTGCATGTGACCCTGAAGATGGAGCCCACTACTACGCTTATTATTCCACTGCTTGTTTGTATTAAGACTGTATCATGAGATCCCTTATTTGTGTAAGACCTTATTATGGTTTGTAATGGATGATGTACTGTGATATCCAATCCGTTATGTCTCGCAAAACTGGTAATCCTAGGATTGCAATGTATGACATAACAGGCATCTGGGATTAAAAATCCGTGTGTTGACAAGTTGGTATCAGAGCCATCTTGACCATAGGAGACCCTAATTAGAATGGACGTCCGAACAAAAGCTTAGTTTCAAAACCAAAGAAGTAAGTATTTATGAAAACATATTCCCACTCTTATCCTTGATTCTTTCAAAAAAATCGTGTTCCTCAAAAATTCTTACATTCCTACATAAAATTTGACACACTTGATCACCTCACTAACTTACTCATCCTAAATTCTTATAGATGGAAGTTCAATATTGCAAGTTCTACCAGTTGGGCAACGGAGGCCAGCTGATCTTTGAGAGGGATCTTGATGCACTGTCTGAGTACCTTGAGCGCCCGCATCTAGAATTCTTCGAGGCTCAACTCAAGGATCACCCAGGAGGAGATCTACAATGCCTGATAGTTGCAGATCTCAGAGGCAAGATGGAAGCACCCCTTTCTGAGAAGATCCAATTCACTGTATGAGAGAACAACTGGCTAGATGGATTAGCCAGGGCTATGCATGAAGCCCTTGCCCGTCTGTGTGGGCAAAACATCAACTTGATCCAGGGAACTCGCTTTGCGCACTTCGCAAGGCGTGATTCTATGGGAATGCCATTGGAGATGCCAAGTCACCCGGAGTTGAAGCGCCAGGTGGAAAATCTTGACTTCCTGCTGGATGATAGACCGAAGGAATTGGACAATGCTCGAGCCTAAGCCAACCACAACCTTGCCATTGCTGCCAAGAAGGACCAGACTCTCACCATACTCGTCAAGGATCGCCAAGCACTTCGTCGTCAACGCGAGAAGAAGGATCGCACCATCGCTCGTCTTCGCAAGAAGGTAGCCGCTCTCGAGAAGAAGGATCGCACCATCGCTCGTCTTCGCAAGAAGGTAGCCACTCTCGAGAAGACCATCCATGAGCAAGAAGTCTAGCTTGAAGCAAAGGAAGAGGAAGAAGGTGAAGAAATCCAGGGAGATCTTCACTCGTACCTCAGTGATGACAATGACTACCTGGAGGATGATGCCATGGATTTCTACACCGATGATGATGATTCTGACTTCATTGATCATGATGATTCCGACTTCATTGATGATGATTAGATGCACTTGATCACTACCGTAGGAATGAGTTGTATCGGTCCCAATGTATCTTAGTTCACAGAATGGTTCTTAAAACCATATGTTTTCCATTTGTGTTGTGGTGTGTGTTCTGTATTGTGTGCTTGAATGAATGAATGAGAAGGAGTTGTTAGTTTGAAAAACCTGAGTCAAACTCAAAGTTTAAAGCTTTTGAAAACAAAACCATGAACCTTAGAAATTTCCCTCTTACCTCTTTATCTATCTCAATCTTTAGATGACTCGTGGAAACCCCGGAGGCAGCAGCTCATCCCAGGACCCGATGCTGCAGATTCTGCAGATGCTAGTTTCCGACCATGAAGCTAGTAGAGATGAACACCAAGCCAATCTAGCCACTCTACAACAGATCGCTCAGGTGGCCCATAATAATCAAGGACATGGAAATCGGGATCATCATGGATCCAAGCTTAAGAACTTTCAGAATACTAATCCCCCTATCTTTAACAAGTCTGAGGATCCCTTAGATGCTGACGACTGGCTGCAAACCATGGAGAATAATCTGGAAGTCACAAGAGTTGACGCCAACGAGAAGGTACTGTTTACCACCCACTATCTGGTAGGGGATGCAAGAGCCTGGTGGAATAGCACCCGTACTATGAACCACGGTCAGGTGATGACTTGGGAAGCATTCAAGATCAAGTTCAGCCGCACCCATGTGCCACAAGGTTTAGTTACCAGAATGAGAGATGAATTCAGGGAACTAAATCAAGGAAGGATAACAGTAGTTGAGTACCATGACAAGTTTCTATCCCTAGCTAGATATGCCCCTGATGAGATCAACACTGAAGCCAAGAAGAAGGAAAGGTTCCTGAATGGATTGCATGATGAAATGCAGGCTGTGTTAGTCAACATCCGTTTTGAAGATCTAGAAGAGCTAGTAGACTCCGCTATCCAGATGGAAGGGAAGATCAACCAAGCCAATGAGAACAGCGAGTGTAGGATGATGCACCGGACTAGGTCCCACAATACCCAGAAGTATCGCCCCAACCCATCTGCAGGGTATGCCCCAAGAAACAATAGGCCACCGATGTCTCGTCCAAGCTACCCCAATCGTAGCGAAGGAAACTTGAAGTCTGGAGGAAACCATAACAACAACCCCGGCAACTCCAACAACTTCAACTGTGCACCGCCCAAGTCCAACAACAACAACAACAATACTGCCCCAAGGACTGGAAGCAATGATGTACCTATTGCAGCCAAAGACAAGTCCTAGATTACTTGCTTTGAATGTGGAGTCAAGGGTCACTACTCCAACGAGTGTCCCAACAAGCTTGCAGCAGCCCCCAACGTGAATGCCCCAGCTCAGCAGTAGCGCCGTGTTCATCCTGGAAGAAGATTTGCCCCAAGGAATTCACTCAACCGCAACGGTTGTTTGTTCCACATGAATGCTGAAGAAGCCCAGGAAGCGCCCGATGTCGTGTTGGGTATGTTTTCTGTTAACTCAGTACTTGCAAGAGTGTTGTTTGATTCTAGAGCATCGCAATCGTTTGTTACAGAAGAATTTGCATGCACTAGTAAGTTTCAACCAACAAAATTGAAGCATGTTATGATAGTTCAAATTCCTGGTTCAACCACAAAAGCTAGAAAAATTTGCAAGGCTGTACCTATCAGAATCCATGGGATAGATTTTTATGCCAATCTAATAGTACTTGGAACCAAGGTTTGGAAGTAGTACTAGGAATGGATTGGATGTCGAAACATAAAGGATTGATCGACTATGCCAAGAAAGCCATAACCATGACCAGTAGCTCTAGAGTATTAGTAGAGCATGTATCTGAAACCTTGCCCCGTCAATTCAAATGCAACAAGAGTCTAGCCCAACCAACCCTAGACCAAGTCAGAGTAGTCTGTGAATACCCCGATGTATTCCCAGATGAATTGCCCGGTATGCCCCCAGATCGGGATATCGAGTTCATTATTGAATTAATTCCTGGAACTAGACCCATAGCTCAGAGACCTTATAGTATGAACCCATCTGAATTAGTGGAGCTGAAGAAGCAACTTGATGCTATGCTGGAGAAAGGTCTGATTCAACCAAGCGCATCACCATGGAGATCGCCTGTTTTCTTTGTGGACAAGAAAGATGGAGGTAACCATTTGTGCACGGATTACCGGAAGCTGAATGATGTCACCATCAAGAACAAGTACCCACTGCCCAATATTAAGGATCTGTTTGATCAGTTGACTGGTGCCAGAGTGTTTTCTAAGATTGATCTTAGACCTGGTTATCACCAACTCAATGTCCGTGCAACAGATATTCCAAAGACCGCCTTTACCACCAGATATGGATTGTATGAGTATACGGTCATGTATTTTGGATTAACCAATGCCCCCGCTTATTTCATGAATCTCATGAATAAGATTTTTATGAACTTTCTGGATAAGTTTGTCATTGTTTTTATCGACGATATTCTAATCTATTCCAAGTCAGAAGAAGACCATGGGCAACACCTGAGAACCATCCTTGAAACCCTTAGAGAGCATCAGTTGTATGCCAAGTTTAGCAAATGTGAGTTCTGGTTGAAGGAAGTAGGATTCCTCGGACATATTATGTCGGTAGGAGGAGTCGCTGTTGATCCCGCCAAGATCAAAGATGTTGAAGAATGGGAAGCCCCAACCACTCAAACCCAAGTCCGTGCATTTCTCGGATTAGCGGGATATTACCGCAAATTCGTTGAAGGATTTTCGACTATCGCAAGACCAATGACCCAACTGTTGAAGAAAGACAAGAAGTTTGAATGGACCGACAAATGTGAAGCAAGTTTTCAAGAGCTCAAGAAGAGATTGATTTCAGCCCCAATCTTGATTATGCCAGATATCAAGAAGCCTTTTGATGTGTATTATGATGCATCCAAGATTGGTCTAGGATGTGTGTTGATGAAAGAAGGAAAAGTCATAGCATATCTATCCCGACAACTAAAGCAGCATGAGCAAAACTACCCTACCCATGATCTTGAACTAGCAGCTGTAGTTTTAGCCTTGAAGACATGGCGTCATTACCTTATGGGTAACCGCTATGAGATTTATTCGGATCACAAGATTCTGAAGTATATTTTCACTCAGAAGGAGCTGAATATGAGGCAAAGGAGATGGATAGAGTTAATCAAGGATTATGACCTTCACATTCACTATCACCTTGGCAAAGCCAATGTGGTAGCGGATGCTCTTAGCAGATTACTGTGTAGGTTAAACACTATGATCAAAGAAGCCCAGCCAAGTTTGCATGAAGAGTTGGAGCAGTTTAGAACTGAGCTCGTTAGCAAAGGATTTTTATCTAGCATTGAACTTCAACCCACGTTAATCAGTCAGATTAAGGAAGCCCAGAAGGGAAATGCAAGTATCGACAGAATCAAACGTCGTATTAGTACAGGGTAGGTACTCGGATTCATCGAAGATGAAGATGGAGTTTTGTGGTACAAAGGACGTATCTGTGTGCCAGCAGATTCGGAGCGGAAGCAAGTTATCATGCAGGAAGCTCATGATACTCTTTATTCTATCCACCCCGGAGGAACGAAGATGTATCAGGATTTGAAGGAGCAATTTTGGTGGCACAAGATGAAGAGAGAAATCGGAAGATACATAGCCAAGTGTGGTATCTGTCAGAGAGTCAAAGCGGAACATCAGAGACCCGCAAGACTATTGCAACCATTGCAGATTACAGAATGGAAATGGGATTCCGTCGGAATGGACTTTATCACCGGTTTGCCTACTTCTAGTAGGGGAAATGACTCTATCTGGGTCATAGTTGACAGACTGTCCAAGGTAGCCCATTTTATACCTATCAAGACTACCTACCAGACTTCGAAGCTAGCAGAGTTGTACATTGCTAGAATTGTCAGTTTGCATGGAACCCCTAAGACCATAGTGTCAGATCAAGGAACCCAATTTACCTCAAGATTTTGGCAGAAAGTCCAAGAAGGATTAGGAACCAAGTTGAATTTCAGCACAACTTATCACCCGTAGACCGATGGACAGACTGAAAGAGTCAACCAAATCTTAGAAGATATGTTGAGAGCTTATGTGTTAGAGTATGGATCAAAATGGGAAGATTGTCTGCCTTTCGCAGAATTCTCATACAACAACAGTTATCAAGCCAGTTTGCAAATGGCTCCATTTGAATTTCTGTATGGAAGGAAGTGTCGTACCCCCTTGAATTGGTCGCAAGTAGGAGAGAGTCAGATTTTCAGACCCGACATCCTACGAGAAGCCGAAGAGAAGGTTCACAAAGTCCGTGAGCACCTCAAGACCGCCCAATCCAAACAGAAGAGTTATGCTGACAAGAGACGTCGAGACTTGACCTTCAATGTCGGAGATTTTGTGTATCTCAAAGTTTCGTCGTTGAAAGGAATGTAGCGTTTTTAGCTGAAAGGAAAGTTAGCCCCCAGATATATTGGACCCTTCAAGATTCTGAATCGCAGAGGAGAAGTATCATATCAACTAGAACTGCCAGAGGAGTGTCAGCCATCCATAATGTGTTCCATATCTTGTTACTTCGCAAATGCCTAGAAGTTCCAGAGAAGACCGAAGTTTTCAAGAACATTGATCACCAAGCCATAGATATCAACAAGGATCTAATGTATCGTGAAGTACCCATTTGTATCTTGGAAGAAGCCTTCAGAACCACCAGGACCCGGAGTATCAAGTTTCCCAAGATCCAATGGAGCAACCATACCGAAGAAGAAGCTACTTGGGAGCGAGAAGATTACATTAGGACTGAGTTTCCAGATCTCTTTAGTTCCTAGTTTTTCTTAAATCTCAGGACAAGATTTTGTTTAAGGAGGGAAGGATTGTAACACCCCAAAACTTCTAATCAAGATTATCAAGTTCAAATCACCCGAGTTTAGGGTTAACAAAAACTTTTATTAATAAAATGAATATGAATGCATGTGTGTTTGCATTAGTGTAGATTTGAGTACTTATTCCATGCTTGATTGTTCTAAATGATGTGAAATGGTTTAAGGATGAATACCACCTCATCTAGGCCATTTACAAACAAAATCAAAATAAAAAGAAATCATATATGAATAAATAAACAAAATGGTCATTTTGACCAAAGTAAACCACTAGGTCACTTTGTGTGTTCCTGATACGTTGCTAACGTATCCATAATTTTTGATGTTCCATGCTTAGTTTTATCTACTTTCTTATGTTTTGTCCACACTTTGGAGTACTTTTCATATGATTTCTTCGACTAACCTATTAACAAGAGCCATAATGCCAGCTGCCTGTTTTCTGCTGTTTTTGGTTCTAGGAAAGTCAGAAAATGAATATTCTCGGAATTGGACGGGACAAAAGCCAAAGTCAGTTTTTTACCGAGGGACACCCGGAGCCAAAATACAAGATGGAGAAGGGCCATAGGGCGGCCACACCACCTGGTCGCGCGGCCAGGCCTGGCCCGCGCCAGGGTGTGGTGTGGCCAGCCCAAGCACCCCATCGGCCTCTCCTTCCGCCTATAAGATGCCCCCGATACAGAAACCCAAAGTACCCGATCAAAATTCCACGAAAGAGTCTGTAGCCGCCGTCATCTCCATCCCTAGATCGGGAGGGATATGAAGCTCTTCCGCACTCCGAGGGAGAATTCACCCTGGAGGCCTTCTTCATCACCATGCAAGCCTCTGGTGTGATGCGTGAGTAGTTCATCCTTGGACTACGGGTCCATGTAGTAGCTAGATGGCTGGTTCTCCTCCTTTGTGCTATCATGTCTAGATCTTGTGAGCTCCGTTCATGATCAAGATCATCTATTTGTAATTCTACATGTTGTGTTTGCGGGGATCCAATGGATATTGAGATGCTATTTCAGATTGATTATTAATTCTATCATGTCTTTGTTATTTGTGATCTTGCATGCTTTCCGTTGTTAGTAGCTATCTTGGCCAAGTAGATGCTAGCAACTCCAAGAGTTAGTATTTATGCTCGATAGTGGGTTCATGCCTCTGGAAATCTGGGGAAGTGACAGAAATCTCTAAGGTACTAGATGTGTTGTTGCTACTAGGGAGAAAACAACAATCCTTTGTTCATAGAACAATCGTATTGTTTACTTTACACGCAATTCGTAATGCAATTATCCGTTGCTTGCAACTTAATACTGGAGGGGGTTCAGATGATAACCTGAAGGTGGATTATTAGTCATAGATGCAGTTGGATGGCGGTCTATGTATAATGTTGTAATGCCCAATCGAATCTCAAAGGAGTCAAGATGATTAGTATATGCTTGTATGCTTTCTCGATGTTTGTCAATTGCCCCGCTGTAATTTGTTCACCCAACATGTCATCTATCTTAAGGAGAGCCACCTCTAGTGAACTATGGATCCCTATTCTTTCTTTTACTATCAATCTACAATCATTTGTTTATTGCTTTGTGTTTACTTTCTGCAAACTATTACTTTCTTCCACTCGATACGTTTAATCCTTTGTTTTCAGCAAAACCAGTGAGATTGACAACCTCATCGCAAGTTGGGGGCAAAGTTCTGTGGTTGTGTTGTGCAGGTCTCCACGTTGCTGCTGGCACCGGTAGTGCGCCCTGCCAAAGTTCAGCTAGCTACACCTTTGGGGTGTTTCCTTGCTCCTACTGATTCGATTAAACCTTGGTTTCATAACTGAGGGAAAACTTGCTGTTGTGCTCATCATACCTTCCTCTTGGGGTTCCTCAACGAGCTCGATATATTTTGGGCCATCAAGCTATTTTTCTAGCGCCGTTGTCGGGGAGTCAAGGACATCTTCACAAGGGGAGTCCCTCATAACCAATCTCTACTTTGTTAATTTTGTTTTTCTTAGTTTACTTTTGTTTTGTTTCCTTGTTTCTTTATCAAAAATACAAATAAATAGTTTTACTAGTTTGCTTTCTTTATTAAAAACACAAAAAATTAGTTCCTATCTTAAGTTGCCATTATGTCTAGCATTGCTCCAATCATTATGTCACCTGAGAAAATGATTTTCACTTTTAAACAAGGAATTGAGGAGAGTTTCAAAGAATCTTGGCCTAGAGTCTCTGATCTACATGAAAAAACTGAACCTAAAATGACTCAAAGCTTGTTCCTTAGCAGGTTTTACCTTGGAATCACTCTTTGCTATAGATATGCTTTAGATGCTGTAGTGGGAGGATATTTCCACCAATGCAATGAGAATGATGTTGTTAATGCCATAAAGAAGTTGGTCTTTACTTACAACTTGCCTAGCAAATCTGATTCTTCCTTCATAAACATATTTGCTAGATTGAATACTCTTGAGACCAGCACTGCTAGTTTGAAAGATTGCTATAATACACTTAGAGAGCATCATAACTATGTTCCAATAAATTATGAACCCTCAAAATGGCTTCCCATAGTAAATATTGCTATAAACAATGAAACTTTTCATGCTCGCTGTGATATCATGTCTGAATTTTGTCTTATGCCCAAAGATATTTATGAATCTTTGGGGGATTTCTGAAGGAGGAGAAGAATTTTTTCTTGCTAATAATGCCACAATATTACCCATTGGAATAGCTGAAGGAGTGTTTACAAAGATCCTAGGGAAAATGGTTTCTATTGATTATCTTGTTATTGAATGTGTAGGAAAAGGACAAATCACACTTGGAAGATCCCTATTGAAACTCCTTGGAGCAATAATAGATGTGGAAAAGGGCACCATGCACTTTGTTTCTCCACCAAGCACTCATAAGTTCCCCAAGGTTAAGAATAAAAGTAACAGAGGTAAGGGCAAGAAATTTGGTTTTAATGCTTCTTCATTCGAGAACACTTGATCCTTTTTCTTGCTTCTTATGCCTATCTTAAAGGCGTTAAAGAAAAGTACTTATTGGGAGATAACCCAAAAGTTTTAGATGAGTCTTGGAAGTTATTACTTCAGTAATAACCGCTCCTTATCCTTTTTATTTGCTTTTTGTGCCAAGAGTAACCTCTAATGAGAGAGAAGTAATGATTGGGAAAGTTGCTGTCCCGAAACAGATTTTTGTGCTTCACCATAAAAATTCGTGTAAGATCTCTGTACGTCCTTTTGAGGCGTGCATTTTTGTGCTTCTGCCCTAGGTTGTTATCTAACTTTCGTTAGATCAACACTTTTCGATTTGAGCAACAGAAGGTCTTCGAAAAAATTCATCTTTACCTGCTGGTCTGTTTTGACAGATTTCTGTCATTATTTGCATTTGCTTCTTGTTGGTTCCTTTTTGAGTTCTTTTGTGGAATTAAGATTTTTGAGGGAAGTGCTAGATTAGCTTGTGTTTTAATGGAATTTTTATTGGTGTTAGAACTGAACCTAAAGACCTATTATCTTGAGTGCACTAATATTGCTAATAAAGATTGTGTGAAGTTTTGTATGAAGGAAAATTTTCAAGTATATGGAAGGAATGAGTAATGAGATGAAGGATGGACTAAAGCTCAAGCTTGGGGATGCCACACGTGTCACCCCAAGAAATATCCAAGAAGTACAAGCGTCAAAGCTTGGGGATGCCCAAGGCATCCCCTTCTTCATCAATAAAAATCCTAGGTTTCTCCCAAACACTTCATTTTTATTGTTTCATACACAGTTGTGTTGTTCTTGGAGCGTCTTCTTTTTCGTTTTCGTTTTGGTTTTTCGTTTGCTTGGTTTGCTTAGTTTGCTGAATAAATTGGTTGGACCCCCTCTTTCATACATTGGTTTTCAAATAGTTTGGTTTAGATTGGAAAAGAGTAGGAAAAGTTCATGCTTAAGTGGTAAAGAGAGCTTGTTTTTTACTATGGCCTATGCTTTGTCATGCCATGCTTGATATTGTTTTGGCTTTATGCTTAGAATTATTTGCTGTAGCATGACTTGTTATAAACAATTGAGATTGCTTAATGTGCCTTGGAAGAATCATGCGTTGTTTTAGCATATTAAAGCATAGTATTGTGGTATTCTCCTTTGATGCTTTATTTGGGTTGACTTGGCACATGCTCACACCATGTTATGACTATCCCAAGTCACCATAGCCTTTATAATCCTTTAGTTTTCAACTTGTAGTACCACTTTATGCTTATATCAATGATGTTTTGTCGCTATGCATGATTATGGCCATTATTGCTCTCTTAGTTGGTCGTTCCTAGTCTTTTGCTAGCCTCCACAACCAAGTATGAGTTCCACTCATGCATCTAACTCCTAAAACCAAGTTATTCCAAAGAGTCCACCATACCTACCTACTAGCATATGCTATTCCAAGTATATTCATGTTTTTATCTAGCTTCCGAATTAAACTTGTTATGAGAAAACTAGTGATTAAAGCACTCACAAACTTGATGGCACACTTTACTTTTCTTGCCCTTAATAAACTTGAACCATTGTGTCGTCTATGTTGTATATGCTTGCACTTATTTGTTGGGGATTAGCAGAACCATGTTATCATGGGGAACGCTATCAACATTGCACTTGTACTTTGTACCTAGTTGATATCATGCTCTTTTGTCTATGGATGTCATCGGTGTGAAATGAAAGGGGAGCTTGTAAGTCCATGGAGTTATGTATATGTGTTAGAGAAACGCTTGGGCCGCTGGTCTAATCCATGCTGTCATGGTGGAAACCTGCAGCGTAACCATAATGAGCTGTCTATGAAGCATTCTTCTTATAAAAAAAGAGAGTCCTATATTGAGAAAAAAGAGAAAAAGAAAAAAAGAGATTATGAAAAGAGGAAAGAGGGAAAAAGCACCATATTACCATGGTAAATAAGAAGATTGCTGAGATGCTCGTTGTCTGCTTGCCTTGTCATTTTGATATGGGGATTCTTCCGTATCATCGGGCAAGGGGTACCCCGTTGGCGGTTCTCTATGATACACATATACTTACGATGACAAGAACGTACCGGTGACTAAACTTGAGTAGCATGAGGAGCGGCCCTCGTATTCAAGGCACATGAGATTTCCAACTTATACTTTGTCAAGCATATACTCCATAGTTTGTTCACTTTAACCTTAATCACTTCAAGATACTTATGATAGGGGCAATGAGAGCTGAAAGCTAAAAGTACCATAATTTTTGGAAGCTCTTTATGAAACTTGAATCCCTACGTCCTTCTATGAAGGCCTTTCTTTTACCTTTATGTTGAGTCTCCACCTTCCATCTTTATGCACCTACTTTGAGAGCATAGTGGCCATTCTTAGTTCTATGTGCATTGTCCCAAGACTTGTTGATTGATGCATAATTTTGATATTGCTTGTTTTAAACTATTTGTATCTAGTCACTCTTATGAACTTTGAAGGTGTCCTATGCATTTATGTTTGCTACTCTATGAGGGACAGGCTGAATGCCATTATGCTATGTTTTCTTTATGTGAAACAAACAAACGTCTTGCAAAGCATTGTTATTCATTAATCTTTTGTTTGTGCCTTTTCATGTTGCAACATAGTTTCTTTGTCTTATTGCTAGAACTTTGTCTTTCATGTTATGATTGAAGTACTATGATCCCAGCTTTGAATATTTTACAAATACTTTGATCAAGTTTATGTTGGTGCATGTCACCTCAAAAATAATTCTTTCTTTTTATCACTTACCTACTCGAGGACAAGCAGGAGTTAAGCTTGGGGATGTTGATACGTTGCTAACGTATCCATAATTTTTGATGTTCCATGCTTGGTTTTATCTACTTTCTTATGTTTTGTCCACACTTTGGAGTACTTTTCATATGATTTCTTGGACTAACCCATTAACAAGAGCCACAATGCCAGCTACCTGTTTTCTGCTATTTTTGGTTCCAGGAAAGTCAGAAAATGAATATTCTCAGAATTGGACGGGACAAAAGCCAAAGTCAGTTTTTTTACCGAGGGACACCCGGAGCCAGAATACGAGACGGAGAAGGGCCAGAGGGCGGCCACACCACCTGGCCACGCGGCTAGGCATGGCCCGTGCTAGGGTGTGGTGTGGCCAGCCCAGGCACCCCCTCGGCCTCTCCTTCCGCCTATAAGATGCCCCCGATACAGAAACCCTAAATACCCGATCAAAATTCCATGAAAGAGTCTGTATCCACCATCATCTCCATCCCTAGATCGGGAGGGATCTGAAGCTCTTCCCGGCACCCTGTCGGAGGGGATAATTCACCCTAGAGGCCTTCTTCATCACCATGCAAGCCTCCGGTGTGATGCGTGAGTAGTTCATCCTTGGACTACGGGTCCATGTAGTAGCTAGATGGCTGGTTCTCCTCCTTTGTGCTATCATGTCTAGATCTTGTGAGCTCCATTCATGATCAAGATCATCTATTTCTAATTCTGCATGTTGTGTTTGCGGGGATCTTATGGATATTGAGATCCTATTTCAGATTGATTATTGATTCTACCATGTCTTTGTTATTTGTGATCTTGCATGATTTCCGTTGTTAGTAGCTATCTTGGCCAAGTAGATGCTAGCAACTCCAAGAGTTAGTATTTATGCTCGATAGTGGGTTCATGCCTCTGGTAATCTGGGGAAGTGACAGAAATCTCTAAGGTACTACATGTGATGTTGCTACTAGGGAGAAAACAACAATCCTTTGTTCATAGAACAATCGTATTGTTTACTTTACACGCAATTTATAATGCAGTTATCCGTTACTTGCAACTTAATACTGGAGGGGGTTCGGATGATAACCTGAAGGTGGATTATTAGTCATAGATGTAGTTGGATGGCGGTCTATGTATAATGTTGTAATGCCCAATCAAATCTCAAAGGAGTCAAGATGAGTAGTATATGCTTGTATGCTTTCTCGATGTTTGTCAATTGCCCCGCTGTAATTTGTTCACCCAACATGTCATCTATCTTAAGGAGAGCCACCTTTAGTGAACTATGGACCCCGGTCCTTTCTTTTACTATCAATCTACAATCAACTGTTTACTGCTTTGTGTTTACTTTCTGCAAACTCTTACTTTCTTCCACTCGATACGTTTAATCCCTTGTTTTCAGCAAAACCGGTGAGATTGACAACCTCATCGCAAGTTGGGGGCAAAGTTCTGTGGTTGTGTTGTGCAGGTCTCCACGTTGTTGCTGGCACCGGTAGTGCGCCCTGCTAGTTCAGCTAGCTACACCTTTGGGGTGTTTCCTTGCTCCTATTGGTTCGATTAAACCTTGGTTTCATAACTGAGGGAAAACTTGTTTCTGTGCTCATCATACCTTCCTCTTGGGGTTCCGCAACGAGCTCGATATATTTTGGGCCATCAGTTCCTAGAAGAAGATTTCTAACAGAAACCTTTCTATTTTTCACCCCTTGCTAGACCAAGTAAAAGTGTATCAAGGCCCACTTTACAAACTTACAAAAACATCTTGCAAATAAATTTAATGGACAGTTGAAAATTGAATCTAGTTTATATGTTAAGATCCCACTTTTTCAAAAACCCACCAAATCAATTCCCCTTGACCTCTCCAAGCAAACATAGATTCTCAAGCTAAACTTAAGATCACTCAAAAAATTTGAATCAAAAATTCCAAAGCAAGTTTCATGCAGCCATTTCCACAAACACCTTGCTTGCACTAATTTAACCTTTGCCTAACTTCACTGTTTTGCATAGTGATCCTCGACCATTTGGTCTCCACTTCACTTCCCTGTCTCCTTTGAGTCTAACCAAGCACCAGACCAATCCCCCCTTCGACGTATGCATAGTGGAGTGCCACCTGTTTTAGGTTGTCGCCGGCCGACAGTGGGCAGCACTCCAGAAGCCACGCCTCCCTCGCCCACGACGCGCACCAGACACGCGAGCATCCACAGCCACCCCCTGTCTAGGCCACGACCCCAGCCGAGCCCTGGACCACCCTAGCTATGCCACGCCCCGCCTCTCTGCACCATGTCTAGACCGCGCCAGCCCCCCGCGCCCGACCAGATCGCCCAGACCGCGCCTTTCCCTCACCATGCATGCTCACGCCCGCCATGATCATAGCACCCCAAAGAGACAACCCGTTCACCGCCATGACCGAAGCTGCCGACGACGCCAAACACCTTCAGATTTGCTGAGCGCCGCACGCTCCCGACCGAACCACACCGCCCCACACCTCGCCATCACGCCCATAAGAACCGCCAGGGAACACAGCACCGCCCACTAGCCACCACCATGCCGATAGCCTCAGCCTTACACCGACGAGCTCGCACCGACCGCCGGTCACCTTGTCAAGACTATAAAAGGAGGCCACCCCCGCCTCCATTCTCCACACCATTCCACTCACCACCTCTCACTAACCCTCCCCCACTTCTTCCCGGAGTAAGGCGAGCTCTCTCTCGCCAGAATTTGGCTAGAGCCCGCCGCTGCTAGAGGAGAAGGGCGCCAGCGATTTCGACCACCCCAAGTCGTGATGTGACCGCGCCTTGCCTCGCCGTTGTCTACCACGTCGATCGCCCCCGTCGCCGACCCTAGCTGGAGCCCAGGTGAGCCCCGCGAAACCCCCACCGCCGTGCTAGGTTTAGTTCCTTGCCGGAGTAGTTCGTCGTCGACGACGACTCCTAGCCGTTGGATTAGAATAGGATCGCACGACCCAGATGCTTAGATACCGTTTCGCGTAGTTAGTCCCGCTGACTAGTGGACCCCATCTGTCAGCAGCCCGCTGCACCGCCTAGTGTAGCTGGGCTGGCCCGTTTAACTTCCCGCGCTGGCCTGGAAATTCAAATAATTGTTTTTCTATTTAGGTTTAAACTAGTTTATGTCCACTGATTCAAAAATCAATTCAGAGAGTTTCACTTAACCAAATTGCATGATTCCAATTTTTTTAGAAAGGTAATTAAATTATCTATCTAATCCCGTTGGATTTAAATCATTTGGAGTTAGAGATAATCTATAATAAAAATAATAAGACAGAGACTTTTCAACTTTAAACATTTTTCAAAAATCAACCATAATAGCTTTTGAGTTGATTCCAACTCTCAAAAATCACATTTGACAATATCTATCTGAATATGTAAAAATATCTAGGTTTGCATGCAGTGACATTGGACTAGTACCAAAATAATAATATTAGGGTATTTCTAGTCACTTTAAATCTATTAAATAATAATCTTAAACTTTATAAAATGTGACCAACACTTTAAATCACATTCCCATGTATTAGAATATGTGGTGATGACATGTGTCCACATGATCCCATATTTTAATTAGAGAATATTAAATCTTAATTAATTTCAATGAGTAGAAAATACTTTTCTCAAATAAAATAAATAAAACTAGTTCTTTATTTCATGTGATGATTGTGATGATGCTAGATCATCAAGTGTGAACCTTAGTGTGCTAAATAGAGCTAGTTAAGTATTGTTTGGTGATTGTGTATCCTGTATTTATTTATAGACGATAGTACCGACCCCGGATACGAGGAGGAGGAGTTCTACCCAGAAGAAGAGGAGGAAAACCTCAACCACTACACCAATCAAGGCAAGCTATTATTGGCAAGCTAGAACTATGCAAGCTAACACTTGCAAGTATTATACCTATGCAAGACATCACTAATTGCAAGATAACCCAAGCAAGATGCATTAGGCATGCTTTGGTTATATACCTTTGGTTTATACCCATCCTAAGTTTTACTTGCAAGCTTTACTCTTTTACTTTACCAAAGTTCTTACTTTTATATAGTACTTTGTGAGGATTTGGAAAGATAGTATAGATAGCATAAAGAGTATAAAACTAGTCCTATACTAGATGTCATTCTATGGCATGAGATTGAGATTAGCATCCCTCATTAGTGAACACTCTTAACTTAGTGGCTAGTGCTAAGCATAAATCTTGATCACTTTAGATGAGACTACTTGGTGAAAATGATTATGAAAATCTTGAAATGATGAGTCATTCTATTGAAATGTTTTGACATGTGTTGAGAAACACAAATGGATTTGATGATGAAAATGTTGAGGCATGAGCCTTAGCCCTTTATAAAAACTGATGGTTGGGTTCAGATGCGATACCATTCCAATTTTACCATACAACCACAATACCTGAATTGGGTAAGGCTTAGCCGGAAGTTTATATGCATTAGTATGGGTTCCCTCGCGGAAGAGGTTTGAGCTGAGGATACCTCTTGATGATGTCCACCTATGCAAAGGCTCAGATGGCGATGGCCATGGCTGGGAGGCCAAGCTCATAGGGGAGGTGCCTATACTAGAGTGTGTAAAGGAAAAGTTATGATTGATTATCCGCATACTAAGTATGATGATTCAGGGTTATCCCTAATGGATGTATCAAATTTTGTGGTGAAAGTGTACCACCTCTGCAGAGTGTCAAACTATTCGAATAGCCGTGTCCGCGATCATGGACAGTTGGAGTGGCCATACTGTTCCGTCGTTAGATGTTTTCAAAATGACTTGTGAAGTGAACTATGATTTTGACTTGACCACAACAGGGTTGTGAATATGAAAACTAGGTTCCCAACTTAAAGTGATTTAGAACATTTACTTAGTTTTCTTTACTTCTAAACTCAGTTTTAGATAAATCTGGCTTTTTGCAAATAAACCTAGAGCTTAAGATTCCTACTAGAACTACCTTACTTGTTAGTGATAGTTTGCGAGTACTTAAAGAGTACTCATGGCTTTGTCCCTGGCTATTCCCGTGGCCATACTATGAGGAGGACTACCAGGATGATGGACAGCAAGACGGCTACGACAACTAGGATCATCTCCCATCGTCAGCATTGCATGTGACCCTGAAGATGGAGCCCACTGCTACGATTATTATTTCGCTGCGTGTTTGTATTAAGACTGGATCATGAGATCCCTTATTTGTGTAATACCTTATTGTGGTTTTTAATGGATGATGTACTGTGATATCCAATCTGTTATGTCTCGCAAAAAATGGTAATCCTGGGATTGCGATGTATGGCATAACAGGCATCTGGGATTAAAAATTCGGGTGTTGACAAAGATCGTCATCTGCGGGCCCATCTGGTGCCTCTTGATCTTCATCTACCCCTGTTGCAGTATCATCGTATTCAGGATACATATTATGATAGTTGTCATCATCCTCTTCTTCTTCGTTGTCTTCCATCATAACCCCTCTTTCTCCGTGCTTGGTCCAACAATTATAGCTAGGCATGAACGGTTTTGGTATTTGTGTAGTCTTTCTTATTCTAATAGTCAACACATGGACAACACATAAAATCATTGTGACCACGGTTTGCCTTAGCCACAACGATGAAATCTTGGAGGCCCGTAATGTACTCGAAAGTGCGTCGATCACCGTACATCCATTGTCGGTTCATCTGCATTATATAATTACGTATATCAAAAATCATTACATAACATCATGAATTAATAGGGAGATGACCACTATACATCGACACATGCATATTCTATCAATGACACATGAAAGGATAAAGTTGCCGACCTCGACCGAGAAGGAAAGAGCAACAAGAAAACTTAATTCGAGCTCTCGGGCATTTCACCGAACACCTCTCGTGCATAGGAAGAAAACACAAACTAGCACACCTCTCACACTCTTTGCTAAGCTCCAAAATGAGAGAGTGGGTGTGGACTGTGGTGTGTATATATAGGCACGACCCCTTTAACATCGGTTCAAGCCACGAACCGGTGCTAAGGGGGGTTGTGACTCAAGAAGGCATTACCTTTAACACCGGTTCGTGGCTTGAACCGGTGTTAAAGGCCAAAACGGACCTCAACGAAAGCCCTCGTTTCCACTAGTGCAGTTATACTGCCAGCGGGCGTCATAGATGTATGTCCATCGTGTGGACGGTTATATCGGCGGCGACGGTGTGTTGACGAAGATGTTGGTGAAGACCATGGTGATGTAGACCTTGGCGATGATGTGTCGGTGATGTCGCAGCAGGCGTGACGTAGAGCGTCGCTCGAAGGCGTCCCTTGCAGCGACAATGGTATCGATATCGTGCTGACATGAGAAGTCGACGAAGTCATGTCCGACACCGTCCTGGCGTGTGGATGATGATGATGTCGTTCTTCGTGGATGTACTCGACGATGAATTTGGCTCGTTGCCTGACGTAGGCGTACTACTTAGGTTGTGGTTCAGCGCATTGTTGTTCAGCTTGATGAAGTGTAGATCAGTCGGGGACCCCCGCGCGGGAGGTTGCCCTCCCGGTTCTTGATATCGCGGGACAAGTAGATCTTGGTGGCCTGAAGTTCTGTTGGAGCGCAGGAGCGGATGTGGCATGTATATCGGCCTCTTTTTTTCTCGGGTCTCCTCCTAGTGCACGCAGGTTATGCATGGCCGTGGAGACATAATAGCGTGCGTGGCCTTCCATGCAGCTGCTCCGTGTGCATGTGGCCGCCTCCGCACGCGCGGCTGCTCCCGGTGCTACCGCAGAGCATTGGGCTGCACGGGATGCGTCGCGCCGTGAAGTTGGTGCCGTGTAGAGCCACAACGTCGAGTCGGTGCAGATCCGATCTTCCATGCCCGGCGCTCCAGAACTCGTCGACCTGGTGGTTCGATGTTCCACCGGTTCTGCACCGATTTCCATCGAAGAATCTGAGGATCGGGCTTTAGGGGTTTATTTGGCTAAATTGGATTTAAACTATGGGACTGGAATTTAAAAAAATCGGATCTATACTATGGGATTGGAATTTAAAAAAATCAGATCTAATCCACAAGAGCATCTACGAACTGGAATTGACCAAAAAAGCCGATCTGATCTTTGATCGAGACCGGGTGCAGCGCTCCCGAGGAGAGGAGATCGATCTCCCCGAGACGGCACGCGTTGCGAAAGTGGAGAGAAACTTAGGATCGGCGTCGTGAGACTAACTGCTCTGATGGCACGTAGAAAATATAGAATCATTAATATTTTATTTATTTCGTTGATCCTCGTCAGGTATAATCTATATACATATTCTAACAAAGCGGGCCACTTGAGCGGGTGATGGCGCGGTAAATGGAAAGGCAAAAAAGAATGCGCGCGAGGAAGGTGGGCGAGGAAGTGGAATCACACAGATCATTCTCGTGGTACCGGAAAAAACAAGATTTCCATGGGAGATTATCACGCTGGTGTAGATTGTGGACGATGTTCACGAGCAACATTGTGTTCTACCTATTTTATCCTTGTCAGTCCAAAAAAAGGAGCGACGCCTCTTATAAGAGGTATGAGATAAATTCTTGTCATAATTCATGAAGTTAACCATGGGAAGATATGCACGGAGACAATCTGGTGGTGAAGTTGCTACCTTTCGACCTGAACATCAAATAGTAAGTAGTAGAGATAATCTCTAATGGACACTGTAAAAAAACTGTAAAATAATTGCTAGTTTAGTGAAAAAGTCACGGTCTAGCGGGCCATGTAAACACACGCGATCCTCAATTTTTTAAGGGGACAGTAAAATCTTCATCCTAGTCTGTACATCTGAGGATTCCACACCCGAACCGAGTGTGGCTTGTATACCGCGGTTGAGTTGGCGGAAGTGAAATTTCAGAATGTGGCGGGACACTACTACCGGGAACTCGCCAGAATCGGCCAAAATCCGACGAACCTCAAGTAATTTCGGTCATGGATGGATAGAATCCACCGAGGGAAAAAGATGCTCGCCGGAATTGGACGGTATTCGTCGGAATCAGCCGTGGTGGGTAGAAAACGGGCGCCGGTGCGGCGAGCTGGCGGGCGTCGGGGCACGGACAAGGGCGTGCACGGGGTGGACTGGGGGCAGGCGCGGCCAGGGACGGGCGCGGCAGGCGCATGCGTGGTGTCCGATGCAGCGGGCGGCGGCGAGGTCGGCCAGGGGCGGGCGCGGGCCGACGCAGGTGGCAGCTGGGCGCGGGTATGGGCTGGCGCAGGGGCCGGCAGCAACATGGATGGAGGCCGGGAGCGAGCTCGTGCGGCCAGGATGAGACCTGAGTCGGATATATGCATATGGTTGTTGGCGGCTGAGTGCTGGATGAGACAGAGGGAAGAAGAAAGAGGGAAAAAATAAAAAAAATGTTGGGCTAGAGGTGGGCCCGTGAATACCAGTCCGATTTACGGAGTCCAGTCTTTTCAGCTAAGTAATAGACGGTAAAACCTGTTTTCCGTGGACTATCAATGAATTTTACAGTTCGGGTGTTTACATATATCGTTAGAGATGCTCTAGCATGTCAAATTGAAGAGCTAAAAAGTCCTTCATTTTGGAACGGAGGTAGTAAGTAGTAGAGATAGTAAAGCTTGGCGCATCAGACCGGTTCATGTTCATGTGCCTGTTTTACCCTTGTTCGCCCATGACTTTGGTGCTTGATCCGGAAACAGGTTATTGATCGGACGGTGCAAGTCCGGGCTAGCACCACCCTCCTGACCAAACCTGGCCAATGTGCCGACCATTGACACGCGGAAAAAGCTCAGTACAGGCCCATCTCGTGGCGTGTTATGCCCGTGCCGACCCGTGAAGCTTGAGGGCCATGTCTGGGCCGTGGCCTCAGCCACACGGGCTAGCCCGGCACGACCCGTGGAGGTTCAAACCAAGTACCTACTTCTACTTCATCCTTTCCTCAACCACCAGACCACTGAATCTTTTGTGTTATACCAGTAGCTCGATCAAACTTAAGGGGTATCTTAAAGACCTGCAGGAAAAGGAAGAGGCCTGGGTCATTAGGTCGGCGTGTCAGCCTAACAAAGCTTGGGGTTGTGCCCAAGCCTCTAGACTAGGCCCCTGTGCCAGCTCGGCACAACCCACTAGGTAAAGGGCCCTGGCGTGTCGGGCCATGCTAGGCCCGTGAACTGAGGTGTCGGGTCGGTGACGTGTCAGGCCGTTCCATTGCCCAGGTGAAAGGATACAGATGTCGCCTAGAGGGGAGGGTGAATAGGAGGTTAAAAACTTTTTCGAGAGAGGCTCAACAAAGGCGGAATTAAACTAGTGTTAAGCATAAAAACCTAGAACAACTAGGGTTCACCTATTTGCACCAACAACTTATGCTAAACAAGACAAGCAACTATGAGATAGCAAGATATAAACTTCAAGGACGAAGGCTATCACAAAGTAAGGTGCATAAGTAAGAGCTCGGTATAGAGATAACCGAGGCACACAGAGATGACGATGTTTTACCGAGTTCCTCCCAACATGGAGTACGTCTCGTTTGGAGAGGGGTGGTATCAAACCACCAACGCCACAAAAGGCCTCCCTTGTTCTACTGTGAATCTCACCCCAACGGGATCGATCTAGACTTCCACTATCGGTGCACTTGTCAGTGGCAATCCGGAACCTCTCACAATGTTGGGGCACTTCTCCACAACTCAATTGGAGGCTCCCAACAAACAAGCTTGGAGAAAGCTCCACAACTTAATTGGAGGCCCCAAGTAATCCACAAACCTGCAAAACCACCAAACCATCTAGGGTTCCAATGAACCT
Organism: Avena insularis; assembly: GCA_023614405.1. NCBI lineage: Eukaryota > Viridiplantae > Streptophyta > Magnoliopsida > Poales > Poaceae > Avena > Avena insularis. Next base: position 44,707,434 of record CM042686.1, on the reverse strand, counting down.
AAGAGTAAAAAGTTTCTCAACTTTTCACCCAACCGAATCCTCACCGAGAACTCAAACCGATGCACCAAACGCAATGGCAAGAACACAAGAAGTGCTCAAATCCTTCTCTCCCAAATTCCACCAAAGCTACAAAAGCTTATGGGGGAATAAGAGAGGAAGAACAATGGAGGAAATCCACAAAAGACTCCAAGATCTAGATCCCAAGATGTTCCCCTCACTTAGAGGAGAGATTGATTGGTGGGGTTATAGATCTAGATCTCCTCTTTCAAATCCCTCAAGAATATGCAAGAATCATAGGAGGGATTGAGAGATAGCAAGCTTAAGAAGGTCAGTGATACATTGCAAATGTATCTATAATTTTTGATGTTCCATGCTTGGTTTTATCCACTTTCCTGTGTTTTGTTCCAACTTTGGAGTACTTTTCATATGATTTCTTAGACTAACCTATTAACAAGAGCCACAGTGCCAGCTGCCTGTTTTCTGCTGTTTTTGGTTCGGGAAAGTCGAAAAATGAATATTCTCGAATTGGACAGAGAAAAGCCAAAGTGCCTATTTTTTGGAAGGATCAAGTGCCGAATCACGAGACGGAGAGGGTCAGGGCCACACCACTGTCAAGACGGCCAGGGGGTGGTCTGGCCGACCCCAGCACCCCCTCAGCCTCTCCTTCCGCCTATAAGTTGCCCTCGGGACGAAAACCCTAGGTACCGATCAAAAATCCACGAAGAGTCTCAGAGTCGCCATCTCCATCCCTAGATCGGGAGGGATCTGAGCTCTTCAAGACCGCCGGAGAGGGGAATTCACCCTGGAGGCCTTCTTCATCACCATGCAAGCCTTCGGTGTAATGCGTGAGTAGTTCATCCTTGGACTACGGATCCATGTAGTAGCTAGATGGCTGGTTTCTCCTCCTTTGTGCTTTCATGTTTAGATCTTGTGAGCTCCATTCATGATCAAGATCATCTTTTTGTAATCCATACATGTTGTGTTTGCGGGGATCCGATGGATATTGAGATGCTATTTCAGATTGATTATTGATTCTATCATGTCTTTGTTATCTGAGATCTTGCATGCTTTCCGTTGTTAGTAGCTATCTTGGCCAAGTAGATGCTAGCAACTCCAAGAGTTAGTATTTATGCTCGATAGTGGGTTCATGCCTCTGGTAATCTGGGGAAGTGACAGAAATCTCTAAGGTACTAGATGTGTTGTTGCTACTAGGGAGAAAACAACGATCCTTTGTTCATAGAACAATTGTATTGTTTACCTTACACACAGTTCGTAAAGTAATAATATGTTGCTTGCAACTTAATACTGGAGGGGGTTCGGATGATAACCTGAAGGTGGATTATTAGTCATAGATGAAGTTGGATGGCGGTCTATGTATTATGTTGTATTGCCCAATCAAGTCTTAAAGGAGTCAAGATGATTAGTATATGCATGTATTGCTTTCTAGGTGTTTGTCAATTGCCCCGCTGTAGTTTATTCACCCAGCATGTTATCTATCTAAGGAGAGCCACCTCTAGTGAACTATGGATACCGGTCCTTGTCTTTTACATACAATCTACAATCTTTTACTGCTTTGTGTTTACTTTCTGCAAACTTTTACTTCTTTCCATTCGATACGTTTAATCCTTTGTTTTCCGCAAAACACGATGAGATTGACAACCTCATCGCAAGTTGGGGACAAAGTTCTGTGGTTGTGTTGTGCAGGTCTCCACGTTGCTACTAGCACCGGTAATGCGCGCTGCCAAAGCTCAGCTAGTAACACCTTTGGGGTGTTTCCTTGCTCCTACTGGTTTGATTAAACCTTGGTTTCATAACTGAGGGAAACTTGTTGCTGTGCTCATCATACCTTCCTCTTAGGGTTCCCAACGAGCTCTACATCAACCACGAGCCATCAACACTTTTTCGGGCAAGACCTTGAGCCATCAAGCATTTTTCGGCGCCGGGGAGTCAAGGACATCTTCACAAGGGGAGTCCCTCATAACCAATCTCTTTACTTTGTTGTTTTTGTTTTGCTTTGTTTGCTTGTTTTGTTCTTCAAAAACACAAATAAATTAGTTTTACTAGTTTGCTTTCTTATTGGAAAAACACAAAAAAATTAGTTCCTTTCTTAAGTTGCCTTTATGACTAGCTCTGCTCCAATCACTATTTCATTATGGATAGCTCACTCAGTTTCCTATTTGGGAACCGTTTTATGACTGCTAAGGTAATAGATGAACCACCGCCTGCTAGAACCTCCATGGAAGAAGAAATTGATGAACCTGAAAGCTCTTTAGATGAAAAAGAGGAGGAGAGTGATGGACAAAAGGAGGAAGAATGGATCTACCCATGCCTACCTTCTAATGAGAGTAACTCTTTATCCCTTACATTATTTGATTTTCCCCCATGCTTATCTAAGGAGGGTGAATGTTATGTTCCCGAGGATTCTTTTGAAAATGTTTATAATAAAGCTTTAGTGCTTGTAGATCATGAAAAGCATGCCTTATGTGATAGTTATATTGTTGAGTTTATTCATGAGGCTACTGAAAATTATTATGAGAGAGGAAAATATGGTTGTAGAAGTTTTTATGGTAATGAAACACCTCTCTATGTGATGAAAGTTTTGAAGTTACTTTTGTTTTATCTTCCTATGCCTGTCACTTTGCTCTTTGTGCATTTATTTGCATACAAGATTCCTATGCATAGGAAGTGGGTTACACTTAAATGTGTTTTGAATTTTCTTCTTGATGCTCTCTTTTACTTCAATTCATATTTCCTATGAGAGCATCTTCTCAAATTTTCATGCCTAACTTAAAGGCGTTAAAGAAAAGTACTTGTTGGGAGATAACCCAAGAGTTTTAGATAAGTATTGGAAGTTATTACCTCTGTAATAACCTCTCCTTATCCTTTTTATTTGCTTTTTGTGCCAAGAGTAACCTCTAATGAGAGTGAAGTAATGATTGGGAAAGTTGTTGTCCCGAAACAGATTTCTGTGCTTCACCGTAAAAATTAAATTCCTGAGAGAGCTCTGTACGTCGGATTGAGTTGTAATTCTTTGTGCTTCTTCCCCAGGTTGTTATCTAACTTTCATAGTTCAACACTTTTTGATTTGAGCAACAGAAGGTCTTCGAAAAAATTCGTCTTTACCTGCTGGTCTGTTTTGACAGATTTCTGCCATTTTCTGCATTTGCTTCTTGTGGGTTCCTTTTTGAGTTCTTTTGGGGAATTGAGCTTTTTGAGGGAAGTGCTGCAGTAGCTAGTGTTCTAATGGAAGTTTATTTGGTGTTAGAACTGAACCTTGAGACCTATTTATCTTAAGTGCACTAATGTTGCTAATGAGATTGTGTGAAGTTTTGTATGAAGGAAAATTTTCAGGTGTATGGAAGGAATGAGTAATAAGATGAAAGATGGACTAAAGCTCAAGCTTGGGGATGCCACGCGTGTCACCCCAAGAAATATCCAAGAAGCAAGTCAAGCTTGGGGATGCCAAGGCATCCCTTCCTCATCAATAAAAATTCGGTTTCTTCCAAACGCTTTATTTTTATTGTTTCATGCACAATTGTGTTGTTCTTGGAGCATCTTCCTTTCGTTGCTTTTGGTTTTTAGTTTGCTTGGTTTGCTTAGTTTTCTGAATAAGTTGGTTGGACCCCCTCTTTCATACATTGGTTTGCAAATAGTTTGGTTTGGTTTGGAAAAGAGTAGGAAAGTGATGACCCACGAGTATAGGGGGTGTATCGCAGTATTTTCGATAAGTAAGAGTGTCAAACCCAACGAGGAGCAGAAGGTGCTGGCTAGTGGTATGGATCAGGAATTCTCTGCAAATACTTAGCAAACGGATTTTTAGGGGTTTTCGATAAAGCAAGTAAAGAAAGTACGAGTAAATAAAAGACAGTAGGAATAAATGCAGCAAGTGGCCCAATCCTTTATGCAGCAAAGGACAAGCCGGTTGTATTTCTATAGATGACCAAACGTTCTCGAGGACACATGGGAAGACTGTTAAGTGCTTTCGCTTCATATAGTTGATTAATCTTCTTTAGCTTGCTAAGTGTTGTGTGGGTGAACCTGTGCTAATGTACCGCCCCATCCAAGACTAATACATACTTGTGATTAAACCCCTTGCAAACATCCGTAAGTACAAGAAAGTATTTAAGGTAGAAACCTAACCACAGCTTTAAACTCTAAGACCCTTACGTCCCTTGTGCAATGGTTTCCTAACGGGGGTTCAGGTTTCATCCCGCAACCCCTACGATTAGTAGCCAAATACACAATGCATTCCCCTAGGCCCTTATAGGTGAAGTGTCATGTAGTCGACGTTCACATGACACCACTAGAATAAGTACACCACAACTTAAATAACAATCTATTGAATCTCTCTCAACACAACTCCACCACTAGATTAGTAGCCAAATACACAACTCCTCAAGAACAAAACGAAGTACTCACAAGACATCATATGGATCATGATCAGAGATGGAATAATGATGTATAACAATCTAAACATAAACAACAATTCAATGGTTCACTCAATAGCATCAACTACAAAGAGTAATCAACACCGAGAAAGTTTCCCCTATGAACTATGCAAGATTCAACGCAATTGTTACAGCAATATGGAGATGGTGATGAGGGTGATGATGATGATGGTGGTGGTGGTGATGATGATGATGATCCCAATGAAGTCCAACTTGATGGTAGTGTTGATGGCGACGATCTCCCCTCTCCGGGAAGGAATTCCCCTGGCAGAAATCTGTCTGTCGGAGAGATCTTTCTCTCTCGGTGTTTTCCGCCCCGCAGAGGCGGAGGAATCTTTATGTCATCACTCCCCGATTCTTAGGGTTTCGGGAGGTTGATATACGCCAGAGGGGAGAGGCTGGAGTGGGCCAGGATGGCCACACCACCTCCTGGCGTGGCCTAGGCCTGCCCGCGCCATGGGGTGGTGTGGGCCCCCTGTGGCCCATCTCCACTTCATCTTCTGGCATCCTTAGTTTTCTAGAAAAATAGGATTTTCCGAATATTTTCCCGGATTTTCTGATCTTCGCGAATTTTGCCTCCAAACAGCACCTTTTCCATCAGAATCCTGACTGCAGCGGTCCATGCTCCAAAAGTCATCAACCATGCAAAAATAGATGAAATAACATAAGTATCACCTCTCAATACGAAATATATCAATGAATAATAGTGAATTAAGACATAGAATAGTGATGCAAAATGGACGTATCAACTCCCCCCAAGCTTAGACTTCGCTTGTCCCTTTAAATCGAGCTCAATAAACATGACCTCAAGTTTATGGAGTGAAGAGTCGATAAAAGAATACGGATAAGAAGCATCACATTCATCTAATACATAGATCATAATAGAAAACAACTCACTATTATACAACTCAACTTGCAATGAGTAAAGGAAACACAATAAATATACACAAAGTGAATCATAATTGGTAATGGCAAACTTAGCTCTTGGTCGAAGAATAGTTGATAATTTGCTGGAGTTTACAAATAACTGGTTTTTCAATGAAAGCTTTCAAAGTAGTAAACATCAGGATAAGAGCAATGTGCAAAACAAGGAACATAAGAAACCTGATTGAATAAATCATCATATGAATGAATGAAACACATCAACTCAAAATACTTGCTGAGATAGAAGGGAGTAGGTTTACTGACTCAACTACAAAGTAAAAGAAAGGGCCCTTCACAGAGGGAAGCAGGGATTGCAAGTCTCATAAAGAGCTCCTAGAAATTATGATACTTACTAGCTTTCAGCTCTCATTGCCCCTATCATAGGCATCTTTAGGTGATTAAGGTTAAAGTGACACAACTAAGAGGATATGCTTGACAAGTTATAAGTTGAAATCTCATGCCCCTTACTTACGAGTACCGATCCTCATGCTACTCAACTTCAGTCACGAGCAAGCTCTTGTCATTGTAAATACATGCGTATCATTGAGAACCGCCAACGGGGTACCCCTTGCACATGACACAAGAGCTATCCCATAATCAAAATGACAAGGCAAGCAGACAGTGAGCATCTCAGCGATCTTTTTTTTTGCTATTTGCATAGGTTTTTATTGAGGATGCTTCATAGAATGCTCACTATAGTTATGCTGCAAGTTTCCACCATGATTAGGCATGGCTTAGGCTAGCGGCCCAGGCGTTTCTCTAACACACATATAAACTCCATGATCTTACAAGTTCCACTTTTATTTCACACCGCCGGGATCCATAAGCAAAAGAACATGATATCAACTAGGTACAAGTACCAATGAGGTGTTGAAAGCGGTCCCCATGATACATGGTTCGGCTAACTTCAACTCATAAAGCGCAAGCATATACGCAACAAAGAAGGACCCAATGGTTCAAGTTTATTAAATGCAAGAAAGTAAAGTGTGCCATCAAGTTCGTGAGAGCTTTAATCACTAATTTTCACATAACAAGTTTAATTTGGGAGGTAGATAAAACAAGAATTTACTTGGAATAGCAATAATGCTACTAGGTAGGTATGGTGGACACAAATGGCATGGGTTTTGGTTTAAAGGAGGTGGATGCACGAGAAGAATGCCCTCTCAGTACAGGTTTTTGGCTAGCAAGGTTGGGTAGCAAGTATAAGAGTTGAAGGAAACAAACAAACATACAAGTGATAAAGACAAACATGCAATCTTCCTTGGAAGCACAAAAGATCTTAACTAGAGAATACTAGACTTATGAGCAAATCAAGAAAGAAAGATGATGAAATTATTTTTCTTTAGAGTACTTCTATCTTTTTCTTTTCAACTCTCAAAAAGGTGTTGCTACTGACCGAGCCAGGTTTGCCAAAACCAACTAAATTAACTTAATGATCCCAAAGTGCTACCAATACTAACAACAAGATCAATCATATAACCATGAATTGGAAACTAATATAAGCTATGCAAAGAGTGAATGATAGAACTTCTCATTAATATTCCATAACGGAAACTCACACCAAGGGATACATATCTAACGAGAGAGGGGACACTTCCATAATGCAAACCATACTACAAAATAACTCCTCTATTCATGATATGACTCTAATAATAAGGTAAAAAGATAGAAGATAGTGATATGATACATGACACTCCCCAAGCTTGGAACAAACCAAGGGATGCCAAACCGATGATTTAATTACTCCTTCGGAGGTGGTGGTAATATTTTCTTAGTTGTCGTGAGGAAATCTTCCAGCATCTTGCGAAGCCTATTATTCTCCCATTGAAGCATGTCCACCTTCCTCTGCAGGTCTCGATACTTATCGCAGAACTCCTTAGTAACTCGTAGGGCTTCCGCTGATGCAGGGCAAGAGACTAAAGTACCAGCCCCTGCTTGGGGTCTTGGAGATCTTCCTCCATAGGCTCCTTCCCTTTATCCTTGGCGGACACCATTGTGCTTCTAAGCTTTCTGAGAGTATGTCCTGACAGAAACAGATCGAAACAAAAACACGACGAAAACACGATATACGAACCTCAGAAGATCCGGGGGGTTATATATTACGAAGTTTCATGTCAAAAGGAAGGTACTAGGAGAAAACGGGTCGGAGACGGAGTCCTGGGTGGCCTCACCACCTGGTGGCGCGGCCAGGAATGGGCCCGCGCCATGGGGTGGTGTGGGACACCCTGGCTCCGGTTCTGTCCCTTTTTCACTTCGAAACTTTCCTTATTGACTGAAAACTGCAAAAATATAGTTGGATTGTATTTTCGCGGAACTTTTCTTACCAGAACTGTTACCTATTTGAACACGGACTCTGTAGGTCTCTGAATTTGGTATCTAGTAGATTCTTCCGGGGTCATCTCTTGAATATCATCGATATCTTCATCTTCATATACTTATTACTTGAGTCATAAAGCCCTTCTCTTCCTTATTACACCATTATCTCCACTTCCTAGAAATTTCTTTCACACAAACCTTCACGCAATTCTCATTAGCAACATTAGTATAAGTGAAGTGATAAAACCTTTTGAGTCCAACTTCAACTGAAAACCATCAAAACAAAATCTACTGTAGCAACTCCTTCCGAAAACCCAAAAATAATTCAAAAAGGAAATCGAATAAAGAAGCAAATGCAAGATTGGCAAAATCTGTCAAAACAGACCAGCAGGTAAATATTAATTTTTTCGAAAATCTTCTGTTGCTCAAATAAAAAAGTGCAAAACTAACTAAAGTTAAATAATAACCTTGGTCAGAAGCACAAAAAATTACAGCTCAATCCGACATACAGAGATCTCTCACGAATTTTTACGGTGAAGCACAAAAATCTGTTTCGGGACAGCAACTTCCCCAAATCTTACTTCTCTCTCATTAGAGGTTGATCTTGACACAAAAACCAAACAAAACGGATAAAGAGCGGTTATTACCGAAGTAATAACTTCCCAGACTCAAAGAAACAAAAACAAACTGAAAGCAAAAACAAATTGGGTTGTCTCCCATAAAGCTCTTTCTTTATAGCCATTAAGATGGGCATGATATTTTTGAAGAAGCTCTCATAGGGATATGAATTGAAGTGAAAGAGAGCATTAAGAAGCAAAAACACACACATTTAAGTCTAACCCACTTCCTATGCAAGGGGATTTTGTAAACAAACAAGTTATTGAAACCAAAGGCAACTTGCATAAGAAGGCAAAAGAAGTGCAACATAAAAAAATTCAGCATAAAACGGGGAAACTTGATATTATTGAGATGCATAAGAACACTTTTCCCTCTCTCATAATAACTTTCAGTATCATGCATAAACTTAACAATATAGCTATCACAAGGACTATCATAGAAATGATCACTTATTCTAACAGAAAACACAGGAATACTAGCTCTCATAACACTACTATGTGAAACAATATTAGAGGTATCCTTACAATGGATAGAGTGTCCCTCTTCCTCATACTTAGTGACAAAGTCTTTCACACTTGCTATTATAGGTTCATCAACCATTTGTTTATCAGGTTCAACAGCCTTATTCATACTTTCATTAACCATACTAGCTATCGTAGAATGTTCCTTTACCTTAACTGGAAAAGGCATTTTCTCAGTATAAGGTTCAGGTAAAACATGATTAGCAGTATAAACTTCAGTATTTCTTGCATGAACGCTCTTAGCAACATCTTTATAAGGTTCATGATACTTATTCCACTTCTTTTTAGGCACTTCAATATAGGAAGCAAAAGCCTTAAAATAAGAAGCAATAGCTTGAGAGTCTAGACCATAAGCATTTTTAATATTTTGAAAGTCATCAGTTCCCATAAAAGATTCAATGCATTCATAATCATAATTTATACCTGACTTTCTACCTTTGTCACTCTCCCAAGCTTCAGCATTGTCTTGAATACGGTCCAGAAGATCCCATTTAGCTTCTTCTTCCATGCGAGTGAATGATCCAGCACAAGAAGCATCCAATAAATCTTTATCATGTAGAGGGAGCCTTGCATAAAAGTTATTAATAATAATATTGTTGGGGAGCTCATGAATGGGACATTTGAGCATTAGTAACTTCAATCTCCCCCAAGCTTGAGCTGTACTCTCTCCATCAAGAGGCCAAAAGTTGTATATTTGATTTCGATCTTTATGAATCTCACTAGGAGGATAAAACTTTGAATAAAAGAGAGGCACTATTTCCTCCCATTCCAGAGCTTGACCATTCTTCAGCAGCTTATACCATTCCTAAGCTCTTCCTTTCAGTGATAATGAGAATAACTTCTTCTTAACTTGATTTGTAGTAATACCTGCACACTTGAACAACCCGCATAATTTGTGTATAAAGAGTAAATGATCACCGGGATGGACAGTTTCATCCCCAACATAATAGTTATCCATAACACGATCAATAATTCTTGTAGGTATTTTGAAAACATCTTTCTCAGCAGGTTGTGGCTTATCTACTACCTTAGCAGTGGTAGTAGCATTACCAAATAAGAAACTCAACGAATTATCCATAACGAAAATAAAGCAACTAGCAGAAGTAAACAATACTCACAGTAGAAGTTTCCTTTACCAGTTCCACTGTCCAATAGCGCTTCACTCCCCGGCAACAGCGCCAGAAAATAGTCTTGATGACCCACAAGTATAAGGGTTGTATCGCAGTATTTTCGATAAGTAAGAGTGTCGAACCCAACGAGGAGCAGAAGGTGCTGGCTAGTGGTATGGATCAGGAATTCTCTACAAATACTTAACAAACAGATTTTTAGGGGCTTTCGATAAAGCAAGTAAACAAAGTACGAGTAAATAAAAGACAATACGAATAAAATGCAGCAAGTGGCCCAATCCTTTCTTTAGCAAAGGACAAGCCGATTGTATTACTTAAGATGACCAAACATTCTCGAGGACACATGGGAATATCGTCAAGTGCTTTCGCTTCATATAGTTGATTAATCTTCTTTTGCTTGCTAAGTGTTGTGTGGGTGAACCTGTGCTAATGTACCGCCCCATCCAAGACTAATACATACTTGTGATTAAACCCCTTGCAAACATCCATAAGTACAAGAAAGTATTTAAGGTAGAAACCTAACCACAGCTTTAAACTCTAAGACCCTTACGTCCCTTGTGCAATGGTTTCCTAATGGGGGTTCAGGTTTACATCCGGCAACCTCAACCCCTACGATTAGTAGCCAAATACACAATGCATTCCCCTAGGCCATTATAGGTGAAGTGTCATGTAGTCGACGTTCACATGACACCACTAGAAGAAGTACACCACAACTTAAATAACAATCTATTGAATCTCTCTCAACACAACTCCACTATTAACAACAAGACTTCTCCCATGTCCTCAAGAACAAAACAAACTACTCACAAGACATCATATGGATCATGATCAGAGATGGAATAATGATGTATAACAATCTGAACATAAACAATAATTCAATGGTTCACTCAATAGCATCAACTACAAAGAGTAATCAACACCGGGAAAGTTTCCCCTATGAACTATGCAAGATTCAACGCAATTGTTACAGCAATATGGAGATGGTGATGAGGATGCTGATGATGATGATGGTGGTGATGATGATGATGATCCTGATGAAGTCCAGCTTGATGGTGGTGTTGATGGCGACGATCTCCCCTCTCCGGGAAGGAATTCCCCCGACAGAAATCTATCTGCCAGAGAGATCTTTCTCTCTCGGTGTTTTCTGCCTCACAGAGGCGGCGGAATCTTTCTATCGTTGCTCCGCGAGTCTTAGGGTTTCGGGAGGTTGATATACGCCAGAGGGGAGAGGCTGGAGTGGACCAGGGTGGCCACACCACCTCCTGGCCTTGCCTAGCCTGCACGCCATGGGGTGGTGTGGGCCCCCTGTGGCCCATCTCCACTTCATCTTCTGGCATCCTTAGTCTTCTAGAAAAATAGGATTTTCCGAATATTTTCCCGGATTTTCTGATCTTCACGAATTTTGCCTCCAAACAACACCTTTTCCATCAGAATCCTGACTGCAGCGGTCCATGCTCCAAAAGTCATCAACAATGCAAAAATAGATGAAATAACATAAGTATCACCTCTCAATACGAAATATATCAATGAATAATAGTGAATTAAGACATATAATAGTGATGCAAAATGGACATATCAGAAAGTTCATGCTTATGTGGTAAAAAGAGCTCGTTTTTGACTGTGGCTATGCTTTGTCATGCCATGCTTGATATTGTTTTGGCTTTATGCTTAGTATTATTTGTTGTAGCATGACTTGTTATAAACAATTGAGATTGCTTAATGTGCCTTGGATGAATCATGCGTTGTTTTAGCATATTAAAGCATAGTATAGTGGTATTCTCCTTTGATGCTTTATTTGGTTTGACTTGGCACATGCTCACACCATGTTATGACTTTCACAAGTCACCATAGCCTTTATGATCCTTTAGTTTTCAACTTGTAGTATCACTTTATGCTTTGATCAATGATGTTTTGTCGCTCTGCATGATTATGGCCATTATTGCTCTCTTAGTTTGTCACTCCCAGTCTTTTGCTAGCCTCCACAACCAAGTATGAGTTCCACTCATGCATCCAACTCCCTAAACCAAGTTCTTCCAAAGAGTCCACCATACCTACCTACTAGCTTATGCTATTCCAAGTATATTCATGCTTTTGTCTACCTTTCACTTGTTATGAGAAAACTAGTGATTAAAGCTCTCACGAACTTGATGGCACACTTTACTTTATTGCCTCTAATAAACTTGAACCATTGGGTCCTTCTTTGTTGCGTATATGCTTGCGCTTTATAAGTTGAAGTTAGCAGAACCATGTTTCATGGGGAACGCTTTCAACATTGCACTTGTACTTTGTACCCCATTGATATCATGTTCTTTTGCTTACGGATCCCAGCGGTGTGAAATAAAAGTGGAACTCGTAAGATCATGGAGTTTTTATGTGTGTTAGAGAAACGCCTGGGCCGCTAGCCTAAGCCATGCCTAATCATGGTGGAAACTTGCAGCATCACATAATGAGCACTCTATGAAGCATCCTCAATAAAAACCTATGCAAATAGCAAATAAAAAGATCACTGAGATGCTCATTGTCTGCTTGCCTTGTCATTTTGATTATGGGAAAGCTCCCGTATCATGTGCAAGGGGTACCCCGTTGGCGGTTCTTAATGATACACATATACTTACAATGACAAGAGCTTACTCATGACTGAAGTTGAGTAGCATGAGGATCGGTCTTCGTAAGTAAGGGGCATGATATTTCGGTTTATAACTTGTCAAGCATATCCTCTTAGTTGTGTCACTTTAACCTTAATCACCTTCAAGATGCTTATGATAGGGGCAATGAGAGCTGAAAGCTATAAGTACCATAATTTTTGGAAGCTCTTTATGAGACTTGAATCCCTACTTCCTTTTACAAAAGGCCTTTGTTCCACCATTATATTGAGTCTCCACCTTCTACCTTTATGCACCTACTTTGAGAGCATAGTGGCCATTATTAGTTCTATGTGCATTGTCCCAAGACTAGTTGATTGATGCATAACTTGTTATTGCTTGTTTTAAACTATTGTATCTAGTCACTCTTATGAACTTTGAAGGTGTCCTATGCATTTATATTTTCTACTCTATTGAGGGACAAGCTGAATACTATTATGCTATGTTTTCTTTATGTGAAACAAACAAACGTCTTGCAAAGCATTGTTATTCATGAATCTTTTGTTTGTGCCTTTTCATGTTGCATCATAGTTTCTTTGCTTATTGCTAGAACTTTGTCTTTCATGTTATTATTGAAGTACTATGATCCCAGCTTTGAGTGTTTTGCAAATACTTTGATCAAGTCTTTGATGGTGCGTGTCACCTCAAAAATTATTTCTTTTTATCACTTACCTACTCGAGGACGAGCAGGAGTTAAGCTTGGGGATGTTGATACATTGCAAATGTATCTATAATTTTTTATGTTCCATGCTTGGTTTTATCCACTTTCTTGTGTTTTGTTCCAACTTTGGAGTACTTTTCATATGATTTCTTGGACTAACCTATTAACAAGAGCCACGATGCGGCCTGTTTTCTGCTGTTTTTGGTTCCAGGAAAATCAGAAAATGAATATTCTCGGAATTGGACAGGACAAAAGCCAAAGTGCCTATTTTTCCGGAAGGGATCAAGTGCCAGAATACGAGACAGAGAGGGGCCAGGGGTCGGCCACACCACCTGGCCGCGCGGCCAGGGGTGCTCTGGCCGACCCCAGCACACCCTCGGCCTCTCCTTCCGCCTATAAGTTGCCCTCGGGATGAAAACCCTAGGTACCCGATAAAAAATCCACGAAAGAGTCTGTAGCCGCCGTCATCTCCATCCCTAGATCGGGAGGGATCTGAAGCTCTTCCCGGCACCCTGCCGGAGAGGGGAATTTGTTGGAGATATGCCCTAGAGGTAATAATAAATGTAGTTATTATTATATATCTTTGTGTTTATGATAAATGTTTACATTCATGCTATAATAGTATTAACAAGGAAACCATTAATACTTGTGTGATTTGTAAACTTAATTTGAAGTCCCTAGTATAGCCTCTATACTTCACTAGCTTGTTGGTTGATTGATGATGTGGTTTCTTTATCATGAACATTGAGATGTTATCAACAACAAGATCATATCGTTAGGAGAATGATATGGTGGACATACTCCTATAGACAAGCGTAGCATAAAGATCAAGTCATTTCAATAGTTCAATTGCTATATGCTTTCTGATACATAGTAACCTAATTCCTTCGACCATGAGATCATGCATATTGCCTTTACTGGATGGATGCTTTGATGTCATCAAACACCACACCGTAACAGGGTGGCTATAAAGGTGGCATTGAGTGTTTGGAAAGTATTGGTTGAAACACATGGATCAAGAGTGGGATTTGTCCATCCACATGACGGATAGATATTCTCTGGGCCCTCTCGGTGAAATGTCATCCAATTAGCTTGCAAGCATGTGACTTGGTCACAAGGGATCACATATCAGGAACGAGAAAAGAGTACTTATCGATGCGAGGATGAACTAGGTATGCGAGATACCGAGCGATCATAACCTCGGATAAGTAACATATCGTGAGACAAAGGGAAATTGGTATCGTATGTAAGTGGTTCATTCGATCATAAGTAATCGTAGAAATATGTGGAGCCATATGAATTTCCAGATTCCTCTATTGGTTATTGTTCGAGAAGTGTCTCGATCATGTCGCATAATTCACGAACCGTAGGAGACACACTTAAGGATTCGACGTTGTTTGAGTAGTTATGGTATTATGAAAGAGACCGAATGTTGTTGAGTCCCGGATGGGATCCGGGATATCACGAGGTGATCCGGAATGGTCCGGAGAATAAGATTCATCGAAGGAAAGTCCCCTTTCGGCGGTGGGGAATGGTTCCGTGTTTTCATGGGAACATTCTAGAAGGTCCCGAATGTCCGGCACTCCGGGGAAGGGGTACATGAATGTGTCATTGCAAGATGGAATGATTGCATCATGTACTAAGTGTTCTCGCTGTCCAAAATAAAGGGTTTATTTAATTCCTAAATTGAAAAGTCAAGCTGGGTTTTGGTCAAAACCGCCAGTTTGGAAGAGGAGAAGGAGGAGAGGTGGAGACCGACTTGGGGGAGGACTCACCTTGGCCGGCGCGCCAACCAAGGCCGACTTGGGTAGGGACTCATCCACTTGGCCGCCGGCACTCCCACATATAATAGGAGTGGAAGGGCCTCCTCCTCTAGACACAACAAGTTCCTATCCTCTAAACTAGAAACTAGACCTAGACCCCGGTTTAGAGCTGTTTCGGTTTAGAGCCTTCTAATTGGTTTAGAGCCCTCTAATTGGTGTGTCTAATTACTAGACCACTAATAGCCTCTCTCATAAGCTCCACCATACTCGCACCGGCTTAAGGCGAAGCCTCAGGATCTCCCTCTACCTCGGTACCACGCCCGTTGTCTCTTTGGAATCACGAGGAGAGTGCTACAACCTCCACCTGCTTTGGAACAAGGAGAGGAAGGTCTTCGTCAGTACGAACGTGTGACCGATCATGAGGCGCTATGAACGCAGCGCGGAAGGATCGTCTCTGCGATCTTGAGATCGGAAGAGTATCGACTACATCACCCACGAGAATCTGCTCTCGTTAAACACTTTGGAATCTTCGAGGTGAGTTATTCCATCGACTCGTTGCTACAATCTAATAGATAGATCTTGGCTTGTTTGTTTGTATGCGATAGAAAATTTTTGTTTTCCATGCTGAACCCCTACAAAGGGTATCGAGCCGTGTCTATATGTAGATCTGTTGCTGAGTAGAACACAATGATCATTGTGGGCGTTGATGCTTTTATTGTAGATTGCTTTTTGTGTACTTTGCATCTTGCGGTATGTTGGGATGAAGCGGCCCGGGCTAACCTTACATGACATCGTTCATGAGACTTGCTCCACGCTTAACATGCAACTTGTATTGCATAAGTGGCTTTATGGGTGCTGTTTCTCCTAGCATAGTAAAGATCCAATTTACAACGGGTGATCACCAATACGAGGATCACTGTTGTGGTTCTTGTTCGTAGGTTAGAACGACACCTATGGAAAGCCCCGAACCCCGTAACATATGCACAGAAACGAGAAGCGTCTAACTTTGTTTTGCAGGGGTGTGATGATGTGATATGGCCATGATTGTGATTATATTTGATGTATGCAATGTTCCTTATTGTAAGTTGGCAACGGCGAATATATGGTTGTCTTTAATTTACATTAAGACTGCGTGTCTATTCAAAATAGTTGTAATAGTTGAAGCTGGTGGACGACAACCATGAAGAAGCGCCAATGACCTTGATGCTATGCGGTGATGATGGAGATCATATTCGTGCTTGAAGATGGAGATCGGAAGCACAAAGAAGAAAGGCCATATCATATCACATATTATGAATTGCATGTGATGTTAATCCTTTATGCATCTTGTATTGCTTAGTAGACGGTAGCATTATAAGATGATCCCTCATGCACATAAATTTCAAGTTCTAAAGTGTTCACCCTTAGTATGCACCGTTGCCAAAGCTTGTCGCTTGAAACACCACGTGATGATCGGGTGTCTTTGATTCCGGGTGAATACAACGTAAGCAAGCCAGATTTGCTTATGCGGAAGCTAAGGTTTGATCTTGACGAGCCTAGCATGTACGGACATGGCCTCGGGAACACGGATCGGAAAGGTAAAGCATGAATCATATAGTAGATATGATGAACATGATGATTGTTCGCCATTAAAACTATATCAGCTCTCGTGATGATCGGTGTTGATGTAGTGGATTTGGTTCGTGTGATCACTAAAACAATGTGAGGGATGTTGTTTTGAGTGGGAGTTCACCTAGTTTAATCTCATTAATTAATTTGAACTCAATTTGTCATAAACTTAGTCTAAACTATTGCAAATATGTTGTAGATCAATGGCAGCCCTACCATCAATTTTAATGCGTTCTAGAGAAAGAAAAGTTGAAAAACAATGGAAGCAACTTGGATTGGTTCCAATTTGAGGATTGTCCTCACAGTGGTAATTTGACCTATGTGCTGGATGCACCGCTAGGTGACCCACTGCAATGATGCTACCGATGAAGTAAAGACTGTTTACCTCGCCGGAAGAATCAGTACTCCATAGTTCAGTGTGCTATCTTGTATGGTTTAGAATCGGACTTGAGAAAAGGTTTGAAGAGTCGGACCCATATGATATTGTCGAGGATCTCAAATTAATCTTTGAGACTCATGCGGCAATTGAAAGCTATGAAGCTTCGAAAAGTTCTTTAAGCGCAAGATGGAAGAGGGTAGCTCGTCGGTGAGCATGTGCTTAAGATGTCCGACGCATAAATAAACTTCAAAGTTTGGGTATAGTGATTCCTAATACTTTGGGAGTTTACCGCATCCTCCAATCACTACCACCAAGTTACAAGAACTTTGTGATGAACTACAACATGCGAGAACATGAACAAAGAGTTGCGAACTATTTGCTATGTTAAAATCTGCGAAGTGGAGATCAAGAAAGAGCACCAAGTGTTGATGGTCAATAAGACCACCAAATTCAAGAAAGGCAAGTCTAAGCGAAGGGACACTTCAAGAAGGGTGGTAAGAAAGTTACCATACCGACGAAGAGGACCAAGGCTGGACCCAAGCCTGCGAGTGCTTTTCTTGCAAGGGAGAAGGTCATCGAAGCGGAATTGCCCAAAGTACTTGGCAGATTTGAAGAACGGCAACATCAAGAAGAAAGGTATATCGATATACATGTTATTGATGTGTATCTCACTAGTATTCGTAGTAGTGCCCGGTATTTGATACTGGTTCGGTTGCTCATATTTGTAACTCAAAGCAGAGCTGCTGAATAAACGGAAGCTAGTAAAGAACGAGGTGACGATGCGGCGTGGGAAAGCGGATCAAAGGTTGATGTGATCGCGGTCGGCACGCTACCTCTTCATCTACAATCGGGATTAGTTTTATACTTAAATAATTGTTATTTGGTGCCTGAGTTAAGCATGAACATTATATCAGGATTTTGTTTAATGCGAGACGGTTACTTGTTTAAATCGAGAATAATGGTTGTTCGATTTATATGAGTAACATGTTTCATGCACATGCACCTTTGATAGATGGTCTATTCATATTGAATCTCGACGAGAAATACACATATTAATAACATTGAGGCTAATCGTTTGAAATCAAGCGATAATTTGACATATATGTGTCACTGTAGTCTTTGTCACATTTGATTGAAGCGTATTAAGAAACTCCATTCCGATGGAATTCTTGAATCACTTGTTTTTGAATAACTTGAAAGATGCGATGCATGTCTGATGGGTAAAATGACTAAGAATCCATTTTACGGTATGATGGAGCGAGCTACGGACTTATTGGAAATCATACATACCGATGTGTGGTCCAATGAGTGTAGCATCGCGATGGTTATCGTTATGTTCTTACCTTCACGGATGACTTGAGTAGATATGGGTATATCTATTTCATGAAACATAAGTCGAAACTTTCGAGAAGTTTAAGGAGTTTCAAAGTGAGGTAGAGAATCAACGTAACAAAAGATTAAATTTCTACGTTACGATCGTGGAGGTGAATATCTAAGTTACGAGTTTGGCGAGCATTTGAAGAAATGTGGAATACTTTCAGCGATTGACACGCCGGGAACACCACAACAGTAATGGTGTGTCCGAACGTCATCGAATCTCTCTTAGATATGGTTCGTTCTATGATGTCTCTTACAGATTTACCACTATCATTTTGGGGTTATGCATTAGAAAACACCGCATTCACTTTAAATAGGGCACCGTCTAAATCCGCTGAAACGACACCGTATGAATTATGGTTTGGGAAGAAACCTAAATTGTCGTTCCTTAAAGTTTGGGGATCGAAGCCTATGTAAAGAAGTTACTGAGGACAAGCTTGAACCCAAAGCGGAAAAATGCGTCTTCATAGGATACCCGAAGGAAACTATTGGGTATACCTTCTATCATAGATCCGAAGGCAAAATCTTTGTTGCCAAGAATGGATCCTTTCTAGAGAAGGAATTTCTCTCGAAAGAAGTGACTGGAAGGAAAGTAGAACTCGACGAGGTTGTCGAACCTTCTCTCGAAATTGCAGTAGCGCGACACGGAAGAAGTTCCTGTGGTGCCTGCACCAATAAGAGAGGAAGCTAATGATGATGATCATGAAACTTCGGTTGAAGTTGCTACAGAGCCTCGGAGGTCAACGAGAAATCGTACCACTCCAGATTGGTATGATTCCGTTATGAATGTCATATTGGTGGACAACACCGATGACCGAGACATATGAGGAAGCGATGATGAGCCAGATTCCAATAAATGGCAAGAAGCCATGAAATCCGAGATTGGATCCATGCGAAAACCAAGTATGGACTTTGGTGGACTTAGGATGGCGGAAGAACATCGAGAACAAATGGATTTTCAAGAAGAAAAGCAGATCTTGATGGTAATGTTATCGTTTATAAAGCTCGACTTGTCGCAAAAGGGTTTCGACAAATTCAAGGAGTTGACTACGATGAGACTTTCTCACGGTAGCGAAGCTAAAGTCTGTGAGGATTATGTTAGCAATCGCTGCATATTATGATTATGAGATATGGCGGATGGATGTCAAACAGCATTCCTCAATGGAGACATTGATGAAGAGTTGTATATGATGCAACCCAAAGGTTTTGTCGATCCTAAAGATGCTAACAAGGTATGCAAACTTCAACGGTCCATCTATGGATTGAAGCAAGCATCCCGAAGTTGGAATCAACGTTTTGATAAGGTAATCAAAAGTTTTGGTTTTATACAAACTTATGGAGAAGCTTGTATTTACAAGAAAGTGAGTGGGAGCTCTGTAGCATTCTTAATACTGTATGTGGATGACATATTGTTGATTGGGAATGATGTAGACCTTCTTAATAGTGTCAAAGAGTATTTGAATAATAGTTTTTCAATGAAGGATCTTGGCGAAGCACTTACATATTAGGCATAAAGATTTATAGAGATAGATCGAACGCCAAATATCATTGTCACAAAGTACATATTTGGACAAAGTTCTAAAGAGGTTTGGAATGGAAGATAGCAAGAAAGGGTTCTTGCCCATGTTGCTAATCGACCTTGAGTAAAACTCAAAGTCCGACATCGGCAGAAGATAGAGAAAGGATGAGTAAGACTCCCTATGCATCAGCCATAGGATCTCTAATGTATGCCATGCTATGTACTAGACCCGACATTGCATATCTTTTAGTTTAACTAGCAGATATCAAAGTGATCCGAGTGGATCATTGGACATGATCAAAAACATCCTTAAGTACTTGAGAAGAACTAAGGATATGGTTCTTTCTTATGGAGGTGATGAACATCGTTGTTAATGGTTACACCGATGCTAGTTGGAACACCGATCCGGATGATTCTAAATCACAATCTGGATACGTATTTATTTTGAATGGTGCAGCAGTTAGCTGGAGGAGTGCAAAGCAAAGCGTTGTGGCGAGATCTTCAACTGAATCGGAATACATGGTTGCTTCGGAGGCTTCACAAGAAGCGATATGGATGAAAGAGTTCATTACAGAGCTGGGTGTGGTTCCAAGTGCGCTGGACCCAATGTCTATCTCTTTGTGATAACATGGGCGCCATAGCCAATGCGCAAGAACCAAGGTCACACAAGAAGTGAAGCATATCAAGCTACGTTTTCACGCTATTCGAGAACATATCCAGGATGGGGATATAAAGATTTGCAAAGTACACACAGATCTGAATGTGGCGGATCCGTTGACTAAACCTCTCCCGAGGGCAAAACATGACCAACACCAAACTGCCATGGGTGTTCGGTATATTACCATGTAATCTAGATTAGATGACTCTAGTGCAAGTGGGAGACTGTTGGAGATATGCCCTAGAGGTAATAATAAATGTAGTTATTATTATATATCTTTGTGTTTATGATAAATGTTTACATTCATGCTATAATAGTATTAACAAGGAAACCATTAATACTTGTGTGATTTGTAAACTTAATTTGAAGTCCCTAGTATAGCCTCTATACTTCACTAGCTTGTTGGTTGATTGATGATGTGGTTTCTTTATCATGAACATTGAGATGTTATCAACAACAAGATCATATCGTTAGGAGAATGATATGGTGGACATACTCCTATAGACAAGCGTAGCATAAAGATCAAGTCATTTCAATAGTTCAATTGCTATATGCTTTATGATACATAGTAACCTAATTCCTTCGACCATGAGATCATGCATATTGCCTTTACTGGATGGATGCTTTGATGTCATCAAACACCACACCGTAACAGGGTGGCTATAAAGGTGGCATTGAGTGTTTGGAAAGTATTGGTTGAAACACATGGATCAAGAGTGGGATTTGTCCATCCACATGACGGATAGATATTCTCTGGGCCCTCTCGGTGAAATGTCATCCAATTAGCTTGCAAGCATGTGACTTGGTCACAAGGGATCACATATCACGGGAACGAGAAAAGAGTACTTATCGATGCGAGGATGAACTAGGTATGCGGAGATACCGCGATCATAACCTCGGATAAGTAACATATCGTGAGACAAAGGGAAATTGGTATCGTATGTAAGTGGTTCATTCGATCATAAGTAATCAGAGAAATATGTAGGAGCCATATGAATTTCCAGATTCCTCTATTGGTTATTGTTAGGAGAAGTGTCTCGATCATGTCGCATAATTCACGAAACCGTGGAGACACATAAGGATTGACGTTGTTTGAGTAGTTATGGTATTATGAGAAAGAGACCGAATGTTGTTGAGTCCGGATGGGATCCGGATATCACGAGGTGATCCGGAATGGTGGGAGAATAAGATTCATATAAGGAAAGTCCCATTTCGGAGTTGGGGAATGGTTCCGGTGTTTTCATCGGGAACATTCTAGAAGGTCCCGGAATGTCCGGCACTCCGGGGGGGAAGGGGTACATGAATGTGTCATTGCAAGATGGAATGATTGCATCATGTACTAAGTGTTCTCGCTGTCCAAAATAAAGGGTTTATTTAATTCCTAAATTGGAAAAGTCAAACTGCGTTTGGTCAAACCCGATTTTGGAAGGAGAAGGAGAAGGAGAGGTGGAGACCGACTTGGGGAGGACTCCCCTTGGCGGCAGCGCCTCCCAAGGCCGACTTGGGAGGGACTCCTCCCCTTGGCCCTCCCACCTATAAGAGGAGGCAGGGCCTCCTCCTCTGAACAAACAAGTTCCTATCCTCTAAACTAGAAACTAGACCTAGACCCCGGTTTAGAGCTGTTTCGGTTTAGAGCCTTCTAATTGGTTTAGAGCCCTCTAATTGGTGTGTCTAATTACTAGACCACTAATAGCCTCTCTCATAAGCTCCACCATACTCGCACCGGCTTAAGCGAAGCCCTCGGATCTCCCTCTACCTCCCACCACGCCAGTCTGCCAGGAATCACGAGGAGAGTGCTACAACCTCCGCTGCCTTTGGAAACAGGGAGAGGAAGGTCTTCGTCAGTACAGAACGTGTGACCGACTGCAGGAGCGCCATGGAACGCTGGCCCGGAAGGATCGTCTACGCGATCTTGAGATCGGAAAGAGTACGACTACATCACCCACGAGAATCTGCTCTCGTTAAACACTTTGGAATCTTCGAGGGTGAGTTATTCCATCGACTCGTTGCTACAATCTAATAGATAGATCTTGGCTTGTTTGTTTGTATGCGATAGAAAATTTTTGTTTTCCATGCTACGAACCCCTACAGAATTCACCCTGGAGGCCTTCTTCATCACCATGCAAGCCTCCGGTGTGATGCGTGAGTAGTTCATCCTTGGACTACGGATCCATGTAGTAGCTAGATGGCTGGTTTCTCCTCCTTTGTGCTTTCATGTTTAGATCTTGTGAGCTCCGTTCATGATCAAGATCATCTTTTTGTAATCCATACATGTTGTGTTTGCGGGGATCCGATGGATATTGAGATGCTATTTCAGATTGATTATTGATTCTATCATGTCTTTGTTATTTGAGATCTTGCATGCTTTCCGTTGTTAGTAGCTATCTTGGCCAAGTAGATGCTAGCAACTCCAAGAGTTAGTATTTATGCTCAATAGTGGGTTCATGCCTCTGGTAATCTGGGGAAGTGACACAAATCTCTAAGGTACTAGATGTGCTGTTGCTACTAGGGAGAAAACAACGATCATTTGTTCATAGAACAATTGTATTGTTTACCTTACACGCAGTTCGTAAAGCAATAATCTGTTGCTTGCAACTTAATACTGGAGGGGGTTCGGATGATAACCTGAAGGTGGATTATTAGTCATAGATGAAGTTGGATGGCGGTCTATGTATTATGTTGTATTGCCCAATTAAGTTTCAAAGGAGTCAAGATGATTAGTATATGCATGTATTGCTTTCTCGGTGTTTGTCAATTGCTCCGCTGTAATTTGTTCACCGAGCATGTTATCTATCTAAGGAGAGCCACCTCTAGTGAACTATGGATCCCGGTCCTTGTCTTTTACATACAATCTACAATCTTTTACTGCTTTGTGTTTACTTTCTACAAATTTTTACTTCTTTCCATTCGATACGTTTAATCCTTTGTTTTCTCCAAAACACGGTGAGATTGACAACCTCCTCGCAAGTTGGGGACAAAGTTCTGTGGTTGTGTTGTGCAGGTCTCCACGTTGCTACTAGCACCGGTAATGCGCGCTGCCAAAGCTCAGCTAGTAACACCTTTGGGGTGTTTCCTTGCTCCTACTGGTTCGATTAAACCTTGGTTTCATAACTGAGGGAAACTTGCTGCTGTGCTCATCATACCTTCCTCTTGGGGTTCTCAACGAGCTCTACATCAACCACGAGCCATCAACACTTTTCTGGGCGCCGTGCACTGAGCCATCAGTCAGCAATGGAGGGGAAAACTTGCAAGGAAGGTTAGGTAAACATTGAGGAAGAAGGGCCCCTTATATAGGTCCTCCAAAATCCAACCGTTACAGCCCTCGAGCGCGCGGGCTGGACATTCCGGCCAAGACAAAACTGACAGAAACAACAATACGAAAACACCCATAACTTTTGCATCCGGACTCCGATTTTGATGATCTTGGGCTTGTTTTAAAGAGGACAACAAACTCTACAAGATCATGTAGGGAACCATAATATTCCAGCAAAGTAGGATAGAACAAAATGACGAAAGGTTTGACCTCTCTCAAAAAGACGAACCGGTAAAACCTCCAACATCGAAAACGCAATAGAGAATGCATATGAAATCTGTTTTCGATGAACTTGGGCTTGTCATGAAGATTAACACAAGATCTAAATCCTCTCATGGATAAGAACCAAATAATGGAAGGTTTTACCAATCTCTAAAAGACAAACCGGTAAAACCTCCATATCAAAAATGCAATAGAGAATGTATATGAAATCCGTTTTCGATGAACTAGAGCTTGTTATGAATATTACCACAAGCTCAAGAACCTCACATGAATAAGATCCAAATAACAACCAAGAAAGATTATGCCAAGTATGCAAAGGTTTGAACTCTCACGAAAGATATGATCAAGTTACTCACTCGAGAGCCCCTCTTGATAGTACGGCTATCTATCCTATAAACCGGTCTCCCCAACTAACATCATGAGACGAGTAAGAAAGAAGCCCTATCAAGAAAATACCTTTGCCTTGAGCATATTCCACTTGAGCTTGACGATAGCGATCTTGTCCACCTCAAGATGGAACACCTCTCTTGATTGCACTAGCTTGGTGAAGACTTGTAAATTGCTCTCCCATACTCCACCATGGTAGAGCTTCTCTCTTGGGCATATCATTTTCACATATCCATGATAACATATGATGACAAGCTTCAAGCAAATGATATCTTCGAGATGGCTCATATTGAACTTGCACATCATTTCTTCTTTATTCATTATGTTGGTGTCTTAAAGGTACATAAGAGATATCACTCCAACTTTAGTATTCAAGACACACTTGCTATAGTCTCAACTCTCACTTGACCAATCTCCGGATCACTCATTGAAACCTTGGTCAACACTTAATATTCTACACTTTCTTCTTCTCCCAACCTTGAAGCCAACATATGGTTCAAGCATTGCATATGGACAAATCTTACAGGTAAAACTCAATGCAAACATAAGTCTATAAAGATTGTCATTAATTACCAAAACCACACATGGGGCACACATGAACTTTCAATCTCCCCCATTTTGGTAATTGATGACAATCCCTTTGAGAGGGTTTATATAAGGAATTAACCAAATAAAATATTGTGCTAACATCAAATACAACACAAGTATGTGATGTTAGTACAACCACAAGTTAGAGCAAACTCCCACACAATCTATGCCCGTGTGGATGAACTTGAATTTCATTGCATATATTGCCAACCATTACCGGTGGTGGAGTTTTCTCTATATATTCAAGATGCCATGCAACACACTAAGGTGCAAAACACACGAGGCAAGTGTTTAAGTACAAAACTCATAACACACAATCAAATTCCCTAAAACCCTCTAAAACTTCTCCCCCATTGACATCGATTGCCGAAATGGGTGAAAAACTTTAGAAGACCAATTTAGTGAGAGTTCCTCCATATGGTGTGCATTTCTCATAATATGAGTGGAATCAAATGCACGTATCCAATGACGAATACCATGAGGAAATCAAACTAAACTGAGGATCCAAAGATTGCAAAGAAATAAAATGGTGAAGAAGCATCAACGAATGAAGCAAGCAATCAAAAGATCGAAAGAAGCACTTCACAACAGGAAGATACCAAAAGAAAGATAGATATTATGATAAGATTGAAAAGAGAGTGATCTAAATAATATGAGGAGACTCCCCAAGGTTTGTGCACAAATTATAATTTTTCATTTGAATACAATATGCACAAACATGGCATCCTCATTCCCTCTATATCATTTAAACCACGAGCATGAGCAAGAGAGAAGATATTATGATGAGAGCAAATGAGTGTTTAGATGAAAATAGGAAGCTCCCCAAGGTTCATGCACAACAAAGTGCACAATTATGGAATCCTAACTTCCCATAATCAAACAAAACACTAAACAAGAACAAGAAGGCAAATGTGTGTTCTTAGGTAAATTAGGAAAGCTCCCCAAGGTTTATGCACCAAATATAATAATTGCTTTGAATGCAAAGTGCATAAACATGGTATCATTGCTCCCCCAAACTTACATAACACCACAATGGCATGAGATATCAACTTTCTTAACACCAATGAGTGCTAAAAGATGTAAATGAAAAAGGTCAAGCACTCAAAGCAAAACTTTTGGAGCCACCAAAGAATAAAAAGGAGCACAAGGTGTAGACTCCAAAGCGAAAGGATATCAACTAGAGATTTAGCCATAATCATGTGTATAAGTTTCTAGGTAGACAACAATCACTAAGATATACATCCACAAAGAAACATGTACACACAAAATAGATACTCAAGAATGAACAAGATATCCAAAAGAAAGTCATAGATAATGACAATAAGATTTTTATTAGAAACCATGGCCAAAGGCTCAAATTTATCTTATTGATCATCAATGACCTTCAAACACCAACGAATACATCACAACTATCACAAGGGAATAAGAGATAGTTGGAATGCATTGGAAAAAGCAACAAGTATCATAGAGAACAAATAAACCTTACAAATTCATCCATATAGTACATGAGAGAAATTGAGGAAATGATTGGCAGTAGAATTGCTAGATTGGCATATGTGAGATTGGTGAATCATAAATATGTTTTATACACTCCCCAAAATATGCATTCATCTCAACTTACTCATATAACAATAAGGATGATACAATAAAATCTTGCAAGAACCACAATAGAAGCAACTGAAGGAAATCATGCCATGATGCAACCACAAAGGTTGGACGCTAGAAAAGTATGCATGAGAGGGATACTTTTTACTGAGATAACATTGGTAGGATGTAGTAGATATGAGTTTGTTAATCACCCTAGCTTACCTCCAATTATCATTAGTCACCGCATATTCTTATTATTGAGAAAGGCATCCAGTGTATCTCCAATGTACATAAAACAACATTAAGTACACTATGGTCCCCAAACAAATTGGGTCCAAAGTAGTTAGTACAACTACAATACATAGGAGACCCTCCACAAAAATATGTGCATATTGATATGAAGTTGAATTTCATGCACATCTTAGCCAGTAGGATTTGGTGGAGAATCCCCTATATAATGGATCAAGAAAGCAAGCGTGTCATAATATAGAACATGTAGTAAATATGCATGCACAAGATTTTCAAGAACCAAAACGGAGATATAATTTGAACAAAAACACCAAGTAAACCGAGAAGTCGCACACAATAGTGTGACATGACAAAAGGGTGTCCAAATTGCATCAAAGAGCCAAATCAACACATGAACGGACACAAATTCAACAAATGAACAAGGCAAAAGCCAAAGAGCAAAAGATAGACAAAAACACCAATGCTCAAGGATTTATCTCATCCTAAGGGTCAAACAAGTAACAAGGAATGAGACAAAACCAACTCCCAAAAGAGAAAGGTTCCAACACACAAACCAAACTCTCTACACTTTTCATGATGGCACAAAGTACCAAAAGAAAAGATCAAACTTCCAAGCACATAAAACATGATATGGAACAAAACAAGAAGCATAAATATGAGTGTTCTAAATAATATAGGAGAGCTCCCCTATGGATAGTGCATTATCTAGGATTTTCCTTTTGAATGCAAAATGCACACAAATGGGATCATCACTAATACCTACATTTAATAAAACACACGAGGATACCAATAAAATAAGAAGATCCACAAGAAGCAAGGGAAGCTTGGGAGACAGCATAAAACATTTTCTTGGCAAGATGTAGTACAAAATTTAAGCAAAGGCCAAAGTGAATATGATCAATAACTTCTACCATATACGGAGTACCACTTGTCCAATGACAAGAATTATGGGGAAACATTTCCCAAGATAGTTTTCAAGGATATCATGATCATATTCACAACACGAAGCATATGACGAAATATCAAAATTAAGCTTGATGCTTAGATAGAGATTCTTGATAGATCCATATAGTCACACAATCATAAAATATTAAAGTAACTTGAAGCAAATGGTTTCCATGGAGGATATGGAGGTCCAAATATGGGAAACACATACCAAGAAAACTCTCACAAACAAGATCCAAACGATGAGCAATAAAATCAACCCGATGGAATTGGAACTTGTTTGAGCTAAATGTGCCACTTAGGAGCTAGATAAATATAAATATAAATATCAATTCTAAGTGACACAACCTCGAATGTCCACATTTTCTAGGTTTGTAATATGCACAAAGCATATGACTCCCCCATAATGTGGTAAACCAAGAATACTCCAACAAGAGGTAAAAACATCCAAATAGAGATGATTAATGAACATTATGGAACTTGAATTTCTTATGAGAAAGACATACCAAGTAAAGACTAGATAAAACTTGCAATATATATACTAAGTGGTATTCCTCATGTACACACATTTTTAGGATTGTGGAATGCCCAAGCATAACACTCCCCCAAAATGGGATAGTCCAATAATCTCTCACAAGAGCCAATAAAGATACCAAATAAATTCAACGAAGGCTCCAACCCAAGATACACAAATACATGGTGTGCCAACCAACATACACAAGTATACTTGATAACTCAATATAAGTATGAGGGAAGCACAACATGTACAAACACATACAAAGGTACAAAACCAACACATGCACAAGGGAGCAAGTAACTTTCAATGTAAATGAGTTAAGAACATGTTACCGCAAGGAGGGACATTGGATATATGATATAAGCATGATAATCCAAATGGATTGACTTGACAAGAATAAATGATGAAGATCCCTCAATTCTTCATAATGTAACCTAGTCTCCAATGCCCTCCACCAATACCTATTGATCAAGTTTTGGCTTGTTGGTACCCAACCAAGTTGGGTCCTAAGAGGTTAGTCACAATAGGCTTGGCAACCCAAATGGTTCTTTTCATGAACCCACATTGAGCACCAACAAATTTGGCAAACACATTACCAACCTCATCTTTACAAAGAGAATAAGTATCATCAATAATGATAGGGTTAGATGAGGAGATACCAGTAGTGCATGAGGAATAAATGTGCCCCTTCTCACGGCATATGTAGCAAGTTCTTATCTTGCCATCTTTATTCTTAGGTGAAGCCACAACTCGAGGAAGATCTCGAGTAGTCCTCTTAGGAAGAGGCCCATCACTAACTTGAGGTAGAGCTTGAGGCTGCTTCCCTTGTTGCTTCACACTAAGAGGCTTCTTCTTCAATGGGTAAGATCTAACATGATGCTCTTCTTCCTTGCACTTGAAGCAAACAATGTTGGCCAGATTCTTGACTTGATATTGGCCATTCTTCTTGTTGCCCTTGTGATTCAACTTGATAGTGGACTTGTTCTTGACATTGGAGTTGAATCCAAGCCCACTCTTGTAATTGGGGGATTTTTGCATACTCAAGATATTGTCGAGTGTGTCCTTCCCTTTATGACCCTTTTCCAAGTCATTCTTCAAAGAAGTGACTTGATCCTTGAGCTCTTTAATTTCCTCTACATGGTTAGTGTGAACAAAAATACTAGAGAAAGTGGATGCTACATTGTTAGAGCAACAAGGGACAGAAAGTAATTCATCACAAGATGTATCAATGGCATGAGTGGATGAATTACAAGGACTAGCACATGGCAGTATGACATTTGGAGTAGAAGTAGTGCTAATGTCCACATGAGGCTCATTAGATGTTACCTTTGACATAATAGCCTCATGAGCTAATTTTAGCCTATCATGGGAGGCTAGAACATCCTCATGAGAGATTGATAGCTTACCATGACTTTCTTCTAAGATCCCATACTTGCTAGTTAGCAAAGCAAGTTGAGTCTTTAGCTCAGCATTCTTCTTCAAAATAGATGCTTCACAAGAAATAGAGTTAGTAGCACAAGCATCATAATTAATTGCAAGAGGTGAGGGCAACTTTGAAGGCTCTTTTGAGTAAGAGACTTTAAGTTTCTCATGTGACTCGGTGAGTTTGATGATCTTGCCCTTGATGACCCTAGAGCCATTTTTGAGGTGCTCAAAATCCTCAAGGAGTTTAGCATAAGCAACTTGAAGACCATCATTTTTACTTTTGAGATCACTTGCCAACTCAAGATCTCTATCATGAGATTCCTTCACTCTAGACAACTCTAGAGCAAACGCATCCTCAAGAGATTCCTTAGTGGTTTGTTCCTCTTCAAGAGCTTCATTTAGATTTGCAATTTTATTAGCATACCCATGCTCAAGGCTACTCATTTTATCAAGGGTGTTCTCATGCTCCTCAATTTGTGCTTCTAACTTATCAATATGTTCTTTGCTCTTAATAGCAAAGTCCAAGATTTCAACGAAGTTAGAGCAAGCACTATTATTTTTAACAAGAGCATGATAAACCATCTCACCCTTTTCATATAAATCATCAACATCTAACTCTTCTTCCTCATTATCCTCATCCTCATCATCACAAGAGGTATTGGGTTCCAAAGTAGGAGTTACCTTTGAATCCCTAGCCATAAGGCATAGGTGGGTACCATGAGAGGATGCTGATGATGAATTATTTGAAGCTCCATTCAAAACCTTGTCTTGGCCCATAGAATCTTTGTTTTTCTCTACATGGTTAGCAACACAAGCACTAGAGGAAATAGAAGGATTTTAATCATGGCAACAAGACAACACAAGCATATCATAATAAGATTTATTCAAGCCATTTCTACATGATATGCAAGGACTACCAACACAAGCATATAAGGAGTTTTGGGTGCTACAAGTTTTAGAGTCCAACAATAGACCATTGCAACTAGATAGAGATGAAGGATGACTAATAGTAAGCCCACTATCCATATTGCAATTTCTATCACCACTCACCATATCATTACCTTGTGAAGAATCACATCTTGGTGAAGTGATAGAAGATGAGAACTCATCTCGGCCGGAAGTGGAAGCAACACAATCATCCTCAAGAATATTGGACACAACATATTTATATTGAAGTTTTGTCCATAACTCATGAGCGCTCCAAAAAGGAATGATTGAAGATGTAACTACATAGCTCAAAGCATTAACAAGCACATTAGAAGCTTGAGCATCAAGATATAAGTTTTTATCATCCTCACAGGATAGATTTCCGAAATCCATAGGAGGAGAAAAACCTATATCTACAATATGCTCCAAATTTGGGTCCATATCCCTAAAATGAATAAGCATACGAGTTTTCCATATATCATAATTTGTGCCATCGAATGTGAA
This sequence comes from Avena insularis, assembly GCA_023614405.1. Classification (NCBI taxonomy): domain Eukaryota; kingdom Viridiplantae; phylum Streptophyta; class Magnoliopsida; order Poales; family Poaceae; genus Avena; species Avena insularis. The sequence continues at coordinate 44,676,209 of CM042686.1, read as the reverse complement.
CATTTCATTGTGCACTAATCCCCTAGCCGACATCTTTACTCTCAAGGAGGTGAAGCCTAAAATGAGAGACCGTGCTCTGATACCAATTGAAAGGATACATATGCCGCCTAGAGGGGGGGTGAATAGGAGGTTAAAAGCTTTTTCGAGAGAGGCTCAACAAAGGCGGAATTAAACTAGTGTTTACTTTGTTAAGCATAAAAACCTAGAACAACTAGGGTTCACCTATTTGCACCAACAACTTATGCTAAACAAGACAAGCAACTATGAGATAGCAAGATATAAACTTCAAGAACGAAGGCTATCACAAAGTAAGGTGCATAAGTAAGAGCTCGGGTATAGAGATAACCGAGGCACACAGCGACGACGATGTTTTACCGAGTTCCTCCCAACATGGAGTATGTCTCCTGCGAATCTCACCCCAACAGGATCGATCCACACTTCCACTATTGATGCACTTGTCGGTGGCAATCCGGAACCTCTCACAATGTTGGGGCACTTCTCCACAACTCAATTGGTGGCTCCCAACAAACAAGCTTGGGGAAAGCTTCGTAACTTAATTAGAGGCCCCAAGTAATCCACAAACCTGCAAAACCACCAAACCGTCTAGGGTTCCAATGAACCCAAGAGTAAAAAGCTTCTCAACTTTTCACCCAACCGAATCCTCACCGAGAACTCAAGCCGATGCACCAAATGCAATGGCAAGAACACAAGAAGTGCTCAAATCCTTCTCTCCCAAATTCTACCAAAGCTACAAAAGCTTATGGGGGAATAAGAGAGGAAGAACAATGGAGAAAATCCACAAAAGACTCCAAGATCTAGATCCCAAGATGTTCCCCTCACTTAGAGGAGAGATTTATTGGTAGGGTTATAGATCTATATCTCCTCTTTCAAATCCCTTAAGAATATGCAAGAATCATAGGAGGGATTGAGAGATAGCAAGCTCAAGAAGGTCAACAATGGAGGGGAAAACTTGCAAGTAAGGTTAGGTAAACATTGGGGAAAAAGGGCCCCTTATATAGGTCCTCCAAAATCCAACCGTTACAGACCTGGAGCGCACGGGCCGAACATTTCGGCCAAGACAAAACTGACAGAAATAGCAATACAAAAACACCCATAAATTTTGCATCCGGACTCTGATTTTAATAATCTTGGGCTTGTTTTAAAGAGGACAAACAACTCTACAAGATCATGGAGGGAACCATCATAGTCCAGCAAGGGAGGATAGAACCAAATGACGAAAGGTTTGACCTCTCTCAAAAAGACGAATCGGTAAAACCTTCAACATCGAAAACGCAATAGAGAATGCATATGAAATTCGTTTTCGATGAACTTGGTCTTGTCATGAAGATTAACACAAGCTCTAAATACTCTCATGGATAAGAATCAAATAATGGAAGGTTTTACCAATCTCTAAAAGACAAACCGGTAAAACCCCCAATATCGAAAATGCAATAGAAAATGTATATGAAATCCGTTTTCGATGAACTAGAGCTTGTTATGAATATTACCACAAGCTCAAGAACCTCACATGGATAAGATCCAAATAACAACCAAGAAAGATTATGCCAAGTATGCAAAGGTTGGAGCTCTCACGAAGGATATGATCAAGTTACTCACTCGAGAGCCCCTCTTGATAGTACGACTATCTATCCTATAAACCGGTCTCCCCAACTAACATCATGAGACCGTAAGAAAGAAACCCTATTAATAAAATACCTTTGCCTTGAGCATATTCCACTTGAGCTTGACGATAGCGATCTTGTCCACCTCAAGATGAAACACCTTTCTTTATTGCACTAGCTTGGTGAAGACTTGTAAATTGCTCTCCCATACTCCACTATGGTAGAGCTTCTCTCTTGGGCATATCATCTTCCCATATCCGTGATAATCATAGGATGGCAAGCTTCAAGCAAATGATATCTTCGAGATGGCTCATCTTGAACTTGCACATCATTTCTTCTTTCTTCATTATGTTAGTGTCTTGAAGGTACATAAGAGATATCACTCGAACTTTAGTCTTCAAGGCACATCTCAATTCTCACTTGACCAATCTCCAGATCACTAATTGAAACCTTGGTCAAAACTTAATCTTCTACACTTTCTTCTTCTCCCAAGTTTGAAGCCAACATATGGTTCAAGCATTACATATGAACAAATCCTACAGGTAAAACTCAATACAAACATAAGTCCATAAAGATTTTCATTAATTACCAAAACCACACGTGGGGCACTCATGCACTTTCACTAGGTTTGCCCTTGACTAATGTACGGGAAGACCTTAACCCGGTCTCGGGAGGGTCGGTGTATACAACCCACCACACACCATCTGTGGTCTTTGGGTCAGGCCCAAAATCACAGTTACGCTTTCTATCCGGTCTTTTAGTCTATTTTTGGTTTCTATACGGTTTTCATGATTTTCTGATGGTTTTTGGATTTTTGAAAAAAATCCCAACATTTTTCAAGTCCAAACAATTTTTAATTTGAATGTTTTTCATATTTGAACAATTTTCATTTAAATAATTTTCAAATTTGAACAATTTTAAAATTTTGAAAAATTACAAATCTAAACAAATTCCGAATCTAAACATTTTTCAGAAAAAAATAAACTAAAAAAGAAGAAAAAAAAATCATAGAAGCAGCCGACTGGGCCGGTCCATACCCCGCGCGGTACGTGCCGACCTGGTCGGCATATAGCTTTTCGCCAACCCCCTTCCCGGTTCCCCTGTCGTGGCGGGCTCCCGGTTCCGGCGGCCGCCAAACCCTCTCTTCGCCGGCGCTGTAGAAGAAGCGCCCTAGATTCCTCGCCAGCGAAGTCGCGGCACCGCCACTAATCCTAGCGTGGAGCGAAGCAGACAGGAGGGATCCATCCAGTGCGACTCCTTCTCTCTGGTACGGAAGCCTTAAACTATTTCGCTTGGATAGGTCTAGGAGCGCCTTGTTCGTTGTTGCGAGCAACCAAGTACGTGCCCTTGTTAATCTCTGAGATGCGTGAATGCATCCAGTTTGCCCGTGGATTTCACCCGGTTTTGTTCCAGTAGCAGCTTGTTTCCCCCCCTCGGAAATGTTAGGATCGAACCGAGAGTTAGGGTTTGTGCCTGGCGTTGGTAGGTTGTACTGTGCGTGCATAAGTATGTGTACGAGCGGCGGGTTTTCCCAGGTTTAGCGCCTTAACAGGGATCTGGCAACCATTTGCTCTTGGCATCGAGACTGACTGCATTGAACTTTAGTTCTCATGTTTATGCGTGTTGTCCTGTGTGCTTTTGTAGATTTGGTTTCGATGACATATAGGGTCGTAGGAACATTTGAAATACTCGGATTTCTGATGCTCTGGTGATGATTGCATGCTAGCATCCTTCCGTCTCTGTTTTAAACAGAGGAGAAAAGGCCAGTCAATTTGATTCGAGTCGGTGTGCAGCCAGGGTCGTTTTTGTCTTCCACTTTCCCCCTAAATCCTCAAAAGAAAAGAAGTAGTACTTCAATAGGGCAAATGATAGAGTTACCAAAGTAATGTGTGGTAAAAGGGAAGCTCAATGTAATGGAGGCAAATTGTTAAGTGTCCCAAGTAAATGAGGGCAAAAAATAAAATTCCCCCTTCTCTTCTGCGGCTATGCCCGTCTCGCTAGGGTAGCTTCACCGCCGGCAGCGAGGCGTGCATCCAGCGCCGAAGCCTGTTCCCGACCTTCCCGCCCTTACAGTCAACCCCGCCGACGACGACCTCGACCCGTCCACTTCCCCCTCCAGTTCGTTTGCATCTTCAAGGAGGTCTTCTAGCAACGCCGGCGGTGACCAGAGGGGCCACCAGGTCCTCGCCGACGACTAAGGTAAGCTCGGGCGCCCCTCCCTTCCTCGTGTCTGACGTCATCCCGCGCCTCTCCTCTCCTAACCCACCCAAGCTCCAGTCCGCCGCAGCTAGGCCCTAGAGCTGCCCTTGCCGTCGTCCTCACGCCCGGGCTGCCACTACCTGCCGTCTCCGTCGCGTCCTTACTATCCCCACTCAGTCCATGCTCTTGGACAATTTGGTTTTGAGATGTGTGTTTTTCATCCTCAAGTGATTTTTACTTAAACCCCAAACTAACCCCCACAATTTTTTGGTGTAGATCCGCCCCTGCTCGTTGGCATTCTTCGCGGATTTACAAAGGGCTTCCTCAGCATGTCTTGGGCAGCAATCGAGAATGATCCTGGTAAATTTTACCTCTTGTAATCTGTGACGTGGCAACATAACAGATCAACGGACCATCTAGTTAGTTGAGCTAAGTTTCCTTTGCACGTTCAGTAAGCGGTGCACAGTAAGGTTTTTCCATGCCCCTCGATGGTATTTAACTGCTAATTGTCTATAGTTTGACTGGAAGTTTAGAGCGTTTGGACAAGATGTGGAGGATATGCGAGAAACTTTCATCATGTAAAGTGTTGGTGACATCTTGTATTACTAAGGGTGCGTTTGGTTCATTCCCCGTCACGTCCTACCAATTCGCTGGCATGGCCAATTTTTGTCGAACGAGAGTTGGCCACCCTTGAATCACGCACCGAGTTCGCTAAAAAATTGGTGGCCAACCAAACAGCAGCCGTAGGTCATGGGCTTGGCGATTTTTTTTGGTAAGGCCAGCTTTGGCTCAAAACTAAACGTAATCCTAAGCTTGCTATTGGACCCTCGTGCTATGAGCTGTTACTTAGTCAAGCTGTTTGATGTTTAGTAGTAATAGAAGATTTAGATGTGTGCAGCATCACCTATTTCACCTGAGGAGAGTGCCCAGCTGTTTCCTCAAGTTGTTTAGGTTACTTAGTCAAGCTGTTTGATGTTTAGTAGTAATAGATGATTGAGATGTGTACAGCATCACCTATACCTCAGGAGAGTGCCCAGCTGTTTCCTCAAGTTGTTTACGGGAGACTTGCGCTGTCAGCTGTTGTTTGAAGTTTAATGTGGATATGAGTAATAAAATTGCTGTTTGCAATTCAAAATTTACAGTATTTATGTGCCTACCTTTTTGAGTGGACAGGAAGTTCTTCTTGTACTAAGTTACTCAAGTGTGTACTTATTCTCCCTCTCTTAACAAGTGTTATTGGAATGGTGAAACAAACTAGACTTATCATCAGAACCATGCTATTATATGTTAGCTACCTGTTCTAACTAGATCATTGTTAATTTCTTGCTTCCCCTATAAACCCTGGGCCTTTAATCTTTTCCACGGAAAGAGGAAGAACTATTAATCTCTGCATATTGTGTAGGTGTTTTTACCGAGCTGTTGCAACAAATGCAGTTGAAGGGTCTCCAAGTATGTATTCACCTAACCCAAGTTCCCCCTTTTTTTCATAAGTCAGCTTGGCACTAAGGGGCACCAATCACTCCATGCGTTAATACAGAAGATGAGAACTTATGTCCCAGGTTTTGCATTCAAGGCTCCATTACATTTTTTTTTGCTATTTTCCAAGGAAGGAGAAAAATCTAATTATGCCTTTTTATTTCATTACCTGGTTGCCATTTTGGCATCTGGATTTACCAGGCTCACAAATACTAAACTATGTTTTGAAGTACAACAATGCAAATATACCTTTTATTTTGAAAATGTTGGCAGGCTATGCATGCAATAGACAACAATTTGGTATATGTTTTGGGAGTTCATTATCAGTTTCTAGTTTCTACATGTACTTCTTTCTACGAAACTTGGGATATGTTACCTTCCTAAAACCTGGTATTGTATGATATTCCATGTCATTCTTCCTTAACAGGTCGATGAACTCTACTCACTAGATCTTGATGCCCTCAATGATCTTCAGTATGTTCTCCTTGCTACCCGTTACCACGAATGCTGTTTTTCCTGAATGAACTGTGTCAAACAATCGGTATCTTGCAGGCCAATTTATGGGCTCATAATTCTGTACAAATGGCGACCTCCAGAGAAAGATGAACGCCCTGTTATCAAGGATTCAGTTCCAAATCTATTCTTTGCCAATCAGGTCAGAGCATAGTCACATTAACTTCTTTATGTCATGTTCACTCTGCATCTTTTTTATAACAAACTGATTATTACTTGCAGATAATTAACAGCGCATGTGCAACCCAAGCTATCGTTTCTGTTCTATTAAACTCTTCTGGCATCACCCTTAGTGATGACCTCAGAAAGCTGAAGGAGTTCGCAAAGGACTTGCCCCCAGAGCTCAAAGGATTGGCTATAGTGAATTGCGAAAGCATTCGTATGACCAGTAACTCATTTGCAAGGTCAGAAGAGCCCGAGGAACTGAAATCATCTAGCAAGGATGATGATGTCTACCATTTCATTAGCTATGTTCCTGTTGACGGTGTCCTGTATGAGCTTGATGGACTAAAGGAAGGACCTATCAGCTTGGGAAAATGCGCAGGTGGTATTGGTGAGATGGGGTGGCTGAAGATGGTGCAGCCTGTCATTCAGGAACACATTGATAAGTTTTCTCAGAATGAGATAAGGTTCAGTGTCATGGCTATCACAAAGAACCGGAAGGATATGTACATCGTAGAGCTCAAGGAACTTCAGAGAAAGAGGGAGAACCTCTTGTCACAAATGGGTGATCCTTCTGCCAATCGCCAAAGGCCATCTGTGGAGCGATCACTCGCGGAGGTTGCTGCTCAGATTGAGGCTGTGACCGAGAAGATCATAATGGAGGAAGAGAAGTCGAAGAAGTGGAAGACAGAGAACATTAGGAGGAAGCACAACTACGTGCCTTTCTTGTTCAATTTCCTTAAGATCCTCGAGGAGAAGCAGCAACTGAAGCCCCTGATAGAGAAGACAAAGAGGGGTTCTCACAGCCGTAACTCCAAGTGAATCTGTATTGTAAATTTCTATCGTTCTGATTGTTTTGTTTTCATGTAGAGATGACCCTGACTGGATTTGTGTTCTTATGGCTGACTGGCTTTGTTTTCTTGCCGAATGTGCCTGTAGCTTAGTCCTGGATAGGGCATGCATTTTACAGTCCTAGTATTTTCAGGCAAATCTTAAGAGTTATGTAGGGTGACATCCTGACTTTTATCAGAATTTATATGCGCAGTTGAGGGTTGTTTACCTATTTGACTGTTCCCAATTTTAAACCCATATATGCTGAATATTATGATTAAATAATTTCGTATGAACTACAGTACATGTATAATGAAGCCTCCAGAGTAATGGTATCTCTGAAGTGGTTTTGACCTGTCTTAGGCAACATCAGTATTTTGCAGGAGAAAGGGCACTGGCTATGTATTTTCCTGGAAAATTAACAAAATATATTGAACAGAAAAAAATATTGGGTATGTTGATTCTTTTTAGTGGATATTGGACATGTTAGAACAACAGCCAAGCCCTGAGGCTGAATTGTTAAACTGTATTTATTTACAGGCTGAAAGAAGTTTTATGGCCGGGCCGATTTAAAGGATCTGATCGGAAACATAGCCTCAAAGCTGTAACTCCCTGGACTTTATGGGCCGGACGGATTTAAGCAATCTCATAGTTGCTCTTAGAGCATGTCTGGCAGAGCCCGTATAAAGCCGAACCCAAAACAAAGGATTTGGTTCGTGAAATGCCGATTATTCAGTCCAAAATTACGATTGAACAGAAACTGCAAAGATGAACTGTAAAATCAAAAAACAGAATTGGCGCGAAATCGAGTTCATCATCCACGCAAGTTCAGTACGATACATCGCGAAATTCGTCATACACACATAATTATACAACAAAATAAACATACTCATCGCACCACGGTCTCAAACCCTAGCTACTGACCAAAATTTACACTCTCCGGAGCCTTCTACGGGGAGCTAGGCGGTGCGGAACGTCGTCGGCGACGACTACTTCGCCTGTGGAGAGCGAAGCGCTAGGGCCGCCTGGAAGAGGAGCTCGTCGAGCTGCGAATCAAGGCGGCGCTTCTCCTCCTCGACGCGGGCGGTGCAGCTTTTCCTTTTCCTCACCTTCTCCGCCGCCGCGTCGAGCTCGAAGCTGGGGACGAAGTTGCGCCAGACCGCGTGGTCGTCGGGCTCCCCCTCGTTGCTGTCGGTGTCGTTGTCAGGGGTGGGAAGCTCCTCGTTGTAGCCGTTGTCCGAGGAGCTGTCCACCAGCACCGGAGGCGGAGACGGTGTGCGAGCACGGCCACGGGCGCCGGCGGCAGAGGACCCCGCCTCCGTGTCGTGGTGGCCGCCGGTGAGAACATACGGTCCCTACCGATGCGCGCACCGCTTGCGGGCTCCGACGGACCGTGAGACTGCGAGGCGGCGCTCCCGCTCGGCCTCGCATCGAGGCGGATGACCCACCACGGCCACACCCTCACCGGGCTCTGAGCGGTACCGGCGCATTCTCGCTACCACGACGCGGATCTGCTGGAATCGGCGGCTAGAAAGGTGGTCGAAGGCAGGGATCTGCGGTAGAGAGGGAGAGGTGCGATGGCGGAGGAGTGCGGGCTGGGTCCAAAAACCCTCCCCCAATCCGAGCTTATAGCGATTGAGGGAGGAAGAGTTCGGTTCCGAAAAACTTTTTTCAGACTGGACTCGTTTACAGGCTCTGATCTACTCCCTCCGACCCATATTATTGTTCTCAACTTTATCTAGATCCGGATGTACCTAGTTAATAATTTAGACTAGATTCATTCGAATTTAGATAAAGTTAAGAACAATAATATGGACCGGAGGGAGTAGCAGATTTTTGGCCCGAAACCGTATACGTCGCCCGAAAAAATACGGTTTCGGGCCTTTATACGCGCTCTGGGAGCATCTCCACTTGTAACCCCCATACAGGCTCCGGCGCGGCCCTTTTTGGCCCGTATGGGTGGCCGTCGGCGCGAAATCAGAAATGGGGGCGCCGTCTTCCCAGCCGTGCCCCCAAAATAAACACATATTTTAATAAAATAATATTTAAATAGAGAAAACCTAATTTTATTATATAATAAAATAGAAAACTAGTCGTAATCGTGCCTAGCCTTGTAGTACTCGTCCTCGTGGTCGTCGTAGGAGCCGTCGTCTTAAATGCCGTTCGTGGCAGGCTCGGCCTCGGCGGCGTTGGCCGGCCACGATCGCACCACATCGAACGATCGTCGCTTTGGGGACCGGCGCCCGCAATGGCTGCAGCCTTCGCTGTCGCCTCCGCCTCCGTCGCGCGCATGATAGACCTCCTCCTCCTTCCGCCACCAGGTGTCCCCCGGCGGCGTCGGTTCGAGCGACGCGCGAATGGCCGCACGCTGGCCCGGAAATTCTTCCGGTTCACCGGGACGCCTCTGCTGGCACGTCGCCACGGCGTATTTCGGAGGAACCACCCACTCTAGTCAAGGCTCCGGTTGCGGCTTCGGCTGAGGCTCCGACCGAGCCTCTAACATCCGGTCGAGGCGTAGCATCGCGCGCGGGGCAAGAGGATACCAGAACACCACGCGACCTCCACTCCACCCTTTTTCCGCTGGAAGCGTGGGTACCGGAGGTGGGGATAGTCGCCCGCCATTATCTGGTCCATCACGCCGGCAAGAGTCCGGGCGCCCCACCATAGCCTGCGGCCCTTCTCGTTGTTGTTGATGGGAGGCGGACCGTCCCCATCGTACATGACGAGCTACCGCTCGCGACGGTTCGCGAAGAAGACGTTCTAGGTAGCGACGTTGTCGGGGTCCCAGTTGGTGTCCATCCGCTGCTTCGGCGTGAGCTTGCCGTAGTAGTGGTTGGTGATGGCCAACAGGCGGGCAGCACCTTGAGGGACGGGCGGGATCGGCACGCCACCGACGCTCAACCTCCAGCCCGGAGGGAACCCGTACCCCGGCGAGCAGGGGTAGTGGGAGGCGCATAGCGCCTCCGCCTCGACGTATGTTAGTGTGGGGAGGTTGGAGGATGGCATTGTGATACGTCCATTTTGCATCACTATTCTATATCATAATTTACTATTATTTATTGATATATTTCATATTAAGAGATGATACTTATGTTATTTCATCTGTTTTTGACTTTTAGAGCATGGACCGCTGCAGTCAGGATTCTGATGGAAAATGTGCAGTTTGGAGGCAAAATTCACGAAGATCAGAAAATCCGGGAAAATACATGGAAAATCCTATTTTTCCAGAAGACGAAGGAAGCCAGAAGGGGAAGCGGATATGGGCCACAGGGGGCCCACACCACCCCCTGGCGCAGGCCACCCTAGGCCGCGCCACCAGGTGGTGTGGCCGCCCTGGTCCACCCCTAATGACATGGTTATACCCTATGGGTACCTGATGTTAGCCTACCTGGTCCAGCCCGACGGAAGGCCCACTCGACGACCTGCCAGGGTCCAGGACGCCTATGACGTTTCGGTTGCTATGAAGCACATATGGACACGGACTCCCAAGCGCACAAGACAAGGAAAGCTCAAGACTAGAGTTTGAATACAACTTGTAACCTACTCATATCGGTACCTGAGACCTAGCCTCCCCATATATAAAGGCTAGGAGGGTCCAACGAGGAGGGCACGCACACAATAGACAGATCTACAGAACTCGACTCATACTTTACTTTGCGCATTCACGCCAGATCGAATCTGCGCACCTGTAACCTTCGGTTCGCCGTAATCAAAGAGCGGAACAAGCGGGAGTAGGGTTTTTCCCTCGAGGGCCTGAACACAGGTAAATCTCGTGTCCCCTGGTTGCTTGTATGTTAACCGTGCCACGATCTCCAGCATCCCCATCTTCTCCAAAACCCAAGTCCATAACAATGGGCATTGACGAGATTAAACCTCGTCAATTGGCGCCGTCTGTGGGAACTGGGGGCGCTGATTGTGCGATCGTGACGGTCCCATCCGAAGCGATCTACGAGTCGTCAGTTTCCGGGAATCAGATCTACTTTGACTCCATCGAGCTCACTCTGCGCTCACCGGCATCACGCCTAGCCTTCGGATCCTTCGACCGAGGGATGGATCTAAACGGATTGCACCGCCATCATGCCCCGTTCGTCTGGACTAGCAGAATCAATGGAGCAAAAAGGAAAATCAAACCAGACGCAAGATCCATTGAGTCTACCGGAAGCCATAAGAAAAGATTCGTCGAGTCTACCTGAAGCTACAAGCACGTGGGGTTCAAAATCCAAGTTGGTTTGGCTAATCCAGATCTGGAACGACGGGAGACTGATTCTGCCCGTACATCTGCTAAACACGTGTGTCACACGAACTCAGTCATCACGTCGCATGCGACCAGAAGTTAAAAAAACAGAATTAGCAGCCTTTACGTCTGTATTCTCGGGACGTCGAAGAAAATAAAAAATCAAGCAGAAGCATAGAACAGAATTCTACTCTATCACGCCATGCGTGGTAGCTACCAAAGGACTCCACGGAGATACATGACGTCAGGATTTGCGCAGTAACCCATCGAGCATTGAAAAAGAATATACTTCACATCTCACGTGAAGAGCATTGGACAAGAGACCAAGCTGATTCGTACACATCAAGTCCAAGATAGAGTCAACTTGTTTTCGTCTACACGTGAAGATCACCATTGCTCACAAAAATCCGGCGACTCCGCCACACGACTCCATCGACATCAACTCCACGCTTGGGGGCTGCGCCCACTTGTCCACATGACTCGTGGCCATTGATCTGTTGCGGTTTTGGACTGCGACAACCTGATGCGATCTTCGATTGCGGCGACCGGTCGCATCGGCTTCAGCAACCGCGAATCGGGGGCTCCTTCGACTCTGGTCATCCTCTATGTTCTTCGGCTCCGACGACTTGGGGGCTCCCTCCGCTTCAGCGACCAGCCGCGACTTTCGGCTGCGGTGGCCCGGTGTGCTCTTCGACTCGGGGGCTCCCTCGACATCAGTAACCCGATGCGGCTTTTGGCTGCGATGACCCGATACATCCCTCGGGTGCCGGTAATCTTCGAATGTCGGTAATCTTCGGATGCAGAGCTCTCTACCACCATCAACTCCGAAAACCCGTCGCTGCTATGACCGTGGTCTGCCGCGTGAGCCACTACCGCGTCAACTTGTCCATGACAACCAACACAGCTAAGTTTCCCTCTACTTAGAGCTAATTTCAATTTTAACTTGCACTCGAAACACTCGGGGGCTGCGTCCTCTTCGAGTAACCTAATGTGTCATCGGCTCCACGCACTCGAGCACCTCATACGCGACAGCCCGAGTAGCTGATTCTGCCTGATCGTCGAATCCTTGAACTCTGAGTGCCTCGGCAAGGTACTAAGACTAAGGGTAATCAGGCTAACGAAAAGGCCTAGTATACAGTGCAAAAGTGTCGACTCGATCGGCACCAGAATCTTACTATATAAGCCGATAGACAAATATTCTTTACAAGATACAAGTACTTCACAATTCGTCATGTTTTTCTGCAGCTTACAAGGATGTCAAATGCGCCGAGCTATTCTATCGGGTCCTCCAACGGAGTCGACCAGCGCCAGTCACGTCAATAGATGCCAAGACCCGAGTCAAAGCATTCCTCGGATGACCACATCAATCATCGACAAAAGCGGCGTTGGTCGTGCACCGACAGAAGCAACGACGCCGACTTCATCCGGACCGTCGACTACGTCAACTCTCGGCTCCTTATGCATGAGATGCTGATTCGATGCACTTCCGGGTCAGTGGTTTCTCCTCGCATGAGTCTCCACTCGAGTCTGCGACTCGACTAGACACTCGGGGGCTACTCCTATCAGGAGCACTGGTCGCGCGCCCGATGTACTTCCGGGTCAGCGGTACGCCCACGAGATTTTCGGCTACAACTACATGATACAAGACTCGAATCTCTGCCCGAGTCTACGACTCCGCCAGACACTCGGGGCTACTCCAAACTGGAGCGCTGGTCACACACACACACAAGATCTTCGAGTCCTACGCCGAGTCTATGACTCCACTACGGACTCGGGGGCTACTCCCATAGGGAGGATTGATTCAAGCATTCGAAAAAATTGTGTCCTACGGACCTGAAGCAAACAATGGCTGAATTAAAGTCTCTGCTCAAGTCTACGACTCGAACAGACACTCGGGGGGCTACTCCCATAGGGAGCGCTGATTGCGCACCCTATAGTCCATTGTGTTGACTACGTTCACGATGTCGATTCCTTTACAAACAGCCGAACAAATTCAGCTGACCCGATGAACTTTCGGGTGAAGTACTTCGCACTCGACACAACTTTCGACTCCGACATCCAAATACAAGGTTCAAGACAATTAAGTCTCCACCCGAATCTACGTTTAGGATGGAGACTCGGGGGCTACTGACATGGTTATACCCTACGGGTACCTGATGTTAGCCTACCTGGTCCAGCCCGACGGAAGGCCCACTCGACGACCTGCCAGGGTCCAGGACGCCTATGACGTTTCGGTTGCTATGAAGCACATATGGACACGGACTCCCAAGCGCACAAGACAAGGAAAGCTCAAGACTAGAGTTTGAATACAACTTGTAACCTACTCATATCGGTACCTGAGACCTAGCCTCCCCATATATAAAGGCTAGGAGGGTCCAACGAGGAGGGCACGCACACAATAGACAGATCTACAGAACTCGACTCATACTTTCGCACACGCATCCACGCCAGATCGAATTTGCGCACCCTGTAACCTTCGGTTCCGCCGTAATCAAAGAGCAGACAAGCAGGAGTAGGGTTTTCCTCAGGGGCTGAACACAGGTAAATCTCGTGTCCCCTGGTTGCTTGTATGTTAACCGTGCCACGATCTCCAGCATCCCCATCTTCTCCAAAACCCAAGTCCATAACAATGGGCATTGACGAGATTAAACCTCGTCACCTAACTCTCCCCTCTAGCGTATATTGTCCTCCCGAAATCCTAAGACTCGGGGAGCGACCACAGAAAGATTCCACCGCCTCTGCAGGGTGGAAAACACCGAGAGAGAAAGATCTCTCCGGCAGACAGAATTCTGCCGGGGGAATTCCTTCCCGGAGAGGGGAGATCGTCGCCATCAACACCACCATCAAGCTGGACTTCATCAGGATCATCATCATCATCACCACCACCATCATCATCACCAGCACCAACATCACCACCTCATACCGCTGTAACAATTGGGTTGAATCTTGCATAGTTCTTAGGGGAAACTTTCCCGATGTTGATTACTCTTTGTAGTTGATGCTATTGAGTGAACCATTGAATTATCGTTTATGTTAAGATTGTTACATATCATTATATCATCTCTGATCATGATCCATATGATGTCTTGTGAGTAGTTTGTTTTGTTCTTGAGGACATGGGAGAAGTCATGTTGTTAGTACTGGAGTTGTGTTGAGAAAGATTCAATGATTTGATATTTAAGTTGTGGTGTACTTCTTCTAGTGGTGTCATGTGAAAATCGACTACATGACACTTCACCTATATGGGCCTAGGGGAATGCATTGTGTATTTGGCTACTAATCGTAGGGGTTGCCGGAGTGATAGAAACCTGAACCCCCGTTAGAAAACCATTGCACAAGGGACGTCAGGGTCTTAGAGTTTAAAGCTGTGGTTAGGTTTTTTGCCTTAATTACTTTCTTGTACTTGCGGATGCTTACAAGGGGTATAATCACAAGTATGTATTAGTCATAGGAAGGTCGGTACATTAGCACAGGTTCACCCACACAACACTTAGCAAGCTAAAGAAGATTAATCAACTATATGAAGCGAAAGCATATGATCTTCCATGTGTCCTCGAGAACGTTTGGTCATCTATAGAAATACAACCGGCTTGTCCTTTGCTGCATAAAGGATTGGGCCACTTGCTGCATTTATTCCTACTGTCTTTTATTTACTCGTACTTTCTTTACTTGCTTTATCGAAAACCCCTAAAAATCCGTTTGCTAAGTATTTACAGAGAATTTCTGCTCCTAGCCATTCGCCAGCACCTTCTACTCCTCATTGGGTTCGACACTCTTACTTATCGAAAATACTGTGATACACCGCTTATACTTGTGGGTCATCAAAACTATTTTATGGCGCCGTTGCCGGGGAGTGAAGCGATATTGGAGAGTGGAACTGGTAAAGGAAACTTCTACTGTGAGTATTGTTTACTTCCGTTAGTTACTTTATTTTCAATATGGATAATTCGCTGAGTTTCTTATTTCGTAATGCTACTACCACTGCTAAGGTAGTAGATGAACCACCACCTACTGAGAATGATACTTTTGAAATATCTACAAGAATTATTGATCGTGTTATGGATAACTATTATGTTGGAGATGGAACTGTCCATCCCGGTGATCATTTGCTCTTTATACACGAATTATGCGGGTTGTTCAAGTGTGCAGGTATTACTACAGATCAAGTCAATAAGAAGTTATTCTCATTATCACTAAAAGGAAGATCTGAGGACTGGTATAAGTTGCTGATGACCCACAAGTATAGGGGGTGTATCGCAGTATTTTCGATAAGTAAGAGTGTCGAACCCAACGAGGAGCAGAAGTGGCTGGCTAGTGGTATGGATCAGGAATTCTCTGCAAATACTTGGCAAACGGATTTTTAGGGGTTTTCGATAAAGCAAGTAAACAAAATGCAGAAATACAGTAGGAATAAATGCAGCAAGTGGCCCAATCCTTTATGCAGCAAAGGACAAGCCGGTTGTATTACTTAAGATGACCAAACGTTCTCGAGGACACATGGGAAGACTGTCAAGTGCTTTCGCTTCATATAGTTGATTAATCTCCTTTAGCTTGCTAAGTGTTGTGTGGGTGAATCTGTTCTAATGTACCACCCCATCCAAGACTAATACATACTTGTGATTAAACCCCTTGCAAATATCCGTAAGTACAAGAAAGTATTTAAGGTAGAAATCTAACCATAGCTTTAAACTCTAAGACCCTTACGTCCCTTGTGCAATGGTTTCCTAACGGGGGTTCAGGTTTCTGTCACTTCGGCAACCCCTACGATTAGTAGCCAAATACACAATGCATTCCCCTAGGCCCATATAGGTGAAGTGTCATGTAGTCGACGTTCACATGACACCACTATAAGAAGTACACCACAACTTAAATAACAATCTATTGAATCTTTCTCAACGCAACTCCACTACTAACAACAAGACTTATCCCATGTTCTCAAGAACAAAACGAACTACTCACAAGACATCATATGGATCATGATCAGAGATGAAATAATGATGTATAACAATCTGAAAATAAACAATAATTTAATGGTTCACTCAATAGCATCAACTACAAAGAGTAATCAACACCGGGAAAGTTTCCCGTATGAACTAATGCAAGATTCAACCCAATTGTTACAGCAATATGGAGATGGTGATGAGGGTGCTGATGGTGATGGTGATGGTGGTGGTGATGATGATGATGATCCCGATGAAGTCCAGCTTGATGGTGGTGTTGATGGCGATGATCTCCCCTCTCCGGGAAGGAATTCCCCTGACAGAAATCTGTCTACCGGAGAGATCTTTCTCTCTTGGTGTTTTAAGCAGAGCGGAATCTTTGTGGTCTCGAGTCTTAGGGTTTCGGGAGGATGATATACACCAGAGGGGAGAGGCTGGAGCGGGCCAAGGCGGCCACACCACATCCAAGCGCGGCCTAGGCCTGCCCGCGCCATGGGGTGGTGTGGGCCCCCTGTGGCCCATCTCCACTCCATCTTCTAGCATCCTTAGTCTTCTGGAAAAAAAGGATTTTCCGTATATTTTCCCGGATTTTCTGATCTTCGTGAATTTTGCCTCCAAACAACACCTTTTCCGTAAAGAATGATCATTGCGGTCCATGCTCCAAAAGTCATCAACCATGCAAAAATAGATGAAATAACATAAGTACCACCTCTCAATATGAAATATATCAATGAATAATAGTGAATTAAGACATAGAATAGTGATGCAAAATGGACGTATCAACTCCCCCCAGCTTAGATTTTGCTTGTCCCCAAGAGAAACTGAGCTCAATAAACATGGCCTCAGGTTTATGGAGTGAAGAGTCGATAAAACAATACGGACAAGAAGCATCACATTCATCAAATACATAGATCATAATAGAAGACAACTCACTATTATATAACTCAACTTGTAATAAGTAAAGGAAACACAATAAAGATACATAAAGTGAATCATAATTGGTAATGGCAAACCTAGCTCTTGGTCGGAGAATAGTTGATAATTTGCTGGAATTCACAAATAGCTGGTTTTTCAATGATAGCTTTCAAAGTAGTAAACATCAAGATAAGAGCAATGTGCGAAACAAGGAACATAAGACATGCTTGAATAAATCATCATATGAATGAATGAAACACAACAACTCAAAATACTTGCTGAGATAAAAGGGAATAGGTTTACTGACTCAACTACAAAGTAAAAGAAAGGCCCTTCAAAGAGGGAAGCGGGGATTGCAAGCCTCATAAAGAGCTCCCAAAAATTATGATACTTACTAGCTTTCAGCTCTCGTTGCCCCTATCATAGGCATTTTTAGGTGATTAAGGTTAAAGTGATCAAATATGAGGATATGCATTGACAAGTTGTAAATTGAGAATCTCATGTCCCTTGAATACGAGGGCCGCTCCTCATGCTACTCAAGTTTAGTCACCGTAAGTTCTTGTCATCGTAAGCATATGTGTATCATTGAGAACCGCCAACGGGGTACCCCTTGCCCGATGATACGGAAGAATCCCCATATCAAAATGACAAGGCAAGCAGACAACAAGTATCTCAGCAATCTTCTTATTTACCATGGGAATATGGTAATTTTTTTCTCTCTTTCCTCTTTTCATAATATCTTTTTTTTCTCAATCTCTATCTCTTTTTTTTATAAGAAGAATGCTTCATAGATACTCGTTATGGTTACGCTGCAGGTTTCCACCATGTCAGCATGGATTGAACCAGTGACCCAGCGTTTCTCTAACACATATGCATAACTCCATGGACTTACAAGCTCCCCTTTCATTTCACACCGACGACATCCATAGACAAAAGAACATGATATCAACTTGGTACAACGTACCAGTGCAATGTTGAAAGCGTTCCCCATGACAGCATGGTTCTGCTAATTTACAACTTACAAAGCGCAAGCATATACGCAACATAGGTGAGCACAATGGTTCAAGTTTATTAAATGCAAGAAAGTAAAGTGTGCCATCAAGTTCGTGAGAGCTTTAATCACTAATTTTCACATAAGAAGTTTAATTTGGTAGGTAGATAAAACAAGAATTTACTTGGAATAGCAATAATGCTACTAGGTAGGTATGGTGGACACAAATGGAAAAGGTTTTGGTTTTAAGGAGGTGGATGCACGAGAAGAATTCCCTCTCGGTACAAGTTTTTGGCTAGCAAGGCTGGGTAGCAAGTACAAGAGTTGAAGGAAACAAACAAACATACAAGTGATAAAGACAAACATACAATCTTCCTTGGAAGCACAAAAGATCTTAACTAGAGAATACTAAACTTATGAGAAAATCAAGAAAGAAAGATGATGAAATTATTTTTCTTCTCTAGAGTACTTCTATCTTTTTCATTCAACTCTCAAAAATAGTGTTGCTACTGACCGAGCCAGGTTTGCCAAAACCAACTAAATTAACTCAATGATCCCAAAGTGCTACCAATACTAACAACAAGATCAATCATACAACTACGAATTGAAAACTAATAAAAGCTATGCAAAAGAGTAAATGATAGAACTTCTCATTAATATTCCATAACGGAAACTCACACCAAGGGATACATATCTAACGAGAGAGGGGACACTTCCATAATGCAAACCATACTACATAATAACTTCTCTATTCATGATATGACTCTACTAATAAGGTAAAAAGATAGAAGATAGTGATGTGATACCGCGGCACTCCCCCAAGCTTGGAACAAACCAAGGGGATGCCAAACTTGATGACGATTTACTCCTTAGGTGGTGGTGGTATCCTCTCAATGAGCTCTCTGATCAGCTTCCCCAAGTCCTCAATCTCGAAGGTGAGATTACGAATCAGCTGTGAGTTTTGCTCAATGCGGCTCATGATCATGCCGTGTTGAGAATTCCAGCTCTTGCTATTATTTCCCCACTCTTCCTCCTTGAAGTCTTCTTTTCCTGCATGGCTAGAACGAGGCAAATCCCAATTGGAGTGTAATTTCCCCTTGGGCATATTCTGGTATGGATGCTCATGGATAAGGGTATGGAAATGATTCTTGGTGCGTGGAGGAAGTGACCAGGGATCTGAACGGTGATGAGGAGTCTTCCCTCGAATGGCTAGGTTTGACACCACCCCGATGCTTGCAATGGTAGTGTCGGTGTGCGGATGTTGGCCTTGCTCCTCTTCACCTTCACTCTTGATCTCCTTCTCCTTCCCGGGGTCTTGGAGGTCTTCCTCCATGGGCTCCTTCCCTTTATCCTTGGCGGACACCATTGTGATCCTAGGCTTTCAAAGAGTATGTCCTGACAGAAATAGATCGAAACAAAAACACGACGAAAACACGATATACGGATCTCGGGGGATCCGGGGGGTTATATATTACGAAGTTTCATATCAAAAGGAAGGTACTAGGAGAAAACGAGTCAGAGGCGGAGTCCGGGGTGGACTCACCACCTGGTGGCGCGGAGGTGGGCAGCGCCACGGTGGTGTGAGCTACCCTGGCTCCGTTCAAATCCTTTTAACCGTATCTTTCCTTATTGTCTGAAAACTGCAAAAATATAGTTGGAATGTATTTTCGCGGAACTTTTCTTACCAGAACTGTTACCTATTTGAAAACAGACTCTGCAGGTCTCTGAATTTGGTATCTAGTAGATTCTTCCGGAGTCATCTCTTGAATAGCATCAATATCTTCATCTTCATATACTTATTACTTGAATCATAAAACCCTTCTCTTCCTTTTACACCATTGTCTCCACTTTCTGGAAATTTCTTTCACACAAAACTTCACACAGTTCTCATTAGCAACATTAGTATAAGTGAAGTGATAAAACCTTTTGAGTCTTACTTCAACTGAAAAACATCAAAACAAAAGCTACTGTAGCAACTCCTTCCGAAATCCCAAAAAGAATTCAAAAAGGAAATCGAATAAAGAAGCAAATGCAAGAGTGGCAAAATCTGTCAAAACAGACCAGCAGGTAAAGATCAATTTTTTCGAAAATCTTCTGTTGCTCAAATCAAAAAGTTCAAAACTAACGAAAGTTAAATAACAACCTGGGTCCGAAGCACAAAAAATTACAGCTCAATCCGACATACAGAGATCTCTCATAAATTTTTACGGTGAAGCACAAAAAATCTGTTTCGGGACAGCAACTTCCCCAAATATTATTTCTCTCTCATTAGAGGTTGATTTTGACACAAAAACCAAACAAAACAGATAAGGAGCGGTTATTACCAAAGTAATAACTTCCAAGACTCAAAGAAACAAAAAACAAACTGAAAGCAAAAACAAATTGGGTTGTCTCCCATAAAGCTCTTTCTTTATAGCCATTAAGATGGGCATGATAATTTTGAAGAAGCTCTCATAGGGATATGAATTAAAGTGAAAGAGAGCATTAAGAAGCAAAAACACACACATTTAAGTCTAACCCACTTCCTATGCAAGGGGATTTTGTAAACAAACAAGTTATTGAAACCAAAGGCAACTTGCATAAGAAGGCAAAAGAAGCGCAATATAAAAACTTTCAGCATAAAACGAGGAAACTTGATATTATTGAGATACATAAGAACACTTTTCCCTCTCTCATAGTAACTTTCAGTATCATGCATAAACTTAACAATATAGCTATCACAAGGACTATCATAGCAATGCTCACTTATTCTAACAGAAAACACGGGAATACTAGCTCACATAACACTACTTTGTGAAACAATATTAGAGGTATCCTTACAAAGGATAGTGTGTCCCTCTTCTTCATATTTAGTAACAAAGTCTTTCACATTTGCTATTATAGGTTCATCAACCATTTGTTTATCAGGTTCAACAGCCTTACTCATACTTTCATTAACCATACTAGCTATCATAGAATGTTCCTTTACCTTGACTAGGAAAGGCATTTTCTCAATATAAGGCTCAGGTAAGACATGATTAGTAGTATAAACTTCAGTATTTCTCGCAGGAACACTCTTAACAACATCTTTATAAGGTTCATGATACTTATTCCACTTCTTTTTAGGCACTTCAATGTAAGAAGCAAAAGCCTTAAAATAAGAAGCAATAGCTTGAGAGTCTAGACCATAAGCATTTTTAATATTTTGAAAGTCATCAGTTTCCATAAAAGATTCAATGCATTCATAATCATAATTTATACCTGACTTTCTACCTTTGTCATTCTCCCAAGCTTCAGCATTGTCTTGAATACGGTCTAGAAGGTCCCATTTAGCTTCTTCTTCCATGCGAGTGAATGATCCAGCGCAAGAAGCATCCAATAAATCTTTGTCATGTAGAGGGAGCCTTGCATAAAAGTTGTTGATAATAATATTGTTGGGGAGCTCATGAATGGGACATTTGAGCATTAGTAACTTCAATCTCCCCCAAGCTTGAGCTGTACTCTCTCCATCAAGAGGCCAAAAGTTGTATATTTGATTCCGATCTTTATGAATCTCACTAGGAGGATAAAACTTTGAATAAAAGAGAGGCACTATTTCCTCCCATTCCAGAGCTTGACCATTCTTCAGAAGCTTATACCATTCCTCAGCTCTTCCTTTTAGTGATAATGAGAATAACTTCTTATTAAGTTGATCTGTAGTAATACCTGCACACTTGAACAACCCGCATAATTCGTGTATAAAGAGGAAATGATCACCGGGATGGATAGTTCCATCTCCAACATAGTAGCTATCCATAACACGATCAATAATTATTGTAGGTATTTTGAAAACATCATTCTCAGCAGGTGGTGGCTTATCTACTACCTTAGAAGTGGTAGTAGCATTACCAAATAAGAAACTCAGCGAATTATCCATAACGAAAATAAAGCAACTAACAGAAGTAAACAATACTCACAGTAGAAGTTTCCTTTACCAGTTCCACTCTCCAATAGCGCTACACTCCCCGGCAACGGCGCCAGAAAATAGTCTTGATGACCCACAAGTATAGGGGGTGTATCGCAGTATTTTCGATAAGTAAGAGTGTTGAACCCAACGAGGAGCAGAAGGTGCTGGCTAGTGGTATGGATCAGGAATTCTCTGCAAATACTTGGCAAACGAATTTTTAGGGGTTTTCAATAAAGCAAGTAAACAAAGTACGAGTAAATAAAAGACAGTAGGAATAAATGCAGCAAGTGGCCCAATCTTTATGCAGCAAAGGACAAGCCGGTTGTATTACTTAAGATGACCAAACGTTCTCGAGGACACATGGGAAGACTGTCAAGTGCTTTCGCTTCATATAGTTGATTAATCTCCTTTAGCTTGCTAAGTGTTGTGTGGGTGAACTTGTGCTAATGTACCGCCCCATCCAAGACTAATACATACTTGTGATTAAACCCCTTGCAAACATCAGTAAGTACAAGAAAGTATTTAAGGTAGAAACCTAACCACAACTTTAAACTGTAAGACCCTTACGTCCCTTGTGCAATGGTTTCCTAACGGGGGTTCAGGTTTTTATCACTCCGGCAACCCCTACGATTAGTAGCCAAATACACAATGCATTCCCCTAGGCCCATATAGGTGAAGTGTCATGTAGTCGACGTTCACATGACACCACTAGAAGAAGTACACCACAACTTAAATAACAATCTATTGAATTTTTCTCAACGCAACTCCACTACTAACAATAAGACTTCTCCCATGTCCTCAAGAACAAAACGAACTACTCACAAGACATCATATGGATCATGATCAGAGATGAAATAATGATGTATAACAATATGAACATAAACAATAATTCAATGGTTCACTCAATAGCATCAACTACAAAGAGTAATCAACACCGGGAAAGTTTCCCCTATGAACTAATGCAAGATTCAACGCAATTGTTACAGCAATATGGAGATGGTGATGAGGGTGCTGATGGTGATGATGGTGGTGATGATGATGATGAACCCGATGAAGTCCAGCTTGATGGTGGTGTTGATGGCAACGATTTCCCCTCTCCGGGAAGGAATTCCCCCGGCAGAAATCTGTCTGCTGGAGAGATCTTTCTCTCTCGGTGTTTTCCCTTGAGGCGGAATCTTCTGTGGTCGCTCCCGAGTCTTAGGGTTTCGGGAGGATGATATCGCCAGGAGAGGCTAGAGTGGGCAGGCGGCACACCACCTCCAGGCGCGGCCTAGGCCTGCCCGCGCCATGGGGTGGTGTGGGCCCCCTGTGGCCCATCTCCACTCCATCTTCTGGCATCCTTAGTCTTCTGGAAAAATAGGATTTTCCGTATATTTTCCCGGATTTTCTAATCTTCGTGAATTTTGCCTCCAAACAGCACCTTTTCCATCAGAATCCTGACTGCAACGGTCCATGCTCCAAAAGTGATCAACCATGCAAAAATAGATGAAATAACAAAAGTATCACCTCTCAATTTGAAATATATCAATGAATACTAGTTAATTAAGACATAGAATAGTGATGCAATATGGACGTATCAGCTGCTAAAGAATGGTCAAGGTCTTGAATGGGAGGAAATAATACCTCTCTTTTATTCAAAGTTTTATCCTCCTAGTGAGATTCATAAAGATGAGAATTAAATATACAATTTTTATCCTCTTGATGGAGAGAGTACAGCTCAAGCTTGGGGGAGATTGAAGTTATTAATGCTCAAATGTCCCATTCATGAGCTCCCCAACAATATTATTATCCATAACTTTTATGCAAGGCTTTCTCTTTATGATAAGGATTTATTGGATGCTTCTTGTGTTGGATCATTCACTCGCATGGAAGAAGAAGCTAAATGGGATCTTCTAGACCGTATTCAAGATAATGCTGAAGCATGGGAGAATGACAAAGGAAGAAAGTCAGGTATAAATTATGATTATGAATGCATTGAATCTTTTATGGGAACTGATGACTTTCAAAATATTAAAAATGCTTATGGTCTAGACTCTCAAACTATTGCAACTTATTTTAAGGCTTTTGCTTCCTATATTGAAGTTCCTAAAAAGAAGTGGAATAAGTATCATGAACCATATAAAGATGTTGCTAAGTGTGTTCCTGCAAGAAATACTGAAGTTTATACCGCTAATCATGCTTTACCTGAACCTTACATTGAGAAAATACCTTTCCCGGTTAAGATAAAGGAACATTCTACGATAGCTAGTATGGTTGATTAAAGTACAAATAAAGCTATTGAACCTGACAAACAATTGGATGATGAAACTATAATAGCAAATATGAAAGACCTTGTCACTAAATATGTAGAAGAGGGACACACTATCCTTTGTAAGGATACCTCTAAATTGTTTCACAAAGTAGTGTTATGAGAGCTAGTGTCCCTGTGTTTTCTGTTAAGATAAGGGATCATTGCTACAATGGTTCATGTGATAGCTATATCATTAAGTTTATGCATGATACTGAAAGTTATTATGAGAGAGGAAAGACTATCCTAATGCATCTCAATAATATTAAGTTTCCTCGTTTTATGTTGAAAGTTCTTATGTTGCACTTGTTTTGCCTTCCTATGCTTGCAGCTTCTGGTTTCAACAACTTGTTTGTTTACAAAATTCCCTTGCATAGGAAGTGGGTTAGACTTAAACATGTATATTTTTGCTTCTTGATGCTCTCTTTTACTTCAATTCATATCTTATGTGAGCTTCATTGAAATTGGCATGCCCATCTTAATGGCTATAAAGAAAGAGCTTTTTGGGAGATAACCCATTATATTCTTGCTTTCAGTTTGTTTTTGTTTCTTTGAGTCTTGGAAGTTATTACTTCGGTAATAACCTCTCCTTATCCTTTTTGTTTGGTTTTTATGTCAATATCAACCTCTAATGAGAGAGAAGTAAGATTTGGGGAAGTTGATGTCCCGAAACAGATTTTTGTGCTTCACCGTAAAAATTCGTGAGAGATCTCTGAATGTCGGATTGAGCTCTAATTTTTTGTGCTTCTGCCCCAGGTTCTTATTTAACTTTTGTTAGTTTTTCACTTTTTGATTTGAGCAACAGAAGATGTTTGAAAAAATTGATCTTTACCTGCTGGTCTGTTTTGATAGATTTTGCCACTCTTGCATTTGCTTCTTAAGTCGATTTCCTTTTTGAATTATTTTTGGGTTTTCGGAAGGAGTTGCTATAGTAGCTTATGATTTGATGGATTTCAGTAGAAATTGGACTTAAAAGTTTTATTACCTGATGGCTCAGTGCACGGCGCCCAGAAAAGTGTTGATGGCTCGTGGTTGATGTAGAGCTCGTTGGGAACCCCAAGAGGAAGGTATGATGAGCACAGCAGCAAGTTTCCCTCAGTTATGAAACCAAGGTTTAATCGAACCAGTAGGAGCAAGGAAACACCCCAAAGGTGTTACTATCTGAGCTTTGGCAGGGCGCACTACCGGTGCTAGTAGCAACGTGGAGACCTGCACAACACAACCACAGAACTTTGTCGCCAACTTGCGACGAGGTTGTCAATCTCACCGTGTTTTGCGGAAAACAAAGGATTAAACGTATCGAATGGAAAGAAGTAAAAGTTTGTAGAAAGTAAACACAAAGCAGTAAACAGTTTGTAGATTGAATGTAAAAGACAAGGACCGGGATCCATAGTTCACTAGAGGTGGCTCTCCTTAGATAGATAACATGCTAGGTGAACAAATTACAGCGGGGCAATTGACAAACACCGAGAAAGCAATACATGCATATACTAATCATCTTGACTCCTTTGGGACTTGATTGGGCAATACAACATAATACATAGACCGCCATCCAACTGCATCTATGACTAATAATCCACCTTCAGGTTATCATCCGAACCCCCTCAGATTAAGTTGCAAGCAGCAGTTATTGCTTCTGAACTGTGTGTAAGGTAAACAATACAATTGTTCTATGAACAAAGGATCGTTGTTTTCTCCCTAGTAGCAACAGCACATCTAGTACCTTAGAGATTTCTGTCACTTCCCCAGATTACCAGAGGCATGAACCCACTATCGAGCATAAATACTAACTCTTGGAGTTGCTAGCATCTACTTGGATTCCCGCAAACACAACATGTATGGATTACAAAAAGATGATCTTGATCATGAATGGAGCTCACAAGATCTAAACATGAAAGCACAGAGGAGGAGAAACCAGCCATCTAGCTACTACATGGATCCGTAGTCCAAGGATGAACTACTCACGCATCACACCGGAGGCTTGCATGGTGATGAAGAAGGCCTCCAGGGTGAATTCCCTTCTCCGACAGGGTGCCGGGAAGAGCTTCAGATCCCTCCCGATCTAGGGATGGAGATGACGGCGGCTGCAGACTCTTTCGTGGATTTTTGATCGGGTACCTAGGGTTTTTATCCCGAGGGCAACTTATAGGCGGAAGGAGGAGGGGGTCTTTGGGGTCGGCCAGACCACCTGGCGGGCCAAGCCTGGCAGCGGCCAGTGGTGTGGCTGGCCTCAGCCCCTCTCCGTCTCGTATTCGGCACTTGATCCTTCCGGAAAAATAGGCACTTTGGCTTTTGTCCGTCCAATTCGAGAATATTCATTTTCGACTTTCCTGGAACCAAAAACAGCAGAAAAGCAGTGGCAATCGTGGCTCTTGTTAATAGGTTAGTCCAAGAAATCATATGAAAAGTACTCCAAAGTTGGAACAAAACACAAGAAAGTGGATAAAACCAAGCATGGAACATCAAAAATTATAGATACATTTGCAATGTATCAACATCCCCAAGCTTAACTCTTGATCGTCCTTGAGTAGGTAAGTGATAAAAAGAAATAATTTTTGAGGTGACATGCACCATCAAAGACTTGATCAAAGTATTTGCAAAACATCAAAGCTGGGATCAAAGTACTTCAATCATAACATGAAAGACAAAGTTCTAGCAATAAGCAAAGAAACTATGATGGAACATGAAAAGGCACAAACAAAAGATTCATGAATAACAATGCTTTGCAAGACGTTTGTTTGTTTCACATAAAGAAAACATAGCATAATAGTATTCAGCTTGTCCCTCAATAGATTAGCAAATATAAATGCATAGGACACCTTCAAAGTTCATAAGAGTGTCTAGATACAATAGTTTAAAACAAGCAATATCAAGTTATGCATCAATCAACTAGTCTTGGGACAATGCACATAGAACTAAGAATGGCCACTACGCTCTCAAAGTAGGTGCATAAAGATAGAAGGTGGAGACTCAATATAATGGTGGAAGAAAGGCCTTTTGTAAAAGGAAGTAGGGATTTAAGTCTCATAAAGAGCTTCCAAAAATTATGATACTTATAGCTTTCAGCTCTCATTGCCCCTATCATAAGCATCTTGAAGGTGATTAAGGTTAAAGGGACACAACTAAGAGGATATGCTTGACAAGTTATAAACCGAAATCTCATGCCCCTTACTTACGAAGACCGATCCTCATGCTACTCAACTTCAGTCACGAGTAAGCTCTTGTCATTGTAAGTATATGTGTATCATTAAGAACCATGTAAGGTACCCCTTGCACATGATACGGGAGCTTTCGAATAATCAAAATGACAAGGCAAGCAGACAATGAGCATCTCAGCGATCTTTTTATTTGCTATTTGCATAGGTTTTTATTGAGGATGCTTCATAGAGTGCTCATTATGGTGATGCTGCAAGTTTCCACCATGATTAGGCATGGCTTAGGCTAGCGGACCAGACGTTTCTCTAACACACATACACACTCCATGATCTTACAAGTTCCACTTTTATTTCACACCGTCGGGATCCGTAAGCAAAAGAACATAATATCAACGGGGTACAAAGTACAAGTGCAATGTTAAAAGCGTTCCCCATGAAACATGGTTTTGCTAACTTCAACTTATAAAGCGCAAGCATATACGCAACAAAGAAGGACCCAATGGTTCAAGTTTATTAGAGGCAATAAAGTAAAGTGTGCCATCAAGTTCATGAGTGCTTTAATCACTAGTTTTCTCATAACAAGTGAAAGGTAGACAAAAGCATGAATATACTTGGAGTAGCATAAGCTAATAGGTAGGTCTGGTGGACTCTTTAGAATAACTTGGTTTAGGGAGTTGGATGCATGAGTGGAACTCATACTTGGTTGTGGAGGCTAGCAAAAGACTGGGAGCGACAAACTAAGAGAGCAACAATGGCCATAATCATGCAGAGCGACAAAACATCATTGATCAAAGCATAAAGTGATACTACAAGTTGAAAACTAAAGGATCATAAAGGCTATGGTGACTTGTGAAAGTCATAATCATGGTGTGAGCATGTGCCAAGTCAACCCAAATAAAGCATCAAAGGAGAATACCACTATACTATGCTTTAATATGCTAAAACAACGCATGATTCATCCAAGGCACATTAAGCAATCTCAATTGTTTATAACAAGTCATGCTACAGCAAAGAATACTAAGAATAAATCCAAAACAATATCAAGCATGGCATGACAAAGCATAGCCACAGTAAAAAACAAGCTCTTTTTACCACATAAGCATGAACTTTCCTACTCTTTTCCAAACCAAACCAAACTATTTGCAAACCAATGTATGAAAGAGGGGGTCCAACCAACTTATTCAGAAAACTAAACAAACCAACCAAACTAAAAACCAAAATGAAAACGAAAAGGAAGACGCTCCAAGAACAACACAACTGTGCATGAAACAATAAAAATGAAGCGTTTGGAAGAAACCTGGAACTTTTATTGATGAAGAAGGGGATGCCTTGGGAATCCCCAAGCTTTGACGCTTGCACTTCTTGGATATTTCTTAGGGTGACACATGTGGCATCCCCAAGCTTGAGCTTTAGTCCATCCTTCATCTCATTACTCATTCCTTTCATACACCTGAAAATTTTCCTTCATACAAAACTTCACACAATCTCATTAGCAAAATTAGTGCACTTAAGATAAATAAGTCTCAAGGTTCAGTTATAACACTAAATAAACTTCCAATAGAACAATAGCTACTGTTGCACTTCCCTCAAAAAGCTCAATTCCCCAAAAGAACTCAAGAAGGAACCCACAAGAAGCAAATGCAGAAAATGGCAGAAATCTGTCAAAACAGACCAGCAGGTAAATACGATTTTTTTCGAAGACCTTCTGTTGCTCAAATCAAAAAGTGTTGAACTAACGAAAGTTACATAACAACCTGGGGCATAAGCACAAAAAATTACAGCTCAATCTGACGAACAAAACTCTCTCAGGAATATTTACGGTGAAGCACAGAAATCTGTTTCAGGACAGCAACTTTCCCAATCATTACTTCACTCTCATTAGAGGTTATTCTTGGCACAAAAAGCAAAAATAAAAAAAGATAAGGAGAGGTTATTACAGAGGTAATAACTTTCGAGACTCATCTAAAACTCTTGGGTTATCTCCCAACAAGTACTTTTCTTTAATGCCTTTAAGTTAGGCATAAGAAGCAAAGAAAGAATCAAGTGTTCTCAAATGAAGAAGCATTAGGACCAAATTTTGTTTTCATAGGATACGCAAAAGAAATCTTTTCTCTCTTTTTAGGGAATTGTTCTATACCTTTATTGAGTAGGAGTTGATATTTAATGGTGCCTTCTTTCATATCAATGATGGCACCAACAGTTCTAAGAAAAGGGTTTCCCAAAGTAATAGGACAAGAAGCATTGTATTCAACATCCAAAACATAGAAATCAACGGGGACATAGGAATCATTAACCATAATAAGAACATCATTAAGACTCCCCATGAGTTTCTTTTTAGCAATAGCATCAAGTGGGACATTCAAATAGCAATCTTCAAGAGGAGGCAAATCAAGCATATCATAAATCCTTCTAGGCATAATAGAAACACTACTACCAAGATCACACAAAGCTTTGAAATCAAAATCATTCACTTTAATATTAATGATGGGTTCCCAACCATCCTCTTGTTTTATAGGAATAGAAGCTTTATGTTTCGTCTTTTCTTCCTTAATCTTTACGAGAGCATCGGTAATGTGTTTTGTAAAGGCCATGTTCATAGCACTAGCATTAGGACTTTTAGCAAGCTTTTGTAGGAACTTAATAACTTCAGAGATATTGCAACCATCAAGATCAAAATCAACTTTATCATCTAAAGTAGTAGAACTATTACTAGCCTCAACACTAGTGGTGGTAATAGTAGAAACACTAATGTTTCTAGCAATTTCATCTTCTCTTTCCCACTTAGCATGCAATTCAGCTAATAGTCTAACATTTTCATCAATTCTTACTTGTATGGCATTAGTAGCTGCAAAGGGATTCTCATTAGTTTCAGGTTTAGCAGCCATTTTATTAATCAATGAAGATTGAGCTTCATACAAAGATGATATATTTCTTTCAGCATTAGAGAGTTTCAATTGTAAACTAGGTATTTCCCTGTTTAGACTCTCAAGTTGATGGCTAATGTTCTTCAAGATGGTGGATTGTTCCTCCATAGTTTTAGTAAATAGTTTATTTTTCTCATATTGCATTTGCATGAAGTTTTCAGTGGCTCTTTCAACTTCTAAAATTCTTCCTTCACTAGGTAATTCAGATTTACCATTAAAGCCATAAGTAGTATTAGGAGGATAAGGCTTATAATTGTTGTTACCAAAATTGTTCCTATAAGCATTATTACCATAAGCATTGTTGCCAAAGTTGTTATTTCTTATGAAGTTCACATCAACTTGCTCTTCTTGAGCAACCAAAGAGGCTAAAGGAACATTATTTGGATCAATGTGGGCTTTCCCATTAACAAGCATAGACATAATAATATCAATCTTATCACTCAAGGAGGTTTCCTCAATAGAATTTACCTTCTTACCTTGTGGAGCTCTCTCAGTATGCCATTCAGAATAATTAACCATCATATTGTCCAGAAGTTTTGTTGCAGCACCCAAAGTGATGGTCATAAAGGTACCTCCAGCAGCTGAACCCAATAGGTTCCTTGAAGAATAGTTCAATCCTGCATAAAAAGTTTGGATGATCATCCAAGCGATCGATCCATGAGTGGGACAATTCTTTACCAAAGATTTCATTCTTTCCCAAGCTTGAGCAACATGCTCATTATCAAGTTGTTTAAACTTCATTATTTCACTTCTCATGGAGATAATCTTAGTAGGAGGATAGTATTTTCCAATAAAAGCATCTTTGCACTTAGTCCAAGAATCAATACTATTCCTAGTTAAGGAATTCAACCACTCTTTAGCTTTTCCTCTCAAAGAGAAAGGAAACAATTTCAGCTTAATAATATCACCATCTATATCCCTATGCTTTTGCATCTCACAAAGTTCAACAAAGTTATTTAGATGGGAAGCAGCATCTTCATTACCAATACCAGAAAATTGCTCTCTCATAACAAGATTGAGCAAAGCAGGTTTTATCTCAAAAAAAGTATTTTCAGCCACAGGTGGAGCAATATGTGTGCTCATAAAATCATTGTTGTTGGTGCTAGTGAAGTCACACAACTTAGTGTTTTCAAGAGTGGTCATTTTTTGGGTTTTCAAATAAGAAAGAAAAACAAGTAAAACTAATTTTTTTGTGTTTTTGAAGAACAAAACAAGCAAATAAAGCAAAAAAAGAAACTAAGCAAAACAAAAACAACAAAGTAAAGAGATTGGTTATGAGGGACTCCCCTTGTGAAGATGTCCTTGACTCCCCGGCAACGGCGCCAGAAAAATGCTTGATGGCTCAGTGCACGGTGCCAGAAAAGTGTTGATGGCTCGTGGTTGATGTAGAGCTCGCTGGGAACCCCAAGAGGAAGGTATGATGAGCACAGCAGCAAGTTTCCCTCAGTTATGAAACCAAGATTTAATCGAACCAGTAGGAGCAAGGAAACACCCCAAAGGTGTTACTAGCTGAGCTTTGGCAGGGCGCACTACCGGTGCTAGTAGCAACATGGAGACCTGCATAACACAACCACAGAACTTTGTCCCCAACTTGCGATGAGGTTGTCAATCTCACCGTGTTTTGCGGAAAACAAAGGATTAAACGTATCGAATGGAAAGAAGTAAAAGTTTGTAGAAAGTAAACACAAAGCAGTAAACAGTTTGTAGATTGAATGTAAAAGACAAGGACCGGGATCCATAGTTCACTAGAGGTTGCTCTCCTTATATAGATAACATGTTGGGTGAACAAATTACAGCGGGGCAATTGACAAACACCGAGAAAGCAATACATGCATATACTAATCATCTTGACTCCTTTGAGACTTGATTGAGCAATACAACATAATACATAGACCGCCATCCAACTGCATCTATGACTAATAATCCACCTTCAGGTTATCATCTGAACCCCCTCCAGTATTAAGTTGCAAGCAACAGATTATTGCTTTACGAACTGCGTGTAAGGTAAACAATACAATTGTTTTATGAACAAAGGATCGTTGTTTTCTCCCTAGTAGCAACAACACATCTAGTACCTTAGAGATTTACATCACTTCCCATTACGGAGGCATGAACCCACTATCGAGCATAAATACTAACTCTTGGAGTTGCTAGCATCTACTTGGCCAAGATAGCTACTAACAACGGAAAGCATGCAAGATCTCAAATAACAAAGACATGATAGAATCAATAATGAATCTGAAATAGCATCTCAATATCCATCGGATCCCCGCAAACACAACATGTATGGATTACAAAAAGATGATCTTGATCATGAACGGAGCTCACAAGATCTAAACATGAAAGCACAAAGGAGGAGAAAACCAGCCATCTAGCTAGTACATGGATCCGTAGTCCAAGGTTGAACTACTCACGCATCACACCGGAGGCTTGCATGGTGATGAAGAAGGCCTCCAGAGTGAATTCCCCTCTCCGGCAGGGTGCCGGGAAGAGCTTCAGATCCCTCCCGATCTAGGGATGGAGATGACTGACTCTGAGAATCTTTCGTGGATTTTGATCGGGTACCTAGGGTTTTCGTCCCAAGGGCAACTTATAGGCGGAAGGAGAGTCCGAGGGGTCTTTGGGGTCGGCAGACCACCCCTAGCACGGAAGCTGGCCGGCGTGTGTGGTGTGGCCGGCCCCTGGCCCCTCTCCGTCTCGTATTCTGGCACTTGATCCCTTCTGTAAAAATAGGCACTTTGGCTTTTGTCCCGTCCAATTCCGAGAATATTCATTTTTTGACTTTCCCGGAACCAAAAACAGCAGAAAACAGGCAGCTGGCACTGTGGCTCTTGTTAATAGGTTAGTCCAAGAAATCATATGAAAAGTACTCCAAAGTTGGAACAAAACACAAGAAAGTGGATAAAACCAAGCATGGAACATCAAAAATTATAGATACATTTGCAATGTATCATTACCTCGCTCACACTAATGTTGCTAATGACAATTGTGTGAAGTTTCGTGTGAAAGAAATTTCTAGGTTATTGGAGAAAATGGTGTAATAAGAAAGTGAAAGGTTTCATGACTCAAGCAATAAGTGTATGAAGATGAAGATATTGATGTTATTCAAGCGGTGACTCCGAAAGAATCTACTAAATACCAACTTCAGAGACCAGCAAAGTCCGTTTTCGAATAGGTAACAATTCTGGTAAGAAAAGTTTCACGAAAATTCTATCCAGTTATATTTTTGGAGTTTTTATACAACAAGGAAAGAAACTAAGCGAAAGAGGGACAGAAGCGGAGCCATGGTGGCTCACACCACCCCCTGTCGCGCCAGCAGGTGGTGTGGCTGCCCCGGACTCCGTCTCCGACCCGTTTTCTCCTAATACCTTCCTTTTGCTGTAAAAATTCATAATATATAATCCCCTGGATCCCCCGAGGTTCGTATATCGTGTTCTTGTCATGTTTTCGTTTCGATCTATTTTTGACAGGTAGAGTCCTAGATTTGGAGCCACAATATCTTCCTCTGGATCAGCCAAGGAAGATTCCTTAGCGGATATCATCAACCCATACATAAGAGAGTTGAAGATTCATCCAAAAGAGTTGTTGCTTGAATATGGGGAGGTATGGATAAAAGAGGTTCAATGCCCTAAAGGTGAAGGAAGTCTAGAGGACAAGATGGAAGCACTGGAGCAAGAAGTCTTTAGGTACAAGAAGATGGCGGAACATGAAGTGGATATCATCCATAAGATTTGTTCTGAACTTATCGCCGAGCACCAAAAGGAGACTGCTGAGCTCAAGGATGAAGTCCTCTCACTCCGCCAAACAACCAACCAACTGCAAGCACAACTCTACGACATTCAAAATCAAAACTGTGAGTACGAGGTTAGGTTTAAACGCATAAGTGCTGCTGCAAGTTTTAGGATGCTGGAGACCACAATGTCCTTTATTGATGGGGAGCCCTTACCTTGGAAGTCAGACGATGACGAGAGAATACCACCACCACCGAAGGAGTAGTTCGTCATCAGGTTTTGGCATCCCCTTGGTTTGTTCCAAGCTTGGGGGAGTGTCACGGTATCATATCACTATCTTCTATCTTTTACCTTTTTAGTAGAGTCATATCATGAATAAAGAAGTTATCATGTAGGATGGTTTGCATTATGGAAGTGTCCCCTCTCTCGTTAGATAAGTATCCCTTGGTGACGAGGTTTAATCTCGTCAATTCCCATTGTTATGGACTTGGGTTTTGGAGAAGATGGGGATGCTGGAGATCGTGGCACGGTTAACAGACAAGCAACCAGGGGACACGAGATTTACCCAGGTTCAGGCCCCCGGATGGAAAACCCTACTCCTGCTTGTCTGCTCTTTGATTACGGCGGAACCGAAGGTTACATGGTGCGCAGATTCGATCTGGCGTGGATGCGTGTGCGAAAGTATGAGTCGAGTCCTCCTAGGACATGCCCTCCTGGCCTTTATATAGACTTAGGCAGGTCCCGGGCGTAGTCCTAGTCGGTTATAAGTTCTAGGGTTTTACCCCTTTGAATTTTCTATCTCCTCTAGTCTTGCTCTCCAAGGATCCGAAGACGTCATGGGCCTTGGCCACCCGAAAATCTTCATGGGCCAGCGTATGTCTGCCGTGGGCCTTCCTTGGGCTGGACTAGGTATGCTGAAGTTACGTACCCGTAGGGTATAACCATGTCAGTAGCCCCCGAGTGTTCAGTCGAATCGTAGATTCGGCTGAGGACTCTTCAATCCTTCGGGTGCAACTCTGTCTTTCAAGAGAATGTGTAGGGATTGTTGATATGTGTGCCTGACTCTCCCGAGGGATCAGGGTCAGTTAACTGTCTTAGGACAAAACAACACGATCTTCTTCAGGTTCGAGTCCCTCGACTCGAACCCGGAACATATGCTGGCGTAATTCGACTCAGGCCGCGGAGGACTTACAGGAGTGGAATTCTAGTGATTTTAAATGATGTACCCAACGCGTCCGTCGGGATTTTGCATCGTACCTGCTGGTACGGATTCATACTAGCGAGGCCTTGATCGGTGCGTTGCTGTGCCATCAGATGATATCTGTAGGTCTTATCTTTGTGTCGCATACACAGCATCCGAACATTTATCACCTCGAAGGTGTTTCGGGTGGCCGAGGAGATTGTCGCTCACTCAGCATTTTGTTGGGGCAGAGTTGCCAAAAAAGTTTTTGCATGCGGATCTGGAAGATCGCAGTCGAAGATTTCATAGGGTGCGCGACCAGCGCTCCCTATGGGAGTAGCCCCCAAGTGTCTGTTCGAGTCGTAGACTCGAACAGAGACTTTCAGTTCAAGCATTGTTTCAATCATTAGGTCCGCAGGACTCGACAATTTTCGGATGCTTAAATCCATCCTCCCTATGGGAGTAGCCCCCGAGTCCGTAGTGGAGTCGCAGACTCGACGTAGGGCTCAGAGAAGTGCTTTGTCTTCATTTGTCTTTCGGGTGCGCGGCCAACACTCCTGATAGGAGTAGCCCCCAAGTATTTAGTCGAATCGTAGATTCGAGTGAGTACTTTTAGCTGTGGAGCCGAAGTGGTGCTAGTATAGCTTTTAATGACGTCAGTGCTGACGATCGATGACCTCAAGCGTCTGCTACGCCAGAGATGACTTGACTGGACGAAGCGTGGGTCCCACTTGCTGACTTTGAATTGACCGGTCACGCGCGGCGTGGAGATGATTTCGGTGTCTCCTCGATTTCCGCACGTAGTGGACGACGTGGTAATGATGGTTCGTTTTGGTGCTAACACGTGTATGGCCAGATCTACCGTTGGCGTTAGGTCTTCTCGATGGACGGCCGGCGTGCGTCGTCTTCGCTGTTATAATCCCTGGTGAAATCGTGGTTTGTTTTTCACCGCAGCAGTTCATCTATTCTTGCCCCTCGTTCTTGAGCTATTCTTGCTGCGCTGAGAGTTTCCTCCACATTTCCTTTGTCTTTCTTCGTTGTAGCGCCACCACGCCGTAAGCGCCATGGAGAAAACAAAGAAGTCCTCATCTGCAGATTGGGACCAGCGCCCGGAGGCAAGAAGAACACCGCCATCGCCGCGTCACCGTGGTGGCGGCGATCAAAAACGCGGGAGAACGATCTCCGCAAACTGCACGAGCGGAGCCTGATTCCGCAAGACACGACGGCCGTGAGACTCCTCGGCAATGAGGTAATCTCCCGTCCCCCATCTGGGTATCGAGTTATGTTTGTTGCCCTCATGATTCGCGGGTTGTATTTTCCGGTCCATGACTTCCTTCGTGGACTGCTCTTTTTCTATGGGGTTCAACTCCATCATCTGTCTCCCAACTCCCTTCTCCACATTGCGTGTTTTATCACGCTTTGCGAGTGTTGGCTTGGCATTGAGCCGCACTTTGGCCTCTTCCGGAAGCTTTATTCCGTGAAGAGGCAATCTGGTTCGGATGGTGTGTATCCCATTGGGGGTTTCATCATCTCCCTCAGTCCCAATGTGCAATTCTTTTCCTTTTCCATGTCCGAATCTGTCCAGTACTGGTGGAGGAAATGGTTTTACATCCGTGATTCCGTACTGCTTGGGCAAGAGTTTGGTCTCGTTCCTTTTGATCCCTCCCAATTGATTGAGAAGAAAAGATCCTGGAAAAACCAAATCTTAGACGGTGAAGTGGCGGAGATAGAGGCCCTGTACCGTCGGGTGGAGGATCTCCAATTAATTCCTAAGAAGGAGGTGAACGGTGTCGACATCATCCGGACGTTTCTTGAGCGTCGGGTGCATCCCCTCCAAGCGAGAGCGCACCCGATGTTTCTTTACTCTGGGCGCCGTGATCCGACGAGGGTTTCGAGTGAGAAAATCTCCGAGGTGGAACTTGACAAGGCTCTTCACGCGCTGTTGAAGTTCAAGGCCGACGAAGAAATCCCGGGGAAGTCGCTGACTCCTCCCTTTTCTTCGACGTTGGTCATACCGAAGGTGTAGATTTGCGCACGTAGTGCTTCCCTTTTGTTTTTGTCAGCTGTGTACTTTTTCCTTTGTTTGCTAACAAAGTTCTTTTTCCTTTTGCAGAGCTTCAAAGTGCCGGGCATGGCACCACCATTGCTCGAAAGGTATCCGAATGCCCCGGATAATGAAGTGGTGGATTCCGTGTCCGAGCTCTCGTCACGTGATCCCCATGGAGGATGCCACGAATCAGTGAGGACCATTTGCATGGCGATCACGGAGCTCTAGCGAGTCGTCAGATGCCTCGACTCCTCGACTCCCGAAATCCTCTAGGCCTTGGCGTCATGATGATGTTCATGGGGTTCTTCCTCTCCCTTCGCCATTCCATTCCTATGCGGGTTGTTGCTCCGCACCCGCCAAAGCATGGAAGAAGGAAGAAAAGAAGGAGGAGAAGAGGAAGAAAAGAAGGAGGAGAAGAGGGCCGAAGGGCTTCTCCTATCTTCGACTGGCGTGTTGGGCTCGTAAGTTTTCTTGTTGCCACTGTTGTCCTTTGTTCCTTGTTATTTTGCACTGTGTTGATTGGTTGCATGCGCAATCCTCCGGCTCTAGTGATGGTGCACGCGAGATGATGGGGGAGTCGAACATTGCGTCGCCTCCTCCTCAGACGGTGGCGACTTCTGGTGATGCTGCACCAGTTCCTCCTGTGCAGGAGAGGATGGTGGTTGCGCCTCAGGATTTCGCAGGCGGGCCTGCGAGTTCGCCTTCGGAGCACGTAAGTTTTTCTGCTTGATGTTACGGGGGGAGCCCCCGAGTGTCTTCGTATGCTGATGTTGTTTATGCTTCTTTGTGTTGGGCGCAGCCCCCAAGTCCTGCTCTTACTACTATTGCCTATTGCTGCAGCCTTTTGTCCAAGAGGCCAAGCGGCTGGTGGAGGAACGCCTGACGCTGGAGGCGAAACTGCGGCAGCTTCAAGGTATTCGTCTACCTTGTAGTACTTCTCTTGCTTATCCTGGTCCTATTTCTTTGACACTTGCTTGTTGTAAATGCAGAGGAGCATAATGACTCTCTCCGTGAGGTCGATGCTCTGAAGAACAGCCTTGTGTCGATGAAGGCGGAAAGCCGCATTGGGCGAAGCGCCTTGAGTGGGCCGACGAAAGCCGCAGCGAAAGAGCGCCTGTGAGCAGGAGGCCGTTGTGGCTGCTCGTGAAAAAAGGGTGGCGGAGAAGCTCATGGCTGCCAAGGCTATTTCGGTGGCGCTAGCTTTTGTACTTGCTTCTTTTCTGGATCTTCTTCTATGTTGCCTTTCTTCATGTTTTCTTCTTTTTGTCTCGGATGCCGCAGCATCGAGTTTGACCATGTGCTCTGGAGCACGGGAGTGCTCTAGATGATGCCCTTTGTGGTCAAAGTCCAAAGACCGTGCCAACTCCGTCAACTCCCTTGCCAAGGCGAAAGAGGTCCTTGGTCGTTTCTACCAGGAGCTCTTCCCGAAGGGCGCGTCTCTTGAAGACGTGGATGCCCTGGCAGAGGCTCTGTCAGCCGAAGCGCCTGCAGCGTACAAGCGCAAGCAGAAAGGCATCGGCGCGTCCGTCGGGCTGGCGATGGCCATGGCGGCTGGGGCAGAGCTGGACCTGCCCCAGATTACTTCTCGGATGTCGACGACTGCAGATGGATCCGAGGTAGCCTTCGCCGCCTACTCCGCTCGCTGCAGACGATATGGGCCCAAGCTCATTGACTTGCTGTGTGAGTACGCATTGCGGCAGCAGGGCGAGGCCAAAGCTAGGCAGTCTGGTTCTGAGGCGACTCAGTGCCCTCCGCCTTAGGCGTAGTAGACATCGGGTAGCTTGTAGTCTATTTTTGTTGTAAATATCTTTTGTAGTACCATCCTTGTGCCACGTAGTGGCCTTATATACTTTAATGAATTTCTCCGAGTTGTGCTCTATCCTTGGCTAAATGTATGTGCCTTCTTTTTCTTCTGCTATAGGTTCCTTGGTCTTGACCAGTTGACACTTCATCAAAAGGCCCTTGCGAGCATCATTGGATGACTCCTCAGCTCGCTTTTCTTGAGATCGCGTGCGCAGCTTGGAGAGAGATTTGCTTGGGTTCTGTGAGTGCTGACGTTTGGAAGTCCAGCGAGACCGTGGTGCAGCGGAGAGGAGTATTTGATGGCGGAGCTGGGTCGGCAGCTGTCAAGCAATGTAAGTTGATCCTTCTTTGGGCTGTAGCTCGATTACTTGGTGAGCCTGCTGGCCTTACTCTTGTTTTGTGCGGTTGTCGCGGTGCCAATCTTGCTCGAGGAAGAAAAGGGCGTATTCTGTTCGAGTCAATTGCCTGACTCAACAGGACATGGAGGCCGGTGGCTTCTTCTGGATGGATCGTGATCGCGCCGTAGTTCTGGCGACGGTGCATGATCGTGTCTACCAGGTTTCGCGGGTGCTCCCGGTGCGAATATCGCTTTCCTCGGTCTTTGCGTCATGTTTCCGTTGGATGCCGTGCCAATGACCCTTGCAGGTCTTGATGAAGTTTGAGTGCCAAGAATGTCAAGGAGCTGGTGCGGCAGCAGCTCGCCGCGAGGTGAAGTGCCTTGTCTCTT
The DNA here is from genome assembly GCA_023614405.1 of Avena insularis. Classification (NCBI taxonomy): domain Eukaryota; kingdom Viridiplantae; phylum Streptophyta; class Magnoliopsida; order Poales; family Poaceae; genus Avena; species Avena insularis. The sequence continues at coordinate 44,636,547 of CM042686.1, read as the reverse complement.
GTGAGGTGCATCGCGATGTAGATTTGGCTGCTTTGTGGCGACTAGGCCACCTCCTCGTCGGATGGTGGCGAGTGGAATATGCGTCCGCATTCTGGCGGCTGTAAGGCGATATGCGAACAGATTGTAGATTTGTTTGAGCAGCGTGCTCAGGTTATTCTTCAGAATAGGTAGGACCTGAAAATAAACAAATAGATGTAAAATTTGTATATTGCGGCTGGGCGTGTATGCGCCCTTTGTTGTAAAGGTTCGCTTGTTTGCGAGCACGCAGTGCTTTGATTGAGTACGTGCCCTTTTCGTTTGCCTGACGTGGTCAGCTACTCAGGTGTACACGTTTTGTCCTCAGTCGATGAAATCATGAGGTGGGGGGAGCCCCTGAGTGCGTATGTAGCATGTGGTAAAGTTGCAGAAAATAGTCAACCGAGGGTTGGGGAAGCAGGTTTATTTATATCGTAATGGAGGAGGTACATGATTCATTTGAGTAGCCTTGGCTGAAAGCCTTTTGAAAGTAAAAAGGGGGTAGGTTGCTACGGGTAGAATCGTCGCGGTGCGAGGCGTTCCACGGGTTGGAGTATGCGACTCTGGACTCCACGTGCTTGAGGCGATAAGCGCCACAGGATGACTTCGTGATGACATAGGGTCCTTCCATGGTGAATCGAGTTTGTTCGGTTGCTTTTGCTTGAGTCGCAAGACGAGGTCTCCTTGACGAAGGACCTTGGGCGCAGCCGGCTGTGTGATAGTTGCGGAGACTCTGGTACACCGCTGATCGAGCGCTGCTATATCTCGCGCTTCATCGAGTGTGTCGATGCGTTTTGAGTGGCCGTGGATTCGCTTCATGTGACGACTCGTGGAGCCTGGTGGCGTACTTCGGCTGGTAGCACGGCCTCAGCTCCGTGCACCATGAAGAACGGTGTGTAGCCGATGGAGCTGTTTGGCGTAGTACGTAAGCTCCATAGGACAGACGGTAGCTCTTTCGTCCAGTTTCCAGCTTTGTGCTCGAGTGAGCTCATGAGGCGCTTCTTGATGCCAGCGTCGATTAGGCCGTTGGCCTTTTCCACTTGCCCGTTTGTTTGCGGGTGTGCCACTGAGGCATATGTGATATTGATCCCGAGGTCTTCGCAGAAGTCCTGGAATTCTTCGGAGATGAAGTTCGATCCGTTGTCGGTGATGATGTTGTGCGGTATGCCAAACCTGTAGACAATGGATTCGAAGAACTTGACGGCGGTTTTGCCCTTCTGGTTGGTGACTGGCATGGCTTCGATCCACTTGGTGAATTTGTCGACTGCGACCAGGAGGAAGACGTGTCCTCCTTTCGAAGATTTTGGCAGTTTGCCGATCATGTCGAGGCCCCATTGGGCAAAAGGCCAGGCTATGGGTATGGGTCGAAGTTCGGACCCAGGTGCGTGCGGTTTGTCGGCGAACCGTTGGCACCCGTTGCATCTTCGGACGATGTCTTTCGCGTCGCTCATGGCGTTGGCGAGAGAATCCTGCCGCGAGCTTTGGCGACGAGGGAGCGGCTACCTGCGTGGTGGCCGCAGATGCTCTCGTGGATATCTTGGAGTATGGCTTTGCCGTCGTTGATGGTGACACACCATTGTAGTACGCCCGTAATGCTGCGTTTGTACAGTTCGCTGTTGATAATGGTGAAGGCTTTTGACCGACGAGATACGCGTCGGGCATCTGTCGGGCTGTCTGGCAATTCTCCGTTTATCGAGGCGGAGGTATGGGCGTGTCAAGTTTCTTGACTGCCATGACCTGCATCAGGTTGACCATGGCAACCGGTATCCAACTTTGGGTCCTTCATGACCTTGGTAGCGTAGCCCCAGTGTTACGCTTCTTGGGTGATTCCTTGGGAATTTCCGCTTGATGGATGGCATGCAGATCTGTTCGAGAACACACTGGTGGTACCTTTGCACAAGTGGAGCCGATGTTGGCGAGTCTATCGGCCTCCTCGTTGCTCTCTCTTCCAACGTGCGAAGTTCGCAGCCGTCGAATTCTCCTTCGAGTCGTTGTATAGCCGCGATGCGCGATCATGTTTTCGGCGTGTGCGTCGCACTCATTCATCGTCATGTCACGACAAGGTTGGAGTCACCGTAGATGACCAGGCGCGTTGCCGCATATTTTGCCATCTTCATGCCATGGATGAGGGCTTCGTATTGACCTCGTTGTTGGAGGCTCAATTTCATCGAAGGACGTACTTCATCTTGTCACCTTGCGGGGAGGTCGAGATGACTCCTGCCCCTGCCCGGCTTCGTTTGGAGCCGTCAAAATGCATTGTCCGGGATGCGACATATGCGGGGTGTCGGCAGCTGCAGCTCCATCCGATGCACCAGGAAGTCCGGAAGGACTTGAGATTTGATGCGTGTCGCTTCGTAGATGATGTCCAGGGGTGATAGTTCAATGCCCCACAGGGCCACGCGTCCTGTGGCCTCTGGGTTATTCAGGATGCTATTTAGGGGTGCCTCGTTGACGACCATCACCTGATTCTCCTGGAAGTAGTGGCTCAGTCGTCGAGCCGTCATGAACACGCCTGTAGGCGAAGCCACAGTAGTCTGGGTACCGCTGTTTTGTTGGAGTGAGAACCTGTGAGGTAGTAAATTGGGCGTTGTACCCGTGGGTCTTGCCTTCTTGGTCGTTCGACCACAGTCTTATCTTGACCACGGTGTGTGGCTGCTATGTAAAGCAACAGGGGCTCGCGCTCTTTTGGCGTGACCAAAACTGGCGAGGTGGAGAGGAGCCGCTTGAGGCTTTCGAATGCGTCGTTGGCTTCTGGTGTCCACTCGAACTTGTCTGCCTTGCGCAGCAGCTGGTAAAATGGTAAGGCCTTCTCGCCCATGCGGTGATGAACACCTTAGTGCCGCTACTCGCCTACTGCTGAACGCCCTTGAGGTTTTCGGCTTCTCCATTGTCATGATAGCTTTGATTTTCTTGGGTTCGCGATCCCTCGTTGAGAGATGAAGTACCCGCGGTGACCGAGGGGCCTTGGCATTTTACAGATTGAGCTTGATCCTATAGCGATCAAGGTTGTCGAACGTCTCGCGGAGATCGTCGATGAGTGTTCTTGCCTCCTTAGTTTTTATGACTATGTCATCGACATAGACTTGGACGTTGCGACCGATCTGGTCCTTGAGGCAGGCCTGCATGCATCGCTGGTACGTGGCACCCGCGTTCTTTAGCGAAGGGCATTGTGTTGTAGTGATATACTCGAGCGGTGTGATGAGCGCCGTTTTCTCTTGATCTTCGACCTTGAGTCGAATCTGGTTACTCTTTGAGTAGGCATCGAGGAAGGAGAGTTTCTCACAACCTGCAGTCGAATCGATGATCTGGTCGATCCGAGGAAGAGGGAAGTGGTCCTTAGGGCAGTGTTTATTTAGTGACGTGAAGTCCACGCACATCCGCAGGATGTCCGTGTCCTTCTTCGGGACCATCACCGTGTTTGCCAGCCACTCGCTTTCCTTGATTTCCCGGATGAAGTCTGCTGCGAGTAATCTGTTGATCTCCTTGCCGATAGCTTCGGCTCGTGGCTCAACGGTCTTGGATGGACTGCTTGGCCCGTATGCAGGAAGGCGTTGAGTGCGTGCTCGGCGAATTCCACAGGAACTCTGGCATGTCCGCAGGACACCGGTAATTTCTAACGCTCACGGAGGAATTGACGAGCGCCTTCCTATGTGGTGCTGAGGTCGTTGGCGATCAGCGCCGTCTTGGAGGCATCCGTTGGATGGACCTGCACTTTTTTGGTGTTGATGGTGGAGTCGAAAGACATGTCAGGTGCGTTCTGCTTTGTGACTGGGGGTAGCCCATTGTCCGTCACCTCACGGAGCCTTACAAGCTCGTCTTGCATGCTGAAAGATTGGGAGATTTTGTTGAAATCCACATCGCATTGGTCCGATCGGGTGAAGCTCCGTGGTGTGATGGCCTTGGTCCTGGCATCTTGAGTAGTAGGTATGCGTAGTGTGGGACGGCCAGGAACCTTGCGAATGCTACACGTCCCAGGATGGTGTGGTATTGCGACGGCCAGTCCACCACTTCGAATTCTAGGCGCTCCTGCCGAAAGTTGTCCGGCTTTCCGAAGATGACGTCGAGCCCTATTTTGCCCAGGGGGAAGATGCCTTCCACAGGACAATGCCGTGGAGCGTTGTGTCGATTGTTCCAGGCTGCATTGCGGGATCCGCATAGCTGCTAGAGTGCTTGCGAACATTAGGTTGATGCCGCTGCCGCCGTCCATGAAGACGCGACTCATCTCGAAGCCTCCGATCTGCGCCGGGCAGCATGACCTGGGCGAGGGATCTGGCAAGGGTGATCCGCGCGAGTGAATGTGATGCAGGACTCCGATCCGCTGAGGTACTCAGGGATTGCAGGCAAATTGATTTGTCGGGTGATTTTCTTCTGCACCCTGTTGGTTGGGCGTCCCTTCTGGATCATATTTAGTGCTCCCTTTGGTGGGGTGTATGCGACCCCGGCGTTGTTTTGCGCTGGTGCGACTGGTTGATTTGGGCTCCAATAGGCGGCGGTGGAGGAGCTCCGTGTGCTATTTCACCTGGCGCAGGTGCGTTTCCGAACGCAGGGATTGGAGCTTGTTGCCTCATCTGCACCATGCTTTCGCTGAGTTTACGGAACTTCGCGGTCCTTGAGCATGTGGCTAGCTTTCTTTTGCCATCTTGTTTGTCGATGTAGAAGTGGATGGTGTATGGACCCGAAAGTTTGTCGAATCTGAGGTCCGTTGTCGCGCGTTGCCACAGCTGCGTTAGTCGTCCGTTGTCGCGGAAGTTTCCGCTGCGGTATCCTCATTGTTCTTGGCTGTTGTCGTTGCGGCGGTCGGGCGTAGCGTCAGCGGCGTGATCTCCTCTTCTTTGCTGGCGTTCGTCTTGGCCGTAGTCGTCCTCTTCATCGATTGTGCCGTTGGATGCAATCTTCGCCCCAATCTGTATTGGCGATTTCCATGAGCTGGTCGAGTGTCTTGGGCTTTACGTCCAAGTTTCTCCTTGAAATCTGGCGTTTGACGCCGTCCGAAAGCGTCGATGGCGCTCTTCGGAGATGTGTCTGCGGAGTTCTTGGTTGTAGACCAGCGTAGTATGTCTGCGAATAGATTCACCCGTTCTCTGAGTGCGGGCTCGCAATTCTTCAATTGAGGCGGGCCTCTTCTGGTGCCTTTGAAATTTCGGATGAAGCTATGGCGAGCTCCTCCCAGCTTCGGATGGATCCACGATGATAGGCTTCTAAGCCAGACCCGCGCCTTTGCAAGTTGAAGGCATTGCATGGCGGTTTCTTTGTTGCCTCTGTGAAGATTAACGGATGAGATGGTCAGCGAGCAGGACTTTGGATCTTGCGTGCGTTGAACTTGGAGTATCAAGGAAGCTTGAAGTTGCGTGGCATCTGTGTTCGCGGACGGATCTGCTGAAGCATCGAGCCCGCAGAGTTCTCCCGTCTTCATCCATCTTAGATTGAGACGAGCATGCGGCGTTTGGCGCGTGCTTTGTCGATCTTGCTGTGTAAGCTTGTCTCTGGCGTCGTAGTCGTTTATGGCGGTCGAGCTCTTCTTCCTTCGAGGAAGATCATGTTCTTCTTCATCTTCGGATGAGGAGTGGGGCTCGATCGCGCTGGCGGAGCTTTCTTCTTCGGCTCCGTAGGAGCATCTTCGTGGCGCAGCTCCGATTAGTCCTAGTCCGATGAGTGCGGACCTATGCATGGCCCTTTTGGATCCCCTCCGGAGGTGGGTGAGCCACGAGATCTGTGATGGCTGCCATGATCGCAGCTTGTGGCGTTTTCGGGATGATGTTGCCGTCGGCGTCCATATCCATGAGCGATGTGTGGAGAGTTCGGTCACGTCACGCCGCCTTCGGGTCCATGTTTTCCACCGGCGGTGCTTGTTTCCCTGGTTTCCGTTTGTGCTAGAGCGGGTCCTATGGCGGTGGCGTAGCGCAAGAGCTCGTCGCGCTGACTTGCTTGCTGCGTTTGTCGAGCGTCTCCTGCATCTTGACTTGCTTCTTGTGCTCCTCGATGAGGAGGTAGTGGTATGCCATCAGCAGATCACGTGGGGAGTCCAAAGGTAGGACTATTTCGCCTGCGACGGCGCGGCGTGCTTCGACCCATCCTTCTTTGCTAAGTTGGATGAGGTGGCCCCTGTTTTCCCCGTTTTCACCGTTTCTGTCCTGCGGGTTGGGGTTGGGCGGCGGGTTAGGCGTTTCCTCGTCGGTTTGGATGACTGCGGCGCACAGATAGCGCCTGCAGATTGGTCGGCTGCTGCCGCAGCTTTCGGATCAGGAACCGTAGGTCCCTTCATCCGAAGGTGGATTGCACAGATCGGAGTTGCAGCAGCTGCTGCTGTAGAACTCATCTGTTGATGGTGACGTGCGTACGGTGTGGAAACCCACGAAGCGGGCCTGATTAGCGGCACGGGCACCCGCTCAGGGAGGCGGAGGGTGCCAGTTTGTCCCACCTGGAAGTAGAAGCTCCCGAACAAGATTTTGAGTCCGTCGCCTACGGGCTCGAAATCCTTCATGGTATCCGGCGAGTGGGCGGTGAAGTCGAAAGCGCCGAAGAGGAGGTGATTCTCCGTCGCCGCGGAGTTGTAGATCGATCGGGTCGGAACCGACAATCAGCAGCCCCAGCTCACAGACGGCGCCAATTGGCGAGGTTTAATCGTCAATGCCCATTGTTATGGACTTGGGTTTTGGAGAAGATGGGGATGCTGGAGATCGTGCACGATTAACGGACAAGCAACCGAGGACACGAGATTTACCTGAGTTCGGGCCGGAGAAAACCCTACTCTGCTTATGCGCTCTTTGATTACGGCGGAACCGAAGGTTCTGAGGTGCTTGATTCGATCTGGCGTGGATGCGTGTGCGAAAGTATGAGTCGAGTCCTCCTAGGACGTGCCCTCCTGGCCTTTATATAGACTTAGGCAGGTCCCGGGCGTAGTCCTAGTCGGTTACAAGTTCTAGGGTTTTACCCCTTTAAATTTTCTATCTCCTCTAGTCTTGCTCTCCAAGGATCCGAAGACGTCATGGGCCTTGGCCACCCGAAAATCTTCATGGGCCAGCGTATGTCTGCCGTGGGCCTTCCTTGGGCTGGACTAGGTATGCTGAAGTTACGTACCCGTAGGGTATAACCATGTCACTTGGTGTGAGTTGCCGTTATAAAATATTAATGAGAAGTTCTACCGTTTACTCTTTTGCATATCTTATATTAGTTTTCAATTGCTATTATATGATTGATCTTGTTGTTAGTATTGGTATCACTTTGGGATCATTGAGTTAATTTAGTTAGTTTTGGCAAACCTGGCTCGGTCAGTAGCATCACTATTCTTGAGAGTTGAATGAAAAGATAAAGGTACTCTAAAGAAATATAATTTCATCATCTTTCTTTCTTGATTTGCTCATAAGTTTGATATTCGCTAGTTAAGATCTTTTGTGCTTCCAAGGAAGATTGCATGTTTGTTTTTATCACTTGTATGTTTGTTTCCTTCAACTCTTATGCTTGCTACCCAGCCTTGCTAGCCAAAAACCTGTACTGAGAGGGAATTCTTCTCGTGCATCCAATCCTTAAACCAAAACCTATGCCATTTATGTCCACCATACCTACCTATTAGCACTATTGCTATTCCAAGTAAATTCTTGTTTTTATATACCTTCCAAATTAAACTTGTTATGTGAAAATTAGTGATTAAAGCTCTCACAAACTTGATGGCACACTTTACTTTCTTGCACTTAATAAACTAGAACCATTGTGCCCATCTATGTTGCGTATATGCTTGCACTTTGTAAGTTGTGAATTAGTAGAACCATGCTGTCATGGGGAACGCTTTCAACATTACACTGGTACTTTGTACCTAGTTGATATCATGTTCTTTTGTCTATGGATGTTGTTGGTGTGAAATGAAAGGAGAGCTTGTAAATCCATGGAGTTATGTATGTGTGTTAGAGAAATGCCCGGGCCGCCGGTCTAATCCATGCTGTCATGGTAGAAACCTGCAGCGTAACCATAATGAGCATCTATGAAGCATTCTTCTTATAAAAAAGAGATAGAGATTGAGAAAAAGAGAAAAAGAAAAAAAGATGAGAAAAGAGGAAATAGAGAAAAAAGCACCATATTCCCATGGTAAATAAGAAGATTGCTGAGATGTTTGTTGTCTGCTTGCCTTGTCATTTTGATATGGGGATTTTTCCGTATCATCGGGCAAGGGGTACCTCGTTGGCGGTTCTCTATGATACACATATACTTACTATGATAAGAACTTACCGGTGACTAAACTTGAGTAGCATGAGGAGCGGCCCTCGTATTCAAGGGACATGAGATTTTCAACTTACAACTTGTCAAGCATATCCTCATATTTGATCACTTTAACCTTAATCACCTAAAGATGCCTATGATAGGGGCAATGAGAGCTGAAAGCTAATAAGTACCATAATTTTTGGAAGCTCTTTATGAAATTTGAAATCCCTGCTTCCCTCTATGAAGGGCCTTTCTTTTACTTTTTAGTTGAGTCAGTAAACCTATTCCCTTCTACCTCAGCAAGTATTTTGAGTTGTTATGTTTTATTCATTCATATGATGATTTATTCAGTCATGTTTCTTATGTTCCTTGTTTTGCACTTTGCTCTTATCTTAATGTCTACTACTTTGAAAGCTATCATTGAAAATCAGTTATTTGTAAACTCCAGCGAATTGTCAACTATTCTTCGACCAAGAGCTAAGTTTGCCATTACCAATTATAATTTACTTTATGTATCTTTATTGTGTTTCCTTTACTTATTGTAAGTTAAGTTATATAATAGTGAGTTGTCTTCTATTATGACTTATGTATTGATGAATGTGATGCTTCTTGTCCGTATTATTTTATCGACTTTTCACTCCATAAACCTGAGGTCATGTTTATTGAGTTCAGTTTTGCTTGGGGACAAGCGAAGTCTAAACTTGGGGGGAGTTGATACGTCCATTTTGCATCACTATTCTATATCATAATTTACTGTTATTCATTGATATATTTCATATTAAGAGATGATACTTATGTTATTTCATCTGTTTTTGCATGGTTGATGACTTTTGGAGTATGGACCGCTGCAGTCAGGATTCTGATGGAAAAGGTGTTGTTTGGAGGCAAAATTCGTGAAGATCAGAAAATCCGAAAAAATACATGGAAAATCCTACTTTTCCAGAAGACGAAGGAAGTTAGAAGGGGAAGCGGAGATGGGCCAAGGGGGCCCACACCACCCCATGGCGCGGGCCACCCTAGGCCGCGCCATCAGGTGGTGTGGCTGCCCTAGTCCACCCCTGGCTCTCCCCTCTGGCGTATATTATCCTCCCGAAACCCTAAGACTCGGGGAGCGACCATAGAAAGATTCCTCCACCTCTGCGGGATGGAAAACATCGAGAGAGAAAGATCTCTCCGGCAGACAGAATTCTGCCGGAGGAATTCCTTCCCGGAGAGGGGAGATCGTCGACATCAACACCACCATCAAGATGGACTTCGTCAGAATCATCATCATCATCACCACCATCATCATCACCAGCACCATCATCACCACCTCATACCGCTATAACAATTGGGTTGAATCTTGCATAGTTCTTAGGGAAAACTTTCCCGATGTTGATTACTCTTTGTAGTTAATGGTATTGAGTGAACCATTGAATTACCGTTTATATTCAGATTGTTACATATCATTATATCATCTCTGATCATGATTCATATGATGTCTTGTGAGTAATTTGTTTTGTTTTTGAGGACATAAGAAAAGTCATGTTGTTAGTAGTTGAATTGTGTTGAGAAAGATTCAATGGTTTGATATTTAAGTTGTGGTGTACTTTTTCTAGTGGTGTCATGTGAACGTCGACTATATGCCACTTTACCTATATGGGCCTAGGGGAATGCATTGTGTATTTGACTACTAATCGTAGGGGTTGCCGGAGTGACAGAAACCTGAACCCCGTTAGGAAACCATTGCACAAGGGACGTCAGGGTCTTAGAGTTTAAAACTATGGTTAGATTTCTGTCTTAATTACTTTTTTGTACTTGCGGGATGCTCGCAAGGGGTATAATCACAAGTATGTATTAGTCATAGGAAGGTCGGTACATTAGCACAGATTCACCCACACAACACTTAACAAACTAAAGAAGATTAATCAACTATATGAAACGAAAACACTTGGCGATATTCCCATGTATCCTCGAGACGTTTGGTAATCTTAAGTAATACAACCGGTTTGTTTTTTGCTAAAAAAAATTGGGCCACTTGCTGTATTTATTTTTATTGTCTTTTATTTACTCGTACTTTATTTATCTGCATTATTAAAAACCCCTAAAAATCCGTTTGCTAAATATTTACAGAGAGTTCCTGCTCCTAGCCATTCGCCAGCACCTTCTGCTCCTCGTTAGATTCGACACTCTTACTTATCGAAAATACCGCGATACACCGTTTATATTTTTGAGTCATCAAGACTATTTTCTAACGCTTTTGAGGATCTGACTGGAGACGCTCTGATGGTCTTAAACCGGGCCAGTACACCCAACGCCTGCAGACCGCGAAAACCCCGGAAACCAAAATTAGGTTCTAGAAATTTCCCTCCCAAAGCCTCTCTTTCTCTGTTCTTCATCCCCATTCCCGTACCACCAACGAACACATTCGTAATTCAAATCCTCAAACCCTAACCCCCTCCCTCTAATCCGAACCACTCCCCGATGCGCCCACACGACGGCGGGGACGATGGCGGCGACGACGGCGAGCACCTCTTCGCTGGAGTCCGCTTCACGCTCGTCGGCTTCGACCCCGTTACCGAGCCCCAGGTGCGCCCGCCTCTCCCTAGCTGCCCCCGTCGCGGCGTGCCTCGATGCGATTCCATCGCCGCTCGTTTCGATTTCCGTTCCGAATCTGCGCGATTCGGTCTGTCTCACCTGGTGAGAGCTCTGCGTTTGGCAGTACCGGTCGGAGATGGTGCGTCGCGGCGGCGCCGACGCCGGCAGGTACGGCGCGGCGGGGTGCACCCACGTCATCGTCTGCGGCCTCGTCTACGTGAGTGTTATCCCTGGTTTACACTTCTCCTGCTCTTCCGGTGGTTTCCTTGGGGGCATTTCTAGTGTGGCTTCGTTCAGCGATGTTTATGGTTGAACTGAAATGAATGCAGGACGATCCGGTGTGTGAGGCGGCGCGGGGAGATGGGAAGAAGGTCGTAACTGAGCTGTGGGTGGACGATAGCTTGGAGACCGGATTAATGGCTGATGCCGATCGGGTCAGTCCCACTATTGTGCTTGCATCTGTACAGCAGTTAACCTGATTCAGGTGTTCTTTATTGGTACTTTGGTACTAGTAGTATACTACTGTAAGATATGTACTATGAACAGACCAGCAAATCACTGTTTTAATACCACTTTAGTTAGTCTCCTGCGATATTATCTTATTTCTGCTGACTACTTTGATGATTTGAAGCTGCATGTTTTGTATTTGATAGGTACTATATAGGCCAGTGAGAGATTTGAATGGTATACCGGGTAGTCAGTCACTTAACATTTGCCTGACAGGGTACCAAAAGGATGGGCGTGAAGACATAATGGTAATACTGCCGCCTTTTATCTTCTTTATCTCCAAGCTTTGAGGTCTATGATTGTTGGTTCATGCAGCTGTAAATACCGAGTATCTGGTCAAGGTCGTTTTGGTATTGATCAGGTCAATTATGATTTCCTTCAGTTTATAGACCAATGATATTTGGTGGTTACTTTTTGTCCCACTTGTTTTGATAGCTTATGGCTATATCTTTGAATCTAGCACACTGTTTCTTGTGTCGTGCCGAGTTTATGCCTAATTATGCACGGATATGGTTTATACCGCTGAATCAATTCACTAACGCCAAGCATGTCTCAAACCAACCTTTCTTCTGAATAACCAAGGCTCAGAATGCTATAGAAATAGATCACATGTGACATGTAGCAGTTCCTTGACAATTTTTCATCTCTTTCCTTCTAAGAACTTGACAGTTTGTCTTAATCGTGTTTGAATGCATCATTTTAATTTGGAGTTCTCATCACTAATTATCTGACTATTCATTGTACTGTTGAATATAGAAAATGGTTAGCTTAATGGGGGCGCAGTTTTCCAAGCCTTTGAAAGCAGACAGGGTCACCCATCTCATTTGCTATAAATTTGAAGGTAGTTTGTTTGCTTCATAATTTTCCTCACTGTTTACACTCAACTTGTGTTGCAATTAGTGTTCACTTGTGGCCTTGCTCCTCCCTGTTTCTATCAGGTGAGAAGTATGAACTTGCTAAAAAGGTGAATATCAATACTGTTAATCACCAGTGGTTGGAAGATTGGTACGTGTATTTATTAACCAATTTTGTAAAAAATCGTCGTATCATGTCATGGTTCTTTCTGCTGAAATTCCAGTTATGATTTTTACTGCAGCTTAAAGGCTTGGGAAATTCTACCAATTGATAATTATAGAAAAAGGTGAGTCTACCAGCAAATCACCTTGCATTTCTCTGTTGTTGTTTTCCCCCTTTATTTTTAGCCACTGGGCTTATACTTCCCAATCTCTTATCTCTACTGTCCTTTATATGATGTCCAGTTAACTTTTTTACAACATGTCTACATGTGATGCACTTCTAGGATACTAACTCTAGTTGCCTGGTCATTTACTTATTCAGTGGTTGGCAACAAGAGATGATGGCGGCACAAGTTGAGGACTCTGAAGATGAAGCAGAAGATGCTGCCAGAGGCTTATCTCGTAGCAGAGGCACTGCCAGAAGCACCCCTCTTACAGAGATTAGAATGGGAACTCATGTTGATCCTGATGTCTGTGCCCCCATTCGTGATGCTACTGTCTCTCTTGGCAATGCCGAGGTTGCTGCAGGAAGACACCTGGACACTCCCAAACAGGTTAACAAAGCAGATGTATATGAAAGGTCCCTTGATGTGAGAGCTAACATGCAGAGCACTCATAACACAAATGGTGTGACAAATTCTGCTGATTCTGAGGCAAGCAATACAGTCCATCCTCCTATTAACCCCAGTAGCAATGAAAAGGCTCCTGGAGATCACATCACCAGAGATGAAGTAAAAAATGGTGATAAAGGGCCAGTTGACACTAAAGCAAGTGCCCTTTCTACGCTCACCACAAATGGGGCCACAGAATGTGCTGATCATCTTGTACATCAACCAACCATTATACCTCCTATTCCAGTGGTCGACAGAGATAACATTGATGAAAATTATTTGGATAGTTCCGACCAGTTCATTGCCAACAGTGTTCAGTTGCCAACAGCTTCTGCAGAAAATCTCTTGGAGAAACCATTGCAGTCATCAGATATGAGTGGAAAAGCGGATCATAAGGATAATGGACCTGTAGCTAATCTTGTTGCCAAAGTTGGTCAATCAATTGCAGAAGGAAATCCAACCTTGTTTAAGGCTAATTCAATATCAGCAGGCAATTCTGCATCAAAGAATTCCCCAATCTTAGGCTACACTAGAAAGCGTTCTCGGAAGTCAGTGTCACCAGGAACTAATTTAAGTTCAGTTCACCAAACAGCATCTCACCAAAGTTCTGAGAGAAATACACCAAATGTTGAGTTTAGTATCTCTCCATCAACGAAGAGCAATCATACAATTAGCAAGCTTGCTGATGCCAAAAGCCCAACAGTCGAAGCAATAAAATGTGTGGATAGATCAGACTGTGTACTTGCTCAGACGAACAGTGGCCTTTCTCCAGCCAGTCCATTACCGCTAAATGCAGGCACAGACTCAGCTACTGGAACTGCAACTAGTCCTCTCCCAAGCAGGGAAATTGCATCAGAAGCAGCAACAGTTTCTCATCTGGCAAAAAAATCCACTGGATCTCAACCCATTGAAGTTAACAGTAACCTAAACTGTGATGTTACTGTGAATCATACGGTGAGGCAAATGTCTGGCTCTTCTAAAAAGAAGCTGTTGAGCTACAGGAGGACTTCATTGAAGCTTGCAAAGTCTCCTGAAATTCTTGCTAAAGAGGTGGTTATAGAGTCCCTAGCTAAAGCAAAGGAACTGGCACAACATGAAGTGGCAGCAGAGAAGGCATGCGCTATAAGCCCTTCTATGGATTCTGAATTTGAAAAGGCAAGTTCAAGTCTCTCTCGTCAAAATCAGAATATAGAGACTAGTAACACACCACAGGTTAATAGCATTGAAGTGGCAACTATGGTCTCACAAAATGATAAGGACGTTCCTCATGCAACCATGGAAGCAGGTGCTAGGAAAGTATTGACTTCTGTAGTGAAGAACACTGGTGCTAAGAGGCTTCGGAATGCTACCAATGGAGCACCCACTTCATTTTCACGTCGTACTTCATTTGCACGTCGTAAAAGTGAAATTGCAACATCTAAGTCGAAGCATGATATTGGTGCTGTTATTTCCCATGAAAATGTAGAAGCAGAACCAGAAAAAGATTGTAACAGTCCAAGTACAGCTGAATGTACAACCTCCTTTCCTGAAGAAATCCTGAGCAGTATAGCAAGGAATGTTGCCACGAGCTCTCTGAATGCCAGCAGTGAGATGGATGGTGCGCCAGGGACTTCAAAGATGGAGTTTGCTGTTGTGATTTCACAGGGAAATATGAAGAAAAACCCTAGGAAGCTTCCAAGCAGTGCAAGTGATAATGATTATCAAAGAGGTTCATTTGAGAAGGTATCAAATGCCATAGCAAGGAGTTCTGTTACAGATGTGTCTCAGCCTACTGACATCAAGATGGCTATGATTGGTGCACCAACCGCTGATAAAGCTGAAACGGTAACTTTGAAGTCGAGCTTTAGTGAGGCAGTTCCTCAAGCTGACACTGAAAAGCTTTCAAGCAGTGCAAGTGCAGATAACCATGAAACATGTTCCCCTGAAAGAGTACCAAACAACAGAATGCGCAAAGCAGTTGCCAAGAGGAAAGTTTCTGGCGCACAATATTACATATCTGGTAGTGAGCCTTGCAACACTGGTGGTGTCTTTCCATCTGAAGCTGAAGTTCTGACAATAAAATGGGCTGCAGAGAACTCCACAAATGCTGGCAAGCCAATGACGAATAAGGATCTCCAGAGTGCCAATGAGGGTGGTATGACAAATGAAGCTGGATCATTTTGCAAAGATTCATTTGAAGACAGATCGAAAGATACACAGACCATTAGCCCAAGGAGAAGCAAAAAGAAAAAGGTTGTAGGTGCAATGGATGGTTCTATCGACCATAACAAGGAGAATATGCCAGTCAATGCTAATTTCTCTCTTAAATCAAAGTATGGAAGCAAATGTGTGAGTTCGAAACGTATCAAAAAATCAGTGCAAAATGGCAAAGATGTGCTTTGTGACCGCAGTATGAGAGAAGGAAATGATTGTGGAACCTTGTCCTTGTTGGAACCAACATGGTTTATTTTAAGTGGAAATCGCCTACTGAGAAAGGGTTATATGTCAATACTTAGACGGCTGAAGGGAAGAGTATGCAGGGGCTCACATCACTGGTCTTTTCAAGCGACACATTTTATTGCACCTGAGCTCCGCAGAACTGAAAAATTCTTTGCAGCAGCTGCAGCTGGGAGGTAAATCTTTTACCATATGCACCTTTTTTCAGTGCCTTCATGTTGGATTGTGTATACTTTGTTCTGAATGTTTGTTGATTATAAGAACTGGAAAAAAACAATTGCATACAATCATTTCCCTTTTTCTGTTTCGCGGTATCTGAATGTTGGTTGCTTTTCTGAAACGTCAGATGGATACTCAAGCCTGATTACCTGAGTGCTTGCAATGAGGCTGGCAAGTTTGTAGAGGAAGAACCATTTGAGTGGCTTGGCGATGGCCTTAACAATGGTGATACAATAAGTCTGGACGCTCCGAGAAAATGGCGCCACCTTAGGCAGCGCACTGGCTTTGGTGCCTTCCATGGGATGAAGATCATCATATACGGAGAGTGCATTTCTCCATCATTGGTACGAAGTCTATTTCGACATGCACTTCTTCATCCGATACACATTCTTTGTAGAGCTGCAGTTCCTTATATTCAGTTATTAACCCATGCTTCCCCATTTTTTTTCTCAACAGGACACCCTGAAGCGTGCACTGAGGGCTGGCGATGGCACCATTTTAGCAACCTCCCCGCCTTACACCCGGGTACTGAAACACGATGTCAGTTTCGCCGTCGTGTCGGCGGACATGCCAAGCACGGACACATGGGTCCAGGAGTTCATGAAGCACAACATCCCCTGCGTCAGCGCGGACTACCTGGTGGAGTACGTCTGCAAGCCCGGCCACCCTCTGAACAAGCACGTCCTCTTCAGCATGCACGATCTCGCAGACGAGTCACTGCAGAAGCTAAAGCGCTACAAGCAGGACGAGCTCGGCGCCGGCACCGGAGAGGCAACAACCGAGGGCGGCGACTCGGACCCAAGCTGTTCCGCCTGTGGGTCGAGCAACCGGGAAGGGGCTCTCATGCTGATATGCAGCGGCAGCCAGGGGAGCCGGGCTGGCTGCGGCGCTGGGATGCACGTCGATTGCTGGAACCCGAGCCCTGAAGCTGCTGCTGCGCCAGACGGTGACTGGCTGTGCCCCAAGTGCGACGACGAAGACGACGACGGGCAAGGGCAAGCCAAACCCCCGAAGAAGGCCAGGAAAGGGAAGGCCAAGAAATCAGTGAAGCCCAAGCTGAGATGAATTTCTCGTGGCTCTGTTGGTGCTGTGTTAATAACATTATAGCGCTGGATGGTAGTGAGTAGTGATGCGGGGCCATTGTAAAGACGTCGTGGCGCTAGATGCAGATTAGAGATGACTGGCTCGGGGTCTCGTTCTAAAATCATCTTTCTTAATTATTCTCCTCTGGCAGATTCGTCACCTTCGAATTACTAGCAATATCCGTTAAGTTCAGTGCTTGGTTGTGGAATATTAGGGGGTTCAATCAATACACATAGCAGAGTGTAGCGTACTTAATCTGTATAAAGTTGCTCTGTTGGAATGTTATAAGAAGAACTACATCTTGTGCTTCTTCACCGTGTTTTGTTTGTCAGGACAAAATACCGATAACGCTCCATTTCAACTGACAGAATGTACTCCGTGAGAAGATGAAAAACTCTGAACTGAACGGAAGAATCGGATCTGATCTGGCCGTGCGCACGCACGCACGCACCACGGCACCGGCTTGGCATAGAGGCAAGGAAGCAGCATCAGAGTAATAAAGCACGCGTTCGATTTGGTTTAGTAAAAGCGATGCAAAGCGCCTGCCGCCGCAGGCTTTGCGGCATGGATCTGAAATCTGGTGTGCTTTGCCGCTGGCTGCACTCACCACACCAGTTTAAAGCACACTGGATTACGGATGATTTGTGCTTGTTGGTACGCACGCACAAGATCCTTTCCTTCCACCTGTAGTACTAGTCCGTGGTAGTAGTACACGAGCATCTCATTCTAGGGAACCCTGCACGTTTGATTGAAGTGGTGGTGGAGAGCTGACGCGGAGACGAACGAGAGCGTGATGATGTTCAAGTTAACTTGAGAAGATCACACCACCCTGACGTGCGGCAAAGCTAAGATATCTGCAGAGAATTACAGTGTGGCTCTCGCGTGCCACACACCCTATAACTGGAAAAAATAAAAAATAATTAAAAAAAGGTTTAAATTTTTTTAAGTTTTTTTGAAATAAAAAATAACCAGGTATCGTACTTGTATAAAAATATTTTTCCAGGTAATTACTTTTATTATGACCTGGGTAAAAAACAAACTCGAAACGCCCCATGACCATGTACTATTAATCTGTGATACGTCATATTTTGTTTTTTTCCTTAAAGACCAAGGGAATCATTTCCTTTTCAAATATTTTTTTACGAGTACAATACTTGATTATCTTTGATTTCAAAAGAAAAAGTTATTTTTTAAAACCTTTTTATAATTATTTTTAATTTTTCCAGTTATGGGTGTGTGTGGGTGGGGGATACCGAGAGCCAAAAAAGTCCGCGTTAGATATCTGCATCGCTTTAGAGCTGACTCGGAGACGAACCAGAGCGTGCTTACCGTACTGTGCCGACGCGACACGTAAAAGCTGCAGCAGTGGGTAAAATGGAAAATATACTATACTCTAAATTTGTTAGGACATCTCCACCTGGACGACCTAAATGGGTGAGCGAATCAGTCTATTTCTGTCGTTTTGGATTAGGCCTCGATGGGTTTTGGGTTCACGGTCTAGCCTGTCCAGCCAGCTGTGTCTAGCGGCGTGACCCATCTTTCCACGACTGTCGCTGGCCAGAAGTTTCTTTTTTTGGGTATATTTGAACACAAAGTACATAGACAAATGTATATTTTCAAAAGCAAATAACTACATTAGGCAATCTAATTAAAATAGTGCCCACATACGAATAGTTCACACTCACATGGTTCAATAAAAATTAACCAAACGTCAATCAAATTATAGAAAACAAATAAAAGATTAACCGTTTAGCTTTCCCGCATGAGCTCATATATGCTCAATCAAATCTAGTTGAAGCCGGTCATGAGTGTGCCTGTGACGCAAATTTTCATGCACTTGCATGAATTCTTTCCAAGACGCTACACCTGGCTCTGGCTCAACCAATTGACCCTGAAAATCCCAGCTTTGGTCCAAGATGTCGTCGTCACGCTCATCCTCGATGATCGTGTTGTGCATGATCACACAAGCAGTCATCAAATCTCACATCGTCTCTGTGCTGCAGGTTCTAACAGGGTATCGAACAATGGCCCACCTTGACTGACGCATACCAAATGCTCGCTCTACATCCTTCCTAGCGGCCTCTTGCTCTTTCACAAACCTCTTACATTTCTCATCTCCAGGGTTGCGGATTGTCTTCACAAAGGTGGCCCAGGATGGATATATACCGCGAGCTAGATAGTATCCCGTATCATATGCATTGTCATTGATCTCATAGGAAACTTGTGGGGCATTTCCTTCTGCCAGCCTAGCGAACACCGGAGACCTCTACAGCACATTAATGTCATTGCTTGATCCAGCCATGTCAAAAAAAGAGTGCCAAATCCAGAGATCCTGTGATACAACTGTCTCAAGTATGACGATACAACCCTCCACATGCCTTTTGAACTGCCCATGGGAACCAAAAAGGACAGTTCTTCCACTGCCAATGCATGCAAGTATGACGATGCAACCCTCCACATGCCTTTTGAACTACCCATGGGAACCAAAAGGACAGTTCTTTCACTGCCAATGAATGCAATCGATGCTGCCAAGCATCCTAGGAAATCCCCTACTCTCGTTGATGGACAGAAGGCGGATAGTGTCTTTGATGTTTGGCTCTCTCAGATATACTTTGCCAAACACAGCTACAACTGCGCTGCAGAATCTATACATGGCCTCATGGCATGTGGACTCGCTTATGCGCATGTAGTCATCGAGGAGATCACCGGGCACAATCGTACTTGGCCAGTTGGCCTCGAAGTAGTCGTCGTACTCCCTCACCCCATTGAGTATGTCCAAGAACAGGTTCCTGGACATTCAATAGTGGCGACAGAATGCCTTCTCTTTGAAGACCGGATTAGTTGGGTGGAAGTAGTCCTTGTAAAGGCGTATGTGCCCCTCTTCCTGGTCGTGCTCATGGTTGGTTTCACGCCGCTTCGCTGATCCACCTCTACGCGGCGGGAGGAGGTAGTGGTCGTGCACCTTCTGTGCAGCTGCAAGCAGAATCTCGGTCTCACCGTCGGACTCCTCCTCGGAAGATGACTCAACGAAATTCTTGTAGAAGAACTCGATTGCCCTTCCACTTCTACTCATCAGTCCAATACACGACCGTTAATGGCTATGCCAACTCCCGCAGCGGACCAGATAACCAAGAAAGGACTAGCGAACGCACCTCAGGCAAACGACCGATCGATATGTGGAGGCGGGATGGATGCGGCGCATCCAGTCAACTCCGGCAACGCGCGTGGCATGCGGTGGAGCTCCTCGATATCGCGGGGCCGACGACGGCAACAGGGACTGGCAACGGCGACGGCTGCGCGCGCTCTGGCCACAGGATATGGAGGGCGAGAGTTTGGGGAGTGTCTTTTGTGCCACTGACTAGAGGGCCCGGGTGAGCAAGCGGGAGGACACGCGAGGACAAGCGCGCTGTCCGGGCTTACCCAAGCGTTGCCCAAATTAGATGGACGGATGGGTCGGTCCGCGCGCGTTTGTCCGGATAGATCGCACCACTGGGCCGCCGCGCAACGGTCCACCCGTCCGCTCGGACTAGTTCGGACGCGCTCGGGCGGGTTGGGTCGCTCCGGTGGAGATGCCCTTACTACACATGCCCAGTGCCAACTCCGCCTTCATCAGTGTACAAATTGAATCGGAAAATGGAAAACGGAAGTTTTTCCGAGAACTTGTGTACGAACACAAAATGTCTTATATACACGTGGATTTTTCTTTCACAATTATTTGACTTAAATATTTTATGTATTTTTATAGTAGTTTTATTTGCACCCCGAGTCAAAAACAACACCTCCCTTCACTAAAACAAGATGTTAAATTCTTTTTAATGTCATGCAATGTAAACTTTGACCAATCTTAGACAAAATTTATGCCTGGGTTCACACAAACAAGTTTATTACAGTACTACTGTGAGACACTACTCCCTCCATTCACAATTACCTTCATTCTAGATTTAGTCAAAGTTAAAATTTGCAAACTTTGATCATATATTTAGAAAAAAATATCAACACAAAAAATATATAGTCTATTGTATTAGAATTTTCATAATCTATATTTTTATATTATATCCGGCAAAAATAATAGATGTTCATTTTTTTTTATATATTCTCGGTAAAACTTTGTAAAGTTTGACTTTAACTAAACCCAGAACGCGAGGTAATTATGAACAGAGGGAGTATCCTTTTATTGAGTCAGACGCCCAAGTTGGATCCAGGTCTGTCGATAACAGAAAAAAAAAAAGAGCGCGGGATCCAGTCCAGGGTATTGCCGTTGACAAGCCCGAGCCGCCCCGAGCTCAACCATGTTATAGTACTCCGTAGTAGCAGCAGCACCCATGCACGACTGCACGCGTCAACCGCATGTAGGAACCGATGGATGGAGTTGAAAGTGAGGCTGGCATGCATGCATGCGACGTACGACATCCTGGCATGGCACGGGTGGTGGATCGACGGAGGTATAGGTTGCTTGCGGCCACGTCTCGCGTGCCCATCTCCACCTGTCCCCGCTTCTTTCCAGCTCGCAACCCTACAGGTGTAGCGCAGTTCTACACTGACGTGGCTGCGTGTGGAGTGCAAGTCTGACCTGCACACATTTCTAAGACGCCAGAAACTTATTTGCGTAGCTACGGCGCCGTGTCCATATAATGACGAAAAAACATACAGCCGGACTATGGTGCGTGCGCGTGTGCATATGCGTCCTCGACGGCGCCGGCGTTGACGTGAGCGCGCCGCCCTCGCGCGCACGCGCACGTGAAACTCCAGCGTACGTAGTGCACCATCACGCGCGCGTGCGCTCCTCATCTCCAGCGATCGCTCAACTGCACCAGCAACGTCCACGCCGACCGATGACATCCTGGAATGCATGGGCGGACGGATGATCGCTCGACAGACCGAGGTTGCTCTGCTTGCTCGATAGCCGCCGCCCGCCTCCACCTGTCCCCCACATTTTCCAGCTCACACCACACTTACTGCTGTTTAGTTAGACCTTTTCCCAGCTGGCTGGCTTCCTGCATCCATGACATCCTGCTGGCACTTTGCTCGATCGCGCCGTGCTTACCAAGAACATTTCCTTCTCCCGCAAGTCTACTAGTGCAAGTCTTGTGTGGGAAGCCAGCTTCTCGAAGAAGCTACCCCCAAACTGCTGGATCTGACCGGCGGCAGTGTTCATAGAGAAGCTAGAAATTATTACCACCACCAGACCACATCCGTTCTGCTAGTAAGAACATTTTTACACCGTGAAGAATGCACCGACCATCGCTGCTACATTGTCACGTATGTTGTGCAAATTAATCATCCAAAGAGCTGGAGTAATTAAGAGCATGCACGATCTAGGCCCTCCGTCCAACTAACCAGCACTACTGTCCCTGTGTCGCCACTAAGAGCAAGTACAATAGATCCTAGTCAGCTGGATATAGTGTTTTCCATGTCAGCAAAATCCTAGTTGGAGGTGAGATAAGTGAAGAGAGAGAATGGAGCGGGCTCTATATGTACAACCCGGCTATAGCACACTAATCAAGGGGCAATAGCCTGCATGCAGCCGGCGTGTGGGCTTTTAGCCGGTGTTAATTTCTCACTGCCAATTATCTCCTTGCTCTGCATGCAAACATTTAATGCTATAGCCAAACTAGTAGCCAATCTATAGTCAGTCTATTGTATGAGTATACTTTTACAAAGGCTTTACATGACATGGCACTACTATATAGCCGGCTGCGGGTTATTCTATTGAACTTGCTCTAACTAAAGCATAACAGTTGTTAACCTGGCAAACGTAATTAAAGCCACCGTGCAAGTTAGTGCACCACCACGACGCCGCCATTTCCATCCATATATTTCCCCCCGGAACATAGCTTAGCCAGCTGTAATTGGTTTCTAATTTGATTCTCTAGCCAGCCTTTATGTTGCGCCTACTACTACTAAAGTACAGGAGCAGCAGTCGCGCAACTTGCTTAAGAAAAAATGTGGAGTACTCTGCTGTAGTAGTACATGCGAGATGCAGGGCAAGTGGGAAGATCAGATCGGATCCAGTTAGTCCAAGAGACGGATCATTGCAGCAGCATACTGTCATCTATCAGAGCTTAATGATCCAGCAATCTCCTGCGCGGCCGTCTGGTTTATTCTCGCTCGTACGAACACCAGAATTCTCCAGTCTGTCAACGGTAATCAATCATCGAATGGTTTTTAGTTGGGCACGTGAAGCCATCGCCTGCCCTGCCCCTCAGCACAAGTTGGAGTCATATGCGAAGCCAGCATCGCATAGTTTTTTTTTCTTTTTTCTTTTCGGGGCTCCAGCATCGCATAGTTAATCATCCAAAGCACAAACCATATTCTCCCAGGAATTAGAGTATTATGTCAGCTATCTAGCTAGCCAGATCTGCTTTCCTTTCCCCGTGTCGTATACAAAGCCCTGCGCGCGTGCTCTGCACAATGGTAGCACTGCACATTACAGCCACTGTTCACCTGAAGACGATAGATTGAACCTACTCCCACTGTTCCAAAATAAAAGACGTTTTACTTTATGAAAGAAGTATATCTAGACTCTTTTAGTGTATCTAGACTCTTTTAGTGTATAGGTTCACTTCAAATCAAGATGAATCGACACCTAAAAGGGATCTAGATACACTCCATTCACAAAGCTAAAAAAAATTATACTCCCTTTGATCAAAATTAATTGACTCGAATGTCTAGATTCGGATGTATCTAACATAATTAATTTAAATCGGAAGGAGTATTTTGAAAGCGGAGGGAGTACGTACGCGTGCGTGCTTGTCTGCAGCTGCAGTCACAGCAGTACGCGGACATCAGTGTAGTAACTCCGATCGACATCCATGGATATCTGCCCTTGTCATAAACACCAGCAGCATACGTACTTCGTGCTTCAGAAGCATCCAATGATCTCGCCGGCCTGATATGTAATAAGTACTCGCTCCGTTTTAAAATATAAGATGTTTTAGTTTTATAAAACTAATGTATCTAGACTATTTTTATAGTATAGGTTTAAAGAGGTTTGGAGTGAATCTATATACTAAAAAATGTCTTGATACATTCACTTTACATAGCTAAAACATCTTATATTTTAAAACGGAGGGAGTATGTACGTACGACTCCGTAGCCTTTTGCTCTGACAGCGGTGGCGATGCACCACCGTACCTAGAGGAGGATTACAGTACCCCCGGAAACCTAGCTAGCTTCGATGTAGAACTAGCGTTTAAATTACCGATCACCACATTCGTCTATCTTTCCTTGTTAAATGTTAGGTAGAAGACGATGGATCGGGATTAGCCAGAGCGCACAAGCTGGCTCCATCTAACTTGAGCAGCAGGCAGATAACGATCGACCAATGCTTGCCATGCGTGAACACAAGGCGCAGGACCATATAGTGATATGGATAGATGCAGGTGCTTACGCATGCATGCAGACAGACAGTTCATGTTGCCGCCAGGCAAATAATGAGATCTCGGGCCGGGGACGCCGGACGGACGACGAATGTAAAGTTTGCGGCGGCCGTGATGGGCTCGCGTGAGTGACACCGTACACGGGCCACGCGTGCTCTGTCTCTCTCCCCGCGCGGGCGCGGCAGAGATAATGATGCGCTGGCCGGAGCCTGGAGAAGATGGACGATGACGACGACCACCGGCTTGCTAGTCGGATGTGTAGCTTCACCTCCGTTTCGTACAAGAAGGCAGTGTAAATTTTATAAAAAGTCAAACACTTTCGAGTTTGACCGAGTCTATACAAAAAATATAACTATTTCATAATGTAACTAATCACATTGATTTCACGTTGCACTTTTTCCATGTTTGGTTTTAGACAAAATTTATACGTCTTCTTTCGAGGAAGGCACATACGCACGCACTGGTGCAGTACTGCTTTCTGACAGGCAGGAGTGCATATGATTAGGCCAGCGTACTTTACATCGACCAGTGATTGATTCATCCAACAAGTAACCTCACACTCGAGCTAGCTAGGTATTGTAGTTGGTTAGTAACCTCACACTCGAGCTAGCTAGGTATTGTAGTTGGTTTGCATCTCTCTAGCTAGCTATCTCTAGGTAGCTCAATCGTAGGATGTAGGATGTGAAGGAGACAAACAAGGCTCCGCTAGCTTGACTGCTAGTTAGGGCATCCACTATGTTGACAATAAGGCTATCCATAAGCAAAAAGTAATCAATAAGGAGTTCCACATACATAGTGGAGGCTATCAATAAGATATCCACAAGCTCAAAATCTTAAGGGTGACCTACAAGCTTGTGGGCTGTCCATAAGCAATAGAATACTATTTTAATTTGTTATCTCTCTTGGCATGTGTGTAACTTTAACCGACACGTGGGTCCATCTTATAGACAAGTTCAACTAGATACATTGTGGTGCAATCAATTAGCTTTTGGTGTGGTACGTGGGTCCCAGCTTATAGACAAGTTCTTCCACATACATAGGTGATGTCCAAATCAACGACGCAAATCATCAGATTTGGTCCCGATGATCGGTGTACGATCAGAATTTAGGTCGTGATTCGGCATGCTTATCAGTGCGCGCAACGGGACAACCTATCTTGTCCACTATGTGCAGATTTTGGCCATCATTGTGGCCACCGGTGCCGACGCCGGTGTGTTTCCAGTGCTTCCGACCGACCTGCCGTTTCCCGCCGCTTTTGGACGTTTCCTGCCGCGTCCAGCTACAATAAAAGGAAAGGCTAGCGGCGGTGGATTCCCCACATCCTCTCAAAGAAAACCATGCCTGACCTCCGTCTTCCAGCAACTGGCGCTCGCAACCGTGGTCGGGGAGAGCCGGGGGAGTTGCTGGCGCCGAACCTTGGGCGACCCAATCGGCGCGAGGGAGACCATGACCATTCGAGACACCATGCAACAAGACCACGGGTGAGCTTTTCTTACGTGACGTCCACGACAACATCATGTTTCCGGAGTTCCAACGGCGACAAGCACTCGAACAAGAGCTAGGTGAGGCCATGGATGCGGCGCACGCCAATCCGGGCGACACGGCCATGCGTGCCCACGTAAACCAAGTTTGAGAGTAACTAGAGACGCATAGGATGGTCTAACGCTCTCTCCAAGAGGAGTGGTGTCTTGTTCCCCCGCCATCGCCGTAGCCAGCGCAAGTATAGGTTGTTGTATCCGTCGCCAGCTTCACAGCCAACATCTTGCTTGTAAATATGCTATTACTAATGGAAGTTTTTCACTGCAATCGACGTTGCCGCACTTGTTTGATCATAGCAAGCAAGTTGAATACATAGTTCGAACATATTGAGCATCAAGATGCGAAAAAACATGATAGTCACTACGAGACCATGGGTCTTCTCCTGTCCTCATGTACTCATCAGAGTCGGAATGATAGTGGCGCCGACACATGTTGTGATCGAAGACACTGACGGTGAGCATGGCTTTGCCGTCGTACTTGAAGACAGGGAAGTGCCTGATGTCTTCAAGTGCACAAATTGTTTGTAGCTAGTTTCGAAGTATAGATATCAATCCCACAGGGAGTCCAAAGGTAAGTGTTTATGAATGAAGTCTCTGTCATACTCAAAGTTGTCACAGGTCTTCGAGTGAATTCACTACAAGTGTGGAAATAAAAATGAAGTTTGGATTAAACTAGATGTATTTAAATAAAACTTAAAATGTAAACTTCAGTAATAAAAAGAAAAAAGTAAAGAACGATTCGATTGTTTGTGGTTTTCTGTAGATGACAAAGAAGGCGCGGAAAGATACAGTTCATGGTGATAGTGACTGTGCCAGTTGGACGAATGATGAGTGTAACAATTATAACCTTATAAATATATATGTAAGCGAGCAACCCATAATTAGCCAGAACTTCTCTTCGTATATTTCATCCCAACTTCAATAATCCTACTAGTCTGTTACCAAAACCATGGTCAGTCACTAGATGATTAAGATCCTTCAGGTTGCTTAGCAATTAAGCTCCTTGGATCAGACTAATGCAATAAGCACAGTGGTTCCTCGTGATCCTCGAGTCAAACTAGTTTCTCATTGATATCCCCGTGTTACTCGGGGGTCGCCGGTCTGCTAGCGAACAACATTCTATCTATGTAGAACAAAGCATCGTGTTGTCTAGACCCTTAATTGGACAACAAGCATTAGTCATCCCACAGATAGTCAAGCACACATAATATAATAATTAAAATCAATCACAAACTAATGGAAAATATATGAAGGCACATCACATCTCACCAATATCTTACATCTCCCATGCCCAAGGAACTTACTCACACATGAGAGAAGAAAGCATCATCGATACAATTAAATAAAGGGAGTTCTTCTCGATATTACCGTGGATATCCATAATAAGAATAGAAAAGCAATCCAACACAATTCAAGATAGGAAGAAATAATCTCAAACCCTAATCTTGCAAAGTGCAGATCTCTCTTTCAAGTACAAGTAATGGCTATGAGGGTGTGATGGCTAGGAGGTTGAAGATCATAGAGCGAGATGAAGAACATCTTCCCCTTCTTCTCCGGATCTCTTCTTTCTCCTTTATGGATGGGATGGCGGCTGCTGTGTTATGATTTTGCGTATAACCTCTTCATGAAAGTTGTCCCTTTTGACAAGACGGAGGCGGCGACAACTATACGGCCGAAAAAAAATATTCCCGTCGTATAGTTGCTTGTCAAAGCTTCTGTACGCCTCCCTTGATTGCTTCCAAAAAAAGACTTGCTTGTTTTTCTCCTGAATATTGTGTTTCTCTTGGTAAAACCTTCTGTGGATGTTCAGAACCTGAAACATACATTAAAAACCAAGTTTTCTTTGCTACCGAAGTATTAACGTTAGGTAAAGCTAGAAAATGATCAAATCCAGAAGAAAACCATCAATAAAAACCATAAAAAATATGTCAAAACTCACAGCTATCAGTGCCCGACTTCAATTTGGTGCACGTGCTAACTCCTTCCAACCGTTGGTGAGGTACATCTGGCCATATCGGTTAAAAACATCTCTATGGACCACTAGCCAGTCGTGCCACCGGACAACTGCAACATGCCATGGTGGTGCTGTTGCCCGTCTACGATCGACGCAAACTTCTGGGGGAGGTGCAGCCTGTCCCAGTTCATGCCCAAGTGGATGGTCACGGCGAACTGGAACCCATCGAGGTTGATGGCGACGGGCTCGAGCTCGGGTGGCGATGAATATGGTGGAGGCGAACTGCTCTCGCAGTTCCCCCACGTCTTTCTCGATGGCCTCGGCTATGGCAACAGGGCCCGGTGGTCATCCAAGACACCCTCCCCTCTATACAATGCCGCTAGCCATGACTAGCTAGCGTGGTTCATGCGGTGGTGCTGACAACTGGAAGATGGGAGGGAGGGAGGGAGGAGGGTGTGGAAGAATATGGCCTCAGGTGGCTTGTTAAAATGCCAAAACATTGGATGCCGGCATGGAGGCCGAAAATACATTCATGTGGCAGCGGCAGGAGCGCATGCGTCCGACGGCATGACCAGAACAGAAGTCTAGGCGTCAACGGCACGACCAACCTTGGAGCAACATACCTCCCTCCATTGAACTAGTGAAAGAAGGTTGTTGGGTCCCTGCCATGCGGGCCCTTGGTCTACATGGGAGCACATCCGAGGATGTGTCCGCTATCCGCCCTGACGTAAACGTTGCCCAAATTTGGTGCACCGATGGATCAGCTAGACGAGTCAGTCCGGATGGATCACCCCGCTGGAGAGGGCGCGCCCACCGCTCGGGTCCGGTCGGACCGATTTGGACACGGCAGGACCGTTTGGGTGATGCCCTCGGAGAGTGAAGCTAGATCATTGGATGACATTAACTAGCAGTCCTGGCCAAATTCTCCGCTTCCGTTATCAACTTTGCCCCATGAAAGAAGATAGATGGGTTTTGATATATTGCATAATGATTCACCAAAGGGTACACGAATATATATATGGGATACATGAGGGGAGAGGGAAACCCTAACCGGTACAACCGGAATATATGACTCAACACCCCCCGTAGTCAAAACTTGGGAGGCACAATGTTGAGACCGGTTCGAAATTCTTGGAAAACAGTGGTAGGCAATCCTTTGGTAAAGATGTCGGCAAAATGTGAGTTGGTGGGTATATGGACCACTTTGGCCTTGCTAAGAGAAACACGGCCACGAACAAAATGTAAGTCTATCTCGATATGCTTCGTTCGTTGATGTTGCAGAGTTGAAAGGGAAACGGTTGTCACCTAGAGGGGGGTGAATAGGCTTTTAAAATAATAACGGTTTAGGCTCTAATAAATGTAGATTAAAACTAACATTTAATTTATCAAAGCACAAAACCTAAAACCACTAGGTTCACTAAGTGCACCAATAACATATGCTAAGCAAGACAAACAACAAGGTGATAGAAGGATAAAATACTTCAAGCACGATGGCTATCACAATGTAAATTGCATAAGTGAAGGGCTTGGTTGAGAGATAATTGATGGACGCGGAGACGATGACTTTTATTTCTAAGTTCACTTCCAAAGAAGCTACATATCCGTTGAAGAGGTGCGATGGTGCAATTTACTCCGAACGCCACAAATGGCTCACCTTGAGGTGTGGTGGCTCGATGCTCACCCATTGCAACACAAGGCCTCACCCTAAGATGCGAAGGCACACAATGCACCGATGCCACAAAATTCTCACCCTATTCTCCTATGAGCTCACCATAAAGGCCTACTCACGATCCACTATGGCACACTTGAGGGCGGTCACCGAACCCGTACAATGCTTGGGGTAATCTCCACAACTAAATTGTATGGCTCCTAAGAAACACCACAAAGGCCACAAGCTTGAGAAATCTCCACAACAACTGGAGGCCCCAAGAACAATGCCACAATAGGCCACAAGCTTGAGGAATCTCCACAACTCAATTGGAGGCCCCAAGAACTTACCACAACTTCACACAACCGTCTAGAGTTCCAGGAACCCAAGAGTAACAATCCCAAGAGCTTGAACTCGCCGAATCTCAGAGAAGAACTCAAACCTATGCACCAAATGCAAGAAGAAAGTCCTTCACTCTCAAACTACACCAATGCTACAAAAGCTATTAGGGGAATAAGAGAGGAAGAACACAAGAGGAGAACACTAAACTCTCCAAGATCTAGATCCCAAGAATTCCTTCACAAAGAAGGGATTTGGTTTGGTGGGGGTTTTAAATCTAGATCTCCTCTCTCAAATCCCTCAAAAAGATGCAAGAATCATAGGAGGAGGAAGGGGAGAGGGCAAGCTCTTAAAGGTCAACAATGGAGGAGAGAGATAAAACCAAAAACCAAGAAAAGAACTAGTGCCTATGAAGGAGAAGAGGAGCCCCTTTTAAAGGGCTCCCAGATCTGACTGTTTGAGTCAAATCGCGACCCTGGCCGGTACTACCAGTGGGAAGCCGGAACTACCGCTTGCACCTAGCCAATGGTCAAAATACAATGGAACGAAAGGGAGAAAAAAGATCCTATCCGGAACTTCCGTCGGTGCACCGGTACTACCAGCGCGGATAGTACTACCACCTTTACTTTTGACCAAAGTTCCATCAAATAGCAATCATCAAACAGAGAGGATACTGAACCGAAACCAGGATGAGCGAAAGTTAGCCTGGTACATCCCCTGGTACTATCGGCGGCAAAGTGCCCGAGCGGTACGTCCGACGGATCAACGGTACTCCTGCCTAGGACGGTACTACCGCCAAAAGTTCCAGTCAAACTTCCGTTAAATAGAACTCACAAAACAGAGAGGTAACTGAACCACACCTAGGATGAACGAAAGTGGCCCCGATACTTCCCCCGGTATACCGGTGGCAAAAATGCCCTAGCGGTACTACTGGTGGCTTGCCGGAACTACCAGTCAGGAAAAACACTCTAGAACCAAAACTACAATAACTTTCACATCCGAAATATTGGGTATCACCAATGGAGAAAATACCATGAATATATATGTGAGATATCTCCCAAGTTGTGGAGCCGGAAGACCCGCAAGATTAAAAACTAGAATATGATATGCAAGGGAAATCCGTTTTTGATGAACTAGAGCTTGTTATGAAGATAACTACAAGATCTAGATCCTCACATGGACATGATCCAAATAACAACCAAGAAAAGATGATGCGAGAATGCAAAGGTTTGAGCTCTCTCTGAAAGATGTGATCGAGTCACCCACTCAAGAACCCCTCTTGATAGTATGGCTATCTATCCTAAACCTGGTCTCCCAACACTACAAGAGACCGGTAAAATAGAAAACCTATCAAGATCATACCTTTGCCTCGAGCATTCCACTTAAGCTTGATGTAGACCGTCTTGTCCTTCTCAAGATTCTCCCCCATAGTCCATGGGGAAGCCTCTTCTTTGAACTTGTCTTCATCACTCCATGATCACCAAGGATGGCAAGCTTCAAGCATGAGATCTTCTAGAGATGACGCACCTTGAGCTTGCCCTTCATTTCTTGATGATGTCTTGAAGATAGCCATGATGAACTCCATCTTATTCTTCAAGACACTCTTGATCTTCTTTGTTTACATGATTCCAATAGGCACAAAGCTCTTGGACATTGCTTCTTAGTTTTCAACATTGATACCAACACATGGTCCAAGCGATGCCAATGGAAAAACCTAAAAGTGAAACTCAATTTACACATTAGTCCATAGAGATTTTCATTAATTACCAAAACCACACATGGGCGCATATATGCCCATTCAAGAGGGTTTGTCGATAAGTAGGTGGCACTAATGTTGTCACAATAGACATTAATTGCTTTAGTAGCTGGATGATGCAACTCTAGAAGAAGCTACGGATGCCATACAGATTCAGCAACATAGTTAGCCACTTCACGATATTCAGTTTCAGCACTAGAGCGGGACACCGTTTGCTGTCTTTTGGAAGACCAAGACACTAAGTTGGTGCCAAGAAACACGCAGAAACCAGAAGTGGATTTACGTGTATCAGGGCAGTCAGCCCAATCTGCATCAAAATATGCCATGAGTTCAGATGAAGATCCGGTATGAAGCTAAAGGCCGAGATGCGCAGTCCCTTTAGCATAACGCAAGATCCGCTTGCCAAGCTGAAGGTGAGCCTCCTGAGGATCATGCATAAATAAGCAAACTTGCTGGATAGCATAGGATAGATCTGGCCTAGTGAGGGTCAAATATTGGATCGCCCCAACAAGACTTAGATAAAATGAGGGATCAGAATTAGGATGGCCATATTGCCTAGAAAGCTTGCACTTAGTGTCAATTGGTGTAGCAATTTAGCATATCAACCCACTCCATAAGTTCGAGGGCATACTATTGCTGTGAGAGAAACAAACCGTGAGATGTACGATGCACATTAACTCCGAGAAAATGATGTAGAGGACCCAAGTCACTCATGGCAAGCTCAGAGTTGAGATAGGTGATGATCTCGTTAAGTAGAGTGGTGGTGCTGGCTGTAAGTATGATGTCATCGACATACAAGAGGATGTAGGCGGTGGCGGTGGCCAACCGAAATATGAATAATGAGGAGTCAATTTTGGAGGACACAAAGCCGAGTGAATGAATATATGTAGTGAATCGAAGAAACCAAGTACGCGGCGCCTGTTTGAGTCCATAGAGAGATTTATTGAGCTTGCAAACATGAGTGGGGTGAATAGCATCAACAAAATTAGCTGGCTAAGAGCAGTAAACTGTCTTCGAGAGTTCACCATGTAAAAATGCATTTTTGACGTCCAACTGATGAATAGGCCACGACCGAGAAGTTGCAATGTTGAAAACCACTCGAACTATGGCAGGCTTTACTACATGACTGAAGGATTCGCCATAATCAACACCTTCTTGTTGAGTAAAACCACGAAGGACCCAACAAGCTTTATATCGCGCCAAGGATCCGTCTAGATGCAGTTTGTGCCGAAAAATCAATTTTCCGCTCACAACATTGACACATGTAGGACAAGGAACTAAATGCCAAGTATCATTCCAAATTAGAGCATCAAATTCATCATGCATAGCGTTGTGCCAACGATTGTCTTTAAGTGATGCACGGTAGGAGGAAGGAATTGGTGACAGTGAGGTAGAGACAGATAAATTAAATTGCTTTTTAGGCATGGAAAAACCAGATTTAGCGTGAGTGTCCATCTTGTGTGCATTATCGGGTAGAGCGACCGGAATCGAGCGGAGAGGTAGGGTCGGCATGGAAGACACCAAGGGGTGGATGGGAGTTGCGGCTGGCAGGGGCGATGTAGGAGGTCATGCCGGGGTGGCTGCCGTGATAGGAGAAACGACCGAGGTGGCTATTACGGCAGGAAAATCGACTGAAGCGGCTACCACTAAAGGAAAACCCGCCGAAGCAGCTGCCGCGGCAGGAAAACTAGGCGATTTGGCTATCGCGGTGGGATGCAAGGTGTGCGGGGATGGTGATGATGGTGGCAGTGATTGAGCGCATGGGTCGAGAGGGATGGCGGGGGGATCTTCTGCGAGGCAGGATGAAGTGGTGGTGGATGTTCCATCATTGTAGGGAAAACAAGTTTTGTCGAACACGACGTGGCGGGAGATGATAATTTTGCGCGTGGTCAAATCAAAGCAATGATACCCTTTATGTTCCCATGGATAACTTAGAAGGACACACAGTGTAGAACATGGTGAAAATTTGTGGTCGATAGAGTGGGAAAGATTAGGGAAACAAAAGCAGCCAAAGGTACGCAAGTGATCATATGTGGGATAAACATCATACAATAAGAAGTATGGGGTAAAATTACCAATGGTGCGTGATGGTCGGATGTTGAGAAGGTGGTTGGCTGTATGAAGGGCTTCAAACCAAAAGGACGGTGGTAATCTGGCTTGGAAGAGAAGAGTGCGAATGACTTCGAAGTATGGTGGTGAGAAATTCACCACCGTTGTGACATTGCGGGCAACGAATTGTGGTGTGAAATTGTCTGGTGACAAAGAAGAAGAAAGGAATCAGTGTGTCATAACTATTAGATTTTTGTCGAATGGGAAAACCCAAGTAAAATGAGAGAAATTGTCTAAGACCAAGAGATAATATTTATAACCATAACAACTAATAACAAGTGATGTCCATAGATCACAGTGAATAAGATCAAAAGGAGAGGAGGCATGAGAGTGGTAGACGTAAAAAGGTAGCCAAGTATGTTTTCCTAATTGACAAGCATCACATAAGGTTTGAGAGGCTACACTTTTATTACAAGTAGATAGAAAGTCTAATGGAAAAAGCGACAAAGCGGAGGAGCTGGGGTGGCCGAGCCGGCAATGCTAGAAGTCACTGGTGATGGCAAAAGCGGTGGTGGTGGAGGCGCCATTGTCGCTGAAGAAGGGGTATAAGTCATCGGAGCTATTGGAACGCATGAGAACCCTCTTGGAGAAGATCCTTCAAATAAAACCAAAAGGATCAAATTCAATTTTGCAATTGTTTTCATGAACAAATTTATTGATGCTATAGAGATTTTGGATTATGGACAGGGATACAAGAACATCGTTGAGAATGAAGGGTCGGGAAGTGAGGTGAGTAGTACCGGTGGCAACAACAAGAAGACAAGAACCATTACCAATGACTATATGGTGAGGATTGAGATCTGAAGGGGAATGAGACGAGGCTAACATACCTTGGTTGCTGGTGACATGTGATGTAGCGCCAGAATCCATGATCCAGTTCACGCCCGTGGGGAAGGCAGCACCATAGCTGGGTGCACTCTGGTGGAGGGCATTGTAGTCCCATGATGGTGTCGGTGGATGTGTGGGCGCATAGGGAGCAATCGACGAGTACATCATTGGGTAGGCTTGAGTGGGCGCACCTAGACAAGAACCAAGGACACCAGACGAGTTTGGAGGGATCCATGCAGAGCAAGGAGGGAACGGCATCCCCATGGGCGCAAATTTAGTAGCTACGCCAGGGTTGTTGGCTGCCGCCGTGCCCAGCGAAAGAATCAAGGTGACCACGCCCTCCATGGACATCATTGCCAATAGAGGATCCATGACCGCCATGACCGCCGTTGTTCGGTGAAGAAGATGCACCGTGCCTGCCTTGGTTGGAAGTGCCTTGTCCGCCTTATTGGAACCCAGGGATCAGGGTTTTGCCTTTGTAATTAGGACTGACACCCAAAGGCTGAGAGGAGCCACTATTGCTGCTAGGGGCGCCACGCCCGCCAGTGTGTATGTCCATGGCTTGGGTATCGGCTTGCTATTTTGGGGCTTCGGCCGAGACTTCTGCGAGTTGGAGATGGGAGCATGCATCCGAGAACAAGGGCACGACAATTATGAGGATTTCAGCCTCGAGGTTGTACTTGTCTCCGAGGCCATCGATGATCTGAAGGGTGAGGTCGTTGATGGCCTGCAAGGGCACAAGTTTGTCAGAGAATGTTTTCTCAGAAGTATTAATTCTTGTTTTTATATTGATCCCAATGAGGATCCTAGGAAAGTGTTTTTATGCGGTGTTTCTGTCGCACCCAAGGTGTCACAAGTCTTGAGTGAATTCACTACAAATGTTGATGGTGGAAGTGGTTAATAAAAGATAGAGGAACTTGCTTAGGAAATAAGTTAATTGCATAAAAGTAAAGATGTGGAAGATGTGTAAAGGTCCTACAAATGAGAAGTTAGGCGTGGAGAGAATCAGTTCATGGTGATTATAAAAGTGCCAAATGGAATAAGCAGAATAAGTGATAATGATAATTCTTATTTATAAGTGAGTAGGCAAGCAATCCATATACCGACTAGGAGTCCTCATGGCCAATTATTTCTAATCTCAATGATCCATCTGCCTATTACTACGACCATGGTCAGCGCATTAATTAAGGTCTTTAAACCAGATCAAGGCTTTAATCTTGGTGATTCCTTGTTGTCCTTGAGTAACGCTAGCTCTTCTTTGATATCGGCCGTGTCACTCGAGGGTCACCGAATTACTAGCATACAATTTTATACCTATGAGATCTTTGGATCATGTTACCTGGGCCCTTAAATTAGATAACAAGC
Organism: Avena insularis; assembly: GCA_023614405.1. Lineage (NCBI taxonomy): Eukaryota > Viridiplantae > Streptophyta > Magnoliopsida > Poales > Poaceae > Avena > Avena insularis. The sequence goes on along the minus strand of CM042686.1, from coordinate 44,600,974 downwards.
ATTAGGCAAATATAGATATTCATTCTCACTGTTTAAATAAACATTGTAACAATCACAAATGGATGAAAACAAAATAGGCACATCATATATCACCAATCCCCTACATCTCCCTCGCCTATGGGGATTTACTCAAACATGAGAGGTAGATAGATCAAAGGCATAATTGTATTGCAAATAGAAATCATCTAAAAGTTATTGTAGCAAACCACAATAGCAATTTAAAGATCTATTCAAATACAAACCAAAGGTAGATCAAAGTATCAAACCCTAATCTTACAAGTGCCAATCTCTCTCTTTCTCTAAGTAATGATGGGATGATGGTGGAATGTGTGGTTTTGAGGTTGAAGATCATCGGAGAACGAGGGGAAGTTCTTCTCCTCTTTCAGATCTGATCTCTCCCTCCAGATGACTTGCGGCGGCTGTAACTTATGTTATGTGGTTCTTCTTGTGTCTCCTCTTTTACGAAAGTTGCTTGTATTGATATAGGGAACGCACTGGTGGGTAGTACGGGCGAATAATATGGGCGTGCCCTAACCGTACCATTGGTTGTTATGCGTGCTGACGCCTCCAATGAAAATGGATTCAATTGGGGATTTGCTTATTCTGGTGTAATTATCCCATAAAAGCTATTAGATCTTCAATAAATATTCATTGCCTCATAACCATCACAAGAAAACAAAGATTCGCTAATTGCGACATTAACGTTAGTGAAAAGGGGAATCTGCAGGGAAATCCAGCAATAAACAAGAGGAAAATCAATGGTAAAAAGTGATGAAATTTGGACCTATCAACATCCCCAAGCTTAGCGGTTACTCGCCCTTAAGTGACAAAGCTATAATAAATAATAGCAAAGAATTGAATCAAGATAAAGACTTACAAGTTCGAGGTTGCATCATATTACATCGTCCCAAATCCTACAACGTTGAACATGAGCACAATATATCTGAACAGTTGCACTTAAGCTTGATCCCTAAACGCAAGTAATTCACTAGCGAATAGTTCTTGTGACTCAAATGAGATTGTTAAAAATTTGGTGAAGCTTTACAAATCATTTTCTTTCAGCGCCTCTCTTGTTATGAGAGTAAAAATGTCTTTAAGCCATGTTGCTCGAATCAAAATTAAGGGTGCACATGTAGATGTCAAAAGAAGGATAACCTTAGAGCTTTTTCATTAATCACCCACTTTGATAATCGCGGCTATCAAATAACTCATCTTTTCCTTAATTATCAGGAACTCTAATTGCACATTTTAGGTAGTGAGGTGATGCCAAGAATCAAAAGGTATCGAAAGTATTTCAGCTCATATTTTGACAACAGGTCTTTTCTTTTTCCTTCTCAAGGATGTTTTCTTTTTTCCTTCTCAAGAATCAACGAACATTTCTTTTGTAAAATCCTACACAACCTATTGGGAATACCAATAATTTTTCCCATATAGCGACACATATGCCACTCATGCCATCAACTCATAGCCGAAATCCGGGGTTATACCATAGATCGTTCAAAAGCTAGCGGAGTTGTTGGCATCCCAAAGGTGTGTATTTGAAACAAAGTAATTTTGCTCTTCTCTTTTTCTTTCCCCTTTTTTTATAGCAAATCAATACAAATTTTGGCATCTCCCTCTCCTACTCTAAAAAGGTTGTTCCATCAAGTAATTATTTTCCAGAAGGTATCATCAAGTCAACGATCAGTATGTGGGGTTGAGCACTACTAAGGTTAAGCCCTTAAGACAAAAATATGACACCAAATTTGTTCTTGACACTTTCTCTTGTTCTAAAAAGTTTGGAATAAAATCTCAAGAGTTGTTTTTCAGACTGATTTTAATTGTCGAAAGTCTTAACCAAAGAGGTGACAAAAGCCTTTGAGCTCAAACTCTAAAAGATAACGAACTAAGCATGGAATCAAATCAAGTGCAACTGAACAGACATAAAATGTTCATGAATAAGCTGACAAGAAGAGGGAAATAGGAATGTGGTACCTCCTCTTACTCGTTCGTCTTTTACTTGAGTCAACTCATTGCGTTCGTCCCATAGCTCGATCACTAGAAATGAGTAACCTGCAAAAAGAATCAACAAGATCTGAGAGAAATTTGCACAAAATAATGCTAGAGAATAGTCTAATATTTTTGGGTTTTCATTTATCAAATGCAAAACTGAAAGTAGACATGCATTGAAACAGAAGCAAATAAATAAAAAGAAGAAAGAAAAATATGATGCCAAGAGGTGAGAGGATTTTAACCTTCCCAAGCTTAGGCCTTTGCCTAACTGTAATCAGTTGTCGCTACCGTATGGTGGCGACTGCTAATACGGGAAGTTCGGGTAGCAGTTTGGAAAATCGGTCATAAAAGATGTGAAATCTTGAGTGAGATTGACCATGTGGGCATCCGCATCATGCAACGTGTTCTCTATGTTGTCAATGCGATGCAGCACCTGGTCAAAATTGCTCCTCTGGACATAGTTGAATCCCGGCTGTGGTGGAGGCATACCTTGTTGTTGATGTTGGTGGTAAGGCTGTTGGTGGTGGTGGTGCTGGCCAAAATTGTCCCATCCTACGCCGTGCCAGCCTCCTCCTTCTTCATCTTGCTGTTGTTGGCCAGCTATTGCGTCTTCCCAGTTGGGGTGGCCACCTGGTGGTGCAGTCCTTCCTTCTCAGTAAGGACCCAACTCTGTTTACCTGGCAAACCAAAAGCTTAGACAAAAGGAAGCAAGATTTGGTGGAGATCACTGTTAGGAGCAAAATAAAATTGGTAAGCACGGAGGGAATGCTCTAGCCTATAGACACCCATGAACTTGGTGCTAGCCATATGGATGTCATCCAGGTCCTTACTGCTAGGTATAGCTCTTTCCTATGGTAGGACAAATTCGTTTGCGTAGGCAATCAGTGTGATCAACCCACCACAATGAATGTCCCCCACGGAAGCTGACCTTTGGTGGCGAAAGTGCTAGATGAGCATAAAGGGAATATGCCCAAGAGGCAATAATAAAGTGGTTATTATCTTATTCCTTGTTTATGATAAATGTTTATTTTGCATGCTATAATTGTATTAATTTGGAAACGTTAATACATGTGTGTTTAATAAACAAAAGGAAAGTTCCTAGTTATGCCTCTCTTATAAACTAGCTCGTTGATTAACAAGATGATCAAGGTTTCCTGATCATGGACATTGGATGCCGTTAATAACGAGGTCACAACATTGGTGGAATGATGTGATGAACATTCATCCGAAGTATAGCATTACGATCAGAGTCATTATGTTTATATTGCTATAACATCATACGAAGTAATCTTAGTCCTTAGACCATGAGATCATGTTAATTGCTAACACCGGAAGAGTATCTTGATAACATCAAACGTCACACCGTAACAGGGTGACTATAAAGGTGGGTTCGATTACTCTGAAGGTGTTATGTTGAGGCTCATGGATCAAGAGTGGGATTTGTCCATCCCGATGACGGATAGATATACTCTGGGCCCTCTCGGTGATATCACATTGAAATAGCTTGCAAGCAACTGATGTGATCACTAGAATGTTATATCACGGGAACGAGAAAAGAGTGCACGTCGGTAACGAGATCAAACTAGGTATTTGGATACCGATGATCGAATCTTGGACATGTAATATATCGCGAGACAAAGGGATTTAGTTACGACGTTAAAGGTTCACGATCACAAGAGTCATCGTTGAATATGTGGGAGTCGAGACGGATCTCGAGTCCATTGCTGATTATTGATCGGAAAGGGGTCTCGATTATGTCTACATTATTCATGAACCGTAGGGTGACACACTTAAGGGATACCGACACCATTTGGAGCAAATATGTTTTAGATAAAGATTTAAGAAAGTGCTGGAATCATTTCGATGGAAACCAGAATTGTTTCGGGTGAAATTGCAGAAACTGGTTCTGCATGTGATATTGAAATGTTGCAGGGGGTTTTATGTGAATGTTTGTTAATTAATGTAATTGACAAAATTCTGAATAAAATAAATAAAAGTGTTTTATTTAATGAGAATTTGCATTAAATTTGGTGGAAATTTAATGGAGGTGAGTGGAATTTTGAGTGGGTGGCTAATTATGTGAGTGGGAGCTCCACCCACATGAATGTGGAAGAGGTGGGGGCACCTCCCTTGGCCGTCGGCCATGGTGAGGGGTTGCCCCCTCTCCCTATAAAAGGCCCCCCACTCCCTCCTCTCATCTTACACCACCTCCTCGTGAAGGTTCTCTTCTCCCTCTAGTTATTCCCCATGGTCTCGGATTAGCGAGATACATGTTCCCGGTTGCTTTATCTGGAAAGGAGTTGCTGCTTCCGCTGCATCGCTGGAGCGAGGAGGCGGAGGTTGTTCGGTGGACCGAACATGTGTACGATCACGGATGCACCGCTACTTTGCGGTGTTGGACTTGATGGTGCTGGACCTGATGGTGCTGGAGCTGCTGGACCTAAAGGACTTCATCACGATCTTGAGATCGGCAAGTGTACGACTACATCATCCATGAGTTCCAACTCGTTAACAAAGCTTTGTTGTCTTTGAGGGTAAGTTCTCCATGGATGTATATCCACCCGTTGCTTGTATCTAGTAGATAGATCTTGGCGTATAGTTCCCATCATAGGATTTTTTTTGTTTTCTATGCTGCGAACCCAACAGTGGTATCAGAGCCTGATCTATGCGTAGGTGCTTTGCACGGGTAGTACACATATGTTTATATGTGGGCGATGATGATCATGTTATTTCATCTTCTATGTATTTTGGATATTGGTGGCATAGTGGGATGAAGCGGCCCGGACCAACCTTACATGTCATCGTACATGAGACCGGTTCCACGACTGACATGCAACTAGTTTTGCATAAGTGGCTGGCGGGTGTCTGTCTCTCCTACTATAGTCAATATCTGATTTACAACGAGTTGCTAATAACTTGGTTATCCTCGTTGTGATTCATGTTCGTAGGTAAGACCGGTTCTATCTCCGAAAGCCCTAAGCCACGTAAAACTTGCAATTGATAAATTAGAGGCGTCTAGTTTAGATCGTTGTTGGGCTAGTGTCTTGATATGGTATTGTTGTAAGTAGATGTATGATAGATACTCTTACAACACACTTAACGTGTAAGTTCCATAGACCTTGGCCTTACACACAAAGGAATGATAGAGATCATACCACGATGCAAATGATAGAGATCAAATGCATGGACCATATCATGTCACTTTACACATTAGATGTTTGAATCTTATATTGCTAGTTTGGCGCTTTTAGTAGCATTATAAGATGATCCCTCATTTAAATATCAAGATAAAGTGTGTTCTTCCTTAAGTATGCACTGTTTTATGGATCGTGTTTCGAGACATCACGTGATGATCGGGTGTACTCAACTCTACGCTTTCATACAACGGGTGTAAGACAGTTTTACACACACGAATACTAAGGTTCTTACTTGGCGAGCCTAGCATGTACATACATGGCCTCGGAACACGGACCGAAAGGTTAAGCATGAGTCATATAGTTGATGTGATGACCATATTGATGCTCGCCTTTGAAGCTACACCTACTCACGTGATGATCGGACTTGGTGTAGTGGATTTGGTTCATGTAATCACAAAAAGGCACGAGGGATGTCGTTTTTGAGTGGGAGTTCATTTCTAATTTGGATTAGTCGAACTCAATTTGTCATAAACTAAACCGAAGTGAATTTGCATAATTTGTTGTAGTCATTGGCATCTGGTCACTACCTTATATTTAGTTTTAATTGAGATAATAGAACTATAGAATTCTGGATATTTACTTTACGAACTGGTATCGTATTGTTTTGAATGTCAGTTTAAAGTTTAGAAGTCCTATTGCAAACTTTCAGCAAACTCTATTTACTCCATGAAGTTTAATAAGTAGTATTAAATAAAGAGTAAGAATTCCAATGTTAGTATCTAAAGTATCATGTTTGCCTCCATGATTATTGATATTCAAAAATTGTTTTAATATCAAGGTTATCTAGGAGCTGAAAGAATTGTTTCAGGAACCATCATGTGTGGAAGATATTATGATATCTGAAACAATGTTTTTGGTTGCATTATGATAGAGTATAATTTAGCAAAATACATGTTCTCATATTGTATGAGAATTTGTGAAGGATGGAGATGCTAGGCATCTGGATCTCCCAAAAAGGTGTTGGGAACTAACATTATACTCGCGATTCTTCCTTATAGGCTATAGTAGCTTGATCATGAAAGTTGTCATGATAAGGATGAATAGAAGATGTAAGTAAAATGTTTACTACACTAATAGATTACTAAAGAATGGATTTTTTGAAAGAACACCAAACATTTGATGATGGTGATCCACTTCCAAGTGCAAGTCCAAAGGTATTAGTATTTGACTATATACGCTTTGTACTATGTGTCATGTGAATGACACCACTATTGATGTTGATAGATTCTTTTAAAAGAAAAGGAATTGTTGAAAGAGAATCTATAAAATATTTGGCAGAAAAGAAAAGGTTGGAGATGTCCAACTTAGGTATATAGAAGATATACATGTTATGGTTGTATTCCTTGCTTGTTAAACAATGTGGTTCTGAGGTATTGGATACCTGTATTGGATACCGAATTGGTTGGTGTGAAGTGTCATACAGAACAACACAATTCATGAACTGCAATGGCCTAAGTAACTAGCAAAAGAATAAGTGATGATGTTTATCGAAAACAAATAAAGTGTTATTGTGTTTTTCGTTGTCGTCAAACCTAGCCTTCAAGATTTTTTTTAATAATTTTTATTTTGTTCCGGTATTATGAGAACAATGGTTGTTCAAATAATTACTGTATTCCATAAAGGATGGATGAACTTTTACAAGTCTAGTTGGAGAAATCACATCCATAAACATTATTGCTAAAATGTCGTAAGACAAATGATTGGAAGATCACTTATGAAGTGACATCGCTGTTTGAATTATAATGGAAAGTAAACATGAAGAAACTCCATCTTGATGGATTTTTGGAGTCTTTTGATTTTGATCAATTGATGCTTGTGAAACTTCCCTCGAGATAATTGAAACTCCGTCCATAGGCCAAAGAGGAACGGATGACTAACTTATTGGATATTATGCATGTTGATGTATATAGTCCATTATGTGTAGCCATATGCGATGGATCTTTTTGCTTCATATGCTTTCTCCGGAAATTTGAGTGAATATATTTATATATTTACTTAATAAGGAAGAAGTATGAAACATTTGAAAATTGTTCAAAGACTTTCAAGATGAAGTGAAAAATCATTGTAACAAGAAAATAAAAGAGTTTATGATTTGATCATAAAGGAAGATATTTGAGTTACAGGTTTAGCAAAACACCTAAGATTTCAGGAATTGTTCCATGAATTTGCATTTCCCGATAAACCACAGGAGTATGGTATGTTCGAGAGATCAAATCAAACCTTGTTTGACATGGTAAGATCAAAGGTGTCATTTATAAAACTGCCATTATGTTTTAAAGATTAAAGCTTTAGAGATTGCCGCTTTTACACTGAAAAGAGCACCATCGTGATCCGTTGAAATGACACCATATGAGTTATGGTTTGGGATAAAACCCGAATTGTCTTTTCTTAAATTTTGGTATGCTATGCATAAGTAGAATGTTTACAACCAAAGTCGGATAAGCACGTCTTTGTAGGTTATCCCAAATAATTTGTTGGGAATTCCTCCATAACACCGAGGATAAAAGAGTTTGTCGCTTGGAACATCAAGTTTCTTGAGAAGGAATTTTTCGTGAAAAGTTAAGTGGGAGGACAATAGAACTTTGATAAGGTTGTTGAACCTTAGCTATATGTGCTGAGTAGAGCAGCGCTGGAAAGTGTCCCGGTGGCGGCCACAATGCTCATGGCTCCCGTGATTACAAAGGGTGTAATCTTGGAGATTAGAGTTCTTATTGAACCATGTGGGTCGGTAAGAATCAAATAGTAATATTTGAAACAGAAGTCGTTATTGTTTTGACAATGATGAACCGACTGCATGCAAAGAAGTGATGATGGGCCCTGACTCCATAAAATGACTAGAAGTCATAGAATCCGTGATAGTATCCATACACGAGAAATCAAGTTTCTGAACTTGGAAGACCCACCGGAAAGGCGTGAAGCCTATCGGTCGTGTTTGGATCTATAAAGAAATAAACATGGATGTTTAACATCTTTGAAATAGTCGACATGTTGGAAAGAAGTTTACGGCAATGTTCAAGGAGTTGACTATGACAAGATTTGATCTTTCATAGCGATATTTAGTCTTGACGGATTAATGTAGCAACCACTACATATAATTTGGTATATGGTAGTTGAATAAACAAAACAAGGTTCTTCTAATAGAATGGTTACCTAGGACGTGTACATCACACAGTCCGAAGGGTTTTGTTAATTCAAAGGGTGCTAAAAGGGCATGCAAACTTCAATAGTTGAAGTGAGCATAGCGGAGTTGGAATCTTCACCATGATGAAAATGTTAAAGGAGTTTAAATTCATCGGAGATGATGAAGATGCTTGCATTTGCAAGAAATTAAGTGGGAGCACTGAGACATATTTCTAATACATTATGTAGAGGACATGGTGTTGATTGGAAATGATGTATCTTGTATTGACATAAGTTAAGAATTTCATTAAAATAGGATTTCGATGAAAGACTTGGGCAAAACCGGAATATTTGGCATCAATGTCTATATGGATAGATTGAGGCGCTAATATGGTTATGCCATACATACATATATGAGATATTGAAAGGGTTCAATATGGAAACAACAAGATAGGTTCTTGCTGCATGGAAAGGATTGTATCAAGATTCAAGTGTTTCAACACTTGGTGAGTAAAATCACATGAATATTTTGATCGATTATACCGTGATATGTATATATCCAGGTATGTCCTATGCTCTAAATTTTATGAGCACATACCAGAATGATTCATAAGATGATCATTGGACGATAGTAAAGATATTCTTATGAGCTTTGGAAGAACTAAGAATATATTATTTATATAGTGGTGACAAATAGTTCATTGTAAATTGTTACATTGATACTAGTTTTGTCACAAAAATTAAGTTTATCTCAATTTAAACTATGGGTGGCACAATGTAATGGAAAGGAAGTTCCATAACGGATTTGGTTGAGTACCAAAGTTAAAACATTGTGACAGATACTACAACAAAAGACTAAGTATATGACTGCTATTGTAGTAGCAAATGAGGGCATTTGCGTCAAGTAGTTTGTTATCAAACTAGGTGTGGTTCATAGCGGGCTAATACTATGAAGATATATTGTTTGACAATTGTATCAACATGATTTAATCCCAAGGAACTAAAGGTCTCACCAAAGGACCAAATTTATACAATGCCATCTCATTGGAGAATGAGTAATGTGTAGAGACGCAAGGAAATGCAAATACACACGGACCTGGAAGTGTCAGATCCGAAGATTATGTTTACCACTAGCAATAGTGTCTATACAACACCAGAAAGCCATAGGTGTTGAATGCACAAGTTTTTAACTAGATTATTGACTCTAGTGCAAGTGGGAGACTGTTGGAGATATGCCCAAGAGGCAATAATAAAGTGGTTATTATTATATCTTTATGTTTATGATAAATGTTTACATCCCATGCTATAATTGTATTAACCGGAAACATTAATACTTGTGTGTTTTGTAAACATAAAAGAGTCCCTAGTAAGCCTCTTGTTAAACTAGCTTGTTGATTAATGGATGATCATGGTTTCCTGATCATGGACATTGGATGTCGTTAATAACAAGATCATATCATTAGGAGAATGATGTGATGGACACACACCCATAGTAAGCGTAGCATAAGATCAAGTCATTAAGTTCGTATTGCTATAAGCTTTCAAATGCATAGTAACCTAATCCTTCGACCATGAGGTTATGTTAATCACCATCACCGGATGGGTACTTTGATGACATCAAACACCGTAGAATCGGGTGGTTATAAAGGTGTCATTGGGTATTCGAAAGTATGTGTTGAAGCGCATGGACCAAGATTGGGATTTGTCCATCCATATGGGATAGATATGCTCTGGCCCTCGGTGGGATGTCATCTAGTTAGCTTGCAAGCATGTGACTAGGTCACAAGGGATGACATAACATGGAGCAGTAAAGAGTACTTATCGAGAACGAGGTAGAACTAGGTATGGAGATACTGACGATCAAACCTCGGATAAGTAGAGTATCGCGTGACAAAGGAATTGGTTTCGCATGTTAAATGGTTCTCGATCACAAAGTCATCATTGAGTATGTGGGAGCTGTTATGGATCTCGGATCCGCTAATGGTTATTGATCGGAGATGTGTCTCCATCATGTCTACATGTTCACGAACCGTAGGGTGACACACTTAAGGTTCGAAGTTGTTTTAAGTAGATATGGAATGTGCGTTGGAGACCGAATGTTGTTCGGAGTCTCGGATTGGATCCGGGACATCACGAGGAGATCCAAAATTGTCCGGAGAATGAGATTCATATATTGGGGATCATTTTCTAAGTTAGAAAATGTTTCGGAGTATTTGTATGGGGATTCTAGAAGGTTTCGGAATGTTCCGGAAGGTTCTAGAAGATTTCTTGGAGTTTGCTTGAAAACCAAGAAAGGATCAAGGAATCCTTGTAGGGCAAGACAAGGAGTCGTGGGGGAGGAGGACTCCTCCCCCTTCCCAATCCGCCGGACAAGGAGGGAGGGGAGTCCTACTCCCCCTCCCATGGCGCCTCCCTCCTTTAAATAGAGGGGTGGGGGCACCACCCCCTTGCCCCCGACACATCAAACCCTAGCTGCCGCCTCTCTCCTCCTCCTTCTCTCTGCTCAGGCTTAGGCGAAGCCCTGCAGAATTCTCTACTCCACCACCACCACCACGCCGTCGTGCTGCTGGGATTCCATGGAGAGATCTACTACCTCCATTTGCTCATGGAACGGGAGAGGAAGGTGCCGACTCCTTGCGTGTGACCGACTATGGAAGCGCTGCCGGAACACGGCGCCGGAAGGATCGTCTACTCGATCTTGAGATCGGCAAGTGATCGACTACATCAACCACGAGATCCGATCTCGTAACGCTTTCGGGTCTACAAGGGTTAGTACAGATCTATCTCGTTGCACATGTCTAATAGACTAGATCTTGGCTTTTATCTAGATTAGATCTGGGTTTTGTTCGTTCTTGCGGTAGAAATTTTTTGTTTTCCATGCTACGAACCCATCAAACTGCTCAGTGCCTCAGCAAAAGAATTATAAATAGCCTTATCTAGTTCGTAATGAACTCAGTTAGGGTAAGGAATTTTCTTTTTGGTAGGTATTACCTTTTCTTTTACCTTTTTCACTGGTTCAACACTCTTTTTATTTTTCCTTGCAGTTGATTTTTTGCTCATTGGCACGTTCTTCACGCGGGACATCAACTTGCTCTTCTTGCTCCTTTTTAGATCGGCATCTTCCCTTGAATCGATAGTCTCAGCATCTGAATCATATGATTTGTGCTTATCCCCCACTTCCTCTTCTTCTTGAGTGCTGGAAGCTTTATTTTCCCTTTTCTGGGCTTCATAATCAATATCATCCTGGGGGTCTACTAGATCATCTTCTCCTTGACTCATCTCCTGAGTCTCTCTTGCTTTTCAAGCTTGCTATTCTTGATACCAAGGTGGCCCTTGTGGTTCCTGAGTTTCTATACCACGCCTAGTAACAATGTTAGTAGAAATATTATTGAAATTTCCTTGGTTCAAAATCAAAGTTTGTATTTTGTTTATCTGCTCACACTGGGTTTTAACCATACTTAGATATCTATCTAAATGTTTCGTGGCTTGACCCAGGTTATTAAAAACTTCTGTTAGGTCTCTTATATTCTTTTCTTGTGTCATAAGTCGTTTATAATTTTTCTCACGGAATTGATTTTGTTGATATTTAAACTTTTGCATTACAATATTTAAATCATCTTATATTACATAAGTTTGAAGAATGTCAACTTTGTTTTCTCTCACAAGTTCTGAAGTTATACCTTTTTCTTCCATGGACTTTTTGACTTCGGATATAAGATCTTATGGTATGTGAATCATACCTTTTTGTGGTACAATATCCTCAACTAGATTGTATTGTTCGTCATTAAAGGATCTTACCTCAAAAAGCTTAACATATTTTGACAGTGTCAAGTTACATATTTCTCCTCCTACAGATAGATCAATCATATCTTTTGTTTCATCATTAAGCCCATTATAAAAATATTGGATAACTAAACTCTCATGAAAACCATGATTTGGGACTTTTATAATCATTGCATAGTATCTATTCCATGCTTGATAAAAGGTTTCTCCAATTGTTTGCAAAATTTTTGTTATGCTTCGTTTTATCTGCATGATTTTAGTAAATGAACAATATTTATGCATGAATTATTGGATGCAATCCTCCTAGCTTTTTATAGTATGATTAGGTAGTGACCAAGCTAAAGCATTATCTTTCAAAGATCAGCGAAAGAGTTTAAGAAGTATAAACTCTATTGGCAGACTTGCTGGTTTAAGAGTGACACAAAGGTCGTATACCTTTGTTAAGTGGTCACTAGGGTCTTCCTTTTCTTTCCGTACGAATTCATTTTCTTTCATCATATACATTAGCTCAGGATATATTTCAAATTCCTGGCCCTCTAGTTCAGGATAAAGAATAGGCATTTTCCTCAAGTGCCTAGATGGATTCCCATACTCTCCCAAAGGTAGCTCAAGTTCGGCTCCTCGGGTGATGGTCAAATTAGCCATCAATGGAATCAAGCTGTTCACGTCTAAAGTATGCGAATTACTAAATCTTTTAATAAATTCTAATCGTCTCTTGATCGGACCACGATCAATATATGGAGGTAAATAGGTTTTTCCTGACCGAGTGGTACCTCTGTCTTCAACGAAGATCATGAATGGTATCAATGATTGCTATTGTCAAGAAACAACACTTAGCGCTTAGCTCCCCGATAACGGCGCCAGAAAATATCTTGATGGCCTGCAAGCGCACAGGTTCGTCAGAGAATGTTTTCACGGAAGTATTAATTCCAGTTTTTATATCGACCCCAACGAGGAGCCTAGGAAAGTGTTTTATGCAGTGTTTCTGTCGCACCCAAGGTGTCACAAGTCTTGAGTGAATTGACTGCAAATGTTGATGGTGGAAGTGGTTAATAAAAGATAGAGTAACTGTAGGGGTTCGTAGCATGGAAAACAAAATTTTCTATCGCATACAAACAAACAAGCCAAGATCTATCTACTAGATTGTAGCAACGAGTCGATAGAGGAACTCACCCTCGAAGATTCCAAAGCGGTTAACGAGAGCAGATTCTCGTGGGTGATGTAGTCGTACTCTTTCCGATCTCAAGATCGCGTAGACGATCCTTCCGGCGCCACGTTCCGGCAGCGCTCCCGCAGTCGGTCACACGTTCGGTACTCGACGAAGACCTTCCTCTCCCTTGTTCCAGCAGGCAGCGGAGGTTGTAGCACTCTCCTCGCGATTCCGGCTGACTGCGTGGTAGGAAGTAGAGGGAAATCATGAGGGCTTCGCCTTAAGCAGGTGCAGTATGGTGGAGGTTATTCGAGTGGATTTTTGTGTTTTTTTAATTAGACACACAAATTAGAAGGATATAAACAAATTAGAAGGCTCTAAACCGCTGGATAAAGAAATTATAAGCTATAAACCAACACGGCTCTAAACCGGAGATTAGAGGTGGAAACTTGTGTGTCCTAGGAGGGGAGCCCTGCCCCTCCTTATATAGGTGGGAGGGCCGGCCAAGGGAGTGGAGTCCCTCCCCAACTCGGCCTTGAGGTGGGGCGCCGGCTTGGGGAGGAGGAATCCCTCCCCAACTCGGTTTCCACTTCTCCTCCTCTTTCCACTTTCCAAAACTTGCCGTTTGACTTTCAAACTAGCCGTTTGACTTTTCAATTTAGGATTTAAATAAACCCTTTATTTTGGACAGCGAACACACTTAGTACATGATGCAATCATTCCAAATTGCAATGACACATTCATGTACCCTTTCCCTCCGGTGCCGGACATTCCGGGACCTTCTAGAATGTTCCGATGAAAACACGGAACCATTCCCCAACTCGAAATGGGACTTTCCTTATATGAATCTTATTCTCGGACCATTCCGGATCACCTCGTGATATCCGGATCCCATCCGAGACTCCGAACAACATTCGGTCTCTTTCTCATAATACCATAACTACTCAAACAACGTCGAATCCTTAAGTGTGTCTCCCTACGGTTCGTGAATTATGCGGACATGATCGAGACACTTCTCCGATCAATAACCAATAGAGGAATCTGGAAATTCATATGGCTCCCACATATTTCTACGATTACTTTGCGATCGAATGAACCACTTACATACGATACCAATTTCCCTTTGTCTCACGATATGTTACTTATCCAAGGTTATGATCGTCGGTATCTGCATACCTAGTTCAACCTCGTTACTGATAAGTACTCTTTTCTCGTTCCCGTGATATGTGATCCCTTGTGAGCCAGTCACATGCTTGCAAGCTAATTGGATGACATTTCACCGAGAGGGCCCAGAGTATATCTATCCGTCATGTGGATGGACAAATCCCACTCTTGATCCATGTGTTTCAACCAATACTTTCCGAACACTCAATGCCACTTTTATAGCCACCCTGTTACGGTGTGGTGTTTGATGACATCAAAGCATCCATCCGGTAAAGGTGATATGCATGATCTCATGGTGGAAGGAATTAGGTTACTATGTATCAGAAAGCATATAGCAATTGAACTATTGAAATGACTTGATCTTTATGCTACGCTTATCTATAGGAGTATGTCCACCATATCATTCTCCTAACGATATGATCTTGTTTGTTGATAACATCTCAATGTTCATGATATGGAAACCACAATCATCAATCAACCAACAAGCTAGTGAAGTATAGAGGCTATACTAGGGACTTCAAATTAAGTTTACAAATCACACAAGTATTAATGGTTTCCTTGTTAATACTATTATAGCATGAATGTAAACATTTATCATAAGTATGAAGATATGATAATAACCTACTTTATTATTGCCTCTCGGGCATATCTCCAACAGTCTCCCACTTGCACTAGAGTCAATAATCTAGTTTCAAACCTTTGTGTATTCAACACCTATGGCTTTCCGGTGTTGTATGTACACGATTGCTAGTGGTCAGCTGATCTCCGGATCTGACACTTCCAGGTCCGTGTGTAATTGCATGTCTTTGCGTCTCTACGCATCACTCATTCTCTAATGAGATGGCTTTGTATAAATTTGGTCTTTCGGTGTGACCTTTAGTCTTTTGGGGTTAAAACATGTTGACAATATTGTCGTACAATATATCTTCATAGTATTATCCCGCTGTGAACTACACCTAGTTTGATAACAAACTACTTGACACAAATGCCCTCTTTTGCTGCTATAATAGCAGTCATATACTTAGCCTTTTGTTGAAGTATCTGTCACAATGTCTTAACTTTGGAACTCATCCAAATCCATTATGGAACTCACTTTCCATTATATTGTGCCACCCTTAATTTAGATTGAGATAAACTTAATTTGTACTTTGTGACAAAACTAGTATCAATGTAGTACTTTTACAATGAACTAACCATCTATTTGTCACTTCTACAAATAATATACTCTTAGTTCTTCCAAAAGATCATAAGAATATCCTTACTATCGTCCAATGATCATCTTATGAATCATTCTGGTATATGCTCATAATATTTATAGCATAGGACATATCTGGATTTGTACATATCACAGTATGATTGATATAAATACTCTTTGTGATTTCATACATCAAGTATCAATCTATACTTGAATCTTTGTTTCACTTACCAAGTGCCAATACACTTGAATATATCATCAACATTGAACTCTTTCAATCCTTTCTGTGCAACAAGAACCTTTCTTGTAGTTTCTATATTGAATTCATTCAATATCTCGTCTATGTACTTCTGGCACAACCATATTAGCGTCTATTGATGCCAAATATTTGGGTTTTGCCTAAGTCTTTCATCGGGATGAAATTCTTAATATGTGTTAATAAAAGATACATTATTTCCAATCAACAATATGTCTTCCACATAATGTATTAGAAACATGTCTTAGCGCTCCCACTTAATTTCTTGCAAATGCAAGCATCTTCATTGTCTCCGATGAAATTAAACTCTTTTAACAGTTTCATCATAGTGAAAATTCCAACTCCGCTATGCTTACTTCAACCATTGAAGTTTGCATATGCTTTTAGCATCCTTTGAATTAACAAAACCCTTTGGACCGTGTCATGCACACGTCCTAGGTAACCATTCTATTAGAAGAACTTGTTTTGTTTATTCTACTACCATATAACAAATTATATGTAGTGGTTGCTACATTAATCCGTCTAGACTAAAAATCGCTATGAAAGATCAGATCTTTTCATATACAACCTTTGAACATTGTTGTGAACTCTTTCCCAACATGTCGACTATTT
Organism: Avena insularis; assembly: GCA_023614405.1. Taxonomy (NCBI): domain Eukaryota; kingdom Viridiplantae; phylum Streptophyta; class Magnoliopsida; order Poales; family Poaceae; genus Avena; species Avena insularis. The sequence continues at coordinate 44,584,505 of CM042686.1, read as the reverse complement.
CATAGATGTGAAACACCCATGTCTACTTCTTTATAGATCCAAACACAACTGCAAGGTCTTACACCTTTTTCGAGGGTCCTTCAAGTTCAAAACTTGATTTCTCGTGTATGGAACTATCACGGATTATATGGCTTCAAGCCATTTGACGGAGTCAGGGCCCATCATCGCTTCTTTGCATGTAGTAGGTTCATTATTCTCAAATAATGATTCAACCCTCAAATCTTGGTATTTGATTGTTCATCCGACCTACTTGTTTCAATAGAAACTTAGACCTCCGTGACCACAACCTTTGAGGCACGTGAGCCATGAGCATTGTTGCTGCCTCCGGAACACTTTTCGGCGCTGCGCAACTCTGCACATATAGCTAAGGTTCCTTTAACCTTATCAAAGTTCTATTGTCCTCCCACTTAACTTTTCACGAAAAATTCCTTCTCAAAGAAACTTGACGTTCTAAGCGACAAACACTTTTGTCTCCGGTGTTTATGGAGGAATACTTAACATTTATACAAAGGCAGGTTTATCCGACTTTGGTTGCACACATCTTTCTTATGCATAGCATACCAATGTTTTAAGAAAGGACTACTTGGGTTTTATCCCAAACCATAACTTTATATGGTGTCATTTCAATGGATTATGATGGAGCTCCTTTTCAGTGGAAAAACGGTAATCACTAAAGCTTTTAATCTTTAAAATATAATGGCAGTTCTATGAATTACACCTTTGATCTTACCATGTCAAACAAGGTTTTAATTACATATCTCGAACGCTCCATACTCTTATGGTGTTTCGGGAAATGCAAATCCACAGAACGATTCCTTAAATCTTAGGTATTATGCTAAACTTGTAATTCAAATATCTTCCTTTATGATCTTATCATAAACTATTCATATTCTTGTTACAATGATTTTGCACTTCATCTTGAAAATCTTTCGAACTTTTCAAATATTTCACACTTCATCCTTATTAAGTAAATATTCACATATTCACTCAAATTTTCGGAGAAAGCATATGAAGTTGAAATCCATCGCTCTTGACTACACATAATGGAGTTCGTACAACAATATGCACAAGTTCCAATAAGCTAGTCTTTCGTTCCCTTTTGGCCTATGAACGAAGTTTTAATTATCTCTAGGAAAGTTTCACAAACGTCATTTGATCAAAAATCAAAAGACTCCAAAATTCCATCCACATGGAGTTTCTTCATGTTTTCTTTCCAATATAATTTAAACGGCGATGTCACTTCCTAAGTGATCTTTCAATCAATTTGTCTTTCGACAATTTTAGCACTAGTTTTATGGATGTGATTTCTCCAACGAGATTTGTGAATCATCCATCTTTTATGGATTACGGCAATTATTTGAACAACCCTTTTGTTCTCATAATACCTGATAAAACAAATCTTGAAGGCAAGCTTTGATGTTTAACGAGCAACACAATAACCCTTTATTTTGTTTTCGATGAACATCATCACATATTCTTTTGCTAGTTACTTAGGCCATTGTAGTTCATGAATTGTGTTGTTTCGTATGACGATTCACACCAACAAATTCAGTATAAAATACTTAAGAACCACATTGTTTAATAAGCAAAGAATATAGCCATAACACGTATATCATCTATATACTTAAACTGAACAATTCTAGTCTTTTCTTTTCTGCCATATACTTATGAGATTCTCTTTCAGTATTTCCTTTTCTGTTTGAAAGAATCTATCAACATCAATAGTGGAGTCATACTTATGACACATAGTCCAAAGCGTGTATAGTTAAATACCAATGTCTTTGAACTTGCACTTTGAAGTAGATCACCATTATCAAATATTTGGTGTTCTTTCAAATTCCTTTCTTTAGTAATCTCTTGGTGTAGTAAACATTTTTTACCTACATCAAATATTCACCCTCATCATGGACTTATCCATGATCTAGCTACTTTTAGCTTGTAACGGTGAATCGCGAGTATAATGTTGCTCTCCAAAACCTTTTGGAAGATTAGGACAACTAGTGTCTCCAACCTTTTGCAAATTCTCATCAAATATGAGAACATGACTTTTGCCATATTATACTCTATCATGTTGTAACCAAAACTTCATTTCAGATATCACAATATCTTCCACACATCATGGTTTCTGAAACAACTCTTTCAGATCCTAGATAACCTTGATATTAAGACAATCCTTTTGAATATCAAGAATCATGGAGACAAACATGATACTCATATACTAACACTTGGAATTGTCACTCTTGTTTTAATACTAATTATTAAACTTTATGGAGTAACCGGAAATTACTGAAAGTTTGCAATAGGACTTTTAAACTTTAGATTAACACTTCAAAACAATACGATACCAGTTCGTAAAGTAACTAACCAGAATTCTATAGTTCTATCATCTCAATTATAACTAAGCGCAAGGTGGTAAACGGATGCCAATGACTACAACAACTATGCAAATAACCTTTGATTTAATTTATGATAAATTGAGTTCTAATTAATAATTAAATTAATCTAGGTGAACTCCCACTCAAAACAACATCCCTCACATTGTTTTAGTGATCACACGAACCAAATCCACCACATCAAAACCGATCATCACGAGAGTTGATGTAGCTTCAATGGCGAACAATCAACATGTTCATCATATCTACTATATGACTCATGCTTTACCTTTCGGCGATCCGTGTTCCTGAGGCCATGTCTGTACATGCTAGGCTCGTCAAGATCAAACCTTAGCTACCGCATAAGCAAATCTGGCTTGCTTACGTTGTATTCACCCGCGGAATCAAAGACACCCGATCATCACGTGGTGCTTCGAAGCAGCAAGCTTTGGCAACGGTGCATACTAAGGGTGAACACTTTAGAACTTGAAATTTATGTGCATGAGGGATCATCTTATAATGCTACCGTCATCTACTAAGCAATACAAGATGCATAAAGGATTAACATCACAGGCAATTCATAATATGTGATATGATATGGCCTTTCTTCTTTGTGCTTTCGATCTCCATCTTCAAGCACGAACATGATCTCCATCATCACCGGCATAGCATCAAGGTCAATGACGCTTCTTCATGGTTGTCGTCTACCAGCTTCAACTATTACAACTACTTTGAATAGACACGCAGGTCTTAACAAAATTAAAGACAACCATATGGCTCCCGCGGTTGCCAACTTACAATAAGGAACATTGCATACATCAAATATAATCACAATCATGGCCATATCACATCATCACACCCTGCAAAACAAAGTTAGACGCCTCTACTTTCTTTGCATATTTTACGTGGTTTGGGGCTTTCAATAAGTGTCGTTCTAACTTACGAACAAGAACCACAACATTGATACTAGCATTGTTGATTACCCGTTGTAAATTGGATCTTAACTATGCTAGGAGAAACAGGCACCGAGAGCCACTTATGCAATACAAGTTGCATGTCAAGCGTGGAGCAAGTCTCATGAACGATGTCATGTAAGGTTAGCCCGGCCGCTTCATCCCAACATACCGCTAGATGCAAAGTACACAAAAGCAATCTACAATAAAACATCAATGCCCACAATGACCATTGTGTTCTACTGCAACAGATCTACATATAGACACGGCTCGATACCCTTGTAGGGGTTCGTAGCATGGAAAACAAAATTTTCTATCGCATACAAACAAACAAGCCAAGATCTATCTACTAGATTGTAGCAGCAGTCGATAGAGAACTCACCCTCGAAGATTCCAAAGCGGTTAACGAGAGCAGATTCTCGTGGGTGATGTAGTCGTACTCTTTCCGATCTCAAGATCGCGTGACGATCCTTCGGCCACGTTCGGCAGCGCTCCCTGATCGGTCACACGTTCGGTACTCGACGAAGACCTTCCTCTCCTTGTTCCAGCAGCGGAGGTTGTAGCACTCTCCTCGCGATTCCGGCCTGTGGCGTGGTACAGGAAGTAGAGGGAAATCCTGAGGCTTCGCCTTAAGCGGTGCAGTATGGTGGAGCTTATGAGAGAGGCTATTAGTGGTCTAGTAATTAGACACACCAATTAGAAGGCTCTAAACCAATTAGAAGGCTCTAAACCGCTGGCTAAAGCAATTAGAAGCTCTAAACCAAAACGGCTCTAAACCGGAGATTAGAGGTGGAAACTTGTGTGTGCTAGGAGGGGCAGCCCTGCCCCTCCCTTTATAGGTGGGAGGGCCGGCGGCCAAGGGGAGGGAGTGGAGTCCCTCCCCAACTCGGCCTTGAGGTGGGGCGCCGGCTTGGGGAGGAGGGAATCCCTCCCCAACTCGGTTTCCACTTCTCCTCCTCTTTCCACTTTCCAAAACTTGCCGTTTGACTTTCAAACTAGCCGTTTGACTTTTCAATTTAGGATTTAAATAAACCCTTTATTTTGGACAGCGAGAACACTTAGTACATGATGCAATCATTCCAACTTACAATGACACATTCATGTACCCTTCCCCTCGGTGCTGGGACATTCCGGGACCTTCTAGAATGTTCCCGATGAAAACACCGGAACCATTCCCCAACTCCGAAATGGGACTTTCCTTATATGAATCTTATTCTCCGGACCATTCCGGATCACCTCGTGATATCCCGAATCCCATCCGAGACTCCGAACAACATTCGGTCTCTTTCTCATAATACCATAACTACTCAAACAACGTCGAATCCTTAAGTGTGTCTCCCTACGGTTCGTGAATTATGCGGACATGATCGAGACACTTCTCCGATCAATAACCAATAGAGGAATCTGGAAATTCATATGGCTCCCACATATTTCTCGATTACTTTGCGATCGAATGAACCACTTACATACGATACCAATTTCCCTTTGTCTCACGATATGTTACTTATCCAAGGTTATGATCGTCGGTATCTCTGCATACCTAGTTCAACCTCGTTACTGATAAGTACTCTTTTCTCGTTCCCGTGATATGTGATCCCTTGTGAGCCAGTCACATGCTTGCAAGCTAATTGGATGACATTGCACGAGGGCCCAGTATATCTATCCGTCATGTGGATGGACAAATCCCACTCTTGATCCATGTGTTTCAACCAATACTTTCCGAACACTCAATGCCACTTTTATAGCCACCCTGTTACGGTGTGGTGTTTGATGACATCAAAGCATCCATCCGGTAAAGGTGATATGCATGATCTCATGGTCGAAGGAATTAGGTTACTATGTATCAGAAAGCATATAGCAATTGAACTATTGAAATGACTTGATCTTTATGCTACGCTTATCTATAGGAGTATGTCCACCATATCATTCTCCTAACGATATGATCTTGTTTGTTGATAACATCTCAATGTTCATGATATGGAAACCACAATCATCAATCAACCAACAAGCTAGTGAAGTATAGAGGCTATACTAGGGACTTCAAATTAAGTTTACAAATCACACAAGTATTAATGGTTTCCTTGTTAATACTATTATAGCATGAATGTAAACATTTATCATAAGTATGAAGATATGATAATAACCTACTTTATTATTGCCTCTCGGGCATATCTCCAACAGTCTCCCACTTGCACTAGAGTCAATAATCTAGTTTCAAACCTTTGTGTATTCAACACCTATGGCTTTCCGGTGTTGTATGTACACGATTGCTAGTGGTCAATCGATCTCGGATCGACACTTCCAGTCCGTGTGTAATTGCATGTCTTTGCGTCTCTACGCATCACTCATTCTCTAATGAGATGGCTTTGTATAAATTTGGTCTTCGGTTGTGACCTTTAGTCTTTGGGGTTAAAACATGTTGACAATATTGTCGTACAATATATCTTCATAGTATTATCCCATGAACTACACCTAGTTTGATAACAAACTACTTGACACAAATGCCCTCTTTTGCTGCTATAATAGCAGTCATATACTTAGCCTTTTGTTGAAGTATACATCACAATGTCTTAACTTTGGAACTCATCCAAATCCATTATGGAACTCACTTTCCATTATATTGTGCCACCTTAATTTAGATTGAGATAAACTTAATTTGTACTTTGTGACAAAACTAGTATCAATGTAGTACTTTTAAAATGAACTAACCATCTATTTGTCACTTCTACAAATAATATACTCTTAGTTCTTCCAAAAGATCATAAGAATATCCTTACTATCGTCCAATGATCATCTTATGAATCATTCTGGTATATGCTCATAATATTTATAGCATAGGACATATCTGGATTTGTACATATCACAGTATGATTGATATAAATACTCTTTGTGATTTCATACATCAAGTATCAATCTATACTTGAATCTTTGTTTCACTTACCAAGTGCCAATACACTTGAATATATCATCAACATTGAACTCTTTCAATCCTTTACGTGCAACAAGAACCTTTCTTGTAGTTTCTATATTGAATTCATTCAATATCTCGTCTATGTATACGGCACAACCATATTAGCGTCTATTGATGCCAAATATTTGGGTTTTGCCTAAGTCTTTCATCGGGATGAAATTCTTAATATGTGTTAATAAAAGATACATTATTTCCAATCAACAATATGTCTTCCACATAATGTGTTAGAAACATGTCTTAGTGCTCCCACTTAATTTCTTGCAAATGCAAGCATCTTCATTGTCTCCGATGAAATTAAACTCTTTTAACAGTTTCATCATAGTGAAAATTCCAACTCCGCTATGCTTACTTCAACCATTGAAGTTTGCATATGCTTTTAGCATCCTTTGAATTAACAAAACCCTTTGGACCGTGTCATGCACCGTCCTAGGTAACCATTCTATTAGAAGAACTTGTTTTGTTTATTCTACTACCATATAACAAATTATATGTAGTGGTTGCTACATTAATCCGTCTAGACTAAAAATCGCTATGAAAGATCAGATCTTTTCATATACAACCTTTGAACATTGTTGTGAACTCTTTCCCAACATGTCGACTATTTCATAGATGTGAAACACCCATGTCTACTTCTTTATAGATCCAAACACAACTGCAAGGTCTTACACCTTTTGAGGGTCCTTCAAGTTCAAAACTTGATTTCTCGTGTATGGAACTATCACGGATTATATGGCTTCAAGCCATTTGAGTCGGGGCCCATCATAGCTTCTTTGCATGTAGTAGGTTCATTATTCTCAAATAATGATTCAACCCTCAAATCTTGGTATTTGATTGTTCATCCGACCTACTTGTTTCAATAGAAACTTAGACCTCCGTGACCACAACCTTTGAGGCACGTGAGCCATGAGCATTGTTGCTGCCTCCGGAACACTTTTGGTCTTGCGCAACTTTGCACATATAGCTAAGGTTCCTTTAACCTTATCAAAGTTCTATTGTCCTCCCACTTAACTTTTCACGAAAAATTCCTTCTCAAAGAAACTTGACGTTCTAAGCGACAAACACTTTTGTCTCCGGTGTTTATGGAGGAATACTTAACATTTATACAAAGGCAGGTTTATCCGACTTTGGTTGCACACATCTTTCTTATGCATAGCATACCAATGTTTTAAGAAAGGACTACTTGGGTTTTATCCCAAACCATAACTTTATATGGTGTCATTTCAGCGGATTATGATGGAGCTCTTTTGTGGAAGCGGTAATCTCCAAAGCTTTTAATCTTTAAAATATAATGGCAGTTCTATGAATTACACCTTTGATCTTACCATGTCAAACAAGGTTTTAATTACATATCTCGAGCGCTCCATACTCTTATGGTGTTTCGGAAATGCAAATCCACAGAACGATTCCTTAAATCTTAGGTATTATGCTAAACTTGTAATTCAAATATCTTCCTTTATGATCTTATCATAAACTATTCATATTCTTGTTACAATGATTTTGCACTTCATCTTGAAAATCTTTGAACTTTCAAATATTTCACACTTCATCCTTATTAAGTAAATATTCACATATTCACTCAAATTTTGGAGAAAGCATATGAAGTTGAAATCCATCGCTCTTGACTACACATAATGGAGTTCGTACAACAATATGCACAAGTTCCAATAAGCTAGTCTTTCGTTCCTTTTGGCCTATGAACAAAGTTTTAATTATCTCTAGGAAAGTTTCACAAGCGTCATTTGATCAAAAATCAAAAGACTCCAAAATTCCATCCACATGGAGTTTCTTCATGTTTTCTTTCCAATATAATTTAAGCGGCGATGTCACTTCTTGAGTGATCTTTCAATCAATTTGTCTTTCGACAATTTTAGCACTAGTTTTATGGATGTGATTTCTCCAACGAGATTTGTGAATCATCCATCTTTTATGGATTACGGCAATTATTTGAACAACCCTTTTGTTCTCATAATACTGATAAAACAAATCTTGAAGGCAAGCTTTGATGTTTAACGAGCAACACAATAACCCTTTATTTTGTTTTCGATGAACATCATCACATATTCTTTGCTAGTTACTTAGGCCATTGTAGTTCATGAATTGTGTTGTTTAGTATGACGATTCACACCAACAAATTCAGTATAAAATACTTAAGAACCACATTGTTTAATAAGCAAAGAATATAGCCATAACGTATATCATCTATATACTTAAACTGAACAATTCTAGTCTTTTCTTTTACGCCATATACTTATGAGATTCTCTTTCAGTATTTCCTTTTACATTTGAAAGAATCTATCAACATCAATAGTGGAGTCATACTTATGACACATAGTCCAAAAGCGTGTATAGTTAAATACCAATGTCTTTGAACTTGCACTTTGAAGTAGATCACCATTATCAAATATTTGGTGTTCTTTCAAATTCCTTTCTTTAGTAATCTCTTGGTGTAGTAAACATTTTTACCTACATCAAATATTCACCCTCATCATGGACTTATCCATGATCTAGCTACTTTAGCTTGTAACGGTGAATCATGAGTATAATGTTGCTCTCCAAAACCTTTTGGAAGATTAGGACAACTAGTGTCTCCAACCTTTTGCAAATTCTCATCAAATATGAGAACATGACTTTTGCCATATTATACTCTATCATGTTGTAACCAAAACTTCATTTCAGATATCACAATATCTTCCACACATCATGGTGTCTGAAAAACAACTCTTTCGGATCCTAGATAACCTTGATATTAAGACAATCCTTTGAATATCAAGAATCATGGAGACAAACATGATACTCATATACTAACACTTGGAATTGTCACTCTTGTTTTAATACTAATTATTAAACTTTATGGAGTAACGGAAATTACTGAAAGTTTGCAATAGGACTTTTAAACTTTAGATTAACACTTCAAAACAATACGATACCAGTTCAGTAAAGTAACTAACCAGAATTCTATAGTTCTATCATCTCAATTATAACTAAGCGCAAGGTGGTAAACGGATGCCAATGACTACAACAACTATGCAAATAACCTTTGATTTAATTTATGATAAATTGAGTTCTAATTAATAATTAAATTAATCTAGGTGAACTCCCACTCAAAACAACATCCCTCACATTGTTTTAGTGATCACACGAACCAAATCCACCACATCAAAACCGATCATCACGAGAGTTGATGTAGCTTCAATGGCGAACAATCAACATGTTCATCATATCTACTATATGACTCATGCTTTACCTTTCGGTGATCCGTGTTCACGAGGCCATGTGCGTACATGCTAGGCTCGTCAAGATCAAACCTTAGCTACCGCATAAGCAAATCTGGCTTGCTTACGTTGTATTCACCAGCGGAATCAAAGACACCCGATCATCACGTGGTGCTTGAAGCGACAAGCTTTGGCAACGGTGCATACTAAGGGTGAACACTTTAGAACTTGAAATTTATGTGCATGAGGGATCATCTTATAATGCTACCGTCGTCTACTAAGCAATACAAGATGCATAAAGGATTAACATCACAGGCAATTCATAATATGTGATATGATATGGCCTTTCTTCTTTGTGCTTTCGATCTCCATCTTCAACGAACATGATCTCCATCATCACGGCATAGCATCAAGGTCAATGACGCTTCTTCATGGTTGTCGTCTACCAGCTTCAACTATTACAACTACTTTGAATAGACACGCGGTCTTAACAAATTTAATGACAACCATTTGGCTCCTGCCGGTTGCCAACTTACAATCAGGAACATTGCTTACATAAATTATAATCACAATCATGGCCATATCACATCACTGCACACCACGCAAAACAAAGTTAGGCGCCTCTACTTTCTTTGCATATTTTACGTGGTTTGGGGCTTTCAATAAGTGTCGTTCTAACTTACGAACAAGAACCACAACATTGATACTAGCATTGTTGATTACCGTTGTAAATTGGATCTTAACTATGCTAGGAGAAAGCAGGCACCGAGCCACTTATGCAATACAAGTTGCATGTCAAGCGTGGAGCAAGTCTCATGAGCGATGTCATGTAAGGTTAGCCCGGCCGCTTCATCCCAACATACCGCTAGATGCAAAGTACACAAAAGCAATCTACAATAAAACATCAATGCCCACAATGACCATTGTGTTCTACTCGTCTGCAGATCTACATATAGACACGGCTCGATACCCTTTGTGGGGTTCGTAGCATGGAAAACAAAATTTTCTATCGCATACAAACAAACAAGCCAAGATCTATCTACTAGATTGTAGCGAGTCGATAGAGAACTCACCCTCGAAGATTCCAAAGCGGTTAACGAGGCAGATTCTCGTGGGTGATGTAGTCGCACTCTTTCCGATCTCAAGATCGCGTGAGCGATCCTTCGCGCCACGTTCCGGCAAGCGCTCCCTTGATCGGTCACCGTTCGATTTTCGGCGAAGACCTTCCTCTCCCTTGTTCCAGCGGCCGGAGGTTGTAGCACTCTCCTCGCGATTCCGGCACTGGCGTGGTACCGGAAGTAGAGGGAAATCATGAGCTTCGCCTTAAGCAGTGAGTATGGTGGAGCTTATGAGAGAGGCTATTAGTGGTCTAGTAATTAGACACACCAATTAGAAGGCTCTAAACCAATTAGAAGGCTCTAAACCTGGCTAAAGCAATTAGAAGCTCTAAACCAAAGCGGCTCTAAACGGAGATTAGAGGTGGAAACTTGTGTGTGCTAGGAGGGCAGCCTGCCCTCCTTTATAGGTGGGAGGGCGGCGGCCAAGGGAGGTGGAGTCCCTCCCAACTCGGCCTTGAGGTGGGCGCCCGGCTTGGGAGGAGGAATCCTCCCCAACTCGGTTTCCACTTCTCCTCCTCTTTCCACTTTCCAAAACTTGCCGTTTGACTTTCAAACTAGCCGTTTGACTTTTCAATTTAGGATTTAAATAAACCCTTTATTTTGGACAGCGAGAACACTTAGTACATGATGCAATCATTCCAACTTACAATGACACATTCATGTACCCTTTCCCCTCAGTCTTGGGACATTCCGGACCTTCTAGAATGTTCGATGAAAACACCGGAACCATTCCCCAACTCCGAAATGGGACTTTCCTTATATGAATCTTATTCTCCGGACCATTCCGGATCACCTCGTGATATCCCGAATCCCATCCGAGACTCCGAACAACATTCGGTCTCTTTCTCATAATACCATAACTACTCAAACAACGTCGAATCCTTAAGTGTGTCTCCCTACGGTTCGTGAATTATGCGGACATGATCGAGACACTTCTCCGATCAATAACCAATAGAGGAATCTGGAAATTCATATGGCTCCCACATATTTCTACGATTACTTTGCGATCGAATGAACCACTTACATACGATACCAATTTCCCTTTGTCTCACGATATGTTACTTATCCAAGGTTATGATCGTCGGTATCTCTGCATACCTAGTTCAACCTCGTTACTGATAAGTACTCTTTTCTCGTTCCCGTGATATGTGATCCCTTGTGAGCCAGTCACATGCTTGCAAGCTAATTGGATGACATTTCACCGAGAGGGCCCAGAGTATATCTATCCGTCATGTGGATGGACAAATCCCACTCTTGATCCATGTGTTTCAACCAATACTTTCCGAACACTCAATGCCACTTTTATAGCCACCCTGTTACGGTGTGGTGTTTGATGACATCAAAGCATCCATCCGGTAAAGGTGATATGCATGATCTCATGGTCGAAGGAATTAGGTTACTATGTATCAGAAAGCATATAGCAATTGAACTATTGAAATGACTTGATCTTTATGCTACGCTTATCTATAGGAGTATGTCCACCATATCATTCTCCTAACGATATGATCTTGTTTGTTGATAACATCTCAATGTTCATGATATGGAAACCACAATCATCAATCAACCAACAAGCTAGTGAAGTATAGAGGCTATACTAGGGACTTCAAATTAAGTTTACAAATCACACAAGTATTAATGGTTTCCTTGTTAATACTATTATAGCATGAATGTAAACATTTATCATAAGTATGAAGATATGATAATAACCTACTTTATTATTGCCTCTCGGGCATATCTCCAACAGTAACTTGCTTAGGAAATAAGTAAATTGTATAAAAGTAAATATTCGGAAGATGTGTAAAGGTCCTGCGGATGAGAAGTTAGGCACAAAGAGAATCAGTTCATGGTGATTGTATAAGTGCCAAATGGAATAAGTGAAATAAGTGATAATGATAATTCTTATTTATAAGTGAGTAGACAAGCAACCCATATACCGACTAGGAGTCCTCATGGCCAATTCTTCCTAATCTCAATGATCCATCTGCCTATTACCACGACCATGGTCAGCGCATTAATTAAGGTCTTTCAACCGGATCAAGGCTTTAATTTTCATGGTCCCTTGTTGTCCTCGAGTAACGCTAGCTCTTCTTTGATATCGGTCGTGTCACTCGGGGGTCACGAATTACTAGCATACAAGTTCATACCTATGAGATCTTTGGATCATGTTACCTGGACCCTTAAAGTAGATAACAAGCATTAGGCAAACATAGATATTCATTCTCACTGTTTAAATAAACATTGCAACAATCACAAATGGATGGAAATAAAATATGCACATCACATCTCACCAATCCCCTACATCTCCCACGCCTATGGGGATTTACTGAAACATGAGAGGTAGACATATCAAAGGCATAATTGTATTGCAAATAGAAATCATCTAAAATTTATTGTAGCAAACCACAATAGAGATTTAAAGATCCAATCAAATACAAACCAAAGATAGATCAAAGTATCAAACCCTAATCTTAGAAGTGCCAATCTCTCTCTCTCTTTCTCTAAGTAATGATGGGATGATGGTGGAATGTGTGGTTTTGAGGTTGAAGATCGTCGGAGAACGAGGGGAAGTTCTTCTCCTCTTTCAGATATGATCTCTCCCTCCAGATGACTTGCGGTGACTGTAACTTCTGTTTTGTGGTTCTTCTCGTGTCCTCTCTTTTACGAAAGTTGCTTGTATTGATATAGGGAAGGCGCTGGTGGGTAGTACGGGCGGACGGTACAGGCGCGCCCCGACCATACCATTGGTCGTTATGCGTGCTGACGCCTCCAAGGAAAATGGCTTCAATTGGGGATTTGCTTATTCTGGTGTAATTAGCCCATAAATGCTATTAGATCTTCGATAAATGTCCATTGCCTGAAAACCATCACAAGAAAATAAAGATTCGCTAATTGCGACATTAACGTTAGTGAAAAGGGGAATCTAAAGGGAAATCCAGCAATAAACAAGAGGAAAACCAATGGTGAAAAGTGATGAAATTTGGAGCTATCAGTTGCTTTTGTCAACAGGGCGGCTAATGGCGGCTAGGTCAGCGAGACGCTGCAGCTTGCTGGCGTAGGTGGCGATGGAGAGGTCGCCTTGCGAAGTGTTGCAGAAGGCTTTGTTGAGGAAGAGATGTCGCGAGGCCTCGTTGTCGAGGAAGAACCGCGTGAGGCGAGCCTAGGTAGAGCACGCTCGACCATCGGCGTTGGAGACGAGGCGATAGAGATCATCGCTGAGAGTGGCCATGAACCACAGTGAGATGTGGATATCCACAGCGAGCCAGAGATCATCAGGATTCGGTGGAGCCGCACCTTCGGTGATGTGGCCGAGTTCCTTGTACATGGTGAGGAGGAAAGTGACGATCTGTCGCTACTTGGAGAAGTGTTTGCCGGCGGAGTTGACCTGGAACTTGATGTAGCCGGTGATGTGGACACCGAGAATTGGGTGGGACGAGGGGTAGGGGCGATTTGCGAGGGAAAAGCAATGGAAGGGGGTGCGATGGAGGCGTTTATCATGGGAAGGTTAACAGAGAGGCTACGGAGGTCAAGGGGTTTAGTGGTGACTGGAACGAAGGGAGGTTGGGTGGTCATGGGACGATGGAGGACATCGGAGGTCAGCGGAGGAGAAGAGGTGGTGGGGAGGATGGGTGTCGTGGAGCGAGAGACATAGTCATCAATGGTTCAGGTTTTCTTTGGCAGCGACATAGTTAGGGGTTTTGTTTTTCTTGGCCGTGCTGTGATACCAAGAAGATAGATGAGTTTTGATATATTGCATAATGATTCGCCAAAGGGTACATAAATATATATGGTATATACATGAGGATATATGGTATATACATGAGGGGGAGAGGGAAACCCTAACCCTAACCGGTACAACCGGAATATATGACTCAACAATTAATTGTCATCGGTCAGGTACGTTCTATGCTTTACGTCTGCATATCTACGTATGACCCTATCTCCATGTGTGCAATGCTAATCTCTCATGCTCATGCATACGTTTGCATTGTTGCCCTGGCATGTTCTTAAGTTCAAAAGCAAGGCATCAATTGGTTATATACAGTGCTACAAAAGCAGGCTTAAATGCTTAAGCAGGATGCATGCATGGACTATCACGTCTCTTCTCATGCTCATATCGATCGAGCTCACGCCAACAATATATGGCAAGCAAACGGTCAAGCACTAGATCCACGGCTTACTCCTCTAGCTTTTTGGCCATGCCATATGCATTGTTTCGTCGTCCACTCCAAGACGGCCATGCATTGCAGGCATGCATGCATGCATGCATACGCGAGCGATCAGGGGGGGAAGAGAGAGATTCTCAAGGGGCCGGGCGTTGTTCGCTAGTCCTTGTTCTCGCCTAGGCAATCATGAGCGATGCGTGTCCTGCCTCCCTGAGATAGCGTGCGTACAGTGGCGGAGCTAGCTGCTCGTCTCAGCCCGGGCAGAACCTTGCTGCTGCTGCACGGGTGCACTTTTTGCCTAATCAAACAGTGCGTTGAACTCTAAGCTAGCTTAGCTTTGTAAAGAAGACTCGCTGGCTGAGCCCGGGCAGCTGCCCGGGGTCGCCGGGAGGTGGCTCCGCCACTGCGTGCGTACGTGATCCTGAGTTTGGATGGATTTACTTGTTTCGCGTGGCCGGCCGGCCGGCCCGAGCAGTGTACGTACACCACTGCACTGCACCGATGTGCATGCATGGTGCGTTGTACTTGGAACACTGAAGATGAGCCCCACGCGTGTGCCTTAACCGCCGCCCGGCCCCAGCGTGTCAATTACTTTTCAGGTTTCAGGCTTGTAGCCGAGCTGGGCTGGCAAACCGGCTTCACTGTAATCCAGAACAAAACATATATACACTGTAATCCAGCGTGTCAATTACTGAAGATGCAGAACAAAACATTAGTTTCACTGTAATCCAGTGACAAAGTGGTATGCTTTCATTCAGTGCAGAGAGTACATATACACATGTACTAACTCTGAAGTTTCTTGCGATTCTGAACTTTGCTTGGTTAAAATGGTGGTGTTGGCCAACAGGCCAAGCCGTAGATCTAGGCCTGAAAGTGCTCTGGCAAACCGTAAAGCGGAAAGGGAGATATCCATATCGAGTAGTAGAATACAGATCGAGCGCAGCAGTATCCAAAGACTGGTTTGCGTCGAGTTACGTGCAGGGATCCGGTCAGGTCAGGTAATGAATGTTGCGACCTCCAATGGCTTTGGATGATCCAATCCAAACCAGCCCGGGCCGCCGTCGTCGTCTCTCTCACCACCTGACGAGTGCATGCAGCTACGGGTTTCTCTCGTGACCTCCATGCTCGGTTCCCCATGCCATGTGGCTCAATACATTCATCCTTGCTAGTATAGCCAGCTGTTTGCTATATGTTATGTTATCCATAGCCAACTTAGAGTTAGTATGTACAATAGTGAGCTATAAAAATATCCTACTTTAGCACTATATGGCACACCTTTCACTCTCTCAAAGTGTCTAGGAGCACGTGCTAAAGCTGGCTCTTGCATGAGAGCCCACTCTTCTTCTCTCTCCTATTCTCTCTCTTCCAACTAGACAAGTAAATAATATTTTAATCCTTATAGCCAGCTGACTAGGACTCATTATACTTGCTCTTAGGCTGGTCAAGTAACTTGAGTTGTAGTAACATACATGCTGACTAGGATAAAAAGATAATGTCGCAACTAATTAATGAGTAGAGAGATGGATTGAGTAACATATTCTGTTACCGTAACATTACACTTATCAATGAAAGATGAGTTTATAAAATAATAAATAAGGATTTCTATGTTACTAGATCTATGTTACCATGCACTATAAAGGTAGTAACTTAACTAATAACTTATGCATGTTAGGAGTCTAAGTTACTTCCCACTATGACTAGCCTTAGCAACACAGCATCTGAAGTACTCATCCCTGGTGGCCGATCTGGAGCACTAACGCTGTTGTATATGTTCAAAGTTAGTCATTAGTTTTCGAGCGAAAAAGTGTTAAAACTTATGTATTGTATTTATAGGTTATGGTAAACATGCAGTTGACACTATTTTTCGACTTGATGGGGGTTTTGAAAATGCAAGGAGTTTGAAATTCTTGCTATGCTTGTTTGAACAAATGCTTGGCCTAAAAATTAATTTTCTCAAAAGTAAGTTCTATTGTAAGGATAACCGTATAAAGGAGGCCCATATTTATGAGGAAGTTTTCACCCGTAAGTCAGGGGAATTGCCTCTTAGATATTTAGGTATCCTAGTGGATAAGAAAAGGCTTCTTAATTCTTAAATTTTCACTCCAGGCATGTTGAGGAGATGGAAAAGAAGTTGGGTTGTTGGCAGAGGAAACTTCTAGACATTGGATCTAGAGTAATTCCGTTTAATTCTTGTTTGTCCTCCGTCATATTTTATATGATGTCCTTTTATCGTTCGCAAGTGGGGGTTAGGAGGAAATGTGATGTTTATAGGGGGTGGATGCTATGGCAGGAGGAACAAGGCATTAGGAAATATCATTTGATGAATTGGGAAACAATTTTCTCACCCAAAGATTTGGGTGGCTTGGGGGTTCTAAAGTTTGATCTAATGAATATAATTTTGTTATGTAAATGGTTATGGAAGTTAGAGAATGATGATGGTGCTTGCAACAAATTCTGAGGAGAAAATATCTTCAGAAAGAAACTAGGTTTTCGGAAGATAAGTGGCATAAAGGTGGGACTATAGGGGAACAATTTCCTAGATTATTTGACATGTCCTTTAACTAAAAATGTCACATGGAATAAGGTGATCACTTCAAATGGGGCACATTTGGTTTTTAGGAGGTGTGGTGGTTTGGCTGGTGAATGGGCTAACCTTCTGAACATCATTCACCAGGTTGAACTTACAGAGGGTGCTGATAGAGCTACATGGAAGCTCGGGAAGGAAGGTTTACAATCAAATCGCCGTTCAGACCAAACCTCTAGCAAAAATCTTTAAACATCTATGGAAAATGAAATTGTATGCGAAAATTAAAATTTTCCTATGGTTGGTAATGTAGGGGAGAACACTCACCAAAGATAATCTAAAGAGAATAGGGTGGGATGTTGACTCTCAGTGCATGTTTTTTGCTCATGATGAGCATTGGTCACCTATTTTTGGATGTGTTGTAGCTAGGTTTATTTGGTCTATTTTCCCATGTGCTTTTGACTCCCCTGCACAGCCAAAATCATTGGCTGATTTCGGTGTTTGGGTTCAGAAGTTTAAAGGCTCTGAGAAAATAGTTGTTAAAATATTTCTAGTTGCCATTTAATGGTCCTTGTGGAAAACAAGGAACAAATCATATCCTGACAATGTTTTACCTAGTGACCCTGTGAACATTGTCATCCAGATTTTTCATTTGATTGTTTTTTGGGGTGAATTGTAGATCCCAAAGGAGCAAAAAATGCTGCTCCAAAGCAATAAACCCGTGAAGATGGTGTTGTAAGATGTCTTCAATTGATCACAAGGATGAACACTAACAACGTATCGAAGGACAAATAGTGGTAGGTTTTGTCAGGAATGGTTGTGTATATGCCCTACTTAGTTGTGGTATTCATAGAGTATGGAGTAATTTCATAGGTGCTGGAGTTTGTAATTTGGGATTTTTGGTTCATGTTGTCCTCCTTTGAACAAAGAATCATATCTGTACCGGATACAGGGTTCAATGGGTGCGTGTAGATGTAATTAAAGCCTCGTAGAACCTTAAGTTTTGTTAATGAAGCGGGGAAACCCTTTAATTTTAAAAACAATATATAGGTTTATCATCTATAGTTGAATGTCAAGCATCCAATGGTTTCCTTGGAAACATACAACTGTGTCTTTGATCTAAACGGAAAACTACATCGGGCAAGAAGGGCCTTGTTGCCGGGTAGTCGGCAACATCTTTGTTTATGGTAGTAAAATTCAGTTCGCTCACAATTTATCTTACTCACTTACTGATGGGTTCGCAGCATGGAAAACAAAAAATTTCTACCGCAAGAACGAACAAAACCCAGATCTAATCTAGATAAAAGCCAAGATCTAATCTATTAGACAAGTGCAACGAGATAGATCTGTACTAACCCTCGTAGTTTCCAAAGTGTTACGAGATTGGATCTCGGGGTTGATGTAGTCGATCACTTGCCGATCTCAAGATCGAGTAGATGATCCTTCCGGCAGCGTTAAAGCGCTTCCATGACGGTCACGCGTGCGAATCAAAGTGAACCTTCCTATCCCGTTCATGACGGTGGAGGTAGTAGATCTTCTCCACGCAATTCCAGCGACTTGACGGCGTGGTGGTGGTGGTGGAGAAAATTCTGCAGGCTTCGCCTAAGCCGGGCAGATGGAAGGAGGAAGAGGCGACTAGGGTTTGGAGTGGGAAGGGGCAGGAGGGTGGCGCCTCCACCCTCTATATATAGAGGAGGGTGTGGCCTAGGGGTCCCACCCCTAGGCCCACCCCTTAGGGCCGGCGCACTAGGGAGCTTGGGGGGAGAGTCCTTCCCCCCCAAGTTTCCCCTTTAAACTCCCCTTATCTTATCTTATCTTATCTTATCTTATCTTATCTTATCTTATCTTATCTTATCTTATCTTATCTCGGTTTTCAAATAAACTCCAAGATATCTTCTAGAACCTTCCAGAACATTCTGAAACCTTCTAGAATCCCCATACAAACACTCTGGAACATTTCCTAACTTAGAAAATGATCCCCATTATATGAATCTTATTCTCCGGACAGTTCCGGATCTCCTCGTGATGTCCCGGATCCAATCTGTGACTCCGAACAACATTCGGTCTCCAACGTACATTCAATATCTACTTAAAACAACTTCGAACCTTAAGTGTGTCACCCTACGGTTCGTGAATATGTAGACATGATGAAGACACCTCTCCGATCAATAACCATCAGCGGGATCTGGAGATACATAACGGCTCCCACATACTCAACGATGACTTCATGATCGATAGAACCATTAACATACGAAACCAATTCCCTTTGTCACGCGATACTCTACTTATCCGAGGTTTGATCATCAGTATCTCCATACCTAGTTCTACCTCGTTACTGATAAATACTCTTTACTCGTTCCGTGTTATGCCATCCCTTGTGACCTAGTCACATGCTTGCAAGCTAACTAGATGACATTCCACCGAGAGGGCCCAGAGCATATCTATCCGTCATATGGATGGACAAATCCCAATCTTGGTCCATGCGCTTCAACACATACTTTCAGAATACCTAATGACACCTTTATAACCACCCAGTTACGAAGTGGTGTTTGATGTCATCAAAGTACTCATCCGGTGATAGTGATTAACACAACCTCATGGTCGAAGGATTAGGTTACTATGTATCAAAAGCTTGTAGCAATGTGAACTTAATGACTTGATCTAATGCTACGCTTGCTATGGGTGTGTGTGTGTTCATTACATCATTCTCCTAATGATACAACCTTGTTATTAATGACATCCAATGTCCATGATCAGGAAACCATGATCATCAATTAATCAACAAGCTAGTTTAACAAGAGGCTTACTAGGGACTCTTTTATGTTTACAAAACACACATGTATTAGTGTTTCCTTATAATACAATTATAGCATGGGATGCAAACATTCATCATAAACACAAAGATATAATAATAACCACTTTTATTATTGCCTCTTGGGCATATCTCCAGATCTCCCACTTGCACTAGAGTCAATAATCTAGATTACATGGTAATATACCTAACACCCATGGCGTTCTGGTGTTGGTCATGCTTTGCTCTACGGAGAGGTTTAGTCAACGGATCTGCCACATTTAGATCAGTGTGTACTTTGCAAATCTTTATGTCACCATCTCGGACATACTCGCGAATGGCATGGAAACGTAGCTTGATGTGCTTGATTGCTATGTGACCTTGGCTCCTGTGCATTAGCTATGGCACTGTGTTGTCGATAGATGGCCATCGGGTCCAGCACTAGGAACCACGCCAAGTTCAGTAATGAACTCCTTCATCCATATGGCTTCTTGTGCAACCTCCGAAGCAGCTATGTATTCCGATTCAGTTGAAGATTTCGCCACAACGCTTTGCTTGGCACTCCTCCAGCTCACTGCAGCACCATTCAAAATAAATACGTATCCAGACTGTGACTTTGAGTCATCTGGATCAGTGTTCCAACTAGCATTAGTGTAACTGTTTACAACAAGCTATTCATCACCTCCATAAGAAAGAACCATATCCTTAGTCCTATTCAGGTACTTAAGGATATTCTTGATCATTGTCGATTGCTCCATTCGGGATCACTTTGATATCGCTAGTCAAACTAACAGCATGTGCTATATCCGGTCTCGTACACAACATGGCATACATGATAGAACCTATGGCTGAGGCATAGGGAACATTATTCATCTTCTCTCTATCTTCTGCCGTAGCTGGACTTTGAGTCTTACTCAAGGTCTTACCTGACAACATGGGCACGAACCCTTTCTTGCTCTCTTCCATTCTAAACTTCTTTAGAACTTTGTCCAGGTATGTATTTTGTGAAAGCGCTAGCAGGCGTCTTGATCTATCTCTATAAATCTTGATGCCTAGAATATATGTCGCTTCGCCAAGATCCTTCATTAAAAACTATTATTCAAATAGGCTTTGACGATATTAAGAAGTTCTACATCATTCCCAATCAACAGTATGTCATCTACATATAGTACTAGGAATGCTACAGAGCTCCCACTCACTTTCTTGTAAATACAAGCTTCTCCATAAGTTTGTATAAAACCAAATTTTTTGATTACTTTATCAAAACGTTGATTCCAACTCCGGGATGCTTGCTTCAGTCCATAAATGGAGCGCTGAAGTTTGCATACCTTGTCAGCATCACTAAGATCGACAAAACCCTTGGGTTGTACCATGTACAACTCTTCCTCAATGTCACCATTAAGGAACGCCGTTTTGACATCCATCTGCCATATCTCATAGTCGAAATATGCAGCGATTGCTAACAAAATCCTCCTGATTTTAGCTTAGCTTGGTGAAAGTCTCATCATAGTCAACACCTTGAATTTGTCGAACCCTTTTGCGACAAGTCGAGCTTTATAGACGATAACATTACCATCAACATCTGTTTTCTTTTGAAAATCCATTTGTTCTCGACACCTTACGGCCATCCGTAAGTCCACCAAAGTCCATACTTGGTTTTCGTACATGGATCCCATTTCATGGCTTCTAGCCATTTGTCCGAATCTGGGCTCACCATAGCTTCTTCATACGTCGCGGGGTCATCGGTGTTGTCCACTAACATGACGTTCAAAGGCGAGTCATACCACTCGAGTGGTACGAACCCTCGTTGACTGCGAGGTTTAGTAGTAACCGTTCGAAGTTTCATGATCACCATCATTAGCTTCCTCTCCGGTTGGTGCGGTGACGAAAACATCTTCGGTGCTGCGCTACTCTCAACCCGAGAGAAGGTTCAATAACCTCGTCGAGTTCTACTTTCCTTCAGTCACTTCTTCGAGAGAAACTCCTTCTCAAGAAAGGATCCATTCTTAACACAAAAACTTTGCCTTCGGATCTTTGATAGAAGGTATACCCAATTGTTTCTTTAGGGTATCCTATGAAGGCGCATCTCTCCGCTTTGGGTTCTAGCTTATCAGGTTGTAACTTATTTACATAAACCGCAACCCCAAACTTTAGAGCGACAACTTAGGTTTCTTTCCAAACCACAGTTAAATGCGTGTCGTTTCAACGGATTTAGATGGTGCCCTATTTAAAGTGAATGCAGCTGTCTCTAATGCATAGCCCCAAAATGATAGTGGTAAATCTGTAAGAGACATCATAAAC
The DNA here is from genome assembly GCA_023614405.1 of Avena insularis. Taxonomy (NCBI): domain Eukaryota; kingdom Viridiplantae; phylum Streptophyta; class Magnoliopsida; order Poales; family Poaceae; genus Avena; species Avena insularis. The sequence goes on along the minus strand of CM042686.1, from coordinate 44,562,100 downwards.
CGAACCATATCTAAGAGAGTTCGATTACGATGTTCGGACACACCATTCTGTTGTGGTGTTCGGCGGTGTCAAGCTGAAAGTATTCCACATTTCTTTAAATGCATGCCAAACTCATAACTTAGATATTCTCCTCCGTCGTAACGCGAAACTTAATCTTCTTGTTACGATGGTTTTCCACTTCACTTTGAAATTCCTTAAACTTCTCGAAAGTTTCGGACTTATGTTTCATAAAGTAGACATACCCATATCTACTTAAGTCATCCGTGAAAGTGAGAACATAACGATATCCACCTTGACGCTACACTCATTGGACACACATCGGTATGTATTATTCCCAATAAGTCGTAGCTCGCTCCATTATTCGAGAATGGAGTCTTAGTCATTTTCCCATTAGACATGCCGCATCTTTCAAGTGATTCAAAATCAAGTGATTCAAGAAGTCCATTAGAATGGAGTTTCTTCATACGCTTTACTCCAATGTGACCAAGACGACAGTGCCACATGTATGTAGAATTATCATTCAATTTTGTTCGTTTAGCATCTATGTTGTGAACATGTGTATCACTACTATCGAGATTCAGTAAGAATAAACCATTCATCTCAGGTGCATTACCATAAAAGATATTACTCATATAAATCGAACAACTTCTATTCTCGGACTTAAAAGAGTAACCGTCTCGCAATAAACAAGATCCAGATATAATGTTCATGCTTAACGCAGGCACCAAATAACAATTATTCAAATTTAAAACTAATCCCGAAGGTAGATGTAGAGGGCGTCTGACGGCGATCACATCAACCTTGGAGCCATTTCAACGCGCGTCACCTCATCTCTCGCCGGTCTTCGTTTATTCCGGCTCTGTTTGAGTTACAAATATGAGCAACCGAACCGGATATCAAATACCGAGCACTACTACGATTACTAGTAAGATACATCAATAACATGTATATCGAATATACCTTTCTTCTTGATGTTGCCGTTCTTGGATCTGCCAGGTACTTGGGCGATTCGCTTCGATGACCAGCGCCCTTGCGGTAGAAGCATTCAGTTTCAGCTTAGGACCAGCCTTGGGCTTCTTAGCAGTGCTTGGCTTTCTTGCCGTCCTTCTTGAAGTTGCCCTTGTTCTTAGGCTTGCCCTGTTTCTTGAAATTGGTGGTCTTATTGACCATCAACACTTGGTGCTCCTTCTTGATCTCCACTTCAGCAGTTTTCAGCATGGACGATAGTTCAGGTAACGTCTTGTTCATGCAGTGCATATTGTAGTTCATCACAAAGTTCTTATAACTCGGTGGCAGTGATTGGAGGACACGGTGAATCCCTAACTCATTAGGAATCGTTATCCCCAACTCTTGGAGCTTGTTTGCGTGCCCAGACATGGTGAGCACATGCTGCTAAGACTTCCCTCTTCCATCTTGCAGGTAAAGAACTTTTCGGAGGCCTCATAGCTCTCCACGGCCGCGTGAGTCTCAAAAATGAGCTTGAGCTCCTTAATGATCTCGAACGGGTCGTGGTGCTCAAAGCGCTTCTGAAGCTCTGTTTCTAGACCGTACAGGATGGCATACTGAACTGTGGAGTAATGATTTTTTTGAGTGGCGTAAACATTTTTTACGTCATCGGTGGCATCTTCTGCAGGTGGGTCACCTAGCGGTGCATCGAGCACATAGGTCATCTAACCAGCCCTGAGGACAATCTTCAGACCACGGAGCCAGTCCGTGAAGTTGCTTCCATTGTTCTTAAGTTTTTCTTTCTCTAGGAACGCATTGAAATTGATGGAGAGGTTCGCCATAATCTATAACAAATTTGCAAGTAGTTTAGACTAAGTTTATGATAAATTAAGTTCAACTTTAATTCTTAAACTAACTAGGTGAACTCCCACTCAGAACAACATCCCTCACATTGTCTTAGTGATTACACGAACTAAGTCCACTACACCAAGTCCGATCTTCACGAGAGAAGATGTAGTTCCATCGGCGAACAGTCTTCATGTTCATCATATCACTCATATGACTCGTGCTCTACCTTTCGGTATTCCGTGTTCCGAGACCATGTATGTACATGCTAGGCTCGTCAAGATTAACCTTAGTTTCCGCATGTGCAAATCTGGCTTGCACCCGTTGTATGCACACGTATAATCTATCATACCCGATCATCACGAGATGCTTCGAAACGACGAGTCTTAGCAACGGTGCCAACTAAGGACGAACACTTTTATTACTTGATATTTGGTGAGAGGGATCATCTTATAATGCTACCGTCGCGATCTAAGCAATACAAGATGCATAAAGGATTAACATCACATGCAATTCATAATTAGTGTGATATGATATGGCCCTTTCTTCTTGTGCCTTTGATCTCCATCTCCAAAGCATGGACATGATCTCCATCATCACCAGCATTGCGTCAAGGTCAGTGGCGCCGCTTCATGGTTGTCCATCATCACAAGCAACTATTACAATTACTTGGAATAAAGCTATTACAAGATGAATAGACACGCGGGTCTTAACAGAATTAAATACAACCATTAGGCTCCTGCCGGTTGCCATATTACAACAAGGATCATTGCATACATCAAATATAATCACAATCACATGATGGCCATATCACATCACAAAACCCCTGCAAAAACAAGTTAGACGCCTCTAATTTTCTTTGCAAGTTTTACGTGGTTTGGGGCTTTCAAATAAGAACGGATCTTACCTACAAAACTGAATCACAACGTTGATACAAGTGCTATCAAGTGCAAAGTGTAGATTTGATCTATACTATGATGGGAGAGACAGACACTCGCAAAGCCACTTGTGCAAAGCAAGTTGCACGTCAAGCGTGGAGCAAGTCTCATGTGCGATGACATGTAATGTTAGCCCGAGCCGCTTCATCCCACCATACCGCAAGATGCAAAGTACTCACGACAAAAGACGGCACGAGCACCAACGCCCACAACACCATTGTGTTCTACTCGTGCAACAGATCTACGCATAGATAAGGCTCTGATACCACTGATGGGTTCGCAGCATGGAAAACAAAAAAATTCTACCGCAAGAACGAACAAAACTCAGATCTAATCTAGATAAAAGCCAAGATCTAATCTATTAGACAAGTGCAACGAGATAGATCTGTACTAACCCTCGTAGTTTCCAAAGTGTTACAAGATTGGATCTCGGGGTTGATGTAGTCGATCACTTGCTGATCTCAAGATCAAGTAGATGATCCTTCCGGCGCCGCGTTCCGGCAGCGCTTCCGCAGACGGTCACACGTGCGGAATCGAAGCAGACCTTCCTCTCCCTGTTCCAGCGAGCAGCGGAGGTAGTAGATCTTCTCCACGCAATTCCAGCAGCACGACGGCGTGGTGGTGGTGGTGGTGGAGAGAATTCTGCAGGGCTTCGCCTAAGCCGGAGCAGATGGAAGGAGGAAGAGAGAGGCGGCTAGGGTTTGGAGTGGGAAGGGGCAAGGAGGGGTGGCGCCTCCACCCCTCTATATATAGAGGGAGGGGTGTGGCCTAGGGTTCCCACCCCTCGGCCCACCCCGTAGGGCAAGCACTAGGGAGCTTGGGGGGAGAGTCCTTCCCCCCAAGTTTCCCCTTTAAACTCCCCTTATCTTATCTTATCTTATCTCGGTTTTCAAATAAACTCCAAGATATCTTCTGGAACCTTCCGGAAAACATTCTGAAACCTTCTAGAATCCCCATACAAACACTCTGGAATATTTCCTAACTTAGAAAATGATCCCCATTATATGAATCTTATTCTCCGGACAGTTCCGGATCTCCTCGTGATGTCCCGGATCCAATCCGTGACTCCGAACAACACTCGGTCTCCAACATACATTCAATATCTACTTAAAACAACTTCGAACCTTAAGTGTGTCACCCTACGGTTCGTGAATATGTAGACATGATGAAGACACCTCTCCGATCAATAACTATCAGGATCGGAGATCCATAACGCTCCCACATACTCAACGATGACTTCATGATCGATAGAACCATTAACATCTGAAACCAATTCCCTTTGTCACGATATACTCTACTTATCCGAGGTTTGATCATCGGTATCTCCATACCTAGTTCTACCTCGTTCTTGATAAATACTCTTTACTCGTTCCGTTATGCCATCCCTTGTGACCTAGTCACATGCTTGCAAGCTAACTAGATGACATTCCACCGAGAGGGCCCAGAGCATATCTATCCGTCATATGGATGGACAAATCCCAATCTTGGTCCATGCGCTTCAACACATACTTTCAGAATACCTAATGACACCTTTATAACCACCCGATTTAAGTGGTGTTTGATGTCATCAAAGTACTCATCCGGTGATGGTGATTAACACAACCTCATGGTCGAAGGATTAGGTTACTATGTATCGAAAGCTTGTAGCAATGTGAACTTAATGACTTGATCTAATGCTACGCTTGCTATGGGTGTGTGTGTGTCCATTACATCATTCTCCTAATGATACAACCTTGTTATTAATGATATCCAATGTCCATGATCAGGAAACCATGATCATCAATTAATCAACAAGCTAGTTTAACAAGAGGCTTACTAGGGACTCTTTTATGTTTACAAAACACACATGTATTAGTGTTTCCTTATAATACAATTATAGCATGGGATGCAAACATTCATCATAAACACAAAGATATAATAATAACCACTTTTATTATTGCCTCTTGGGCATATCTCCAACACTTACTGACAAACACTAGTGCACAAGTATATTTCCGCCATAACACTTCGAACTGGAATTTCAAGATTGAATAAGTCAGGCAGACTCTCGATGGTTGAAAATACAGTCCCACGCTTCTTTTTTGTTACACTTCATAGATACACACATGGCATCCAACCTAATATTTGGTTTTTTGTGGTTCACCGTATACAACACCCAGATAAACATCCAACCAACTGATCGATGGTTGATTTACCCAATATTGTAACATGAAATTCCAATGGACCATGATTGACTCTAATACACTACATGCCACAGGTTTTGTACCGATTAGGAAAAAATATATAATGTTTTCGTCTCAATTTTTGACACAACATATTTTGGAAGAAATATAACCTCGAGGGCTTATTCGCAAATATGCAGGGTGACTGTATGCCTTCTGGTCCCCATTGTTGACGTGGCACCGGCCAATGCGGGTCAAACTGATTTAGGACCTTCGATGAACGACTTACGAAAGATCTATGACCAAAGTGAAGGTGCGGGCAAATAATTAGAACCGCCCATGCAATTTGCTCAATAATATATACAAATGTACACTATGATATAAAAGAAGCATATCGACTTACAATAAGTAGAAAAAATATATAAAATCAATAAAAAACAATGTGTGAATCAAATCGGGAGGGGAAAGAGCCATAATTATAAGATATAGATTAGGGGGAATGGATATCCAATAAAGTTACAAAGAGTACGATTTTATAAGAAATGAAATAATGGTCATAAATAGGATGCAAATCATGAATCAAGGTAAAATACTAAAGGATATATATTTTTCCCACTTCCTTTTTTTAGTTTCCATTTTCCCTAGAATGTTCCTCTTTTTATTCCTCAAAAGACAGGAGACTGAAAAGCATTTAATGCCCCAAGAAAGGACTTCAAAGATATCAGAATTCACTCCCACCAGGATGCCACCATTAGAGCCGTTGACAGGGAGGTGGTTCCACACAAAGTTCCTATTTAAACTAATGGAATCCAAATAAGAGGTAGGGAATCTTTCTTTTTTGGTTTCCTGGAAAGAAATAATAGAAGCATGGGACTCGGCAAGCATGTTAGTGGTGCAACTTTTCCTCCCGGGAGCATCAATCCCTCTAATGTTCCACCCTAAATTATTCATAAAATCTTTTTGTCTTAGGGTGCTTTGTTCGTCTGTTTGTACAAACTCTAGTCCAAAGCAACTCTCTATCATCTAATTAACCTACTTGTGCCTCGGCACTTGTAGGCTTTTTGGAGAGGCGAGATAAATGAAAGGAACAGAGGAAGGAGCAGCAGGTTGTCCCTCAGGCAAAACCTTACGCTGTAGAGAATAAACAAAATTTAAATCTAAAGAGGCAGGTAAAAGAGAAACTGAATCATCAGCAGTAGTTTTAGTTGACTCATCAACTTCACTATAGTCAGATTCTGAAACAACAACGCCTACAGATTTTTCCATGCTTTTCAAAGAATCTTTGTGCAAAATTTTAGAAGGGTTAGCATATGTTATACCTACAGATGGCACCCTCCAGGTATGGATGCGGGTATGGCACCTCCATACCCTCCTCCACCACCTCTCCCTGCCACCACCACCCGTCTCCATACCCGCCATCGGGTCTAGGTCTCCACTAGACCTGCCACTTGGTGGGTACCCACGACGGTGCACAAGCACATATGATAGAAGTCCAATAACATGTAGAACTGAACAAAATTTGACAGCAAATACCAACAGTTCAAGGCAATAACTCGCATAATATATCACATTGATAGAAAATAGCAACAATTAAACAAACTTCTAGGAAATAGCAACAAATAGCAACAGTTTAAGAGGCAATATCCACAATTACATAACACATAATAAGGCAACAAGGCATCAAGGGTACAAGACTACAAGTCCAACGTCTAGCAATTAGAAAATGGCAATAAAAGTAGTTCAGCAGTGGTACGAGGCCAACATCCAACAAAAAGTACAGTCCAACATCCAGCATTTGTTTAAGTTACAGACAAACAACTTGTTTCATGCTTTCAGCACACGCTACACACCATGCTTCACTCACACGTAGATCAGGATTAGATCAGGATCAGGGTCCATCAAACAACCATCAAACATGAATCCTATTTACAAAAAATAATGCCAAACATTAGTAAGTTCTTATTTTTTATGGAATTCACAGGAATATGGATATGGTACATACAAACATTATCATACACTCATACTAACCTCAGATTCTTCTTGTGCGTCTTGTAGACAAGTCCAAAAGCTGCCTTCACCTACATGAGCATTTGCAAGAAACGATATTTGCATGTGAGAAATAGACAAGGTCACAAACATTAGTAAGAATAAGAGATTGTTAAGAAAGTGCATCATTAGCTCACCTTAGACGTGTGTCTAAGCCAATTTTGATAGCACATCAATACCTCAAGCATGTGAGAAGTGAGGCGGATCCTATGTTCATCAACTATTCTGCCATTTGTATTAAATGCAGATTCTGAAGCAACAGTTGTGACAGGAATAGCGAATACATCTCTAGCTACCTTCCTTAATGTTGGGTACCTTGTCCTAGGCACTTTCCACCAATCCAGCACATTGAACTTCTCGGTATATGGCACCAAGTCAACACTCCAATAGTGATCTATCTCACCTTGTAGTCTAGCTGTTGCAGGCCTTTGTTGTGCTAAAATATCATGGAAGAAAGACATAATCGTTGGAGCTGGCATTTTAGATAATGATGGATCTCTATCCGGCTGATATTCATCTCCCTCCACTTCATAATACTCGATCAATTGATGGAGATTAGCAACAACAGAATCAACCTTTTGAGTGCATTCATAAGAGGATGGCCCAAAGCCATGGAGCATTGCAAAACATGCTACCAACATCTGCCTCTTATATCTAGGGTCAAGGAGAGTAGCTATGCCCATGAGCCCTTGGATATCAATCCAATATTTATCAAATCTTTCTATCATGCTATTTGACATCTCTTGGATAGCCAAATCGGTAGAGGTTACCCACTACCTAATTATCATCTTGATTTCACATATCTTAGGAAAGTATATATTAGCAGTGACATAATATGTGCCCGAGAAAAATTTAGTGATATCATAGAACATGCTAAGCCTTGGTACAACCTCACCAACAAAGTCCCATTCATCAGATAGCTCTATAAGGCAAAGCTGTCTCAAGCATAACGAAAACCGAATTCCACCTAGTCTTGCAATCTAGTCTCAATTTATTTGTGATTTTTACTTTCTTACACTTAGCCATCTCTTCAAATTTCTCAACTCTCTTTGGTGTGGCAGTCCAATATGCAACACTTTCTCTAATATTGTGTGTATCTGACTTCATATTCTTCAGATCTAAGCCATCCTTTACTATCAAATTTAAGATATGACAACAACAACGCATGTGAAGCATTGTACCTTGTAGGAGCAACTTGGTCTTCCCTATCTTCATCACCATTTGCCTTATCATTTGATGTGCAGTTGTCAACTTTCATAGTTGAAAGTTTCTCATCCAAGTTCCATTCCATCAAGGTATTGTAGAGCTATTCAGGAATAACATCTCCAATATGTGCTGGCACATATATAAACCTACAATAAGGTGGAGAGCAATATAAAATTACAGAAAGGTAATATGGATCATAGATAACAATATAACATGGATCATGGATCATAGACATCAATATAAGATGGAGAGCAATATAAAATTATAGCAAGATAACATGGAAAACAGTATACCCCATAAGAATGCTTCACACCTTCCAAGTTTCGTCGATGAAATGCCCCATGACAGCCATGTAGCCCTTATTCTGGTTGTTAGCTATCCACATATCAGTGGTGATAGCTACCCTTGTCTGCAACATAGTCATGTAGTCTTGTGCCTTATGTTTTCATTGTCATGTCATTTTATTATATCCTTCCTACAAGTATAAACAACAAAGGTAAGCATCATTCACAATAGAAAATGATAGAACTATACAGTACATATCTCAGTGAAGAGAATGGCAGAAACAAACCTGATAGTATTCCTTGTATGCTTATTAAAGAGTGGTTGTACAAACCTCCTAAATCCAGCATGGTCCATGATACTCAAAGGGTAACCATGCAGCACTATAATGTTACTGAGCTCTTCTCTTGCGGTTTCTTGAACAAATGTATAACTCTCTACATTCACCTTCCCAACTACTTGGGCGATCAAACTCAATGAAGACCGACTCAACTATTTTCCAGCCTTTCCTTGCGACTTCAACGACCTTTGAGTACATATCTTCAAATGGTCACGCAGATGTGAAGTGCCACTCTTTGATCCTACAGTAAGTGCCTTGGTATAATAGTTACATATGTCCTTCCATTCTCCACGCACCCGCTTCTTCATCATCTCTTGCCACACATCGGATGTGAGATTGTGTGTATTAGCTGCAACATTCACCTCCACCACCTCATATTCTTCATATTCACCATTAGAAATTTCATTCACAGATTCAGATGGGGATTGACTACTACAACTTGGAGCACTACATCAATTGAATCAAAAAATCAGTAGGCAGCAGCACTAAATACCTAAATCAGTAGCAGTAGCAATAAATACCTAAATCGATTTACCTAGATAACTAATCAGTAGACAGTACCACTAAATACCTAAATCAGTTATATTGCTATCCATGTTATATTGTTGTCCATGATCAATTGAATCACAAAATCAGTAGGCAGTAGCACTAAATACCTAAATCAGTAGCAGTAGCACTAAATACCTAAATCTATTTACCTAGATAACTAATAAGTAGCACATGCACATATAGAAATACCTAAGTTTCGTGCGTGCATACCGTGGTGGTGGTGCTGGTGTTTGTTTGCGGCCGGCGACGTGATTCCCCTTCTTCTGGACTCGACCGCCGCTGTTAGAGGGCGAAGCAGATGGTGGGCATCCCCGCTTCTGGCCACCTCCTTGTGATGCCCTGCTGATGGCCCAAAATATATCGAGCTTGTTGGGGAACCCCAAGAGGAAGGTATGATGAGCACAGCAGCAAGTTTTCCCTCAGTATAAAACCAAGGTTAAATTGAACCAGTAGGAGCAAGGAAACACCCAAAAGGTGTTGCTAGCTGAACGTTGGCGGTGGCGACTACGGTGCCAAAGAAGAACGTGGAGACCTGCACAACACAACCACAGAACTCTGTCCCCAACTTGCGATGAGGTTGTCAATCTCACCGGTTTTGCTGAAAACAAAGGATTAAACGTATCGAGTGGAAGAAAGTAATAGTTTGACAAATGTATCGATTTTGTAGAAAGTAAACACAAAGCAGTAAACAGTTGATTATAGATTGAAAGTGAAAGAAAGGACCGGGGTCCATAGTTCACTAGAGGTGGCTCTCCTTAAGATAGATAACATGCTGGATGAACAAATTACAGTAGGGCAATTGAGAAACATCGAGAAATCATACAAGCATATACTAATCATCTTGACTCCTTTGAGATTTGATTGGGCATTACACATTATACATAGACCGCCATCCAACTGCATCTATGACTAATAATCCACCTTTAGGTTATCATCCGAACCCCCTCCAGTATTAAGTTGCAAGCAACAGATAATTGCATTACGAATTGCGAGTAAAGTAAACAATACGATTATTCTATGAACAAAGGATTGTTGTTTTCTCCCTAGTAGCAACAACACATCTAGTACCTTAGAGATTTCTGTCACTTCCCCAGATTACCAGAGGCATGAACCCACTATCAAGCATAAATACTAACTCTTAGAGTTGCTAGCATCTACTTGGCCAAGATAGCTACTAACAACGGAAAGCATGCAAGATCACAAATAACAAAGACATGATAGAATCAATAATCAATCTGAAATAGCATCTCAATATCCATCGGATCCCTGCAAACACAACATGCAGAATTACAAATAGATGATCTTAATCATGAACGGAGCTCACAATATCTAAACATGATAGCACAAAGGAGGAGAACCAGCCATCTAGCTACTATATGGACCCGTAGTCAAGAGATGAACTACTCACGCAGCACACCGGAGGCTTGCATGATGATGAAGAAGGCCTCCAGGGTGAATTCTCCTCTCCGGCAGGGTGTTGGGGAGAGCTTCAGATCCCTCCTAATCTAGGGATGGAGATGATGGCGGCTACAGACCCTTTCATGGATTTTTGATCGGGTACTTAGGGTTTCCATATCAGAGGCAATATATAGGCGGAAGAGAGGCCGAGGGTGCACAGGCTAGACCACCCCTAGCACGGACCAGCTGGCCGCGCGGCAGTGGTGTGGCCAGGCCCTCCTCTCCGTGTTCAGCTCCAGTGTCCCTCGGTAAAATAATGACTTTGGCTTTTGTCCCATCCAATTCCGAGAATATTCATTTTCTGACTTTCCTGGAACCAAAAACAGCAGAAAACATGCAGCTGGCACTGTGGCTCTTGTTAATAGGTTAGTCCAAGAAATCATATGAAAAGTACTCCAAAGTGTGGACAAAACACAAGAAAGTAGATAAAACCAAGCATGGAACATCAAAAAATATAGATACATTTGCAATGTATCACCTGCTGGCTCCCGGTCCCGGCTACAAGCGAGCTCCCTATAGTCTGCCTCCTTGCTTTCTCCTATCGTTCGATGTCGAGGCCGACACGCCGAGGAGGAAGCCAAGCCGAGCCTTCTCCCATCGAGGCGGATCTCCAGCACCTCGTTGGCATCTGCTTGCTGACACAACATCGTGGGGATCATCGACTACGCGTCCTGCTGGAGCGGTCCATCAATAGAGTCGTCGCCCTCCTCGACTTGGACTGGCTCGGCCTCCATGGATGTCCTCGACTGAGGTGGAATTGCAGCGAGAGGAGGACTGTGGGAGGTTATGGGGTGCGGGGGAGGGAATTGTGGCGTGTGGTGGTGGGAGTGGGAGAACTGAGAGGTGTGGTTGCCTGGTCGGGCTCGACCACTTAAAAGTTAGGGTTAGCCTGGACACTTACATGCAGGGCCTACCTGTAGTTGTCGGGTCTGCAGGTTAAAGGGTATGTGTTTACCACCTCCAGACCCGCTCCCGCTTGACCCGATGGGTCTATATATTTAGCACTAAGTAGACCCATGGGTTTTATTTTCAACCAAACCCTCCTCCATTTGATGCGGGTACCCACCGGGTTAGCGGGTGACGGGTACCCATTGCCATCCATAGTTATACCTTTGAAAGTTATAGCAAGGATTTCTAGGTTATTCTTCTTCTTATGTTCTTGTGCAATCTCCATGATCAACTTCATAGCATTGCCTTGTGTCCTGACACTCTAACAAGTCCCCAGCACTGGTCCCCACAATTTTTTCTTCCTAGAAATTTGTTCAAGATCTTGAGTCTCCATGTCCATCCCCCTTTTGATGTTGATATCTTACAAGGGCTGAAGAACTTTAGGTGCAACAAGATTTTCTTCCTCATACCCATAGTATTCATCATCATCCACAAGCTCGATGTTTCTCAGCAATTTGTAGCACTTTTGCTCTTCAGGGTTGTCAGTCGTCAACCACCCCACGATATTCCTTCTAGGTGATTCCATGAAGGTGAGGAGTGCAGTAGAGAGATCACATTCTGTGCTGGTGGTGCATTGTTTAGGATCCACTTCACCGCTAGCCTTCTTACTTGGAATTGAAGACGCGTTCCCACTTGTGCCATTCTTATGAGCAACTGAACCACTTGCAGGGGGCTGATGAGAGGAATGATTTCCGTATCCATGCTAGCAGTTTTGAGAGGATCTGCACAACCCTAGTTATCGGGATCGTCAGGCCCTTTAGGGTTGGTTGCAGCATCCTCAGTGAACTCATTTGTGATAAAAATGGAGTAGTGCTTCTTCTTGATCTCAAATAAGTGGCTATCAGGGAGATGATGAGGCTCATTGCACTGAATTTTCACCCTGACAACCTCATAGAGATTTTGGAACATCCTAATCTAGACTATATCCACCACGATACCTAGAACTGAAGTAGATTGCGCCAGTAGATTCCAATTGCACCATTCTGGCTTGAGGTCTCGCAACTGAATCCAGATCTCCTGATTCTCTCCAACTGATTGGAGCTCCCCATCTAGACTTCCACGCTCACAGTTAGGGAAGGGGGAATTTAACCAAGAAAGACCAATCATCTAATTGTCAAATCTGCCAAGGCCAGGTTGTTTTGTAAATAAGAACAAACTCTTGAGCCAACTCCTTCTTGCTTACCTCGCTAGCTTCAATGAAAACAATCCTCACATTTTTAGCGCCCAGATCACTGCTATTGTTGTCAGGTACATCCACACGGAAGAACTCAAGCCCTTGAGCAGCTTTGCCATAAAGCTTGGCAGCGGGCAGAGCTTGCTTTCTAACTGGGCATCTATCTTGTTTGTGGTTCACCATTTTGCAAATGAAGCAAAAAAGGCGCAGTAGAACATTGAGTTCTATTGTGGCCAGGTTCTCCACAATAGAAGCAGACCACATCGAGGTAGCTGTCCTTTGCTTTCGAGCTGACTCTCCCTTCCTGCGTTCTGTCCGTCACTCACCACTGATGTCGCCTTCCCTTCTTCCTGTTCCCCTGCTGCTTGCTGCTGCTCTGATTTGGATTCGACTGTTGTTGCTGCTATTGCATGAACTGCTGACCCTGGATCTGCTGAGGATGCACAACCAAGAGCGGTTGTTGCTGTTGCTGCTGAATCGGCTGCAAAATGTTAGCTTTGCGACAAGTAAATAACGAAGAACGAAAATAAAATTGCAGCAAGGGGGACACAGATTTAACGTGGAAAACCCTCTCCAACAAAGAGAGGGGAAAAACCACGGATGCCAGCCAGCGAAACTTCACTATATCGGATTATACAACGCCGGGGATTTCACAGATGCAACTTATCCCAACCGGCGGCTTACAAGAAGTATATATAGCGGTGGTAACCTAGGTCATCAACGATCCGTACCGCGGGAGGCTGTCGTCCCCCGCACCCTCCGCATCGGCCCAAGCCTCCGGCGACGGGACTCGCTCCGCTCCATCAAAAGTTGGCCTTTACTTTGTAGAATTTGGATCAACATATAACACAAAAACTGCTGCTGTGACTGCATCTGGGGGATGGTGGGAAGCTGCGACTGCAAAAAAAAAAGGGATATTACATCCATCGTACGTCCACATTTTTTGCAGCCTAGAATAAATATACAACTGGCCATGGAATGTTACATGTAGTACTAGTGAGCATTTACATAGATTTATGAAAAAAATAAGAGATTTTTTTTGAAACCTCTAACTACGTTTTTTTTCAGACTCCAAGGTACCCGGGGAGGAATAAGAGGTAGTAGTAGTTTATATTTAAACACGAGAAGAAGAATCATGTGCGGCGCCGATCAATATTCGCTGGCTTGACCGGCAGTTTGGAGACAGTTGCAGCTCTTACGCATAGAATGTGATCAATCAGTGCTCACAAACATCTAGATTAGTAGCGTAGATCCAGTACCTGCCAATACCTGCTACCCGAACATATACATGATCGAGGAGGTTGACGCGGCAGTTGCGTCGCAGTACTGCTGCTGCTGCTGGGTTAGCCGTCAACGTTAACCAGCTCAGGGAACATGTCCTGCATTCCAGCATGCATGCAGCTACAGAGCTCGCTCGCTAGATATTTCGTGGTACCAAATTTATCTAACCCAGCCCCCGATGGATTAAATTTCCTCCGAATGATCTGTGTTCAGAGCCTAATCATGCCTTGATGAGTACGCTAGTACTACTACCGCGAGCTCAGCTGACATGTGCGCGCGGTGCTCTGCTGGCTAGCACTCTCGACTCGCCGGGACGGGCTGTCCATAAAGATCTAATGGAAAAGTACAGATGCTGCTGTTGGTTCTACAGGGACGAACATTTCAGGAGTACTACACTTGCAAGGATTACAGTATTGATCAGGTAATCAGGTTAGCAGTAGTAGTAATTCAGTACTAGCAGGCCAGCAGCCAAAGCCAATGCAGCACGAAATACTAGAAAGGACTGGACGCACGCGATGCGCTGGACAAAAAATCATTAATTGACTGTGTCGAGACGTGCCTAGATGTCAGCCAGCACGGTTGACCTTCGAATCCAATAAACAAGCCAAGCAAGCTGTGGAAATAAATAAATAAACCGAAACAGTACCGGGTCCTAACCATACGTACTGTTATTTTTTTTACTGTATGTGATGTGAAGACGGGGCAGAGTATCCGATGGCGTCGCCTGAACGCAGCACTTCCGATCCCTCCGGCGACACCAACCTACCGGCCGTTGATCATGCCGTCCACTCCCACAGTGACCACGACGCATTCGATCAGCTGACCCAATCCACGAGTAGTGGCGAGCGCGAGTGATAATAATTCAGCTCAGATTGACCCTGCTGATCGTCGCAAGTACCTATCCTAAGTACACCTGCTGCCGGTCCTAATTAAACAATTATGAAGCGTGCGTGTAACAGTCTCCAGGTAACTAACTAACGCATGGCTCTGTTGCCTTACGATGATGGTGCCGACAGGACAGGACTCGTCGATCGGGAGCTGGACTCATCACTGGAGTGCTCTCCAATCCACTTTCGGGAGAGCTATATTCCGCGATGGACGAAAAGCGGAGTCGACTTGGAGTTGAGGTACGTAGCTGCTAAGTACTAGTGTAAGCAGAACATGGGTTAAGCTGGATAATGGCGGGCTGCTCTGCTGGAAAGAGGGACGCTGACAGTGCCTCGCCATGTGATCGATCGGCCACGCTTCAGATGCTCCTTTCAGGGCTTCTGCATGCTTTCGAGGGAGCTTACCCCATTAAGCAGGCGGCATGTAATTAAAAGTTACTACTGTACCGCCGCCATTACACTGTAGCCTCTGAATTTATCAATGAGCTATAGTACTCCAAATATTTTTATTCTGCACAGTAATATACTAGTGCATTATTAAACTAGTATTATTATGCGTGTGTGGGTTAGTGGTCAGAGTGGCGTGTCAAGGACGCCTGAGCTGAGACGTCAGTACAGGGTGGGTGCAGGACAAACGTTTGGAGCCTGGATAAATGAGGCGGCCGAGACTGTGATTGTGCAATCAAAACCAGCAAATCTACGCGATAAAAGAAGGAAATCTTTCTACCACCAGTGAGCTGTTCGGTACTTAGAGCAAGTACAATAAGGTCGAGTCATCAGGCTATATCACTTAAAATAGTATATTTGTGCTTAGTTAGATGGGAGAGAGAAGAGGAGTGGACTTTTAGTTAAGAGTCAGCTACAACACGTGCTCCTAGGCACTATGTGAGAGTGTAAAGTTGACCGTGTATTAATAAAGTAGTATACTTTTATCTCTATCTATTGTACATGTTGATTCATTATTTCTAGATAGCGTGGACGTACTTATATAGCGATTGCTATTATTGCCCTTGTTCTTAGGAAAATGTCCGTCACTCTTTCTTTTTTGAGGGGGATCTCTCTCCTCTTTAAAAAGCTCACTGCTCGGCAGCAGGGGCAAGGGGCCATGGCAGGCAGGGGCACCGGTCTACTCTAGGCTAGGCTAGGGCGCGCTAGGCCACCACTATTCTAGTAGGCCTGCGTGGAGGTGTTGGGGCACAGGCATCTTCTTGTCCAGCTAGGAACATCAAGGATCCAATCCAACCCCCAATCTCTTTCTCTCTCTCGCTCGGAGGGAAGGAAAGCAGTCCGCGCGAGCAAGCAATCCTCGGCACCGATTTCTTTTAGCTAGCTGGCAATTGCCATTTATTTTCACCTCCATTTTCGGGATCCCAAATCTTCTCCCCTCGTATATAATCGCCCGCTCGCCCCCTCTCTCTCTCTATAACCCCGCTAGCTTAGCTTCTCTGTCCCCTGTTCCTCGTGCCGGTTGATGCGTGGGTATGGCAGTGTCCTCGCCCTCGTCTCCCGCTCCGGAGAAGACGATGGCCAACAAGTCCAGGTGGCGGCGCGGCAACAGAAAGGTTGGTCCCGTCGTGCGATTTCGTCTTCTCTGCTCTCAATGTCAATGCTCCTCCCGTCGTGCGCGACGACGACGACAGGGAGATTAGATAGCGCGATTTCGATTTTGGCGCGGTGATCCCGGTGAAGGTCAAGGAGGAATGGCGTGTCGCGGAATGCTCCCAGCCGCTGGACAGATGGCGAGAAGGATATGCCATGCGTCCCCCCGCCTAGTCTTGTTCACTATTCGCGAATCTTTTCTTAGCGCACCCGCCTTTGTTGTTTCTGAACCTCGATTTCTGGCCTCGACGCCCAAATCTGACGATGATTTTGTTTCGCGGCGGCGCGCGGCAGGTGATCAGGCAGTACATCGGGGAGGCGCGGGCGGCTCTCGACGCGGCGGCGCAGGGAGGTGACGCGGGGGACGACGCGGCGGCGGGGGCGGCGCTCGGCCTCGTCGCCGCCGCGCTGGAGATGTCGCCGCGCATGGAGGCCGCGCTCGAGCTCCGGGCGCGCGCGCTCCTCGCGCTACGCCGATACCGCGACGTCGCGGACATGCTCCGCGACTATATACCCAGCTGCGGCAAGTCGTGCGCCGGCGACGACAGCACCTCCTCGTCGTCGTCGTCGTCATGTTCGTCCGGGTCCGGCGACCTTGCCGGCGCCTCCCGCGCCGGGCTTCTTTCCCCTGGCCGCGACGTCTCCGTCTCCGGCGCTGGAGCCTCCCGGTTCCTCTGCTGCTTCGACGTCTCCGAGATTAAGCGCCGCCTCGTCGCCGGCATCTCCAGGAGCTCCAGTGACGAAACCCAGTGGAGGTAACATTCGCAAAACGACTCGCCATGATGACCAAAAACGAACAATTCTATTAGGCAACAAGCAAAGTATACTGATAAATTTCAATTGCCAATGCGTATGCAGGTACTTGGTCCTGGGTCAAGCATGCTTCCACCTCGGCCTAATGGAGGACGCCGTGGCGCTTCTCCAAACGGGCCGCCGCCTCGCCTCGGCGGCGTTCCGCCGCGAGAGCGTGTGCTGGTCCGAGGACAGCTTCTCCCCGTCCAACTCGACTGCCAATGCCATGTCCGGGCCTGGCAGCAGAAGGGCGTCTTCCAGTTTCGGCCCGGCGTCGGGGATGCCGCCGCCGAGCGAGGCGGACTCGGTGTCGCAGCTCCTGGCGCACGTGAAACTCCTTCTACGGCGCCGTGCCGCCGCGGTGGCCGCGCTGGACGCCGGCCTCCCCGCCGAGGCCGTGCGCCATTTCTCCAAGGTGCTCGACGCGCGCCGGGGCGGCGTGCTCCCGCACTCCTTCGCCACGGCCTGCCTCGTGGGCCGTGCCGCGGCGTTCCGCGCGTCGGGGCGGCCGGCCGACGCCATCGCCGACTGCAACCGCGCGCTGGCTCTCGACCCGGCGTTCATCCCGGCGCTGCGCGCGCGCGCCGACGTGCTCGAGTCCATCGGAGCGATCCCGGACAGCCTCCGGGACCTGGACCACCTGAAGCTCCTCTACGACGCGGCGCTCCGCGACGGGAAGCTTCCGGGCCCGAGCTGGCGGCCGCAGGGCGGCGTCCGGCAGGGCGAGATCGCCGGCGCGCACCGCGAGCTCGTGGCCCGCATCCAGCAGCTCCGCGGCCGCGTGGCCGCCGGCGACGGGTGCAAGGTGGACTACTACGCGCTCCTCGGCCTGCGGCGCGGCTGCGCGCGGTCGGAGCTGGTGCGCGCGCACCTGCTGCTGACGCTGAAGCTGAAGCCGGAGCGGTCGGCGTCGTTCGCGGAGCGGCTGGAGCTGGTGGACGAGCACCGCGACCTGGACGCCGTGCGCGACCAGGCGCGCATGTCGGCGCTGTTCCTCTACCGGATGCTGCAGAAGGGGTACTCCCACGTCATGTCGGCCGTGCTGGACGCGGAGCGGCAGAGGGCCAGAGAAGACGGCGCTGCGTTGGCTGCAGCCGCCGAGGTGGCAGCAGCGCGCAAGCAAGAAGAGGTAGCATTGACCGTGCCGGTGTGTCCAAAATCACCAGAGAGCGTGCACGGGGCAAACGTTGTGAATCTTCAGGTTGCGACGCCCGAACCAATCTCGCCACCATCGCCGATGACGCCCAGGCTCGCCGCGGCGGCGGCAGCGATGAGCCCGATGTTCCAAGGCGCGTTCTGCCGCGACATGGCGGTGGTCGGGACGCTCCTCTCCCGTGGCGGGTTCGAGCTCCCGGCGATGGCCGTGAAGTGCGAGGCGATGAGCTGCTGATCTGCCACGTACGACGGCAGCGTTTCAGGTGGCGGGAAAAACGGCGCAGAAATTCGAAGACGAGCTAGCTTGCTTGCTTGCTCGATTGGTGAAACGACCCCGCTGCCGTCCGTCGGTCTGTCTGTGGCACCCGTCCTAGTGTACAGTTTGAGAGAGAGAGAGAGGTCGCTTTCCATTTGAAAAAAAAAATATTGAAGTGCTGGTAGGAGTACAATTTTGGTTTCGTCTTATTCGGGTCGTGTCCTCCGTGAGAGCTTGCCATAGCGATGATGTTTTAGGAGTCTGTCTGTCTAGTCTCTAGCTAGCTAGGTGCTGTACCGCATTTTCATTACCTGTGAGATTTTGTACAGTTCATTCTCAGTTCCTCAGCCTCTCTTGCATTTCCTCATGAAGAAAGTATTCTTTCCCAAACGCTTTGCATCTTCTGTGCCAAATGGATGGCACCTGATGATGAACGCTCACGCATCACGCAAGTTCCAGATCTGAGCCACGGGAGGGGAGGGGAGGGGTAAAGCTGCGATGCACGCACTCGTCCGCGTGGATAAGTCTGATGATGATGGCTGGCGGTGGCAGGCGACCATGCGTGCTGGGTGACGGAGGATGACGCGGCGGAGAGATGGAGATGGATGGCAACAGAGCAGAGCAGAGCAGATCCCTCTCGCGCGCCCATCCAGCGTCGGGAAAGTCGCCGGCGTCGTCAGCCGGCCTCTGCGCCATGCATGGCGGCTAGTGCTTTTGCGGCGCCCGACTGAGCGAGTCCTTTTTTACCACGTCAGTCGGTCAGTGGTGGAGAGCCACGGAGAAATTACTCGACGTAGATCACGTGGTAAAAATTAACCGACGATCTTCCCCCGAAAAAAACTCGTCTGCGTTATTAGCTGACATAATAATTCCATGGAGAATATGGCGCTTACTTCTGCGATGCTTGCTTCAGCATATGGCTCCAACTTATGCTGAGGGGCAGGTGATGGCTTCACGTGCCGATCTAAAGTCTAAACCGATCGATGATTACCGTTGACAGACTGGATAATTCTGGTATTTGTACGAGAAGGAATAAATCAGGCGGCGCATGCTGGGCTGGGCAGGAGATTGCTGGATTATTAAGCTCTGATGACAGTATGCTGCTGCAATGATCCATCTCTTGGACTAATTGGATCTGATCTCATCTGATCTGCGGGCACCACTTGCCCTGCTAGCATCTCTCATGTGTAGTACAGCAGAGTACTTCACTTTTTTTTTCTTAAAAAAAGTCTGCTCCTGTACTTTAGTAGGCGCAACATAAAGGCTAGAGAATCAAATTCGAAACCGATTACAGCTGGCTACGCTATATACGGTATGTTCATGGAGAAATGGCGGCGGCGTGCTCCGGTCTCAGTGCACTAACTTGCACGGTGGCTTTGATTATGTTTGCCAGGTTAACAACTGTGTTATGCTTTGGGTTAGTGGCGCGAGAGAGCAACGGTAGTGCAGATTAGTTGGATGGATGGAGGGCGTAGATCGTGCATGCCAAAAATTTATCGTGTGATTAGTAGTAGCTCTTTGGTTTATTAATTTGCAAAACATACGTGGCAATGTAGCAAGGAGTGGTTGTAAAAAGGTTCTTACTAACGCAGAGGTGGGCTGGGGTAATAATTTATACCTTGTCTATGAAGTCCTCTGCCGGTCAGATCCAGCAGTTTGGGTAGCTTCTATAAGAAGCCGGCTTCCCACACACGACTTGCACTAGTAGATCGACACACTAGTAGTGGTACTAATTCTATTAGTAATAGACTTGCAGGAGAAGGAAATGCCCTTGATAACCACGGCGCGATCGAGCAAAGAGCCAGCAGGATGTCGTCGACGCGGAAAGATGGCCAGCGAAAAGTCTATAACAAAACAACATGAAGTGATGGGCCCGCTGCCCACCACGTCAGCGAAGTGGGGGAGTTGCGGCACACCTGTGCATGTCAGTGTGGTGTGAGCTGGAAAAGGTTGGGGACAGGTGGAGGCAGCCGCGCGAGACGTGGCGGCCGGCGATCGAGCAAAGCTAGCTATCTCGCTCTGCCGAGCGATCATCCGCCCATGCCAGGATGCCATGACATCGATCGGCGCTGGAGTTCACGTGTGCATCCGCGCGAGGGCGGCGCGCGCACGTCCACGGCGGCGACGTCGACCGGGCGCACGCACGCACCATATCGCGACATAGTAGGGCATGTATAATGGTTGATAAGACCGTCTTATCTTAGTTCTGTCACGTAAACTAAATATAACTATAAAACATGACGTATCATGGGTTATTTTTAGTCTTATCTTTAATAAGTAGACATCCTAGATTTGTGGTGAGAGAAATTGTTGCTAAGAGATGATCTCTTAGTTAAGATAAGACAAACCTCTTTTTTTGGTTCTATCTTCTCCATGTCACCTATCATCCTACATGGCATTGCTATGATATGACTAAGATGTACGTGCCCTAAGTTCGGCTTCCTACGCCAAGACTTGCACTACTATGTACGGGGATTAGTGAGCTTGCACGACAAGGGAAATGGTATGTGCATGTGCTTGAAGAGCACGGCACGAAGTAACAGAACCAGAAGCGCTGGGGCCGATGCGCAGCCACGTCAGTGGAGAGTCGCGCCACACGAGACGGAAAGAAGCAGGGACAGGTGGTGGCGGGCACGCGAGACGTGGCCGCAAGCAACCGCCGTGCGGCCATGCCATGCCAGGATGTCGTCGCATGCATGCCAGCCTCATTTCCAACTGCATTCATCTGTTCTTTGCACTGCGGTTGACGCGTGCGATCGTGCATGGCACTGTGCTCCTGCTGATATAACATTGTTGACGCCTACGGACGTGCACGCACGACAGAGAGCGTGCACGTGCATGCGTGCGGGGCGGCTCGCTCGAATGTCAACGACAGTACCCTGGACTGGATCCCGCTCGATCGCTTCTTTTTTCGGTGATGGACAGAATTGGATCCCACTTGAGCCTCTCACCATTGGTTGTGTGAACCGAGGCATAAATTGGTCAAAGTGTACATTGCAATTGCCGCTCCCCTATAAGACAAATCCGTGGGTGATTGGCACGGTAGTTATGGCCTTGTGATTGAGTAAATCCAGCAATAAAGGAATTCTTCCGGAGTGGTCATATGCCCAGTTGAATAAATGATACTTCTTCCGTCTAGAAATAGCAGAATTAGATTTGTCTAAAATCGAATGTATCAAGTCAGTTATTTCTAGAGGAGGGAGTACAATCATTGTCTTAATCCTAATAAAGAACCCAATTTGCTTTCGGGATTTCAGACCCGTAAGTCTATGCAATGTAATTTAAAAGGGCATTTCTAAATGTTTAGTTAACCGGTTAAGACCTCTGCTGCAAGAAATAATTTATCCCACACAGAGTGCCTTTATTCTAGGGTGGCTGATAATGGACAATGCGCTCATTGCGTTTGAGTGTATGCATTCTTTCTAGAAAAGCTCAGTCTCATATGCAAGGAAATGTGAGTACAAGTCACCAAGGCTCACAGATTGTTGTGTCTTGATCTGGGCCATAATCGCTGCCACAAAGCCATTGTAATGATCATCTAATCCGGCAAGCACATAAGACGCAATATCATCATCTTCTTGAGGCTCGCACTCCGTGTCCATCTCATCGGCCAAGGACTTAACGTTGTCAAAGTAGCCTGCTCCTGAGGTGAAATTCCCCTCTTGGTTTGCATGAGCTGGGTGCGTAGATGCACAATTCGAGCCTTTGATTGTGACGAAAACATCTCCGTCACCTTCGTCCACACAACAACACACACTCGTAAGGCCTACCAGCGGCGTGAGCACCTCCCTTGTCAATTGTCATGTTCCGGAGGACGTAAGAGAGCTCAAGCTGATCTTGGGAGATCCGTCGTGCATACTCAGTTTTAGGGATCGTTATTTCTTTCCCTTCGATGTCCTTGGGCTTGATTTCCTTTGCTGGTTCCGTCGTCGACCCGTTCAAGTATTCCATGAGTTGGGCATCTCGAATCTCCGACAAGACCTGGGATTGCAAGATCAAGTGATTTTCTCGTGACGGCTTCTCGGTGACGATGCCTGTCAGCGAATCGCCCACCATGGTTGAGGATCACGACGAAGCGAAACTCATCGACAATTCTGATATGCGATCTAGGAAGATCGGCTCTGATACCATATGAAAACGCAATATGCAGCACAATACCGATGCCGGTCCGTGGCGTGTGTACATATATCAAAACAATTAGGAGATTACAATGGTGCCTAGGCGTGTCGATCTAGGTCGCATATCCTAAGTCGGTTACAATACAAACACCATATTATTTATAGTCTCAAGACTAAGATAAAATCATTGTAGTGCCCTTATCGGTGAAACTAACCGAGAAAGCAAGTACTATGATGCAATCAGCGAGCACAGCAAGAGAGCCAGAGGGAGCAGCGTCATGCACGCCACAGGGCGAGCAGGAAACAGGCCCAATCTCCCTCTACCTCCCTGGCCCGAGCTAAGAGGAACAATTAACGGACGGTCCTACAACGGACGGAGGGGCCGTCGCGTACGCGCGTACATTCAACGTCCAGGGCCGCGGCCGGCAGAGCCCAGCCGCTATTCCGGGGTCCAGCAGCGGTTAATGGTGGCCCCGGCTCGGCTCCCCAGTCGACGTACTCAACTGTTTCTATACCTGCATCTCAAAAGACAAAAAAATCTTCTATACCCCTTCCCTAGTGCGGCCGCTTCCTGTCTTCGTGAGTGACTATTTTTATTTTTGTGCATGTACAATGCAGGCTCTTACCTACAGGCACTAGGAGATTTTTCCGGTCCGATCGACATTCTCATCCTCCGATCCTTGCCAGTAGCTGCTTAGAGTAACTCCACTCGGGTTTCCAAAGGCCGTTCTCGGGGCGAAATTTTTATCCGGATGGCGAAAACCGGCCCAGTCGTGTTCCTAAGACGCCGTTTTATTCTCGATTTAGCCAAAGTTTCATCCGGCGATCCCAGTCCGAACCCTAGGAGCTAGGAACGTCGAACGCAGAGGAAACACCGAAAAAAAAACACGCACGCCTGTGGCCCCGCATGGGCGAGTCGTCATCATCCTCCCGCCTCGGTTCCCGTGACGGATCGCCGAGCAAAAACTGCCCGTCTCGTCGGCCACACGTCGCCGTAATGGTGCGCCACCGCCGTCTCGCCTTCCCACCATTTCCTTTTCCCCGCCTTCGCCGCCTATTTCGCCTATAAAAGCCGGCGCCCTCGCCAGCTCACATCACACACTCTCCACCTCCCCCCATTCCCCACGAACTACACCTCCGGCGAGAAAAAACTTCGGCAATGGTGGAGAGGTACCCATGCGACCCCAAGGCGGCGAACGTCTTCGGCCGGCGTACGCTGCAGCCGTGGGAGGCCCGCATGCTACATGACGCCGGCTAAATGGAGCCGCCGGACTTCCGGTGGCCGCCCGGCTGGAAGCTCAACGCCGGTGCCGGAGGACGACGAGATGGTGGAGGAGATCCAGGCTGCCATCGCGGCGATGCCGGATCTGGAGCTCGCTGGAGACCCCGACACTACCAGAAAAAAGCTAATTCGTGGCACACCTATTTTCCCCTTCCGTGGCGCACTAGGGGTGCGCCACGACTTCTACGCTACGGCTAAAAAGTGCCCGTAGCGCACTGCCGGGTGCGCTACAGGAATCTCGACATAGTAGTGGCGCACAACCACTAGTGGAAACGAGGCCTTTGGTTGATCCTGGAAATGGGCTTTAACACCGGTTCTTCTACGAACCGGTGTTAAAGGGGGGGCCTGTACCAGCGTGGCCCGTGCAGCAAAAAGGAGCCCCCCTTTAACACCGGTTCGTGACACGAACCGATGTTAAAGGCTCCTGCACCAGTGGCCCGCGCAGCCCCCCTTTAACACCGGTTCGTGGCTTGAACCGGTGTTAAAGGGGGGGCTATATAAGACACCGCAGCCCACACCCCACTCTTCCATTTTTTCACTATCTCATTTTGGAGCCTAGCAAGAGGGTGTGAAGTGTGCTAGTTTGTGTTTTTTTCGTATGCACAAGAGGTGTTCGGTGAAATGCCCGAGAGCTCAAAATAAGTTTTCTCGTTGCTCTTTCCTTCTCGGTCGAGGTCGGCAACTATCCTTTCATGTGTCATTGATGTACTATATATATAAATGTTCATCTCCCTATTATTTTTTTGATATATACTATATATTAATGCAGATGAACCGACAATGGATGTACGGTGACCGCCGCACTTTCGAGTACATTACGGGCCTCCAAAATTTCATCGTTGTGGCTAATGCAAACCGTGGTCACAATGGTTTTATGTGCTGTCCGTGTGTTCACTGTCAGAACAAGAAAGACTACTCAAATACCAGAACCATTCACGCCCACCTGCTTCGATCCGGTTTCATGCTCGGCTATAATTGTTGGACCAAGCACGGAGAAAAAGGGGTTGTGATGGAAGACAACGAAGAAGAAGAGAATGATGACAACTATCATAATATGTATCCTAAATATGATGATACTGCAACGGGGGTAGATAATGAAGACCAAGAGGCAGCAGATGGGCCCGCTGATGACGATCTTGGTCAGGCCATTACTGATGCAAAGGAAGAATGTGAAACTGAAAAGGAGAAGGAGAAGCTGGAGCAGATGTTAAAGGATCACAAAACATTGTTGTACCCAACTTGCGAAGATGGCCACAAAAAGCTAGGTACCACACTGGATTTGCTGCAATGGAAGGAAGAACGGTGTGGACCGACAGATTTTCAAAGTTGTTGGTAAAAATGAAGAATCTTCTTCCAAGAAATAATGAGTTGTCCGACAAAGACATACTAAGCAAAGAAGGTTGTACGCCCTCTAGGATTAGACGTGCGGAAGATACATGCTGCATTAATGACTGCATCCTCTACCGCGGTGAGAAATCGAGAATTTGGATGCATGCGGTATGCACCTTTGCCTTTGTATAAGATCGACGAGGCGATCTGGCTATGTTGAGGGCGAGGCCCCTAGGAAGAAGGTTCCTGCCAAGGTTATGTGGTATGCTCCTATAATACCACGGTTAAAACTTCTCTTCAGAAATAAAGAGCATGCCAAGTTGTTGTGATGGCACATGGAAGACCGTAAGAAAGGCGATGTTGAGACACCCCCTGATGGGTCACAGTGGAGAAAAGTCGGCGAGAGTACCGAATGCATGCGTGACGCAAGGAACTTAAGGTTTGGTCTAAGTACAGATGGCATGAATCCTTTTGATGAGCAGAGCTGCAGTCACAGCACATGGCCTGCGACTCTATGTATCTATAACCTTCCTCCTTGGTTGTGTATGAAGAGGAAGTTTATTATGATGCCAGTGCTCATCCAAGGCCCGAGGCAACCCGGCAACGACATTGATGTGTACCTAAGGCCATTATTTGAAGAACTATTAAAGCTGTGGGACAAACCAGATGTACGTATGTGGGATGAGCACAAAGAGGAGCCATTTGACATTCGAGCATTGCTTTTCTTAACCATCAATGATTGGCTGCTCTTAGTAACATTTCAGGCGGACAAACAAGGGATACAATGCATGCACACTGTTTAGATGAGACTGAAAGTGTATATTTGGATAAATGTAAGAAGGTTGTGTACCTAGGGTATCATCAATTTCTTAGAACTCGCATCCAAGATGAAAGAAAGGCAAGCATTTCAAGCGTCTGGCGAGAACCGGAGGAAGCCTCTCGTACCGGTGAGGAGGTATTTGGTATGGTCAAGGACCTAGAAGTAATCTTTGGAAAAGGTCCTGGCGTCTATCTGCTCGAATGACGATGCGGACACGCGCCCATGTGGAAGAAGCAATCTATATTTTGGGACCCACCCTATTGGAAAGTCTTAGAGGTCCGCTCTTCAATCGACGTGATGCACGTGACGAAGAATGTTTGCGTGAACCTGCTAGGCTTCCTAGGAGTGTATGGGAAGACAAAGATACACGGAAGCAGCAGGACCAACAACGTCTGAAAGACCACGAAGAGCCTATGCATCCCGAGAACGAGAAGGGTAAACGATGCCACTTAACTCCTGCCAGCTACGCTCTTACTAAAGCGGAAGGAAATCTTTTTGAATGCCCGAGCGTATCAAGGTCCCGGCTTCTCATCGAATATAAAGGGAATAATAAATATGGCGAGAAAAATTCCAAAACCTGAAGTCTCATGCGCCATGTGATTATGACACAATTGCTTCCGATTGCATTGAGGGGCTTCTACCGAAAATGTTCGAGTACCCATTGTGAAGCTATGTGCATTCCTCAATGCAATATCTCGAGAAGGTCGATCGAGAAAGCCTACCGGGTTCTGAGGCAGATGTGGCCCAATGTCTTGACTTTGAGTTGGTGTTCCCACCATCCTTCTTCAATATTATGACGCATCTCTGGTTCACCTAGTAGAAGAGATTGCCATTCTCGGTCCTGTATTTCTACACAATATGTTCCCCTTTGAGAGGTACATGGGAGTCTTAAAGAAATATGTTCATAACCGTGCTAGGCGAAGGAAGCATCTCCAAGGGCTATGTAACAGAGGAGGTCATTGAGTTACGTGTTGATTTTATTCGACCTTAAGGCGATTGGTGTTCGAATCACGACATGAGGGGAGCGTGGAAAAGGCACCCTAGGATGTAAAGCAATGATATGTAGGACGGGCATTCTCTCAATCAAGCACACTACATGGTTTTACAAAGATCTATCTTGGTTGCCCGTATATCAATGAACACAAGAATTTAATCGCCTCAAACACCGGCGGTCGATGAATGGATTATAAGTGAACACATGGCGAGTTTTGGCTGGCTGCAAAGACTTCTCACGAATAACACCTTTGTTGGGGATCAGGTACTTGTTGGCGGACACCATCTTCATTGTATGTACTTTCTAAGGGTACGAGATAAATGGGAATACATTTTACACAATAGGCCAAGATAAAAGAGCACCAACCAAAATAGTGGTGTCCGCTTGATGCAGCAGAAGACAATGGGCAAAGACCACGTATTATGGGTTCATGGAGGAGATATGGGAACTTGACTATGGACCTAATTTTAAGGCCCCTTGTTTCGATGCAAATGGGTCAAGCTAACGGGAGGGGGTTGAGGTAGACAAGAAATGCGGAATGACAACGGTGGATCTCAACAATCTTATGAAGGTAGACAAGAACTTAGACGAACCATTCGTCTTAGCCAATGATGTGGCTCAGGTTTTCTATGTGAAGGACATATCTACCAAACCGAAAAAAAGAAAAAATAAGCAAACAGATACATCACACGATGAGCCAAAGCGTCACATAGTTCTTTCAGGGAAAAGAAACATCGTGGGAGTGGAGGACAAGACAGACATGTCAGAAGATTATAATAAGTTTGATGAAATTCCGCCCTTGAGTGAAGGCGATCCAACCATCTGTTAAGCGGTGTTGATACTCCATGGTTCTGACGGCCGATCATAAGATTGACTATATGTATTAATTGAGCCATTTTTGGCACACATATGTATCTCAACATGGAAATCAATGTCATATTTCTTCTGTTAACAGTATATGTATTAAATGAGCCATTTTCTTCCTTCTATTTCTTCCCTCCATTTTTCTTCCCGCCATTTTTTCCCGCCATTTTTCTTCCTGCCATTTTTTCCCGCCATTTTTCTTCCCGCCATTTTTCTTTAAGACTCTGAAACTTATGTATTAAATCGAGAGAGACTTCCCGGACTTTGCTGGTGACGCAAGGAACTTATGGTTTGGTCTAAGTACCGATGGAATGAATCCTTTTGGGGAGCAGAACTACAGTCACAACACCTGGCCCGTGACTCTATGTATCTACAACCTTCCTCCTTGGTTGTGCATGAAGCGGAAGTTCATTATGATGCCAGTGCTCATCCAAGGCCCGAAGCAACCCGGCAACGACATTGTGGGCCAAAAGATGGGGGGGCCTTATCTGGGGGAGGCTTATCTGGGGGGTGGCTAACCTTTAGTACCGGTTGGTGGGTGCAACCGAGACTAAAGGTGGTTTTTGTGTCATCTAACAAAACTGTCGGTGGGATAAGGACGCGTGGGTAACCTTTAGTACCGGGTGGGGGCTCAAACCGGGACTAAAGCTGTCGGTAGGATAAGGACGCGTGGGTGGACTACACTGCTCGATGTAGCGCACGACGCCCTGTCGGAGGAAGAAGACAAAGTAGAAGCGGCGCCGTGCCTATAAAAGGAGCATCGATACGCCATGGCAAGCAACTCAACAAGCCAACATGGATGGAGAGTTTCATCCCCATGGATGGAGGAAAGGGTTGGGAAATCTCCCGTGGCGGAACTTCTCGAAGATGCCCTTGGTGCACACGCCCTATGGCATCTTCAGAAGTTCCACCTCAGAAAATATTTTCCTGCTAGCCCGTGAAAGACTACATCTCCGCCTGGGGTTAGAGGTATGGTGGAAGCCATGGGATAGAGTGGAGAGAGGCGGCAGATATGAGTGTAGATGTGCTATGGCAACGACCAAGCCAACATGGATGGAGAGTTTCATCCCCATGGATGGAGGAAAGGGTTGGGAAATCTCCCGTGGCGGAACTTCTCGAAGATGCCCTTGGTGCACACGCCCTATGGCATCTTCGGAAGTTCCGCCTCGGAAAATATTTTCCTGCTAGCCCGTGAAAGACTACATCTCCGCCTCCCTGGGGTTAGAGGTATGGTGGAAGCCATGGGATAGAGTGGAGAGAGGCGGCAGATATGAGTGTAGATGTGCTATGGCAACGACCAAGCCAACATGGATGGAGAGTTTCATCCCCATGGATGGAGGAAAGGGTTGGGAAATCTCTCGTGGCGGAACTTCTCGAATATGCCCTTGGTGCACACGCCCTATGGCATCTTCGGAAGTTCCGCCTTGGAAAATATTTTCCTGCTAGCCCGTGAAAGACTACATCTCCGCCTCCCTGGGGTTAGAGGTATGGTGGAAGCCATGGGATAGAGTGGAGGAGTCAGATATGAGTGTAGATGTGCTATGGCAACGACCAAGCCAACATGGATGGAGAGTTTCATCCCCATGGATGGAGGAAAGGGTTTGGAAATCTCCCGTGGCGGAATTTCTCGAAGATGCCCTTGGTGCACACGCCCTATGGCATCTTCGGAAGTTCCGCCTCGGAAAATATTTTCCTGCTAGCCCATGAAAGACTCCATCTCCGCCTCCCTGGGGTTAGAGGTATGGTGAAAGCCATGGGATAGAGTGGAGAGAGGCGGCAGATATAAGTCTTCTTCTGTTAACAGTATATGTTTTAAATGAGACATTTTTCTTCCTTCTATTTCTTCCCTCCATTTTTCTTCCCGCCATTTTTTCCCGCCATTTTCCCGCCAGTTCTTCCCTCCAGTTCTTCACTATATATATATATGTAGGGTTGGCCTCCATTGTCATTGCACATCTCTAGACTCATATCTACAACCTCATCACTCTTTCCCATGACTTCCACCGTAGCACTAACCCACAGGGAGGCGGAGGCGCTTTGCGCCTCGAACTACCCCTGCCCGCCGGGCTACTATGTCCCCGTCGGCTGGATCTTTGGCCGAGGCGTGCCGGTTCCTCCTGTCCCTCTAGGTGTGGCGCGCCGGATGGCCATCACAAACCACTACTACTTCGAGCTCACGCCGGAGCAGCGGAGGAATCCCAGATGGCATCCCGACTATTTCCCTACTTGGGAAGCCTTCTTCATGGATCGGCGTGAGAGGGCGCTCGCCAGGCACGAGGAGGACGGCCCACCTCCTCCGAACTTCAACGAGGCCGGCCGTCGGCTATGGTGGCGCGGTCGGACTCTCCAGAGCGTCATGGCCTATGACACTGCCGCCGACTCTAACCCCCGTCTGCGCTACCCTCAAGTCCAGCCCACGCGTACTCAGCCATCTCTTGCGTGGCAGCCATCTCCGGCGCTTCAGCCATCTCCTGCGCGGCAGCCATCTCCGGCGCGCCAGCCATCTCCTGCCCGTCACCATCTTGTGGCCAACCCATCTCTGCCCGTCACCATCTCCGGCGCTTCAGCCATCTCCACAACGTAGCGGAAGAGCACCGCCACGAAGAGCATCACTAGCACCGCCAGAAGAGTTCAAAAACTACGTCCCGCAGCCTTCCGCCAAGCCATTGCCGTTTCTGCGGAAAATCTGGTGGACGAGGAGACCAATAGGATCTCGGAAGAAGAGGTCAAGAAATTCTTTGCACCTAGACGGGCCGAGCCAAAGGAGAAAATAGATCCGGCGGTGGTGGAGAAGTTTTACAAAAATCTTTCGAAACCTGAAACCTCACTTGTGCTTGGGACTGGCGCCAGATTTTGAAGAAGGCGGATGCAAGCGCCGTAGGAGACTGAAAGTAGCGATCGTCGGCACCCCGTAAAACAGTTCCCATGCTCGGGAGCAGGAAAACGAATCATCGCCCGCTCAAGTGTTCGACACGGACGCTCCTCCCGTAAATGATTACGAGGCGAGCTACAAAGAAAGGCCAATGAGATGGGGATGACTTACATTGCATACTTGAACATCATGGGAGACAACTTGCCCAAATGCGATGCCAACCCCATACAGCCATGGAAGTATGGGAAGAATCTCGTCAAGAAAGAGGAGCTCAAGAATCTACCAACAAAGATGCGAAGATTGCACAAGTGGTACCTTGATTTCTGCAAGACGAGAAAGGAAGAATGGATCACGACGCATATAAGAGATGAGATTTTCTTGTGCGGAGACGACGAGATCGACTTCAACATTGAAGACTTGCATTTTCTATTCAATCAGAAGGAACTCGACAAAGCTGCCATTAGCCTTTATTGTGTGTAAGTACTATTTCTGTATTTTCTATCTCATCTCATTCACTTCATTAATTGCATGTATATATATATGCTCACCATATATGTATATACTATTATGCAGGAAAAAGGTTATGGAATGCATGAAAGGAGGACCTTTTGACGTTGGGTTCGTTGACCCAAATAGAGTTCATGAAGAAGTGGTAAGAACCAAACCCGGGCAAACAGAAGATTTATTGCTAAGGTCTTTATTGAGACAACAAACCAAAAGGGAAATACTATTGCCTTACAACTTCTCGTGAGTACTGTTACCCTCTCTTGTACACATTCTGTTTCGGCTTACTCGATGTTAAGTGTAACTGATGATGAGTTATGCGTGCGTAGGTTCCACTTTATTCTGCTAGTCATTCAACCTGACTCAGGAAAAGTCCTTGTCATGGACTCGTTACGAAAAGAAAAAGAGGGATGGGAAGACTTTAGAGAGATGCTCCAGAGGTAATTTCAATCACATTATCGCACTAGATCGGCAACTTTCATGACAACAAGTAATTAATTACTCCTTTATCCATTTTCTTTGCCGGACAGGGTTTGGAAAAGATTCATGGCAGAGTGGTGAATGGTCAGAAGAACTAAAATTTGTAGACCAAAATGTAAGTAATACTAGATAGCTAGGTCTGCGTATCTCTTTGATTCTGCTTCCAATTCCATTATATCATGCTTTATTGATTATTATTTTGATTAAACTCTCTATTCTCGTAAAGTGCGCGCATTAGGGACACGACAATAACTTATGTGGGTACTATGTTTGCGAGTTCATTCGCAACACGATATGTGCGACGGGCCAAGCCGCACTAGAACAACTTAGAGTAAGTAAACAAAGTACACAACATTATTTTATTACCATCAATTGTGTTGAGTTTTATTCTTATATTGACCCCATTCTTCATATATATTCAGATCGAACGGATGCGGGACCAACTCCTACCATTTGACCGCATACGAGCCATTCAAGAGGAATTTGCGGGGTTCATACTTGATGAGGTCGTCACGCCTGGCGGAGAACTCTTTAGATATCCACCAAAATGAACGTTGTATATATGATTGAACGTGTTTGTCTTGTACTTGATGCTTCAACGTTTACGGAGAATACCACACAATGACGATGTTGTGTATAATAATAGTTGCTTAATTAGTCATGTACTCGTATGTACCGATGACGATGTATGTGTATACCGCTCCCGATCGATTCCCCCTCCCCCCTCCCCATCCCCGCCGCGCCGCAGAAATACGCCCGAGCAGGCAGGGCGTAACTCTCAGCGAGATTTAGGCCGTTTTCACATGCGGCGAGACTCGCCGCAGAGATTTATCTCCTTTCCTGCGGCAAGCAGAAATTTTATGACAGTACGTGTTTGGTGTTAGTGGACGAGGTTCAAGGGTGGCCCCCACGTCGCCACCCTTTAACCCCGGGTGCCGGTGGGGGGCCACAACTACCGAACCCTCAACAGCGGTTCTACAATCGCTGTTAGAGGGCCCTCCAAACCGGTGTTAGAGGGGGCCGTGTGCACTAGTGAACACAGCGCGCTACCACTGTTTTCCCTGTGGCGCATGACAAGTGCGTTGCTAGTATGTAGTTAGTAATAGCGCACTGGCTGGTGCGCCACTAGGGTTATTCCTGTGGCGCATGACGTAGTGCGCTACTAATAGCTGACCAGGTGCGCCACCAACGTGGTGCGCCACTAACAACGTACATGTGCGCCACGGCTTAGCTTTTCAAAAAACAAAAAAAATACTCAATACAGATGATATTAAATACAGATTATATACAATACAGCTGATATACACAGATATACAGTATAGAAATAAATACATAGATATATAATACAAAAATAAATACACAGACAAGATAGAAACAAATACATATAGATAAGTCACATACATAAATACACAGTATAAGTTATATTATTTCGATCAAGTTACAAAGTAGCTAGTGATGACATGAATACATGTCTCAACCAAGTTAGAGCTCGCGGAAGCTCGCCTAGACATCTAAAGTAGGAACATGCATGACAGACAACCAAGGACAATAACCATCACCACGACGGAGGTATATGTCTTCATCCGGTTTCTCGTCCTAACTCCCGCTAGATAGCGCGCGTATCTAGCTTCTGCCTCCGCCATAGTATTGTAC
This sequence comes from Avena insularis, assembly GCA_023614405.1. Lineage (NCBI taxonomy): Eukaryota > Viridiplantae > Streptophyta > Magnoliopsida > Poales > Poaceae > Avena > Avena insularis. The sequence continues at coordinate 44,528,320 of CM042686.1, read as the reverse complement.
CCTTTGTAGCTATTATCGCTAAAACGGTGCACCTGTCTCCGGCAATCTTTCCAATCATTATAGACTCCAGGAACCCATCCCTTGTACACGACGTACCACGTCATCTAAAAGTTGGCAATAATAATTAAATGATGGTGAAAAAACAAGTAAAAGTCGCATACAAAGATATACTTATCAAATAAGGTAACAAAGTAAGCAAAAAATACCAAGTAGTAGCATGTACATGTCGACACACACAAGTACACGTGGGAATAAAGAACTACAACTAGACCAACACATCAAGACTTCTGGCTCGGCTCAGGGAACGGGAGGACGCCTTGTTTCGTCATGACTACCCTATAGTCACCCTGCATGTTTAGGCGATCTACTACGTCACGGTTATTCGGGGGATTGCCTCCGTAGAAGACCCCCCCTGAAGTCATGACATCACGACTGATGATTGCCCCAAACTGTTGCTAGATGCGATACATCTCTTGTCTAATATCTGAGTCATTGATCCTGGCCTTGACTTCGGCCCACCGTTTGAGTTGATCTGGCAGCGTAGAATTCTGTTGCTCTAGTAGGAAGCCCTCATGTGATGGAGTGCATAGTAGGCTTCCTTCTAACTGCCTGCCGGCTGCTTCACGCAGGGGAATTCCGTCACATGGGTGAAGATGTGCCTGCCAAACTTGAGCTTCTTACGCACGAAGGTGGCGCCTTCCGCTGAGGCATAGCCGGTGAGAGCATCATCCAGAACTTCCTTGATCTTGTCGTAGTTTTTCTTCTTCTCTTGACTCCCCGAGTCGAAATACGTGGCTTGCGAATGTTTCGGCGACAAACAGATGAGTGTGCAGTGTTGATCTCTGCGCAAAACAATTCAAACAGAATGTGTTGGAAAAAGAATGATGAAAATCTAATAAAGCATGTTATGGCGGCGAGTGAATAATGACTTACTCGGAAAAGAAAGGCACGAGAATGTATTCCTTTGTCTTGTTCGCCACCAAGATGCCTTGGAGGTACGAGGCCACGAATCACCGTTCAATGGCGCTTCCCAAGCAGCCATCACGCATGTAGTAGGGGTCCACTATAGCGATGCCCGGGGTGTTCTCTCTACTGATCTGAATGGCCAGGCTGAGAGAAAATAGACGTACCATGGAATAGTGTAGCGGATATAGGTGGAACATATTGAAGATGCCGTCAAACCGCAGGAAGAACAGATCCGCGGGGACATTATCAACAAAGCCCAAGCCTCGTGGCACCTTAACCACGAATACCGGGTGCGAGGGATCTTTCTCCGCAAGAAGGCGTCTCTCTATTGTCGACTGCCGTCATGCACTCCTCATTTCTGAAGTGGCGAGCCTGAGCAATTTCTTAGTTAGCATGGGCTCACCCGCCACATGCATCCTCCACATAATACCCTTTGGTCTTGGTGGCCCGTCCTGAAACCTGATCGGATTCGCAGTTGACGCCACCGGCTGGCTCGAGCTGCGAGATTTTCTTTTCCTGGTCTTCTTGCCTTTTGGGAAGTGGGTAGGCACCACAATCTGAGCATCGATCGCCCTATGTAGTGTGTCAGGGCTTAGAACAAAGGGCCGGTTGGATGTATCCGCTGGCTCGGTGAAGGTGCAAGCTAGAGGCGTCTCCTGAGAACCAAAGAGACGTTTGTTGCAAGTGGCTTTCTCTGTGGGGCCACCAGCTAGGTCTTCGTTTAGGTCGCCAGGGAAAAGATTAGTGTTGATGAAATCATCGAAGTAATCTTCGTCATCCTCGTTCGGATCCTGCGCCATGGTCATGTCAATATGACCAGCCGAACAATCGCGTGGAGGTGACGGTGTGGGTCTTGCCATGGCTTGGCGGCACGACGAGCATGTTGTTGTTGTCTGTGGGGTGATGGCCCCGGCCGTCCCCAAACGAATCATGCTCTTTGGCCATAGCAGAAATAAGCCGAAGCAACTTCTGAGGACAACCGGCTCTTCTTCATCCGCTCCTGGGGGTTGAATGGGAGGTTCCAGGTCATCACAGCCCCTTAGCACCCGGATAATTTTAACCCTATGCACGCTATCTGGTATCGGCTTTGAGTGGAACGTGCGGTGCAAGGGTTGAATGATGGTACCCTTGGCAACATCCCTCAACTCGTTGTTCACGAAGCTTAAGAGAGTGCATGGAACATCCGTCTGCGAACAACATGTATGGCATTAAAAATATGCCATAAGAGTAATAAATGGGAAGGCGGTAAACTATTTGGTTTACTGTGATGACGTCGAGCTCGGCTAATGTCGAGGCACCGCATACGACGACGGGCGTGCAAGAGACGGAGGGGCTGCTTGATGGCACGGTGCCGGCCGCCGATGTATTCTCCCTATCGGTTGCATTAAGCTCCGGCGCCGCGGTGATGGCAGGGGGAGTCACGAATGCTTCCGGCGCCGTGGTGCTAGCGGGCGGAGTCACCAATGCTTCCAGGGGCCGCCGTGCTAGCGGGCGTAGTCACGAACACATAATTCACCGGGATCGTCGGCGCCGCATTGTTTGAGTGGCTACTGACCATGCTTGGAATCGGGCACGACCCTTGTCGACCACCCGCACTCCAGTTCGCTATTGACTCCACCAAGGTAGGCAGGATGGAGGTGAGGGTGATTGCCAGGTTGTCTTGGACGATCTGCGGGATCCGCGCCACTTGTTCCTTAAGTTCCTGAACCTCGCGGTTTTCCTCGTCGCTCCTTCCCTCCACACGCGTCCTTAGGGGTGGACCAAAATGATCCACCCAATTCTTAGCCGCGAAGCCGGCCAGACGGCCAGCCGACGATGGCTTCTTTGTAACCGGCGTGATTTTCTTGGCCCGGTTCATCACCCTGTTAAAAGGGTTATCCCACCTGGTGGCCGCCGTCGACCCGTGGGATGAGGAACCATGGGATCCCTGACTAATAATTTCCTCGTCCTACAGAAGAAGTAACGTGTGTTGGAGATATGCCCAAGAGGCAATAATAAAAGTGGTTATTATTATATCTTTGTGTTTATGATGAATGTTTACATCCCATGCTATAATTGTATTATAAGGAAACACTGATACATGTGTGTTTTGTAAACATAAAAGAGTCCCTAGTAAGCCTCTTGTGGAACTAGCTTGTTGATTAAATGATGATCATGGTTTCCTGATCATGGATATTGGATGTCATTAATAACAAGGTTATATCATTAGGAGAATGATGTGATGGACACACACCCATAGTAAGCGTAGCATAAGATCAAGTCATTAAGTTCGTATTGTTATAAGCTTTCAAATGCATAGTAACCTAATCCTTCGACCATGAGGTTATGTTAATCACCATCACCGGATGGGTACTTTGATGACATCAAACAACGCTTCATAACTGGGTGGTTATAAAGGTGCCATTGGGTATTCTGAAAGTATGTGTTGAAGCGCATGGACCAAGATTGGGGTTTGTCCATCCATATGACGGATAGATATGCTCTGGGCCCTCTCGGTGGAATGTCATCTAGTTAGCTTGCAAGCATGTGACTAGGTCACAAGGGATGACATAACATGGAACGAGTAAAGAGTACTTATCGATGAGGTAGAACTAGGTATGGAGATACCGACGATCAAACCTCGGATAAGTAGAATATCGCGTGACAAAGGGAATTGGTTTCGTATGTTAATGGTTCTATCGATCACGAAGTCATCGTTGAGTATGTGGGAGCCATTATGGATCTCTAGATCCCGCTGATGGTTATTGATCGGAGAGGTGTCTTCATCATGTCTGCATATTCACGAACCGTAGGGTGACACACTTAAGGTTCGAAGTTGTTTTAAGTAGATATGGAATGTTTGTTGGAGACCGAATGTTATTCGGAGTCTCGGATTGGATCCGGGACATCACGAGGAGATCCGGAATTGTCCGGAGAATGAGATTCATATATTGGGGATCATTTTCTAAGTTAGGAAATGTTCCGGAGTGTTTGTATGGAGATTCTAGAAGGTTTCGGAATGTTCTGGAAGGTTCTAGGAGATTTCTTGGAGTTTGCTTGAAAACCAAGAAAGGATCAAGGAGTCCTTGTGGGGTAAGACAAGGAGTCGTGGGGGAGGAGGACTCCTTCCCCCTCCCAATCCGCCGACCAAGGAGGGAGGGGAGTCCTACTAGGACTCCCCCTCCCATGGTGCCTCCCTCCTTTAAATAGAGGGGTGGGGGCGCCACCCCCTTGCCCCCTCCACTTCAAAGCCAAGCCGCCGCCTCTCTCCTCCTCCTTCCCTCTGCTCAGGCTTAGGCGAAGCCCTGCAGAATTCTCTACTCCACCACCACCACCACCACACCGTCGTGCTGCTGGGATTCCGTGGAGAAGATCTACTACCTCCGCTTTCATTTGGAGCAGGGAGAGGAAGGTCTGCCGACTCACGTGTGACCGATCAGGAGCGCTGCAGCAGCCTTGGAAGGATTGTCCACACGATCTTGAGATCGGCAAGTGATCGACTACATCAACCCCGAGATCTAATCTCGTAATGCTTTCAGTTCTACGAGGGTTAGTACAGATCTATCTCGTTGCACATGTCTAATAGATTAGATCTTAGCTTTTATCTAGATTAGATCTGGGTTTTGTTCGTTCTTACGGTAGAATTTTTTTGTTTTCCATGCTACAAACCCATCAGTGGTATCAGAGCCGTTTCTATGCGTAGATCTATTGCACGAGTAGAACACAATGGTTTTGTGGGCGTTGGTGCTCGTGCCGTCTTTTGCTTTGTGTACTTTGCATCTTGCGGTATGGTGGGATGAAGCGGCTCGGGCTAACCTTACATGTCATCGCACATGAGACTTGCTCCACGCTTGACGTGTAACTTGCTTTGCACAAGTGGCTTTGCGGTGTCTCTCTCCCCATCATAGTATAGATCAATATACACTTTGCACTTGATAGCACTTGTATCAACGTTGTGGTTCAGTTTACGTAGGTAAGATCCGTTCTTATTGAAAGCCCCAAACCACGTAAAACATGCAAAGAAAATTAGAGGCGTCTAACTTGTTTTTGCGGGTTTTGTGATGTGATATGGCCATCATGTGATTGTGATTATATTTGATGTATGCAATGATCCTTGTTGTAATATGGCCGGCGTGAGCCTAATGGTTGTCTTTAATTCTGTTAAGACCTGCGTGTCTATTCATCTTGTAATAGCTTTATTCCAAGTAGTTGTAATAGTTGCTGGTGATGATGGACAACCATGAAGCGGCGCCACTGACCTTGGCCTTAATCTTTGGTGATGATGGAGATCATGTCTGTGCTTTGGAGATGGAGATCAAAGGCATAAGAAGAAAGGGCCATATCATATCACACTAATTATGAATTGCCTGTGATGTTAATCCTTTATGCATCTTGTATTGCTTAGATCGTGACGGTAGCATTATAAGATTATCCCTCTCACTAAATTTCAAGTAATAAAGTGTTCGTCCTTAGTTGGCACCGTTGCTAAGACTCGTCGTCTCGAAGCATCTCGTGATGATCGGATGTGATAGACTCTACGTGTGCATACAACGGGTGCAAGCCAGATTTGCACATGCGGAAACTAAGGTTAATCTTGACGAGCCTAGCATGTACAGACATGGTCTCGGAACACGGAATACCGAAAGGTAGAGCATGAATCATATGAGTGATATGATGAACATGAAGATTGTTCGCCGATGAAACTACATCTTCTCTCGTGAAGATCGGACTTGGTTCGTGTAATCACTAAGACAATGTGAGGATGTTGTTTTGAGTGGGAGTTCACCTAGTTAATTTAAGAATTAAAATTGAACTCAATTTATCATAAACTTAGTCTAAACTACTTGCAAATTTGTTGTAGATTATGGTGAACCTCTCCATCAATTTCAATGCGTTTCTAGAGAAAGAAAAGCTTAAGAACAATGGAAGCAACTTCACGGACTGGCTCCGTGGTCTGAAGATTGTCCTCAGGGCTGGTCAGATGACCTATGTGCTCGAAGCACCACTAGGTGACCCACCCGCAGATGATGCCACCGATGACGTAAAGAATGTTTACGCCACTCGGAAAAATCATTACTCCACAGTTCAGTGTGCCATCCTGTACGGTTTATAAACGGAGCTCCAGAAGCGTTTTGAGCACCACGACCCATTCGAGATCATTAAGGAGCTCAAGCTCATTTTTGAGACTCACGCGGCCGTGGAGAGCTATGAGGCCTCCGAAAAGTTCTTTACTTGCAAGATGGAAGAGGGAAGCTCCGTTAGCGAGCACGTGCTCACCATGTCTGGGCACGCAAACAAGCTCCAAGAGTTGGGGATAACGATTCCTAATGAGTTAGGGATTCACCGTGTCCTCCAATCACTGCCACCGAGTTATAAGAACTTTGTGATGAACTACAATATACCTTTGCATGAACAAGGCGTTACTGAACTATCGTCCATGCTGAAAACTGCTGAAGTGGAGATCAAGAAGGAGCACCAAGTGTTTATGGTCAATAAGACCACCAATTTCAAGCAGGGCAAGCCTAAGAAAAGGGCAACTTCAAGAAGGGCGGCAAGAAAGTTGCACTTTGCTAAAGCCCAAGACTGGTCCTAAGCCTGAAACTGAATGCTTCTAATGCAAGGGTGCTGGTCACTAGAAGCGTAACTGCCCCAAGTACCTGGCGGATCTGAAGAACGGCAACATCAAGAAGAAAGGTATATTCGATATATATGTTATTGATGTGTATCTTACTAGTAGTCGTAGTAGTGCCTGGGTATTTGATACTGGTTTGGTTGCTCATATTTGTAACTCAAAACAGGAGCTGTGGAATAAACGAAGACTGGCAAGAGACGAGGTGACGATGCGCGTTGGAAATGGCTCCAAGGTTGATGTGATCGCCGTCGGCATGCTCCCTCTACATCTACCTTCGGGATTAGTTTTAAATTTAAATAATTGTTATTTGGTGCCTGCATTAAGCATGAACATTATATCTGGATCTTGTTTATTGCGAGACGGTTACTCTTTTAAGTCTGAGAATAAAGGTTGTTCGATTTATATGAGTAATATCTTTTATGGTAATGCACCTGAGATAAATGGTTTATTCTTATTGAATCTCGATAGTAGTGATACACATGTTCACAACATAGATGCTAAATGAATAAAATTGAATGATAATTCTACATACATGTGGCACTGTCGTTTTGGTCACATTGGAGTGAAGCGTGTGAAGAAACTCCATTCTGATGGACTTCTTGAATCACTTGAAAGATGCGAAGCATGTCTAATGGGAAAAATGACTAAGACTCCATTCTCTGGAATAATGGAGCGAGCTACAGACTTATTGGAAATAATACATACCGATGTGTGTGGTCCAATGAGTGTAGCATCGCGTGGTGGATATCGTTATGTTCTCACTTTCACGGATGAATTAAGTAGATATGGGTATATCTACTTTATGAAACATAAGTCCGAAACTTTCGAGAAGTTTAAGGAATTTCAAAGTGAAGTGGAAAATCATCGTAACAAGAAGATTAAGTTTCTGCGTTCTGACCGCGGAGGTGAATATCTGAGTTATGAGTTTGGCATGCATTTAAAGAAATGTGGAATACTTTCATGATTGACACCGGGAACACCACGCAGTAATGGTGTGTCGAACATGAATCGAACTCTCTTAGATATGGTTCGGTCTATGATGTCTCTTACAGATTTACCACTATCGTTTTGGGGCTATGCATTAGAGACAACCGCATTCACTTTAAATAGGGCACCATCTAAATCCGTTGAAACGACACCGTATGAATTGTGGTTTGGTAAAGAACCTAAGTTGTCGTTCCTTAAAGTTTGGGGTTGCGAAGCGTATGTAAAGAAGTTACAACCTGATAAGCTTGAACCCAAAGCGGAGAAATGCGTCTTCATAGGATACCCTAAAGAAACAATTGGGTATACCTTCTATCATAGATCCGAAGGCAAAGTTTTCGTTGCCAAGAATGGATCCTTTCTTGAGAAGGAGTTTCTCTCGAAAGAAGTGACTGGAAGGAAAGTAGAACTCGACGAGGTTATTGAACCTTCTCTCGGAGTTGAGAGTAGCACAGCACCGGAAGATGTTTTGTGCCTTTGCACCAATTGGAGAGGAAGCTCATGATGGTGATCATGAAACTTGACGAAATTCTTGCTGAACCTCGCAGGTCAATGAGGGTTCGTACCACTCCTGATTGGTATGACTCTGCCTTGAACGTCATGTTGGTGGACAACACTGATGACCCTGCGACGTATGAAGAAGCTATGGTGAGCCTAGATTCCGACAAATGGCTAGAAGCCATGAAATCCGAGATGGGATCCATGTACGAAAACCAAGTGTGGACTTTGGTGGACTTACCAGATGGCCATAAGGCTGTCGAGAACAAATGGATTTTCAAAAGAAAAACAGATGCTGATGGTAATGTTACCGTTTATAAAGCTCGACTTGTCGCGAAAGGGTTCCGGCAAATTCAAGGAGTTGACTACGATGAGACTTTCTCACCAGTAGCGAAGCTAAAGTCTGTGAGGATTTTGTTAGCAATTTCTTCATATTTCGATTATGAAATTTGGCAAATGGATGTCAAAACGGTGTTCCTTAATGGTGACGTTGAGGAAGAGTTGTATATGGTACAACCCAAGGGTTTTGTCGATCCTAAAGATGCTGACAAGGTATGCAAACTTCAGCGCTCCATTTATGGACTGAAGCAAGCATCCCGGAGTTGGAATCAACGTTTTGATAAAGTAATCAAAAACTTTGGATTTATACAAACTTATGGAGAAGCTTGTATTTACAAGAAAGTGAGTGGGAGCTCTGTAGTATTCCTAGTACTATATGTAGATGACATATTGTTGATTGGGAATGATATAGAACTTCTTAATAGCATCAAAACCTATTTGAATAATAGTTTTTCAATGAAGGATCTTGGCGAAGCGGCATATATTCTAGGCATCAAGATTTATAGAGATAGATCAAGACGCCTAATAGCGCTTTCACAAAGTACATACTTAGACAAAGTTCTAAAGAAGTTTAGAATGGAAGAGAGCAAGAAAGGGTTCATGCCCATGTTGTCAGGTAAGACCTTGAGTAAGACTCAAAGTCCGGCTCTGAGAAGATAGAGAAAAGATGAATAATATTCCTATGCCTCGGCCATAGGTTCTATCATGTATGTCATCTTTGTGTACAAGACGGATATAGCACATTGTTAGTTTGACTAGCAGATATCAAAGTGATCCCGGAATGGAGCCTTTGGACGATCAAGAATATCGTAAAGTACCTAAATAGGACTAAGGATATGGTTCTTTCTTATGGAGGTGATGAGCAGCTTGTTGTAGCGGTTACACCGATGCTAGTTGGAACACCGATCCGGATGACTCGAAGTCACGATGCGGATCGTATTTATTTTGAATGGTGCTGCGGTGAGCTGGAGGAGTGCCAAGCAAAGCGTTGTGGCGAAATCTTCAACTGAATCGGAATACATAGCTGCTTGAGGCTACACAAGAAGCCATAGGGATGAAGGAGTTCATTACTGAACTTGGCGTGGTTCGGTCGTTGGACCCGATGGCCATCTCTGTGACAACACGGTGCCATAGCTAATGCCACGAGAGCCAAGGTCACATAGCAAGCTGAAGCACATCAAGCTACGTTTCCATGCTATTCGAGTATGTCGAGATGGTGACATAAAGATTTGCAAAGTACACTGATCTGAATGTGGCAGATCCGTTGACTAAACCTCTCCCTAGAGCAAAGCATGACCAACACGAGCGCCATGGGTGTTAGGTATATTACCATGTAATCTAGATTATTGACTCTAGTGCAAGTGGGAGACTGTTGGAGATATGCCCAAGAGGCAATAATAAAAGTGGTTATTATTATATCTTTGTGTTTATGATGAATGTTTACATCCCATGCTATAATTGTATTATAAGGAAACACTGATACATGTGTGTTTTGTAAACATAAAAGAGTCCCTAGTAAGCCTCTTGTGGAACTAGCTTGTTGATTAAATGATGATCATGGTTTCCTGATCATGGACATTGGATGTCATTAATAACAAGGTTATATCATTAGGAGAATGATGTGATGGACACACACCCATAGTAAGCGTAACATAAGATCAAGTCATTAAGTTCGTATTGCTATAAGCTTTCAAATGCATAGTAACCTAATCCTTCGACCATGAGGTTATGTTAATCACCATCACCAGATGGGTACTTTGATGACATCAAACACCGCTTCAGAATCGGGTGGTTATAAAGGTGTCATTGGGTATTCTGAAAGTATGTGTTGAAGCGCATGGACCAAGATTGGGATTTGTCCATCCATATGACGGATAGATATGCTCTGGGCCCTCTCGGTGGAATGTCATCTAGTTAGCTTGCAAGCATGTGACTAGGTCACAAGGGATGACATAACATGGACCGAGTAAAGAGTACTTATCAGTAACGAGGTAGAACTAGGTATGGAGATACCGACGATCAAACCTCGGCTAAGTAGAATATCGCGTGACAAAGGGAATTGGTTTCGTATGTTAATGGTTCTATCATTCACGAAGTCATCGTTGAGTATGTGGGAGCCATTATGGATCTCCAGATCCCGCTGATGGTTATTGATCGGAGAGGTGTCTTCATCATGTCTGCATATTCACGAACCGTAGGGTGACACACTTAAGGTTCGAAGTTGTTTTAAGTAGATATGGAATGTGCATTGGAGACCGAATGTTATTCGGAGTCTCGGATTGGATCCGGGACATCACGAGGAGATCCAGAATTGTCCGGAGAATGAGATTCATATATTGGGGATCATTTTCTAAGTTAGGAAATGTTCCGGAGTGTTTGTATGGAGATTCTAGAAGGTTTCGGAATGTTCTGGAAGGTTCTAGGAGATTTCTTGGAGTTTGCTTGAAAACCAAGAAAGGATCAAGGAGTCCTTGTGGGGTAAGACAAGGAGTCATGGGGGAGGAGGACTGTTCCCCCCCTCCCAATCCGCCGGCCAAGGAGGGAGGGGAGTCCTACTAGGACTCCCCATCCCATGGCGCCTCCCTCCTTTAAATAGAGGGGTGGGGGCGCCACCCCCTTGCCCCCTCCACTTCAAACCCAAGCCACCGCCTCTCTCCTCCTCCTTCCCTCTGCTCAGGCTTAGGCGAAGCCCTGCAGAATTCTCTACTCCACCACCACCACCACCACACCGTCGTGCTGCTGGGATTCCGTGGAGAAGATATACTACCTCCGCTGCTGGAGCAGGAGAGGAAGGTGCCTTCGACTCATGCGTGTGACCATTGCGAAGCTGCCGAAACGCGGTGCCAGAAGGATCGTCCACACGATCTTGAGATCGGCAAGTGATCGACTACATCAACCACGAGATCTAATCTCGTAACGCTTTCGGTTCTACGAGGGTTAGTACAGATCTATCTCGTTGCACATGTCTAATAGATTAGATCTTGGCTTTTATCTAGATTAGATCTGGGTTTTGTTCGTTCTTGCGGTAGAATTTTTTTGTTTTCCATGCTACGAACCCATCAACATGAACCGTTTAGAAATTCGACTTGATCGATTATAATGTAATCGACTTGATCCGCGGTAATTAAATTACTTACCGCAAGAACCTCGAAGTCCTTCACCTTAGTTTCCGCGGTGAGTTCTTTGGTTTTGGGGTCCACATGGTAACGAGCCCTGATGAAGTTTCGAAGCTGCTTGTTTTCAAATTTCGAAAAGGGGTTAGGTATCCCCTTAGCTCTATACTCGTCATCCTCCTTATCCCATTTGGGCTCCGCAGCTCTGTAACCACCATATCCAAGATGGTGGTGACCTATATTCATCTCCTGCAATTCCTTTCCCCACTTACTCGAGGCCTTGGCTGCTTTGGAGGTGCACTTGGCCTTGAACTCCTGGAATTGATCTTCGGTGATATGCGGGTCAATCTTCTGGATCTCCTCGAGACTTTTCTCTTCTTTAAATATCTTCTTCTTTATTCGGGTTCTCCAGCTGGCCAGGACGGTGCTCATCCTCGTGAGGGTGGATTTATTTACTTCATTCCCATGATAATCTGTGTTCCGATACTAAAGGGGGAACTTGTATCTTGCGTGCAGCTTCTCGAAGAGGAGTGTGTGCAAATGGCCATTATCTTTATGCCGGAGATTCTCGGTGTTGATCGAGATGGTGGTCCGGGTGATAGCCGCCACTTGCCCACCGTACCCTTTGACCACATGGTCGGGCGCCAAAGGAACCCCTTTTGGGCTCACTTCGGTAATTTCCTCTCTGACGGTGCCGACCGTGTTCGGGCGCCTTTCCTTCTTCTTCTTAGGCGGATTACTACCACTTGTTGTGCCCTCGCCGCCATCAGTGATTTCATCATCCGCCGTTCCTTCGACCGCTTCTTCTTCCTCCGCGTCTTCCATCTCATCGGCGTCGCTCTCGGAAGGGTTGTATTCTTCATCACCCTCTGTCATTCTTTCTAGCCGCTCGACCTCCTCCCAGAATGACAAGGGTCTGTTTTGAGGTCTCACTTCTCCTTCAGCATTGATACGCTGAGAAGATCCAGCCTCGTCGTTGTCACACATGTTTGCACTAATAAAAGGCAAATAATGGTTAGTAAAGTGCGCGGAAAAATCCGGCATGACCATTGCTCATTTTTGTTAAACTATGAGTGCCTGATTTCTGCCGAAACGGAAGTTAATCAACATTTCGGCGAAAATCAGGACTCATTTCATACAAGCACCTGCATACGAATACATCTTAGGAGTACTTTATTCAGGAACCTGACCATGAACAAAAATATATTGACATATTATCTTTTCTTTCAACAAGAGTCACTATAAATATGCATATTTAGAACAGACACAGCTTCAAATAGAATTCAAAGTATGTATGAAGTGATAGTTTAATAAAATCGATAAAAAACTGGTTCATATAATAAACTCACATGTGCTCTAAGAAATGTCATGAGCAAACAGACCTAGAAAGTAAGCAATGAGATTGCTAATTACCTTCGATACAGTTCATCACTCAAATTAATCAACCATTGCTAACACGACAACATCAAAACTAAGTCATAGACTTGTAGCGCCTAAAACAGATCAGGATTTTGTCCAAACACATGTGGTATATCCCAACATTTTATACATACTAGGTGGCAAATTATACAGTGGCATAGCAAAAAATCATACTAGGTGGCAAATTATATAATACTGCATTATATAATTTACTGAATGAATGACTGAACCCTAAATCATAATTTACTGAATTATACATCCCAACTTTACTGAATGAATGAATGACTGAACCCTAAATACTGATTATATAATACTGAATGACTGAACCCTAAACACTACCACTGATTAGGGTTGAAATTAGGGTCACTGAATGACTAAACCCTAAACACTATCACTGCATTATGTGTTCTAGGTCATGTGCTCAGAGGAGGAAACCCTAATTAGGTTGAAATTTTCGGAATCTATCACTGAATCAAGCTAGGGTTCATGTGCTCGGAGGAGGAAACCCTAGAGAGGGGAGAGAGGGAGAGAGGGGAGAGGGGACACTCACCTCAAAGACGACGACGATGAAGAGCGTGCGGACAACGACGATGAAGAGCACGGACGGAGCTCCTCCACGGAGGCGCGGCGGCCTCCTCTCCTCCTCCTCGAACGCGGCGGCCTCCTCTCCTCCTCCATGGACGCGGCGGCCTCCTCTCCTCCTCCACGGACACGGCGGCCTCCTCTCCTCCTCCTCGGATGCGGTGGCCTCCTGTCCTCCTTCACGGACGCGCGGCGGCCTCCTCTCCTCCTCCTCGGACGCGGCGGCCTCCTCTCCTCCTCCTCGGTAGGCAGCGGGCGAGCGACGGAGGCGGCAGATCGAGCGACGGAGGATAGATGAGTGTAGGGTTTCGTAGCATGGAAAACAAAAAATTTCTATCGCATACAAACAAACAAGCCAAGATCTATCTATTAGATTGTAGCAACGAGTCGATGGAATAACTCACCCTCGAAGATTCCAAAGTGTTTAACGAGAGCAGATTCTCGTGGGTGATGTAGTCGTACTCTTTCCGATCTCAAGATCGCGTAGACGATCCTTCCGGCGCCGCGTTCCATAGCGCTCCCTGATCGGTCACACGTTCGATACTCGACGAAGACCTTCCTCTCCTTGTTCCAGCAGCGGAGGTTGTAGCACTCTCCTCGTGATTCCGGCTGCTGGCGTGGTAGGAGGTAGAGGGAGATCCCAGGCTTCGCCTTAAGCAGTGCAGTATGGTGGAGCTTATGAGAGAGGCTATTAGTGGTCTAGTAATTAGACACACCAATTAGAGGGCTCTAAACCAATTAGAAGGCTCTAAACCGAAACAGCTCTAAACCGGGGTCTAGGTCTAGTTTCTAGTTTAGAGGATAGGAACTTGTGTTGTGTCTAGAGGAGGAGGCCCTGCCCCTCCTCTTATAGGTGGGAGGGCCGGCGGCCAAGGGGAGGAGTCCCTCCCCAAGTCGGCCTTGGGAGGCGCGCCGGCCAAGGGGAGTCCTCCCCCAAGTCGGTCTCCACCTCTCCTCCTTCTCCTCTTTCCGAAAACTGGCAGTTTGACCCAGCAGTTGACTTTCCAATTTAGGAATTAAATAAACCCTTTATTTTGGACAGCGAGAACACTTAGTACATGATGCAATCATTCCATCTTGCAATGACACATTCATGTACCCCTTCCCCGAGTGCGGACATTCCGGGACCTTCTAGAATGTTCGATGAAAACACCGGAACCATTCCCCAACTCCGAAATGGGACTTTCCTTATATGAATCTTATTCTCCGGACCATTCCGGATCACCTCGTGATATCCCGGATCCCATCCGGGACTCCGAACAACATTCGGTCTCTTTCTCATAATACCATAACTACTCAAACAACGTCGAATCCTTAAGTGTGTCTCCCTACGGTTCGTGAATTATGCGGACATGATCGAGACACTTCTCGAACAATAACCAATAGAGGAATCTGGAAATTCATATGGCTCCCACATATTTCTCTGATTACTTTGCGATCGAATGAACCACTTACATACGATACCAATTTCCTTTGTCTCACGATATGTTACTTATCCGAGGTTATGATCGTCGGTATCTACGCATACCTAGTTCATCCTGCGTTCTTGATAAGTACTCTTTTCTCGTTCCGTGATATGTGATCCCTTGTCACCAAGTCACATGCTTGCAAGCTAATTGGATGACATTTCACGAGAGGGCCAGAGAATATCTATCCGTCATGTGGATGGACAAATCCCACTCTTGATCCATGTGTTTCAACCAATACTTTCCAAACACTCAATGCCACCTTTATAGCCACCCATTACGGTGTGGTGTTTGATGACATCAAAGCATCCATCCGATAAAGGCAATATGCATGATCTCATGGTCGAAGGAATTAGGTTACTATGTATCAGAAAGCATATAGCAATTGAACTATTGAAATGACTTGATCTTTATGCTACGCTTGTCTATAGGAGTATGTCCACCATATCATTCTCCTAACGATATGATCTTGTTGTTGATAACATCTCAATGTTCATGATAAAGAAACCACATCATCAATCAACCAACAAGCTAGTGAAGTATAGAGGCTATACTAGGGACTTCAAATTAAGTTTACAAATCACACAAGTATTAATGGTTTCCTTGTTAATACTATTATAGCATGAATGTAAACATTTATCATAAACACAAAGATATATAATAATAACTACATTTATTATTACCTCTAGGGCATATCTCCAACAGTCTCCCACTTGCACTAGAGTCATCTAATCTAGATTACATGGTAATATACCGAACACCCATGGCAGTTTGGTGTTGGTCATGTTTTGCCCTCGGGAGAGGTTTAGTCAACGGATCCGCCACATTCAGATCTGTGTGTACTTTGCAAATCTTTATATCCCCATCCTGGATATGTTCTCGAATAGCGTGAAAACGTAGCTTGATATGCTTCAGCTTCTTGTGTGACCTTGGTTCTTGCGCATTGGCTATGGCGCCCATGTTATCACAGTAGATAGACATTGGGTCCAGCGCACTTGGAACCACACCCAGCTCTGTAATGAACTCTTTCATCCATATCGCTTCTTGTGAAGCCTCCTCCGATTCAGTTGAAGATCTCGCCACAACGCTTTGCTTTGCACTCCTACATCTAAATGATGCAACATTAAAAATAAATACTTATCCAGATTGTTATTTATAATCATCCAGATTGGTGTTCCATCTAGAATCGTTGTAACCATTAACAACTGTTCATCATCACCTCCATAAGAAAGAACCATATCCTTAGTTCTTCTCAAGTACTTAAGGATGTTTTTGACCGCTGTCCAATGATCCACTCCTGGATCACTTTGATATCTGCTAGTTAAACTAACAGCATATGCAATGTCGGGTCTAGTACATAGCATGGCATACATTAGAGATCCTATGGCTGATGCATAGGGAGTCTTACTCATCCTTTCTCTATCTTATGCCGATGTCGGACTTTGATTTTTACTCAAGGTAGTTTTTGTCAACATGGGCAAGAACCCTTTCTTGCTATCTTCCATTCCAAACCTCTTTAGAACTTTGTCCAAATATGTACTTTGTGACAATGATATTTGGCGTTTCGATCTATCTCTATAAATCTTTATGCCTAATATGTAAGCTGCTTTGCCAAGATCCTTCATTGAAAAACTATTATTCAAATACTCTTTGACACTATTAAGAAGGTCTACATCATTCCCAATCAACAATATGTCATCCACATACAGTATTAAGAATGCTCTGAGCTCCCACTCACTTTCTTGTAAATACAAGCTTCTCCATAAGTTTGTATAAAACCAAAACTTTTGATTACCTTATCAAAACGTTGATTCCAACTTCGGGATGCTTGCTTCAATCCATAGATGGACCGTTGAAGTTTGCATACCTTGTTAGCATCTTTAGGATCGACAAAACCTTTGGGTTGCATCATATACAACTCTTCATCAATGTCTCCATTGAGGAATGCTGTTTTGACATCCATCTGCCATATCTCATAATCATAATATGCAGCGATTGCTAACATAATCCTCACAGACTTTTAGCTTCGCTACTGGTGAGAAAGTCTCATCGTAGTCAACTCCTTGAATTTGTCGAAACCCTTTTGCGACAAGTCGAGCTTTATAGACAGTAACATTACCATCAGCATCTGTTTTCTTCTTGAAAATCCATTTGTTCTCGACAGCCTTCCGGCCATCCGGTAAGTCCACCAAAGTCCATACTTGGTTTTCGTACATGGATCCAATCTCGGATTTCATGGCTTCTTGCCATTTATTGGAATCTGGGCTCATCATCGCTTCCTCATATGTCTCGGGGTCATCGGTGTTGTCCACCAATATGACATTCATAACGGAATCATACCAATCTGGAGTGGTACGATTTCTCGTTGACCTCCGAGGCTCTGTAGCAACTTCAACCGAAGTTTCATGATCATCATCATTAGCTTCCTCTCTTATTGGTGCGGGCACCACGGAACTTCTTCGGTGCTGCGCTACTCGCAATTCGAGAGAAGGTTCGACAACCTCGTCGAGTTCTACTTTCCTTCCAGTCACTTCTTCGAGAGAAATTCCTTCTCTAGAAAGGATCCATTCTTAACAACAAAGATTTTGCCTTGGATCTATGATAGAAGGTATACCCAATAGTTTCCTTGGTATCCTATGAAGACGCATTTTTCCGCTTTGGGTTCAAGCTTGTCCGCTGTAACTTCTTTACATAGGCTTCGCATCCCCAAACTTTAAGGAACGACAATTTAGGTTTCTTCCCAAACCATAATTCATACGGTGTCGTTTCAACGGATTTAGCGGTGCCCTATTTAAAGTGAATGCTGTTTCTAATGCATAACCCCAAAATGATAGTGGTAAATCTGTAAGACATCATAGAGCGAACCATATCTAAGAGAGTTCGATTACGTTCGGACACACCATTCTGTTGTGGTGTTCCGGCGGTGTCAGCTGAAAGTATTCCACATTTCTTCAAATGCTCGCCAAACTCGTAACTTAGATATTCACCTCCACGATCGAACGTAGAAATTTAATCTTTTGTTACGTTGATTCTCTACCTCACTTTGAAACTCCTTAAACTTCTCGAAAGTTTGGACTTATGTTTCATGAAATAGATATACCCATATCTACTCAAGTCATCCGTGAAGGTAAGAACATAACGATAACCACTGCGCGATGCTACACTCATTGGACCACACACATCGGTATGTATGATTTCCAATAAGTCTGTAGCTCGCTCCATCATACCAGAAAATGGAGTCTTAGTCATTTTACCCATCAGACATGCTTCGCATCTTTCAAGTGATTCAAAATCAAGTGATTCAAGAAGTCCATCGGAATGGAGTTTCTTCATACGCTTCACTCCAATGTGACCAAGGCAGCGGTGCCACATATAGGTCAAATTATCGCTTGATTTCAAACGTTTAGCCTCAATGTTATTAATATGTGTATTTCTACTGTCGAGATTCAATATGAATAGACCATCTATCAAAGGTGCATGTGCATGAAACATGTTACTCATATAAATCGAACAACCATTATTCTCGGATTTAAACAAGTAACCGTCTGCATTAAACAAGATCACGATATAATGTTCATACTTATCAGCACCAAATAACAATTATTTAAGTATAAAACTAATCCCGATGGTAGATGAAGAGGTAGTGTGCCGACCGCGATCACATCAACCTTTGATCCGTTTCCCACGCGCATCGTCACCTCGTTCTTTACTAGCTTCCGTTTATTCTGTAGCTCCTGTTTCGAGTTACAAATATGAGCAACCGAACCAGTATCAAATACCCAGGCACTACTACGAATACTAGTGAGATACACATCAATAACATGTATATCAGATATACCTTTCTTCTTGATGTTGCCGTTCTTCAAATCTGCCAAGTACTTTGGGCAATTCCGCTTCCAGTGACCTTCTCCCTTGCAGTAAAAGCACTCAGTTTCAGGCTTGGGTCCAGCCTTGGTCCTCTTCGTCGGTATGGTAACTTTCTTACCACCCTTCTTGAAGTGTCCCTTCTGCTTAGACTTGCCTTTCTTGAATTTGGTGGTCTTATTGACCATCAACACTTGGTGCTCTTTCTTGATCTCCACTTCTGCAGATTTTAACATAGCAAATAGTTCTGGCAACTCTTTGTTCATGTTCTGCATGTTGTAGTTCATCACAAAGTTCTTGTAACTTGGTGGTAGTGATTGGAGGATGCGGTAAACTCCCAAAGTATTAGGAATCACTATACCCAAACTTTGAAGTTTATTTGCGTGCCCAGACATCTTAAGCACATGCTCCTTGGAGCTACCCTCTTCCATCTTGCGTTAAAGAACTTTTGAAGCTTCATAGCTTTCAATTGCCGCATGAGTCTCAAAGATTAATTTGAGATCCTCGACAATATCATATGGGTCGACTCTTCAAACCTTTTCAAGCTCCGATTCTAAACCATACAAGATAGCACCTTGAACTATGGAGTACTGATTCTTAGAAGCGAGGTAAACAGTCTTTACTTCATCGGTAGCATCAGCTGCAGTGGGTCACCTAGCGGTGCATCCAGCACATAGGTCAAATTACCAGGTGTGAGGACAATCCTCAAATTGCGGAACCAATCCAAGTTGCTTCCATTGTTTTCAACTTTTCTTTCTCTAGGAGCATTAAAATTGATGGTAGGGCTGCCATTGATCTACAACATATTTGCAATAGTTTAGACTAAGTTTATGACAAATTGAGTTCAAATTAATTAATGAGATTAAACTAGGTGAACTCCCACTCAAAACAACATCCCTCACATTGTTTTAGTGATCACAGACCAAATCCACTACATCAACACCGATCATCACGAGCTGATATAGTTTTAATGGCGAACAATCATCATGTTCATCATATCTACTATATGATTCATGCTTTACCTTTCGGCGATCCGTGTTCCACGAGGCCATGTCCGTACATGCTAGGCTCGTCAAGATCAAACCTTAGCTTCCGCATAAGCAAATCTGGCTTGCTTACGTTGTATTCACCCGCGGAATCAAAGACACCCGATCATCACGTGGTGCTTTGAAGCGCAAGCTTTGGCAACGGTGCATACTAAGGGTGAACACTTTAGAACTTGAAATTTATGTGCATGAGGGATCATCTTATAATGCTACCGTGTCTACTAAGCAATACAAGATGCATAAAGGATTAACATCACATGCAATTCATAATATGTGATATGATATGGCCTTTCTTCTTTGTGCTTCGATCTCCATCTTCAAGCACGAATATGATCTCCATCATCACCGGCATAGCATCAAGGTCATTGACGCTTCTTCATGGTTGTCGTCCACCAGCTTCAACTATTACAACTATTTTGAATAGACACGCGGTCTTAAGAAATTAAAGACAACCATATGGCTCCTGCGGTTGCCAACTTACAATAAGGAACATTGCATACATCAAATATAATCACAATCATGGCCATATCACATCACTGCACACCGCAAAACAAAGTTAGACGCTTCTACTTTCTTTGCATATTTTACGTGGTTTGGGGCTTTCCATAGGTGTCGTTCTAACCTACGAACAAGAACCACAACATTGATACTAGCATTGTTGATCACCCGTTGTAAATTGGATCTTTACTATGCTAGGAGAAACAGCACCATAAAGCCACTTATGCAATACAAGTTGCATGTTAAGCGTGGAGCAAGTCTCATGAGCGATGTCATGTAAGGTTAGCCGGGCGCTTCATCCCAACATACAAAGATGCAAAGTACACAAAAGCAATCTACAATAAAAGCATCAACGCCCACAATGATCATTGTGTTCTACTCGTCTGCAGATCTACATATAGACACGGCTCGATACCCTTTGTAGGGTTTCGTAGCATGGAAAACAAAAATTTTCTATCGCATACAAACAAACAAGCCAAGATCTATCTATTAGATTGTAGCAACGAGTCGATGGAATAACTCACCCTCGAAGATTCCAAAGTGTTTAACGAGAGCAGATTCTCGTGGGTGATGTAGTCGTACTCTTTCCGATCTCAAGATCGCGTGAGCGATCCTTCGGCGCAGCGTTCCGCAGCGCTCCCTGATCGGTCACACGTTAAATTTTCGGCGAAGACCTTCCTCTCCTTGTTCCAATGAGGCGGAGGTTGTAGCACTCTCCTCGTGATTCCGGCAGACTGTGGCGTGGTCTGGGAGGTAGAGGGAGATCCCATGAGCTTCGCCTTAAGCCGGTGCGAGTATGGTGGAGCTTATGAGAGAGGCTATTAGTGGTCTAGTAATTAGACACACCAATTAGAGGGCTCTAAACCAATTAGAAGGCTCTAAACCGAAACAGCTCTAAACCGGGGTCTAGGTCTAGTTTCTAGTTTAGAGGATAGGAACTTGTGTTGTGTCTAGAGGAGGAGGCCCTGCCCCTCCTCTTATAGGTGGGAGGGCCGGCGGCCAAGGGGAGGAGTCCCTCCCCAAGTCGGCCTTGGGAGGCGCGCCGGCCAAGGGGAGTCCTCCCCCAAGTCGGTCTCCACCTCTCCTCCTTCTCCTCTTTCAGCCAGCGTTTGACGAAAGCTGGCGGTTTGACTTTTACCATTTAGGAATTAAATAAACCCTTTATTTTGGACAGCGAGATCACTTAGTACATGATGCAATCATTCCATCTTGCAATGACACATTCATGTACCCCTGCCCAGTGGGACATTCCGGGACCTTCTAGAATGTTCCCGATGAAAACACCGGAACCATTCCCCAACTCCGAAATGGGACTTTCCTTATATGAATCTTATTCTCCGGACCATTCCGGATCACCTCGTGATATCCCGGATCCCATCCGGGACTCCGAACAACATTCGGTCTCTTTCTCATAATACCATAACTACTCAAACAACGTCGAATCCTTAAGTGTGTCTCCCTACGGTTCGTGAATTATGCAGACATGATCGAGACACTTCTCCGAACAATAACCAATAGAGGAATCTGGAAATTCATATGGCTCCCACATATTTCTACGATTACTTTGCGATCGAATGAACCACTTACATACGATACCAATTTCCCTTTGTCTCACGATATGTTACTTATCCGAGGTTATGATCGTCGGTATCTCTGCATACCTAGTTCATCCTCGTTACTGATAAGTACTCTTTTCTCGTTCCGTGATATGTGATCCCTTGTGACCAAGTCACATGCTTGCAAGCTAATTGGATGACATTTCACCGAGATGGCCACGAGAATATCTATCCGTCATGTGGATGGACAAATCCCACTCTTGATCCATGTGTTTCAACCAATACTTTCCAAACACTCAATGCCACCTTTATAGCCACCCTGTTACGGTGTGGTGTTTGATGACATCAAAGCATCCATCCAGTAAAGGCAATATGCATGATCTCATGGTCGAAGGAATTAGGTTACTATGTATCAGAAAGCATATAGCAATTGAACTATTGAAATGACTTGATCTTTATGCTACGCTTGTCTATAGGAGTATGTCCACCATATCATTCTCCTAACGATATGATCTTGTTGTTGATAACATCTCAATGTTCATGATAAAGAAACCACATCATCAATCAACCAACAAGCTAGTGAAGTATAGAGGCTATACTAGGGACTTCAAATTAAGTTTACAAATCACACAAGTATTAATGGTTTCCTTGTTAATACTATTATAGCATGAATGTAAACATTTATCATAAACACAAAGATATATAATAATAACTACATTTATTATTACCTCTAGGGCATATCTCCAACAATGAGAGATGGGAGCGAGATGGGAGATGGGAGATGACGACCGTGCGTAGCACAACAGACTTGTCACGACACTTAGCCGTAGCGCACCCTTACCTAGTGCTTCTGGCACAGTAAATGAAGACTAGGTAAGGGTGCGGCTACTTCGTGACAAGTCAAACAAATAGCTGCCGCCCCGTTAGTTGACACTAGCACTTGCATATCCCACTAGTTCCGCCCTAGCTATTTACGCTCACAAACCTGGAGCACCCAGGTTCGAACCCTGTGCCCCCATTTTTTGTTTTGATTTTAAAACTACTTTAAAATGTTAAAAAATATCCCAAAAATTATGTAAACTATATAAAATATATGTTATATGTTTTATATGACAAAAATGGTACATATATATCATCAAAAGTGGTACAAAAGTGATTCAAAGTAGAAAGAAATTAAATAATAATGTGTCCATTAATAATATGCCATCCATATGCATCAATACAATCTTTTTTGAGCTAGCGTTTTACAATCTTTTTTCCCTTCTTTGTCGCGGTTGAATAATTTAGCCCTGACACTTTTATGTTTCTTCGCTCGAACGGGCTACCTTTTTTAGGTAAGGTTGACCTTTTTCTTCTTGTGATGTATGTTTTTTCATCGTAGTCGTCGTCATCTTCAATCTTTGGATCACCGTACTAGTCGAAGTCTTGCTTGTTGGCGACTCCATCCATTCCGATGATGTTTCTTTTTCCTCTCCTCACGACAACACGGCTAGGCTTTGTCGAGTCAGTAATAAAAAAACATTGGTCCACTTTGCTAGCCAGTACCCATGGTTCATTTTTCGCGGCGACGTGCGCACCGGCGGCCTTGGATTTGGCTGCTTCGGGTATTAACATGGTTGTGAAATACCGGTCTTCTCTTTCGACGCTCTTGGCCCATCTGACACGGAACATCGGCACCTTTTCTCCATAGTAGTCGAGCTCCCAGATCTCCTCGATCCTTCCGTAAAATCTTTCCTTCATGTTGTCATCGGTGTAGAATTTCGATGTTACGCCTGAGTTCTGATAGTCACACTTGTTGTCATTTTCCTTCGTGTAGAATGTGTAGCCGTTGATATCATACGCCTGATAGGTCACCAGGTTGTGCATGGGTCCCTGTGACAAGGTGAATATGATGTTTTCCTCCGCAGAATGCGATTGCGGGGGATTATCTAGGAGCGTCTGCCTAAACCAACACGTGAAATCTGAGTTGTGCGCTTTGATTATTTCTCCATGCGTCCTGTGTATGCCCCAATCACTATACTTCTTCTTGATTGACCTTTTGTGCTTTTGTACCCAAGGATCGACTAGTTCTAAATGTTGTAGCGTGACTAGGTTTGCTCTATCAAAGTCTGCGCGTCGACAATCGTAGTCTGCATGCAGTACGTGATGACCCTCTCAGTGACCCGATCCATCGAGCTTGCCAAGGTGCCTATTGACGGGAAGACCGACATGGTTCTCGATGCCCAGATAATTCGTGCAGAAAAAGATGCACTCTTCGGCCAGAAAGCCCTTGGCTATGCTTCCATCTGGACAGAACCTGTTGCGAACGTATCCTTTGATGTGTCCGTTCATCCTTTCGAACGGCATCATGCTGCAGAGGAACATCGGCCCGAGTTGGATGATATCCTCCACGATATGGACCAGCAGATGCACCATAATGTCGAAGAATGCGGGCGGGAAGTAGATGTCGAGCTCGCATAGTATCACCATGATCTCCTCTTGTAGCCTCCCGAGCTGTTTCACGCCAATTGACTTTCGAGAGACGACGTCGAAAAACTTGCAGAGCCCAAACAATGTTTCTCGGACATGCTCGTCCATTATACCTCATAGTGCAACCGGAAGTATCTGCGTCATTAGCACGGCATAGTCATGAGACTTCATCCCACTAAACCTCTGCTTAGCCTCATCTAGGTACCTGCTTATCCTACCAGCGTAGCCGTAAGGAAATTTGACACCTAGAAGGCACTTGAAAAACTGTTTGATCTCATCCTGGCTTAGTGTGAAGCATGAAGGGGGGCAGTAATATTCGTTCTTCTTTACCTTTTTACCCTTTATACGACCTTGTTGTGTCGCCTCCGACTGATGATCATCGTCATCTTCCTGATCATCAGGAGTAGGGCGTCCTCCGTGAATATCCTTCCGGATGTCTATGAATATCAAGTCGTTCCTTGCTTTAGGACCATCTTTCGTCCTACCTGGCATGTTGATTAGGCTGACGACTAGACTCTCACACACGTTCTTGGTGATATGCATGATGTCAAGGCTATGAGGTGTGCGGAGAAACTTCCAGTATGGCAACTCCCAGAAAATAGACCTTGTTTTCCATACCTTCATCAACGGCTTGTCTTGCTGCCTCTTTCGCTTCTTTCCCGGTTTAGGACACTCTTTCCAGTTTTTCAGCAATTCATCCACTTCTTCACTGCTCCTCCACTCTGGGATTCCTCGGGTCTCGGATTTTCCATTGAACAGATCTCCATGTTTTCTCCATGCATCATTCTTTCCAAGCCGTGTCTACGGTGCCCCATGAACACGGTTTTCGAAGACCCTGGATCTTTCTCTAGTTGGAGATAGGCCGTGTTATCCATGCACCTAATGCATGCGTAGAATCCTTGGATAACCTGCCCCGAGAAATATCCGCAACCTGGATAGTCTTGCACCGTAGTGACCAACGCGGCTCTCATAGTGAAATAATCTTGTGCGACAGCGTCATACGTATTGGCTCCGGATTCCCATAACATGGATAGCTCCTTTTTCAACAACCCGAGATATAGATTGATGTCGGTACTAGGTTGTTTTGGCCCTTGAATTAGCATACTCATTTGTATATACTTCTTTTTCATGCACAACCAGGGAGGGAGGTTGTACATCCATACAAACACGGGCCAAGTGCTGTGCGTGCTGCTCTGGCTACCGAACGGAGTGTAGCCATCCATGAAACCATAGCGGAGCAGGTGCGCCTGCAGATTTCTGGAATCTGGGTCAATCAACCAATTGAGTTTGCATCTTCTGCACGGACATCTTATCTCCGTCATGTTATTTCGTATCATTTCGGCCGTCACGCATTTCAAAAATCTAGCCACAATGCCTTCGCTCATTATGCGGACCATGGTTGCCTGCGCGGTGTACAAGGTAGAATTAGAAGTTTATTACAACCACAGAACCAATGCATGCATGCAATGGTCGATGGAAAATTTCGGCATGACCTATCCTAAAATTAGGACCTTTGCGAAATGCCAAAGTCTTGCCAAAATGGAAATGAATCAACATTTTGGCAAACCAATGCCAATATATGAGAGAGCATACAATGCATGCTCTCCAAACACATGAGAGCATCGATCCTCTCCATAGATATGTGACCATATATCATCCATACACATAAACAGATCCTCTTACATAGACAACTTACCAAGATGAGAGACCGAGAAGATCTCGAAGGAGAGGTAACAGACCGAGAGATGGTGGTCGGAAGGAGAGCTTTCCTCTATTATGTATGTAGCATCCAAGGTAAGTTTTACATGCTACAAACAGTGAAAGAGTGGAGAAATTGAGGTGGAAGGAGGAGGGGGGCGAGATCCAAGGAGGAAGAAGGAGGGGAAAGTGAAGTGTGAGATTGTGAGATCTAGTCAAATGTGCAAAGGTGTGTCTGCCAAAAAGAAGTAGCAGAACGCACATCCGTGGCGCACATGGGTGGGTGCGTCATAGGAGTAAAGAACATCCGTGGCGCACGTACCGGCAGTGCGCCACAGACATGTTTTCCAAGTTAACAGTACGGGTGGCCCGATCTTGCCTGTAGCACACGGTGGCCGTGTGCGCCACGACTACCGGCCACACCTGTAGCGCACTTCACCGTGGTGCGCTACGGCTATGTGGTCTACGACCGATAGGGGGCTGGCCCACACACAGCCGTGACGCACCATCCGCATGTGCGCCACGATTATGGTAGATAGCCGTAGGGCACCTGTGGCCAGTGCGCCACGCCTATTTTAACCGTGGGGCACCACTAGCACGTGCGCCACATATATGCGGATTACCTATAGCCATTTTCCTGGTAGTGCGGTAACCTCGTGTACTGGGAGCAGTTCTTCGCCGAGCGGAGGACCCAGGAGCTCGCCGCCCACGAAGGCCCGCCCAGCACGCCGCTGAAGCGCAACAATGCGGCGGGCCGCCGCCGCTGGTGGAGCACGCTAGGACGGACACTCAACCGCCCGAGGCTGGGCTTTCCGCGCTCGCCGGTCCCCGTGGCAAGGGCGAGGCGCACCCCTCCGGCGAACTGGCTACCTAGGAGGATGGGCAGCGGAGTTCGTCCGGCTCGGCCACCGCCGCCTCGGCCTCACGCTCGTCCGCCTCATCCTCGCGTTCACCGCCGCGCACCGTGAAACGGGAGGCCTCGCCGCCTACGCGCTCGCCGCCGAGGACGAGGTCGCGAGGGATTGTCATCAACAAGCCCCGCGCACCGTCGTCGCCGACCGGACGTCTTCGGCTGCGCCAGCCGAAGCCGAAGCCGTCGGAATGGGCATTCCTCGTCGATGAGGACGCCTTCGCCATGAGGATGGCGATGGAGCAGTCTCTGCGGGACGTCCCGCCGATGTCGGAGCCGGACGCCCTCGCCTGGTCTCGCGCCGACTGGGAGCAGGAGGAGGCTGCCCGAATTCGGCGCCTCCAAGAGGAGGCCGAGCGAGCGGACACAGTTAGGCTTCGCCGCCGGCACGCCTATCAGGGCGCGTCGCTCATCGTCCTCGACGATGACGACGAAACCGACCCATCGTCCGAGCCGTCGCGGTGCGACGACCCCGGCCAGGGCAGCTCGCGCCCACCATAGCCGCCGAGCGACGACGACAATGACGACAAGGCAGACCCCGACTACACGGTGTTCTACCGCAACTTCGGCATGTGAGCGGCGGCGGCATATGCATCGGCATATTAGTTTCCGTTACTGTTTTCTGTTTTTAGCCTAATTTGGCCTTGTCAAGTATGTACAAACTCGACTCTGTTTAATTAAGATCGCTTATATTCGTCCAAATTTCGCCCAGTTTTATCAAATTTTCGTCAAACGTGGGAATTTGGCCTGGGACCGCGAGTGGGAAAAATACTGTTCCCAGGACAAAAGTTACATCCGTCCGACGCTAAATACCGTCGAATTTCGGCCTGGGAATGCCCAGCTAGTAGGGATGCTCTTATTTTACCGATGCAAACCACAACGTCCGACGCTTCCTTATAATTTGCCTTGCGGCAGAAAAATCGGACCAAGTGGTTGTGGTAACAAGCGCCTGGAATTGAATGACATGCGTTCGAGCCACGGAGTCCTGTGCGGGGCGCTAGGGTTAGTTTCCGTTTAATTCCACAGTTAAGCGTCTAAATAAGCACCGAGCGTTGAACATGCCCTACTGTAATAACTTGCAACCGTCACGCATGTCCAGAAAGTAAATTCAATTTGGCGGCAGCAGCAGCACGCTGACAGAGCCCGGTCTACACGTGACGAAAGCCATGGCGTGCCTAGCATCATCTTGACAATGCACATGATACACTAGCTTGTAGCAACGTTCGTATCGTTGCCAATCACACTTGTTATCTTGGAGAAGGATTCGGGGGAGAACGGAACTAAAATGGTGTTTTACCTTTTTGATCGTGACAAGGGTGCCCATTGCACAGTGACCTACTTAGAAACTTCTAAAAGGCTAGGCAAATGTACCTGCAATATTGTTTTTTGTTTTTCTTACAAGGAAAAAACCTGCAATGTTATTTTTGGTTCAAAATTCTATAGGGAGCAGTGCTTTACAAAGCTTCGCGCCCTAGCAAGCCGGGGCGGCCACCCGGAATGGAGGAAGGGTAGATCTGCCCATGCCTACAGTTAGCGTGTCACTACCTATCTTTTCTTACCTCGACGAGAGACCCCTTAGGTCTTTTGGGACCGAGAGATGCTGGTGCTTCCAACTTGTGGTTGCCATTCCTTTAAGTCATTGTTTTTTAGCTGATTCGGGCTAAGGGTCTATGGGCTAGCCAATGGCGGTTGTTGGAAGGTCGATGATTGCCCACCAAAAAGTCATTACCAACCTATGATATGTCATACTTTTCAAAGGAGTTTCACGGGTCGAGCCAAGCATCCTCACGGAGTCGACAAGAGGTGGCTCCGCCAATGAGCTTGGTATCTTGTTCATGTGCGTGCCCCTAGTAGAGCTTGGTTGTGTTGGGAATCCCCTAATCTCGTGGCACCTTGTTTGTGTGACAATGAAGATGGTGGTGAGTGGATCTCCTTCGTGGATCGCCTTCAGAATTGCTTTTCTTCATATCATGGGTTAGACGGCTACCGTGACTTCGCTTGCAAGGTCGGAGTAGTCGTTGTATTGACTATTTGTCCACGATGAGGTCGTTGTTGATGGATCGTGGTGCCAGAGGCAACAACGTTGGAGTATGATCCAAATTCAGTTAAGGAGGCTAACTTCTGACGAAGCGGAGCAAGGCCTATCGCTTTAGGCTTGGACCGAATCGTTGAAGACCTAGGTACGGATCGTTGAAGATTTATGTTTCCACCGTTATATATACCTCTTGTAAGCCGCCGACTGTGATGAGTTGCATCTGTGAAAATCTCGGATGTTGTGTAAAAACTCTTCGTTATGGTGAAGTTTCGCTGGCTGGTGTCCATGATTTTTCCCTCCCTTTGTTGGAGAGGTTTTGCACGTTAAATATGTGCCCCCTTGCTACGATTTTCTTTTCGTTCTTCGTTATTTGCTTGTCGCGATTCTAATGAGGGGGGGGGGGGGGGGGAGGGCAGCTGAAAATTGTTATTATAGTGTGCGTTGGTTTGTGCTAGCATAACAATGCATGTTGGTTGTGGTGTACAAGTCCAAGGTTTTGTTCGATTGTTGCAATCTAGTTTCTAATTAACAAGTCCTATGGAATTAATAACCCACCATTTCCATTGTCTTAAACCATACCGTATGGATTTTTTCTATCCTCTAAATAATTCCTATGCTTATCTTTTCAAAAGGGATGCTTGTGCTACCGTTTAAAAGTAGTTTCCTCTCCTTCACTGACAACGGGGTTAGGTATGTTTGCCATGCATTGCCATTGCCCTGTTGGATTTAACGATAGTTTACGTACCGAGTAGTTGCTGTCGTAGTTTGGTCGGTCGTTTCTTAGGCCGGAGATCTGGCATTGCAACCGAGCTTAGGTCGATAGATCTGATGGACCATGGATGCATTATCGCCATCATCGTGTGTGGGCTTAGGTCGATAGAGGATTAGAGTCCGGCCGGCTGGCTGGCCAGCCGGCCAGCTGCATGCACGCCGCGGGTGGGGCAGCCAGAAGCAGCCTCGTGTTTGATCAATCATGCAATAGCAGCTGAAAATGGACCGATCTATGAGTTGCTAATCGATTGGGAGTGCAGTTCCCATCGATCGATCGGTTTTGGATCAATCAGCAATCAATCAACCGGCCGTTAGCATCATGCATGCAGCAGCAGGTCAGGCGCCAACGCGACATGTTTTGGTCTCTACCAGCAGCTAGCACCTGCGCCCCGTCCGCTGTATTAATGGGATAGCGTGCACGCAATGCAGCCTAGCTGTCGCCGTGAAAATTTTCTTTGCAATCGCGTCTACGTTTCACTACACGAACAGATAGCCGTCGACGTAGCCGTCGGCCCAATTGTTATCGGCGTATGGTCCTGACTGCGTCAAATCTACGCCGACGGCTTGGCATTTAGTATAAGTTTCACACCTACACCGACGGCAATGCCGTCGGCATATCTCTTTTCCCTTTTGTAACATTAATCGTAGAAAAAAATTGATAACTAAATCATTCTAATTTATAAAAATACAAGTAATATATCAAAAATTGTAAAAAATAAGATCTATCTATCTAAACTTAAATATTAACATTTGTGTTGAATAAAAATTAAGTAAAACATTACATATACTCTCGTATAACATATTTTTCATTTTCCAAGTGCAAAAAGGGGGTGTTTTGTGTAGCAACCACTAAATGAAAGTTTCAAAATGGTACCACCTTATTTTCAAAAATACTAGACCATCTTTCATGGACAATGTCCCAATCAGGGTATTTTAAATCTTTCCATCCACCCCTCGTGAAAAATTCAAATTCCTGCCGAATCAATATGAAGTGGGTCAGATTAAACTACAGGTACATGATATAATGTTTATAATTTTTTGGAAAAATCATTTTTAGGTTCAAAGTATGCTATTTCATCATGGATCCACTGTAAATTTAGCGAGATTTAGCCTCGAGCTAAAAATCTTCATGCCCGTCGTTTTGACCATAGTTTAAAACGGGCATAAGTAATTCAAAAATGATCTAAACAATAGTAAAACCTTCACGTGGTGTCATATTATGTGACATAGTTGTAAGAAAAAATATCAAACTTAGAATATTGCAAATATCTAAAAAATATCTTCTCAGAAATGAGCATCATGTTTGAGCTTTCATGGCTTTCAGGCCAAAAAATCTAAATTTTATGGCTAGAATCGCGGCATAGTTTATGACAATGTGCCTATATTGTTCACACATGTGCATCTTGGGATAGAGAATAATATTGTAGAAGAAAGATTTCTTTTTTATCGTACCAAAAATCAAATTTTCATTTTCCGAGTGCAAAAAATAGGATATTTTGTGAAGCAAACATCAAATGAAAGTTTCAAAATGGTACCACCCTATTTTTCAAAAATACTCTACCACCTTCTATAGACAGTGTCCTAACCGGGGTATCTTAAACCTTTCCCTCCACCCCTGGTAAAAAAGACAAATTTATGCCGAATCGATAGGAAGTGGATCAGTTTGAACTACAAATACATGATATAATGCTCATGATTTTTTGGAAAAACCATTTTTAGGTTCACAATATGCTATTTCATCCGAGATTTACTGCAAGTTTAGCGAGGTTCATCCCCGATTTAAGAATCTTCATGCCCGACGTTTGACCATAGTTTGAAACAGGTATAAGAAATTTAAAAAACGATCGAAACAATATAAAACCTTCACATGGTATCATATTATGTGACATAGTTGCAAGAAAAAATATCAAACTTGAAATATTGCAAATATCTCAAAAATTCCTTCTTAGAAATGAGCATCATGTTCGAGGTTTCATGTCTTTTAGGCCAAAGAACCAATATTATGGCTAGAATCGCGGCATAATTTGTCATAATGTGCACATATTATGCGTAGATGTGCATCTTGGGATGGTGAACAATGTTGTAAGGGGGAATTTTCTTGTTTGTCACACCAAAAAGCCATTTTCTATTTTCCGAGTGCCAAAAGCGGGGTGCTTTGTGATGAAACCACCAAATGAAAGTTCAAAATGGTACCATCCCATTTAAAAAAAATACTACACCATCTTCCATGGACAATGTTCCAACTGGGGTATCTTAAACCGTTCCTTCCACCCCTCGTGAAAAAGACAAATTCTCGCCGAATCGATAGGAAGTGGATCAGATTTGAAATACAAGTACATAATATAATGCTCATTATTTTTTCGAAAAATCATTTTTAGGTTTACAATATGCTATTTCATCAGAGATCCACTACAAGTTTAGCGAGGCTTAGTCCCGAGCTAAGAATCTTCATGCCCGCCGTTTTGACCATAGTTTAAAACGGATATAATAAATTCAAAAATGATCCAAACAATGTAAAAACTTCGCATTGTCTCATATTATGTGACATAGTTGTAAGAAAAAATATTAAACTTGAAATATTGCAAATATCTCAAAAATTTCTTCACAGAAATAAGCATCACGTTCGAGGTTTCATGGCTTTCAGGCCAAAGAAACAATGTTATGGCTAGAATCGTGGCATAGGTTGTGATAATGTTTCTATATTGTGCACACATGTGTATCTTGGCTTGACGAACAATGTTGCAGGAGGAATTCCTTTTTGTCGCACCAAAAATGGCGTGTTTTGTGAAGCAAACACCAAATAAAAGTTTTAAAATAGTATCACCCTATTTTTCAAAAAAAATACTAGACTACCTTTCATGAACAATGTCACAACCGAGGTATCTTAAATATTTCCATCCACCCCTCATAAAAAAAGCAAATTTCTACCAAATCGGTAGGAAGTGAGTCAGATTTGAACTACAGGTACATGATCCAATGCTCATGTTTTTTTCGGAAAAGTCATTTTTAGGTTCACAATATGCTATTTCATCGGACATCCACTAGAAATTTAGCGAGGCTCAACCCCGAGCTAAGAATCTTCATGCCCGCCATTTTGATCATAGTTGAAAACTGGCATAAGAAATTAAAAAACGATCCAAAAATATAAAACCTTCGCGTGGTGTCATATTCTGTGACATGGTTGCAAAAAAAAATATAAAACTTGGAATATTGCAAATATCTCAAATTTTTCTTCTCAGAAATGAGCTATCATGTTTAAGGTTTCATGACTTTCAGGTCAAATAACCAATATTACGGTTAGAATCGTGATTAAAAAGATATGATGAATGATTCAAAAGATGATATGGATGTCATATTTGTATTCCTCTAATTTTATGATCAATTTAGACATATTATTTGTTGACTTCCGATTTACGGATTTAAAGATATAAACTATTCCATATTAAATAAAAAGACAAAAAAAGTAAAATCATTTTATTGTTATTTGAATTCAAGATTATTATTACTTATTCATTTATATTTACTTAAATAATTGTTTAGAATTTAATAAATAGAGACGCGTGATATCATGGTTCAAGGGTTAATAGAATTGATATGGTAGTAGTATCAACAAGTTTTAATTTCTTTCTCGGAATCTCACCCGGAAGGAACAATGAAATTGAGCGTGCTGAGATTGGAGTAGTGTGATGATGGGTTACCGATTAGAAAGTTTGACAATGAGTGCAATTTAACTTGAGAATAAGCGTACTTAAAGTTAAAGATGTCCTTGTGAGATTAACGAGTCAAACAATTCAAAAATGGTAAGAGAAAATTGATTTTTTTTTTGAAAAAAAACTAGTCTGATGGCGTATCCAAAAGGCCGTTAGCGGTCTAGGTGGGACTCATCAGGCCTATGCCAACGGCAAACTAGCCTACGTCGATAGGTTTCCTACGTTGACGGCAAACCTATGTTGGCTACGCCAACAGCTGCGGTCAGCGTAGCCCTCCGTCGACTATAATCCGACCTATGCCGACAACTTCTATTTGTCGGTGTATCGTCTGTTCCCTGTAGTGTTTTACTAATGCACGGCACCTTCTTCCTCCTCCAATCTCTTATATATGATCCGAATAAACGACTTAATTATTGTAGGGGTAAAACTTAAAGTCGGACTGAAGTGTCGCTAAAGCGCTGGATGAGATTATTCTCCTATGTGTCATCATCATGTCGTTGTAGCAATCTAGCTTATTTCTTTCCCTCTACTCTTTCAACTCGAAAGTTGTACTGTTGGATCTCGATGCATGCCTTAATTGTTGGCCCCCGCAGGGTTCTACTCCAACCTCACCATCAAATTCAGCTGGACTTTTCTTATGTGGATGTTTGTAGCTGGATCTTACCGACAAAAACCTTACCGAATATATAATTTTTGCAGCTTTACAGAGATTAACATGGTGTGTTGTTGCCAATGTACAGATGATATTGGCGGCGCCAAATCGTTACTTTTGCCGACTTCGTCGGTATTTATTCAAACAAACAAAAACGGTTGTGACTGAACGGCCTGTTAGTACACTTGTAGGATGGCAGATTGTTCTTTGTTGTGGCAACGAGCATAAACTTAGGAAAGTAACTTCAAAACTGACTAACTAGAGTAGCTATTCTCTTTTTAGTACGATGGAACGTACAAATATGGTAGCAAACCAACTGTGAAAAGATATAAGCTTTAAAAGGTAAGAAATATATGTTCATTCTTGGCCACGAGATCCAGCACGGCATGCAGTCTGTAAAGGAAGATTGAGAATGTCAAGTGCTGGTCCGAGGAGTTGGATCTAGTTTGCTGCAGCGGGATGACCACTTCAAAGCAGATTCCTACTTGGCCGGACATGAGAAAACAAAGAAGCTAAAGAGGGAGGGGAAAAGAGATACTGATTTGAAGCTGGCCAGATTGGCAATGCAACGATTATGTGATTTTCCTTCATGAACTTAAGATACTCGATCAGTCGGCTTCTTTGGATTATTTTTTGGTTTAGGAGAAGTGGAGTGGAGATTTGGTGCACATGGGTATCATGATCCTGGTTTTTAAATCAAAAAACATATTTCTGAATTCAGGAAAACGAGAAAACAAATCAAAGATGTAGTCACTGGTGTACACCACAAACGTAAAAATTATCAATTAGAATAATGAGTATTTTGAGCTACATAAAAATTGATAAAATGGTGGATCTGAGTATCATATTTTCAAATCTCGAAAAAACATCCGATTTTGTCATTTTTTGTGTAGCCTATAATAAAAAAGAATTTTGTACCCCCTCCGTTCCTTGATATAAGGTGTATAATATTTTGATAAATAATCCGAAATATAACGTATTTTGCGTTTCACCAATCGTTTGGATTTTTTTAGGGATTTAACTACATTTCCTTATCTCATTCAAGCTCCTCTATTTTGACCAAATTGTATAACTTTTCCTCCACATGCATTATTTAATTTTCATGCCAAAACCTATATACCTTATATCAAGGAACGGAGGAAATATTAAAAAGTTCAGAATTGTTTTCAAAATAGTTTAAAACTAATAAATATGATCTTTTTAATATAGAGATTTAATATAGAGATCACTAAATCTCACATGCGAGAAAAACTTTTCGAGGAGAAGTGTCCTTTACTGCTATTGTACTGTTAGTTCGCACGCTCCAGCTTTTCATCTTTTTGCCGCACGGCAAGTGCTCCGTACGGTTAAGGTTTTAAAATATTTACTAAAAATGGTTTTAAAAGATTTAACAGGCCTTAATTATGTCTTTGAGGGGAGAAAATTGTAAAAGACAACCACAACTGAGGCTAGGATTTTAAAAAAACTACCACTTTTTAGGCAAGTTGCAAAAACCTACTACTTCTCGCTCTGATTGTCCCAAAAAAAAATTACCACTTCACTCTAACCGATCATCTTAAGTCGTTTGACGCCGGTTCAGATAAGACAGACCCACTTCACTTTTCCTATTTATTTCGAACATGAATGGGATACTTGCCATCAACACCCATACCGTGTTGCATACACATCCACGATCTCCAGATCAACACCATAGAGAGAATCAGACTAAGGCTACACAAGCTGAGTTTCGACAGCCTTCCTATAAAAGCCATCGAGATAGAGGCGCCGAATCAGATCCTCCGCAAATTTGGCGGGGAGGTGCTAGATATGTTGCCCTAGGAGAGCCGGTCCTTCCACATGAAGGCTTGGCTTGAGGTCCCGGGTACTCTCCCAAAGGAATATGAGCTCGAGATCGTCCGTGATTTACCTGGATCGTCAATCGCTTTCAAGTATCGGGTGACCATGCTTGTCGCCGATAGCCTTAGTAGGCCACCATGCCTAGTTAGAGGACCCGGCGATGGGGCGTTAACCAGTACCAAAGAGAGTTAACCAGTACCAAAGAGAGGCGTACAAAATATATAAATCAGTTTCAACGCCACAAGCTGGCAGGGTTAGATCCTTAAGATGGACAAGCCTAAAAGCATTGGCAATTATGCAGATTGTGATCTAATCATTGTATTTTATCTGTGATCGTTGATCGTTTAATAAATGAAGAAATTTAAAATTTGTAGATTAGTTACATCTAGTTCATTCAACAAATACCTAACATGCAATACTACACATTGGATCCAAATTGGCTCAAACTCATTTCTTTCCATGCACGTTGTGTTTCTATGGAAATAGACACGTGGTCGTGAGTGGATGGGATCGATCATATTATGGTGTAGAAATCAGCAGAACGCGACCGACATGCCTGTCCAACCGGTCGACATTCCCAGAACGACCGTCGGAGCTTGGGAGGCCTCGGGTATAGACTTTGTTACTTTAGAGGTGGCCCTGACGGCGCCCAGCCCCCGAGTCACCAGCTATATAGTCGTGGGGTTACTTTGCTCCTTTCGTATTGACGTTCATGTCGGCATATTGTTGCCTCCCCTATTGGCGGAGGTGGGTGTCTTGTTCTTCGTACGATGTTGTGTACTCCGTGAGACTTTTAGCTCCCATATTCCATGTAGTAGCCATTGGTGTAGTAGGGATGGGGTCGGTGCTGACCTTTGGTGGCTTCCTGCCTGGTTTTCTTGAGTGGTTACTTCTTCCTTCTTCCTAGGAACTGGTGATACATTGCAAATGTATCTATAATTTTTGATGTTTCATGCTTGGTTTTATCCACTTTCTTGTATTTTGTTCCAACTTTGGAGTACTTTTCAGATGATTTCTTAGACTAACCTATTAACAAGAGCCATAGTGCCAGCTGCCTGTTTTCTGCTGTTTTTGGTTCCAGGAAAGTCAGAAAATGAATATTCTCGGAATTGGACGGGACAAAAGACAAAGTGCCTATTTTTCCGGATGTCATCAGATGCCAGAATACGCGACGAAGAGAAGCCATGGGGCCACCACACCACCTGGCCGCGCGGGCCAGGCCTGGCCACGCCAGGGGGTGGAGTGGCTAGCCCAGGCACCCCCTCGGCCTCTCCTTCCGCCTATAAGATGCCCTCGGGACGAAAACCCTAAGTACCTGATCAAAAATCCACGAAAGAGTCTGTATCCGCCGTCATCTCCATTCCTAGACCGGGAGGGATCTGAAGCTCTTCCCGGCACCCTGCCGGAGAGGAGAATTCACCCTGGAGGCCTTCTTCATCACCATGCAAGCCTCCGGTGTGATGCGTGAGTAGTTCATCCTTGGACTACGGATCCATGTAGTAGCTAGATGGCTGGTTCTCCTCCTTTGTGCTTTCATGTCTAGATCTTGTGAGCTCCGTTCATGATCAAGATCATCTATTTGTAATTCTGCATGTTGTGTTTGCGGGGATCCGATGGATATTGAGATGCTATTTCAGATTGATTATTAATTCTATCATGTCTTTGTTATTTGTGATCTTGCATGCTTTCCGTTGTTAGTAGCTATCTTGGCCGAGTAGATGCTAGCAACTCCAAGAGTTAGTATTTATGCTTGATAGTGGGTTCATACCTCTGGTAATCTGGGAAAGTGACATAAATCTCTAAGGTACTAGATGTGTTGTTGCTACTAGGGAGAAAACAACAATACTTTGTTCATAGAACAATCGTATTGTTTACTTTACACGCAGTTCACAAAGCAATAATCTGTTGCTTGTGACTTAATACTGGAGGGGGTTCGGATGATAACTTGAAGGTGGATTATTAGTCATAGATGCAGTTGGATGGCGGTCTATGTATTATGTTGTAATGCCCACTCAAGTCTCAGAGGAGTCAAGATGATTAGTATATGCATGTATTGCTTTCTTGATGCTTGTCAATTGCCCCGCTGTAATTTGTTCACCCAGCATGTTATCTATCTAAGGAGAGCCACCTCTAGTGAACTATGGATCCCGGTCCTTGTCTTTTACATACAATCTACAATCTTTTACTTCTTTGTGTTTGCTTTCTACAAACTATTACGTCTTCCCATTCGATACGTTTAATCCTTTGTTTTCCGCAAAACACGGTGAGATTGACAACCTCATCGCAAGTTGGGGACAAAGTTCGGTGGTTGTGTTGTGCAGGTCTCCACGTTGCTACTAGCACCGGTAGTGCGCCCTGCCAAAGCTCAGCTAGTAACACCTTTGGGTTGTTTCCTTGCTCCTACTGGTTCGATTAAACCTTGGTTTCATAACTGAGGGAAAATTGCTGTTGTGCTCATCATACCTTCCTCTTGGGGTTCCCAACGAGCTCTACATCAACCACGCACCAGCACTTTTCTGGGCGCCGTGCATTGAGCCATCAGACCCCCTCTTTCATACATTGGTTTGCAAATAGTTTGGTTTGGTTTGGAAAAGAGTAGGAAAGTTCATGCTTATGTGGTAAAAAGAGCTTGTTTTTGACTGTGGCATATGCTTTGTCGTGCCATGCTTGATATTGTTTTGGCTTTATGCTTAGTATTCTTTGTTGTAGCATGACTTGTTATAAACAATTGAGATTGATTAATGTGCCTTGGATGAATCATGCGTTGTTTTAGCATATTAAAGCATAGTGTAGTGGTATTCTCCTTCGATGCTTTATTTGGGTTGACTTGGCAGATGCTCACACCATGTTATGACTATCTCAAGTCACCATAAGCCTTTATGATCCTTTAGTTTTCAACTTGTAGTATCACTCTATGCTTTGATCAATGATGTTTTGTCGCTCTGCATGATTATGGCCATTATTGCTCTCTTAGTTTGTCGCTCCCAGTCTTTTGCTACCCTCCACAACAAAGTATGAGTTCCACTCATGCATCCAACTCCCTAAACCAAGTTATTCCAAAGAGTCCACCATACCAACCTACTAGCTTATGTTATTCCAAGTATATTCATGCTTTTGTTTACCTTCCAAATTAAACTTGTTATGAGAAAACTAGTGATTAAAGCTCTCACGAACTTGATGGCACACTTTACTTTTTGCATCTAATAAACTTGAACCATTGGGTCCTTCTTTGTTGCGTATATGCTTGCGCTTTATAAGTTGAAATTAGCAGAACCATGTTTCATGGGGAACGCTTTCAACATTGCACTTGTACTTTGTACCCCGTTGATATCATGTTCTTTTGCTTACGGATCCCGGCGGTGTGAAATAATAGTGGAACTTGTAAGATCATGGAGTTTGTATGTGTGTTAGAGAAACGCCTTGGCCGCTAGCCTAAACCATGCCTAATCATGGTGGAAACTTGCAGCATCATCATAATGAGCACTCTATGAAGCATCCTCAATAAAAACCTATGCAAATAGCAAATAAAAAGATCGCTGAGATGCTCATTGTCTGCTTGCCTTGTCATTTTGATTATGGGAAAGCTCCCATATCATGTGTAAGGAGTACCCCGTTGGTGGTTCTTAATGATACACATATACTTACAATGACAAGAGCTTACTCATGACTGAAGTTGAGTAGCATGAGGATCGGTCTTCGTAAGTAAGGGGCATGAGATTTCGGTTTATAACTTGTCAAGCATATCCTCTTAGTTGTGTCACTTTAACCTTAATCACCTTAAAGATGCTTATGATAGGGGCAATGAGAGCTGAAAGCTATAAGTACCATAATTTTTGGAAGATCTTTATGAGACTTGAATCCCTACTTCCTTTTAAAGGCCTTTCTTCCACCATTATATTGAGTCTCCACCTTCTATCTTTATGCACCTACTTTGAGAGCATAGTGGCCATTCTTAGTTCTATAAGCATTGTCCCAAGACTAGTTGATTGATGCATAACTTGTTATTGCTTGTTTTAAACTATTGTATCTAGTCACTCTTATGAACTTTGAAGGTGTCCTATGCATTTATATTTGCTACTTTATGAGGGACAGCTGAATGCTATTATGCTATGTTTTCTTTATGTGAAATAAACAAACGTCTTGCAAAGCATTGTTATTCATGAATCTTTTGTTTGTGCCTTTTCATGTTGCATCATAGTTTCTTTGTCTTATTGCTATAAATTTGTCTTTCATGTTATGATTGAAGTACTATGATCCCAGATTTGAATGTTTTACAAATACTTTGATCAAGTTTATGATGGTGCATGTCACCTCAAAAATTATTCTTTCTTTTTATCACTTACCTACTCGAGGACGAGAAGGAGTTAAGCTTGGGGATGTTGATACATTGCAAATGTATCTATAATTTTTGATGTTCCATGCTTGGTTTTATCCACTTTCTTGTGTTTTGTTCCAACTTTGGAGTACTTTTCATATGATTTCTTGGACTAACCTATTAACAAGAGCCACAGTGCCAGCTGCCTGTTTTCTGCTGTTTTTGGTTCCAGGAAAATCAGAAAATGAATATTCTCGGTATTGGACGAGACAAAAGCCAAAGTGCCTATTTTTCCGGATGTCATCAAGTGCCAGAATACGAGATAGAGAAGGGCTAGGGGGCCACCACACCACCTGGCCGCACGGCCAGGCCTGGCCCGCGCCAAGGGGTGGTGTGGCCGCTCCCGGCACCCCTTCGGCCTCTCCTTCCGCCTATATATTGCTCTCAGGACGAAAACCCTAAGTGCCCGATCAAAAATCCACGAAAGAGTCTGTAGCCGCCGTCATCTCCATCCCTAGATCGGGAGGGATCTGAAGCTCTTCCCGGCACCCTACCGGAGAGGGGAATTCACCCTGGAGGCCTTCTTCATCACCATGCAAGCCTACGGTGTGATGCGTGAGTAGTTCATCCTTGGACTACGGATCCATGTAGTAGCTAGATGGCTGGTTCTCCTCCTTTGTGCTTTCATGTCTAGATCTTGTGAGCTCCGTTCATGATCAAGATCATCTATTTGTAATTCTACATGTTGTGTTTGCGGGGATCCAATGGATATTGAGATGCTATTTCAGATTGATTATTGATTCTATCATGTCTTTGTTATTTGTGATCTTGCATGCTTTCCGTTGTTAGTAGCTATCTTAGCCGAGTAGATGCTAGCAACTCCAAGAGTTAGTATTTATGCTCGATAGTGGGTTCATGCCTCTGGTAATCTAGGGAAGTGACAGAAATCTCTAAGGTACTAGATGTGTTGTTGCTACTAGAGAGAAAACAACAATCCTTTGTTCATAGAACAATCATATTGTTTACTTTACACGCATTTCGTAAAGCAATAATCTGTTGCTTGCAACTTAATACTGGAGGGAGTTCGGATGATAACCTGAAGGTGGATTATTAGTCATAGATGCAGTTGGATGGCGGTCTATGTATTATATTGTAATGCCCAATCAAGTCTCAGAGGTGTCAAGATGATTAGTATATACATGTATTGCTTTCTTGATGTTTGTCAATTGCCCCACTGTAATTTGTTCACCCAGCATGCTATTTATCTAAGGAGAGCCACCTCTAGTGAACTATGGATCCCGGTCCTTTTCTTTTACATACAATCTACAATCTTTTACTTCTTTGTGTTACTTTCTGCAAAATATTACTTCTTCCCATTTGATATGTTTAATCCTTTGTTTTCCGCAAAACACGGTGAGATTGACAACCTCATCGCAAGTTGGGGACAAAATTCTGTGGTTGTGTTGTGCAGGTCTCCACGTTGCTACTAGCACCGGTAGTGCGCCCTGCCAAAGCTCAGCTAGTAACACTTTTGGGGTGTTTCCTTGCTCCTACTGGTTCGATTAAACCTTGGTTTCATACTGAGGGAAACTTGCTGCCGTGCTCATCATACCTTCCTCTTGGGGTTCCCAACGAGCTCTACATCATCATTGCTCCAGCATTTTTCTAGCGCCATACATAGAGCCATTAACTGGGTGCACTGATCTTGTGTGCTTGACTGCCATTCCGCATGCCACCATCAATACCATGTTGGGGGCGTCGGCAACTATGCGGGAAAAGGCGAGGATCATGCTTCCCTATTTGTTTGGGTTGCGCCTCCCTGCAGCCACCGAGCCGTGATGTCTACACACTTCTATTCTTGTAGACAGTTGTTGGGCCTCCAAGTGCAGAGGTTTGTAGAACAACGGCAAGTTTTCCCTTAAGTGGATCACCCAAGGTTTATAGAACTCAGGGAGGAAGTGGTCAAAGGTATCCCCTCTCAAGCAATCCTGCAATCAAGATACAAGAAGTCTCTTATGTCTCCTACACACCCAATACACTTGTCAGGTGTATAGGTGCACTAGTTCGGCGAAGACATAGTGAAATACAAGTGGTATGGATAATTATAAGTGGTAACGGTGCCAGAAAATAGCTTGCTGGCGTGTGGTTGACGTGGAAAAAGACTAAAGGCAAACTGAAATAAAGAAGGAAGCAAGCAAACATGTAACAGATGTAATTGCAAACGGTGTATCAATGCTTAGAAACAAGGCCTAGGGATCATACTTTCACTAGTGAACACTCTCATAAAATATATTCTTCTTTATGATACTACTCTTAACTACTCTCCGGTTGGATACTCTAATCCATGGTAGGGCTATAACAACACACCTCAAAGTAAGCCTTTCCCATCTAGATAACCCCACACTGCCACCTTGAGCACTAGATGGTTCCAACAAACACCACAATTTCATAGAGACATCCAACTCCAAATATAACTCATAACAAGTATTTGTAATCTCTAGCCTAAGTGCCACCATGGTGTGCACGCTGTCACTTTCACACACATGGGGAGAGCAGAGATCTAATAAAGCACTTGAGTAGCAAGGTAGATCTACTTGATTACAAATCTCATGATCACAATATCATCACGCATATATATATATATAGAGAGAGAGAGAGATGAACACATAGCTACCGGTAGAACCCTTAGCCTCGAGAGAGAACTACTCCCTCCTCATCATGGGAATCAGCAATGGTGATGGAGATGGCGGTGGAGATCGATGGAGATGGCTTCGAGGGCACTTCCCCGTCCCGGCAGGGTGCCGGAACAGAGACTTTCTGTCCCTCGAATCTCCCCTTCGGTGGCGGCAGCGCTGCGGAACTTTTCATGGATTTATGATTGACCATTTAGGGTTTTTGCATCAGGAGGAACATATAGGCGAAGCGGCGAGGTCGGTGGCCAACCAGGGGGGCCACACCATGCCCTGGCGCGTCCTGGGGGAACCCGCGCCTAGGGGTGGTTTGGCCACCCTGTGGCCCCCCTTCGTCTCCTTCTGGCTCCGTGAATCTTCCGGGAAAATAACGACTTTGGCTTTTGTCCGGTCCAATTCCGAGAATATTCATTTTCTAACTTTCTAGAACCAAAAATAGCAGAAAACAGGCAACTGGCACTATGGCTCTTGTTAATAGGTTAGTCCAAGAAACCATATGAAAAGTACTCCAAAGTGTGGACAAAACATAAGAAAGTAGATAAAACCAAGCATGGAACATCAAAAATTATAGATACGTTAGCAACATATCAACATCCCCAAGCTTAACTCCTGCCCGTCCTCGAGTACGTAAGTGATAAAAAAGAAATAATAATTTTTGAGGTGACATGCACCATCATAAACTTGATCAAAGTATTTGTAAAACATTCAAAGCTGGGATCATAGTACTTCAATCAAAACATGAAAGACAAAGTTCTAGCAATAAGACAAAGAAACTATGTTGCAACATGAAAAGACACAAACAAAAGATTAATGAATAACAATGCTTTGCAAGACGTTTGTTTGTTTCACATAAATAAAACATTGCATAGTAGCATTCAGCTTGTCCCTCATAGAGTAGCAAACATAAATGCATAGGACACCTTCAAAGTTCATAAGAGTGACTAGATACAAATAGTTTAAAACAAGCAATATCAAGGTATGCATCAATCAACTAGTCTTGGGATAATGCACACAGAACCAAGAATGGCCACTATGCTCTCAAGGCAAGTGCATAAAGGTAGAAGGTGGAGACTCAATATAATGGTGGAAGAAAGGCTTTCATAGAAGGAAGCAGAGATTCAAGTTTCATAAAGAGCTTCCAAAAATTATGGTACTTATGGCTTTCATCTCTCATTTCCCCTATCATAAGAATCTTGAAGTGATTAAGGTTAATGTGAACAAACTATGGTGTACATGCTTGACGAAGTATAAGTTAGAAATCTCATGTCCCTTGAATACGAGGGTCGCTCCTCATGCTACTCAAGTTTAGTCACCGGTAAGTTCTAGTCATCGTAAGTACATGTGTATCATAGAGAACCGCCAACGGGGTACCCATTGCCCGATGATACGGAAGAATCCCCATATCAAAATGACAAGGCAAGCAGACAACGAGCATGTCAACAA
Organism: Avena insularis; assembly: GCA_023614405.1. NCBI lineage: Eukaryota > Viridiplantae > Streptophyta > Magnoliopsida > Poales > Poaceae > Avena > Avena insularis. The sequence continues at coordinate 44,483,849 of CM042686.1, read as the reverse complement.
TCTTCTTATTTACCATGGGAATATGGTGCTTTTTTCTCTCTTTCCTCCTTTCATAATCTTTTTTTTCTTTTTCTCTTTTTTCATCAATATAGGACTCTTTTTTATAAGAAGAATGCTTCATAGACAGCTCATTATGGTTACGCTGCAGGTTTCCACCATGTCAGCATGGATTAGACCAGCGGCCCAAGCGTTTCTCTAACACATATACATAACTCCATGGACTTACAAGCTCCCCTTTGATTTCACACCGACGACATCCATAGACAAAAGATCATGATATCAATTAGGTACAAAGTACCAGTGCAATGTTGAAAGCATTCCCCATGACAACATGGTTCTGCTAATCCCCAACAAATAAGTGCAAGCATATACGACATAGACGACACAATGGCTCAAGTTTATTAAGGGCAAGAAAAGTAAAGTGTGCCATCAAGTTCGTGAGAGCTTTAATCACTAGTTTTCTCATAACAAGTTTAATTCGGAAGGTAGATAAAAACATGAATATACTTGGAATAGCATATGCTAGTAGGTAGGTATGGTGGACTCTTTGGAATAACTTGGTTTTAGGAGTTGGATGCATGAGTGGAACTCATACTTGGTTGTGGAGGCTAGCAAAAGACTGGGGGCGACCAACTAAGAGAGCAATAATGGCCATATCATGCAAAGCGACAAAACATCATTAATTAAAGCATAAAGTGATATTACAAGTAGAAAACTAAAGGATCATAAAGGCTATGGTGACTTGGGATAGTCTTAACATGGTGTGAGCATGCGCCAAGTCAACCCAAATAAAGCATCAAAGGAGAATACCACAATACTATGCTATAATATGCTAAAACAACGCATGATTCTTTCAAGGCACATTAAGCAATCTCAATTGTTTATAACAAGTCATGCTACAGCAAATAATACTAAGCATAAAGCCAAAACAATATCAAGCATGGCATGACAAAGCATAGGCCACAGTCAAAAACAAGCTCTCTTTACCACATAAGCATGAACTTTCCTACTCTTTTCCAAACCAAACCAAACTATTTGAAAACCAATGTATGAAAGAGGGGTTCCAACCAATTTATTCAGCAAAATAAGAAAACGAAGCAAATGAAAAACCAAAACAAAAACAAAAAAGAAGACGCTCCAAGAACAACTCAACTGTGCATGAAACAATAAAAATGAAGTGTTTGGAAGAAACCTGGGATTTTTATTGATGAAGAAGGGGATGCCTTGGGCATCCCCAAGCTTTGATGCTTGTACTTATTGGATATTTCTTGGGGTGACACGTGTGGCATCCCCAAGCTTGACCTTTAGTCCATTCTTCATCTCATTATTCATTCCTTCCATACACCTGAAATTTTTCCTTCATACAAAACTTCACACAATCTTTATTAGTAACATTAGTGCACTCAAGATAATATGTCTTTTAGGTTCAGTTCTAACACCAATAAAACTTCCATTAAAACACAAGATACTGTAGCACTTCCCTCAAAAAGCTCAATTACCCAAAAGAACTAAAAAAAGAACCAACAAGAAGCAAATGCAGAAAATGGCAGAAATCTGTCAAATCAGACCAGCAGGTAAAGAAGATTTTTTTCGAAAACCTTCTGTTGCTCAAATCAAAAAGTGTTAAACTAACGAAAGTTAGATAACAACCTGGGTCAGAAGCACAAAAATTCACGCCTCAAAAGGACATACAGATATTTTACACGAATTTTTACGGTGAAGCACAGAAATCTGTTTCGGGACATCAACTTTCCCAATCATTACTTCTCTCTCATTAGAGGTTACTCTTGGCATAAAAAGCAAATAAAAAGGATAAGGAGCGGTTATTAATAAAGTAATAACTTCCAAGACTCATCTAAAACTTTTGGGTTATCTCCCAATAAGTACTTTTCTTTAACGCCTTTAAGTTAGGCATGATAGTTTGAGAAAATGCTCTCATAAGAAATATGAATTGAAGTAAAAGAGAGCATCAAGAAGGAAATTCAAAGCACATTTAAGTCTAACCCACTTCCTATGCATAGGAATATTGTAAAGAAACAAGTCATGAAAGCACAAAGCAACAATCATAGGAAAGCAAAACAAGTGCAACTTCAAAATTTTCAACATAAAGAGGGAAAACTTAATATTATTGAGATGCATAAAACCATGTTTCCCTCTCTCATAATAACTTTCAGTAGCATCATGAATGAATTTAACAATATAACTATCACAAGAAACATTCTTATCATGAGCCACATGCATAAAAGAATTAATACTCCCCACATAAACATAATCATTCTTATTGATTATAGTGGGAGCAAATTCAACAAAATAGGTATCATTATTATTTTCATCACCATAATCATCAAATATAGGAGGCATATTGTAATCATAATTAATTTCCTCCTCAATAGTAGGTGGACCTAAAATATCATATTCATCATTGTAATCATCATATATTGGAGGTATAGTATCATCAAAATAAATTTACTCCTCCGTGCTTAGGGGACTAAAAATATCATGCTCATCAAAACCAGCTTCCCCAAGCTTAGACTTTTACATAGCATTAGCAATAATGGTGTTCAAAGAATTCATACTAATAACATTGCTATTAGCATGCAAATAAAGTTCCATAGGTTTTTTAATTTTCTCTTCAAACACTTCATGTCCTAACTCAAGATAAATACTATAAAGCTCTCTAATTTTGTTTTCCATTAAGCCTAACTAGTGAAAACAAGAAACAAAAAGACAAAATTGCAGAATCTAAAGGAAATAACTTCGAGCACTCACACCAGAGGATGTGAGTACCTTTTACCTTACCTCCCCGACAACGGCGCCAGAAAATAGCTTGATGTCTACGCACTTCTATTCTTGTAGACAGTTGTTGGGCCTCCAAGTGTAGAGGTTTGTAAAACAACAGCAAGTTTTCCCTTAAGTGGATCACCCAAGGTTTATCGAACTCAAGGAGGAAGTGGTCAAAGATATCCCCTCTCAAGCAATCCTGCAATCAAGATACAAGAAGTCTCTTGTGTCCCCAACACACCCAATACACTTGTCAGGTGTATAGGTGCACTAGTTCGGCGAAGAGATAGTGAAATACAAGTGGTATGGATAATTATAAGTGGTAACGGTGCCAGAAAATAGCTTGTTGGCGTTTGGTTGACGTGGGAAAAGACTAAAGGCAAACTAAAATAAAGAAGGAAGCAAGCAAACATGTAACAGATCTAATTGCAAACGTTGTATCAATGCTTAGAAACAAGGCCTAGGGATCATACTTTCACTAGTGAACACTCTCATATAAATATATTCTTCTTTATGATACTACTCTTAACTACTCTCCAATTGGACACTCTAATCCATGGTAGGGCTATAACAACACACCTCAAAGTAAGCCTTTCCCATCTAGATAACCCCACACTGTCACCTTGAGCACTAGATGGTTCCAATAAACACCACAATTTCATAGAGACATCCAACTCCAAATATAACTCATAACAAGTATTTGTAATCTCTAGCCTAAGTGCCACCATGGTGTGCACGCTGTCACTTTCACACACATGGGGAGAGCAGAGATCTAATAAAGCACTTGAGTAGCAAGGTAGATCTACTTGATTACAAAGCTCATGATCACAATATGATCACGCATAGAGAGAAAGATGAACACATAGCTACCAGTAGAACCCTTAGCCTCAAGAGAGAACTACTCCCTCCTCATCATGGGAATCAGCAATGGTGATGGAGATGGCGGTGGAGATCGATGGAGATGGCTCTGGGGGCACTTCCTCGTCCCGTCAGGGTGCCGGAATAGAGACTTTATGTCCCCCGAATCTCCCCTTCGGTGGTGGTGGCGCTGCGGAACTTTTCGTGGATTTCTCATTGACCATTTAGGGTTTTTGCATCGGGAGGAATATATAGGCAAAGGGGCGAGGTCGGGGGCTAGCCAGGGGGCCCACACCATGCCCTGGCGCGGTTTGGGGGAACCCGCGCCTAGGGGTGGTTTGGCCACCCTGTGGCCCCCCTTCGTCTCTCCTTATGGCTCCGTGAATCTTCCGGGAAAATAACGACTTTGGCTTTTGTCCGGTCCAATTCCGAGAATAATCATTTTCTAACTTTCTGGAACCAAAAACAGCAGAAAACTGGCAACTGGCAGTGTGGCTCTTGTTAATAGGTTAGTCCAAGAAATCATATGAAAAGTACTCCAAAGTGTGGATAAAACATAAGAAAGTAGATAAAACCAAGCATGGAACATCAAAAATTATAGATACGTTAGCAACGTATCAAGCCGCTAGCGCCAGGCTTTTCATTCTCGGTTGGGACACCTTCTTGAAGAGATTCTTGTTTCTTCCTCGAGGTGAGCTCATCGATATATTCCTTGGTGGGGGTGCGTGGCGGCGATGTCCTTGTAGGCATGATCAATAGAGCACTTAGCGACACTTTCACTGGCATGTACGGTGATGGTATCGTTGTCACCTGGTACCTTGACGAGGTTGTAGGCGTGGTGGATCACCGCCATGAATTTTGCTAGCGTGGGGTATCCCAGGATTGCGTTTGTATGGTAACACTAGGTGCGCCATGTCGAAGTATGTGGGCCCCCTAGATTAATCCTCTGAGAATCCTTGTTATGCATACACCACGATCCCATGAACAGTTTGGTGTGGCACATAACCGACAAGTATCAAAGTAAACATCCTTTACTTAAGCGGATACAAGCACCAATACAAAGAACAAGCAAACACTGCATCACTTAAACTAGAAAAAGTTTTTGTTCCCCCTGATTTTTGCATTCTGGACAACTAATCAGGATTTCTAAAAGTGGGATGTTACAAAGTTGATGAGCTTGGTGCAATAGTTGCTTCGTGTCCCGAATGTGACTAGGGGCTTAACCTGCCCCAGGGGCGTGGTGATTCCTTTAGTCACTCCCAAGAAAGGCCTAGTAGGCAAGAGGCTCTTGTAAGATCCTTGTATCTCCTCGAATGTTTCCATGGAGATGACGTTGAGGCCCGCGCCTCCGCTGATCACTATCTTGGATACCGCAATTTTGTTGATGGTGGGTGTGCACACCAAAGGTATTGTTCCCACTACTTTTGTTGACTTGGTGTTGTCATGGTCGCTAAAGGTTATAGAGAACTAGGACCACTTGAGGTTCGAGCTTCCGGTTGCGGCGAGCGCGACTGCTATCTCACGGGTGAATTTTGTGAAATTTCGATTGGATCAATGAACTTGGAACCCGCCTAAGATGCAAGCTACTTCGGCGGTTCCCTGTAAGCCTCCAACTTCCTCTCTTGGCAGGTTGTTGTTTTCCTCGCCAAGGTTTTGCTCAGTGTTGTTGAAGGTGGAGAGGAACTTTGTGCACAAGCCTTCCCACAAGATGATAGATTCCTCTGGTAGGCCTCTCATTAGCTAATTGTGGGCATCTCTCTTCAGCGCACGGGGGTATCAGTTGGCCATGACCTTGTCGTCACCACCCGTAGCTCTAATTGCTGCCGTGTAGAATCGTAGGAACTCACAGGGTTTCCCTGCCTCTGAACCTTGGTAGTAGAGTCAGCTTGAACTGGTGTGGCCACATGACGATGTGCAGCTCCTTGGTGTACGCAGGGTAGCCTACTGCCGTGATGGTCTTGGTGGATATGATGCCCTTGTCCTTTTGCGAGTGCTTGGTGTCCCCGCTAGTGTCTTTTGGAAGTTGAAGGCAAGTTGTTGATGACGTTGGTTGTTGATGAAGGTCTTGTTGGGTAGTGAGGTGGTTGGCCTTGCATCCCCAATGTTCCTTGCCTTGAGTAGTTGCGGCTGGCGGCGGCTGGTGCGTGGAGTTGTTCATGGTTCAAGCTGCTCGCACGTCCGGTGCTTGAGGGGGAGGAGCGGATCCAGGGTTTGCCATTGTAGCGCTATCGATGAGCTCGGCGATGCGTATTACAAAAATACCCCCATACATAGTGGTTTTTTGGGGCGGCACAAGCTTAAAGAACTGGCAATAGTTGGTTACGCGGCGGATGAGGATTGGCGGCACCATTTTGTTGCTGCGGCCAATTATACACCGTGGCTGATGTGGCGCTGGCAGATTTTAGTGCCCTGGTACATGGCCAGATGGAGCGGCTCGTAATAATGACGCGGTAGATGAGCGGTGGTGGATATTTCCTCCGCCGTGGATTTGACTTGACCACCACATATCACTGACTGGTGTGGCCCACCATGTCCAAGCCTTTTGTTCTAAATAGCGCAACCGCAATCCACAGTTTATTCATCTCCCCACCTTCCCTTAGCGACCTAGCAGCAGCAACCCGATATGATACCGATCGAGATGCGAAGACGACGATGACCGCTGAGATCGGTGGAGGATTGGTAAGTTATTCATTTGTTATCTCTTTCGATCAATATCATATCGGGATTTTCTCGCATTTTGGTTCTTGGATCTCACGAACTTCAGTTCGAGGTTTTCTCAACGCGATGTAGTGCCGAAGTGGATCTATGATAGTACATTCCACAGTCCATTATAGCAAATGACTTCTCCCTCACATGCTACTGTGAGAGTCTTCCCCGCAGGCACGTCACATTTGGGGGAAAGCACACCGGCCGTAGATTCCTTGGGTGCAACTGCAAAAAACTGATGTGCTGCTATCTTATGTGGTATGATCAAGCCGTGCACTCAGATGTGATGCAGCGTATGTTGGAGAGATCAACCGAGGAAGGAAACAATGATCGATCACCGACATTTGGCGCTTTGGAGGATGAGGAGAAAGAAGACTACGAGGAGGACACGAAAGTTATAGTAAAGAAAGAGATCACTGAATCGCTTAGGGAGATTAAGACTATGTGCAACACTATGAATCACTAGATCACATTATATTCAAACACATTCCCGAGGAATGAAGTTTAGCCTTTTCTGAACTGTTTAGCAAGTACTTGTGTTTTGACAAACTCAAGTAGTCATGTTTAATTATGCACTTTGTAGTATGTATGTAATTTGTTTTTTCTTATTCAGAAATTACTTCAGAACATATATGTGCGCGATGATCGATTCTTGTAGTTTTGTATTTACAAGAAGAAGACCACCGCATTAGCCTACTATGCCCTTTGGGCTTTTAGAAAAGTCAAGCCCTAGATCTATGTCGCGTATATAATACAACCTTGGGAGTATCTTCTATCCACGCCATCGCACTCCACTCTCTCCACTCCTAACCTCCCTCTGCACCTTTCTAGCGCCCTCGACCGTGGCTGCACGCACCTCTCTGATGAACTCGACCGCCTGACTGAACGGTCTTCCCTGGTACCTTATTCTTGTGCGCAATTTGTCCCAACATATTAAATCCCATTGATCAGAAATGGGATATGTGTGTTAGTAATTTCAATCTGAAGATCCCAAGGAAATTAGACTCTATAGGTTAGGAGTGTCTAGTATGCAGAAGCACTCTGATAGGTCTTCATTTGTATCTGTTTGTATTCAAGGTAAAGTGGCGAGCATTGATTCAATCTTCAATAATATGTACAAATACACTATATAGGTTTTGCCATGGTGTCAAATAATATAAATTCATTCCAGGATCACATGCCCGATCCATAGACCAGTACGGCAAATGCTATAGGTTTGGCCCTTCTGTCATCATGACTAGACCAAGAATGATGAACCTGAGACAGATAGTCTGAAGATACAAGTCAATGATCCCTTACTACATTAGCACCATGAACAACGACAACATATCCAAAGGAAATATGGTAGCTTTCTTACCACAACCATACATTCTTTATCTCTTTCCTGCTATTTGATGTTAGCACTTAACAGAACCAGTAATTCTTCATTTCTTTCCTGCTATGGATGTTGCTACTTCACAAATCCAGTAATTCTTTATTTCTTTCCTGCTATTGATGTTAGCACTTAAAAGAACCAGTAATTATTTATTTCCTTTCTACTATTGATGTTACCACAACCAGTAATTGTTTTTTCTTTCCTATTATTGGTGTTACCAGAACCAGTAATTGTTTACCTCTTTCCTGCTATTGATGTTAGTACTTAGCACAAACAATTACACAAGCAGTGATTGTTTATCTCTTTCCTACTATTGATGTTAGTACTTTGCATAACCAGTAGTTGTTTCTTTCTTTCCTACTATTGATGTTAACAGAACCAGTAATAGTTTCTTTCTTTCCTACTATTCATATTACCAAAACCAGTGATAGTTTATATCTTTCTATGTAGTTCTTTTGGTGCCATTTTGCTAGCATATTTATCATATCTCACATTCATGAAGACAACAAGATCAAACATCAAGGTGGCAATGAGACCATCGGAGAAGTTCATTTGATGCGTGCAAATGATAGTGTTGTTATTTTGACATCAAATTGGGCAGATTGTGTTGTTCCGAAGGAGCTAAAATAAGAATATGTTTGTGCCTTCGAGTTTATAGCAAAGGAGGGCTATTTGGTTGTGGAAGTGCATAAACTCTAAGTTGTCATGAATAGTTAGTTAGTTTTGTACTGATGTATGTCAACTAAATTTGGATACAGTACTTGCACATTAACTATATATGTGTATCACTGTCATGTGATATCATTTTCTATATATTATAAGTTTTCTATGATTTTCTATATGTGATCTATATACTAAACATTTTGGGTTAATTATAAATTTAACTATATTTCTATGCACCTACCCATCCACCAAGATATATCAGACCAAGCGGTATCTTTATGCCATCGTCTCACAGCTGCCACGACATGTACGCGGTGCCTCCCTACATGGGCCATGGCGTAAACACTTTGCTGCCGTGGAAGCGCTAGCTCGACGAATCACGTTGTGTCACGCCAAAAAATCTACCGTCGTTCGTGAATCCCTGACGCAGTTATCCGTGACCTTTTTTTTATCGCGTCGGCGCGAGCGCGACGACTAAGGTTGTGCCTCGGCGTCTATAAGCGCCAGCGCCCGAGATCCGTATTGTAGTGGCGTTGTAGACACACTTCGTATTCTGCTACATCAGGTCGGTGGCGCAATAGTCCTCGTGCCGCTTGCAGCGCCGCTCCTGTTGAAGGCTTACCACTGTCCACGCCCTTGGAGGCGAATGTGGTGCGTGGGCAGCTGTGCTGCTCCTCGGTGTGGGTGGGTGGGTGCACCTCAGCATCCTTCGTATGCTGCTGGGGGAATCCTCGCCAACATGACTCACACCACCGCTAGGATTCTGCTATGCCAGGCTGGTGGAGAGCTCGGCCTGGCGGAGAGCATGCTTTCGGTGGTTTGACTTGGTCATGCTTGAAGAAGGATAGGAGATGCGCCTCAGCCACCTACCTAGCGCGCCAAATGTCGGAGATTAATCCCACGGGGAACCTCTCGAGGTAGGATGGAATCGAACACTAGGGGTTGAACACAATCTCCAAAAACCTTCTCGAAGCCTGGCGAGGAAACTATAGAGGAAACACGATAGAGGGATATAGAGAGTTACCCAGGTTCAAAACACCGTGCAGTGTAAATCCCTACTCTTGCTTGTCTAGATTGCTTGCACTACTTGGCGAGGTTTACATTACAAGGTGTTGAGCATGCACTCAGATCTAGGGTTTCAGAGGTGGAAGAAGGTCCCTCTCTAGGGTTCCCTCCTGTCCCTTTTAGGCGCCCCGGTCCTCTTCCCTCCCTTGGGCAGGAATGGTTTCCACATGGCGATCCAGACAGGGGCAGGTAGGGCACAACTGTCACCTACTGTGGACTTGGTCCACCGGTGGGCACCGTGTCTATATTGCTCTTCTTCTCCTACATGTTCCTCTAGCGCCATCTAGTGGGGTGGCCCCCACCAAGTGCAGGTCTTGTAGGCCACTCCAGTCTTGAGGAAGAAGAAGGCCCCTTGCCTTGGGCGAGTGATATGTTGTAAAACATATCTATAATTTTTGATGTTCCATGCTTGTTTTATATCTACTTTCTTATGTTTTGTCCACACTTTGGACTATTTTTACACATTTTCTGGAACTAACCTATTAACAAGACGCCACAGTGTTAGTTGCCTGTTTTCTGTTATTTTTGGTTTCAGAAAAGCTAGTAAGGAAATATTCTCGGAATTGGACCGGACAAAAGCCAAAGTCAATATTTTACCCGATGCAACATAGAGTCCAGAGGGGAGACGAAGAGGGGAACCAGGGCGGCCACACCCTAGGGTGGCGCGGCCAGCCCTAGGCGCGCCACCACCTAGTTTGGACCCCCGGTACTCCATCGACCTTGCCCCTTCACCTATAAAATCATCCCAGGACAAAAACCCTAAGTACCTGACCAAAATTCCATGAAAGAGTCTGTAGCCGCCACCATCTCCATCCCTAGATCGGGGGGGATCTGAAGCTCTTCCCGGTACCCTGCCGGAGGGGAGAGATCACCCCGGAGGCCTTCTTCATCACCATGCCTGCCTCCGGTGTGATGCGTGAGTAGTTCATCCTTGGACTATAGGTCCATGTAGTAGCTAGATGGTTGGTTCTCCTCCTTTGTGCTACCATGTTTAGATCTTGTGAGCTCCGTTCATGATAAGATCATCTATTTTTAATCTTACATGTTGTGTTTGCGGGGATCCGATGGATATTGAGATGCTATTTCAGATTGATTATTGATTCTATCATGTCTATGTTATTTGTGATCTTGCATGCTTTCCATTGTTAGTAGCTATCTTGGCCAAGTAGATGCTAGCAACTCCAAGAGGGAGTATTTATGCTCGATAGTGGGTTCATGCCTCTAGTAATCTAGGGAAGTGACAGCAATCTCTAAGGTACTAGATGTGTTGTTGCTACTAGGGAGAAAACATCAATCCTTTGTCCATGGGGAAATCGTATTGTTTACTTTACACACTTTACTTAATGCAATTATTTGTTGCTTGCAACTTAATACTGGAGGGGGTTCGGATGATAACCTGAAGGTGGATTATTAGTCATAGATGCAGTTGGATTACGGTCTATGTATAATGTTGTAATGCACAATCAAATCTCATAGGAGTCAAGATGATTAGTATATGCATGTATGCTTTCTCGGTGTCTGTCAATTGCCCCGTTGTAATTTGTTCACCCAACATGTCATCTATCTTAAGGAGAATCACCTCTAGTGAACTATGGATCCCGGTCCATTCTTTTACCATTAATCTACCATATATTTACTGTTTACTATTTACTTTCTGTAAGCAGTTACTATCTTCCACACTATATGTTTAATCCTTTGTTTTCAGAAAAACCGGTGAGCTTGACAACCTCACTGTAAGTTGGGGGCAAAGTTTTGTGGTTGTGTTGTGCAGGATTCCAAGTTGGAAGCAACACCTTGGAGGTGTTTCCTTGATCCTACTGGTTCGATAACCTTGGTTTCATAACTGAGGGAAAACTTGTTGCTGTGCTCATCATACTTCCTCTTGGGGTTCCCCAACGAGCTCGATATATTTTGAGCCATCAAGCCTTTTTTCTGGCACCGTTGCCAGGGAGTGAAGGACATCTTCACAAGGGGAGTCCCTCAGAACCAATCTATTTACTTTGTTTTATTGTTTTGCTTAGTTTATTTTCTGCTTTGTTTGCTTGTTTATTTTCTGGCTTCCTTAACAATATCATAGAATTAGTTATACTAGTTTGCTTCTTCATATTAAAAACACACAAAAAAATAGTTCTTTTTGTAAGTTGCCACCATGTTCTTGGCTTGCCATGTTGACACCTAAGTTCACTCTTAAAGACCTTTCAATAGGTAGTGGCTCTATAATTGGGAAAGATAATATTGAAGAATTCTTTAATCATGTTAGCAAGCATGAGGATATTGAGGATAGATCCTTAGTAGATCTTGCTCCAAATTATGAAAATGTTGCAGCTTCTTTAGTTCACATGTTGGAAGCTAGGTTTATTAACCTTAACCCCATAATGCAAGTAATGTTTCTTAAACTGAAAGATATTAAGGATACTAAAAAGAGAGATTTTATTCTAGAAACTTTGCTTAAAGAATTCTATGATATTATTAAGGAAGCCAGAAAAGTATTTGATCATTTGAATATGCTAGGCTCATGTGTAGATGTTATTAGTACGCGAGAAAAGATGGACAAAACCAAACCTAAAAATGGGGAGGAAATTAAAATACCGATACCTTTTAAACTTGTAGGAATGCATGAAGCCTTAGAAAAGAATTTTGATTGGATTGTTCCCGAAAACCCGTCTGATGAAAATAGTGAAACCAAGAGTATTGAGAGAGGATCCTCTAGAACTTATTTGGATGAGATACCTTGCCTTGTTGAAGATATTTCTGGTATTGATCTTAATGCTTCTTCATTTGAGAATGCTTGATTCTTGCTTCTTATGCCTAGCTCAAAGGCGTTAAAGAAAATCACTTATTGGGAGATAACCCAAATTTCTTCAGGAATTTTTTGTTGAGTGTTGGAAGTTATTGCTTCAGTAATAACCTCTCCTTATCCTTTTTGTGTGGTTTTTGTGCCAAGAGTAACTTCTAATGAGAGAGAAGTAAGACTTGGGAAAGTTGCTGTCCTAAAACAGATTTTTGTGCTTCGCTGTAAAAATTCGTGAAAAATCTCTGTATGTCGGATTGAGATGTAATTTTTTGTGATTATGTCCCAGGTTGTTATCCAACTTTCATTAGCTCAACACTTTTCTATTTGAGCAACAGAAGGTCTTCAAAAAAATCGGTATTTACCTGCTGGTCTGTTTTGACAGATTTCTGCCATTATTTGCATTTGCCTCTTAATCTCTTCCTCTTTGAGTTCTCTTTGATCACTTGAACTTTTTAAAGGAAGTTCTACAGTAGCTTGTGTTTTAATGGAAGTTTTACTTATGTTGAAACTGAACCAAAATGACTTATTATCTTGAGTACACTAATGTTGCTAATGAAGATTGTGTGAAGTTTTGTATGAAGGAAATTTTAAGTGCAGGGAAGAGTAATGTGATAAGATGAAGTATATACAAAATCTCAAGCTTGGGGATGCCACCCGTGTCACCCCAAGAAATATTCAAGAAGTACAAGCGTCAAATCTTGGGGATGCCCAAGGCATCCCCTTCTTCATCAATAAAAATCTTAGGTTTCTTCCAAACACTTCATTTTTGTTGTTTCATGCACAATTATGTTGTTCTTGGAGCCTCTTCGTTTTTGCCTTTAATTTTCATTTGCTTTGTTTGCTTAAATAAATTGGTTGGACCCCCGCATTCTTACATAGTTTCAAATAGGTTGATTTGGATTGAAAAAGAGTAGGAAAGTTCATGCTTATAAGTGGTATTAAAGGAGCTTGTTTTTGACTGTGACTAAGACTTTATCATGTCATGCTTGATATTGTTTTGACTTTATGCTTAGTGATTATTGCTGTAGCATGACTTGTTACAAACAATTGAGATTGCTTAATGTGCCTTTAAAGAATCATGCGTTGTTTTAGCATACAAAAGCATAATATTGTGGTATTCTCCTTTGATGCTTTATTTGGGTTGACTTGGCGCATGCTCACACCATGTTAAGACTATACCAAGTCACCATAGCCTCTATGATCATTTAGTTTTTCAACTTGTAATATCACTATATGCTTTAATTAATAATGTTTTGTCGCTTTGCATGATTATGGCCATTATTGCTCTCTTAGTTGGTCGCTCCCAGTCTTTTGCTAGCCTCCATACCAAGTACGAGTTCCACTCATGCATCCAACTCCAAATAAAACCAAGTTATTCCAAAGATTCCACCAAACCTACCAATTAGCATTTGCTATTCCAAGTATATTCATGTTTTTATCTACCTTCCAAATTAAACTTGTTATGTGAAAATTAGTGATTAAAGCTCTCACAAACTTGATGGCACACTTTACTTTTCTTGCACTTAATAAACTTGAACCATTGTGCCCATCTATGTTGCGTATATGCTTGCGTTTTGTAAGTTGTGAATTAGCAGAACCATGTTATCATGGGGAACGCTTTCAATGTTGCACTTTATTTAGTTGATATCATGTTCTTTTGCTTATGGATCCCGGCGGTGTGAAATGAAAGGGGAGCTTGTAAGGCTCATGGAGTTCGTATATGTGTTAGAGAAACGTCTGGGTGGCTGGTCTAATCCATGCCTAATCATGATGGAAACCTGAAGTATAACCATAGTGAGCAATCTATGAAGCATCCTCTATAAAAAAAGAAAAACCTATGCAAACAGGAAAGAAAAAAGAAAAAAAAGAGAAAAAAGCCTATGCACATAGGAAATAAAAGGATCGCTGAGATGCTCATTGTCTGCTTGCCTTGTCATTTTGATATGGGGAATCTTCTGAATCATCGGGCAAGGGGTACTTGATACATTGCAAATGTATCTATAATTTTTGATGTTCCATGCTTGGTTTTATCCACTTTCTTATGTTTTGTCCACACTTTGGAGTACTTTTCATATGATTTCTTGGACTAACCTATTAACAAGAGCCACAGTGCTAGCTGTCTGTTTTCTGCTGGTTTTGGTTCCAGGAAAGTCAGAAAATGAATATTCTCGGAATTGAACGGGACAAAAGCCAAAGTGCCTATTTTTCCGGAAGTCATCAGATGCCAGAATACGAGACGAAGAGAAGCCATGGGGCCACCACACCACCTGGCCGCGCGTGCCAGGCCTGGCCACGCCAGGGGGTGGAGTGGCTAGCCCAGGCACCCCCTCGGCCTCTCCTTCCGCCTATAAGATGCCCTCGGGACGAAAACCCTAAGTACATGATCAAAAATCCACGAAAGAGTCTGTAGCCGCCGTCATCTCCATCCCTAGATCGGGAGGGATCTGAAGCTCTTCTCGACACCCTGCCGGAGAGGGGAATTCACCCTGGAGGCCTTCTTCATCACCATGCAAGGGTCCGGTGTGATGCGTGAGTAGTTCATCCTTGGACTACGGATCCATGTAGTAGCTAGATGGCTGGTTCTCCTCCTTTGTGCTTTCATGTTTAGATCTTGTGAGCTCCGTTCATGATCAAGATCATCTATTTGTAATTCTGCATGTTGTGTTTGCGGGGCTCCGATGGATATTGAGATGCTATTTCACATTGATTGTTGATTCTATCATGTCTTTGTTATTTGTGATCTTGCATGCTTTCCGTTGTTAGTAGCTATCTTGGCCAAGTAGATCTAGCAACTCCAAGAGTTAGTATTTATGCTCGATAGTGGGTTCATGCCTCGTAACTGGGAAGTGACAGAAATCTCTAAGGTACTAGATGTGCTGTTGCTACTAGGGAGAAAACAACAATCCTTTGTTCCTAGAACAATCGTATTGTTTACTTTACACGCAGTTCGTAAAGCAATAATCTGTTGCTTGTAACTTAATACTGGAGGGGGTTCGGATGATAACCTGAAGGTGGATTATTAGTCATAGATGCAGTTGGATGGCGGTCTATGTATAATGTTGTAATGCCCAATCAAGTCTCAAAGGAGTCAAGATGATTAGTATATGCTTGTATGCTTTCTCGATGTTTGTCAATTGCCCCGCTGTAATTTGTTCACCCAACATGTTATCTATCTAAGGAGAGCCACCTCTAGTGAACTATGGATCCCGGTCCTTTCTTTTACATACAATCTATAAACTGTTATTGCTTTGTGTTTACTTTCTGCAAACTATTACTTCTTTCCATTCGATACGTTTAATCCTTTGTTTTCAGCAAAACACGGTGAGATTGACAACCTCATCGCAAGTTGGGGACAAAGTTCTGTGGTTGTGTTGTGCAGGTCTCCATGTTGCTACTAGTACTGGTAGTGCTCCTTGCCAAGGCTCAGCTAGCAACACCTTTGGGGTGTTTCCTTGCTCCTACTAGTTCGATTAAACCTTGGTTTCATAACTGAGGGAAACTTGCTGTTGTGCTCATCATACCTTCCTCTTGGGGTTCCCAACGAGCTCTACATCAACACCGAGCCATCAGTACTCCGTTGGCGGTTCTCTATGATACACATGTACTTACAATGACAAGAACTTACTTGTGACTAAAGTTGAGTAGCATGAGGAACGGTACTCGTAAGTAAGGGGCATGAGATTTTCAGCTTATAACTTGTCAAGCATATCCTCATAATTGTTCACTTTAACCTTAATCACCTAAATATGCTTATGATAGGGGCAATGAGAGCTGAAAGCTAATAAGTACCATAATTTTTGGAAGCTCTTTATGAGACTTGAATCCCTGCTTCCTTCTATGAAGGCCTTTCTTTTACTTTTATGTTGAGTCTCCATCTTCTATCTTTATGCACCTATTGAGAGAGCATAGTGGCCATTCTTTGTTTAATGTGAATTGTCCCTAAACTTGTTGATTGATTCATAACTTTTATATTTCTTGTTCTTAAACTATTTGTATATAGTCACCCTTATGAACTTTGAAGGTGTCCTATGCATTTATGTTTTGCCACACTATGAGGGACAAGATGAATACCATTCTCATTATGTTTTCTATATGTGAAACAAACAAACGTCTTTCAAAGCATTGTTATTCATGAATCTTTTGTTTGTACCCTTTCATGTTACAACATAGTTGTTATGTCTTATTGTTAGAACTATATCTTTCATGCTATGTTAAAGTACTATGATCCCAGTTATCAATGTTTTACAAATACCTTGATCAAGATTGTGATGGTGCATGTCACCTGAAAAATTATTATTTTTTATCACTTACATACTCGAGGACGAGCAGGAGTTATGCTTGGGGATGTTGATACGTTGTAAAACGTATCTATAATTTTTGATATTCCATGCTTGTTTTATATCTACTTTCTTATGTTTTGTCCACACTTTGGACTGTTTTTACACATTTTCTGGAACTAAACTATTAACAAGATGCCACAATGCCAGTTGCCTGTTTTCTACTGTTTTTGGTTTCAGAAAAGCTAGTAAGGAAATATTTTCGGAATTGGACCGGACAAAATCCAAAGTCAATATTTTACCCGATGCAACACAGAGTCCGGAGGGGAGACGAAGAGGGGCACCAGGGCAGACACACCCTAGGGTGGCGCGACCAGCCCTAGGCGCGCCGCCACCTGGTGTGGGACCCCTGGTACTCCACCAACCTTGCCCCTTCGCCTATAAAATCCTCTCGGGACAAAAAACCCTAAGTACCCGATCAAAATTCCACGAAAGAGTCTGTAGCCGCTGCCATCTCCATTCCTAGATCGGGAGGGATCTGAAGCTCTTCCTGGCACCCTGGCAGAGGGGAGAGATCACCTTGGAGGCCTTTTTCATCACCATGCCTGCCGCTGGTGTGATGTGTGAGTAGTTCATCCCTGGACTACAGGTCCATGTAGTAGCTATATGGTTGGTTCTCCTCCGTTGTGCTACCATGTTTAGATCTTGTGAGCTTCATTCATGATCAAGATCATCTATTTGTAATCTTACATGTTGTGTTTGCAGGGATCCGATAGATATTGAGATGCTATTTCAGATTGATTATTGATTCTATCATGTCTATGTTATTTGTGATCTTGCATGCTTTCCGTTGTTAGTAGCTATCTTGGCCAAGTAGATGCTAGCAACTCCAAGAGGGAGTATTTATGCTCGATAGTGGGTTCATGCCTCTAGTAATCTGGGGAAGTGACAGAAATCTCTAAGGTACTAGATGTGTTGTTGCTACTAGGGAGAAAATAGCAATCCTTTGTCCATGGGGCAATCATATTGTTTACTTTACACACTTTGCTTAACGCAATTATTTGTTTCTTGTAACTTAATACTGGAGGGGGTTCGGATGATAACCTGAAGGTGGATTATTAGTCATAGATGCAGTTGGATTACGGTCTATGTATAATGTTGTAATGCCAAATCAAATCTCATAGGAGTCAAGATGATTAGTATATGCATGTATGCTTTCTCGGTGTCTGTCAATTGCCCCGCTGTAATTTGTTCACCCAACATGTCATCTATCTTAAGGAGAATCACCTCTAGTGAACTATGGACCCCGGTCCATTCTTTTACCATAAATCTACCATCTATTTATTGTTTACTGTTTACTTTCTGCAAGCAATTACTATCTTCCACACAATACATTTAATCCTTTGTTTTCAGCAAAACCGGTGAGCTTGACAACCTCACTGTAAGTTGAGGGCAAAGTTCTGTGGTTGTGTTGTGCAGGATTCCAAATTGGAAACAACACCTTGGAGGTGTTTCCTTGCTCCTACTGGTTCGATAACTTGGTTTCATAACTGAGGGAAAACTTGTTGTTGTGCTCATCATACCTTCCTCTTGGGGTTCCCCAATGAGCTCGATATATTTTGAGCCATCGGAGAGGGGTAGTCCCAGTGGTCCCCTTGTGCTCCTACTTCCGGTGTGGCAATGCTATAGTCTAAGTGTGCTTCACACAGTAGCTTCACGAGGTGCCTTCCCTCTCTAGGGGGGCTCATGGAGATATGGCTTGGTGCCTTTTTCTCTTGAAGAGATTCGTCTTGTGGAGAGGCTTGGCAGTAGATGTGCCGTGGTACCTTGGTAGTCACTGGCCATAAAATCGAGATTTCCCGATCATGGAAATTTATGTCAATTAACAAGGGGGTCATGTCATTGAGTGAATCATGTGATGGATACACACCCAACTTAAAGTATTGTAATGAGATCTAGTCACAAAGTTCAACATTGCGATAACTAAAGAAATATAGTAACCCAATCCTTTAACCGTGAGATCATATCTAATCTCCATCATCGGAGGCTGCCTTGACTGCGTCAACTGTCACATCATAACAGGGTGACCATAAAGGTGTCTCTCACGTATTCCGAAGGGGTAGGTTGAGGCTTATGCATCGAGATCGGGATTTTCCCATCCGCATGCAGAACAGTTTCTCTGGGCCCACTCGGTGAGATTATATCTATGAATCTTGGAAGCATGTGACCAGGTCACGAGAATGTAATATCATGGGAACAAGTAAACGTGTTTTTTGATAACAATATCGAACTAGGTATAGGGATACCGAAGATCAGATTGGACAAACCAGGTATCGTGTAGAAAAGAGAATGATACTCGACATTTAAGGTTCAAACGATCAAGTTAATTCGTGGAGTGCATGGGGACCATCATAGGTTTCTAGATTCCGATGTTGGTCATAGGTCGGAGAGGTGTACCTATCATGTCTGCGCTTTCCCAAACTGTAGGGTGGCATGCTTAAGGGTAGATGACGCGTAGGTTTGATTCGATATCATTGGAGAAAAGAGAGGAAACTCCAATATTGTTCTGGGGAGTGATCAGTAAGGTTTCGGGATAGATGAAATGTTCGGAGACTTAAATATTATATTTAGTATTTAATTAAATGAATTAATAAAGATTAATATAATAAATAAAATATAAGCCTACCCTAATGGGCCAGCATGTGGCAGCCATTAGGGGGCGCCCCTCCTCCTCATAAGTTCAGCGGCCCAAGGAAGGGAGGGAGGCACAAGACAGGAGGAGGGGGCACCGGCGGATCCCCTAGGGCATCCCCTAGGCGACATCTCCCTTAGGTGGACCCCTCTCCTCCTTGGCCTATATAAGGAGGAGACCCTCTCCCTCATTCATCTGTTTGTCATTTGCCTCTCTCCCTCACATGTGGTTCCGTAGTATTGGAACGAGCATACGGGCTTTGAGTTTCCACCCAGGGATGGCACCCGCCGGGTTCGGGGCCAGGTGCGCCACCCCCATACCCACCCTGTTTAATTAGTCGGGTCTTATTTTTTACCAGACCCGCGACCCAGCTAGGTTCAGGGCCCCAATGGGTACCCGCCAGTGCGTGAAACGGGTGCGACATTGGTGCATGCAGGAAGAAAATGATGGGATATTGGGATGAGGTTGATGGAAATGGATGTGTGCATGCGTGTGTTGTCTCTAGGACTCCATATTCTATCGCGTGCATGTGATGTGTGTTGTGTGCGTGCGTGGTTGTGTGGGACGTGTGATTAGACATATGATTATTAGGGATAGGATTAAGGCTTAGAGTGGGTCTACGGTCTGCGGGTACGGTTTTGCCACCCCCATACCCGTCCCGTTAGACTTGATGGGTCTAACTTTTTACCAAAACCCTCCCCGTTTAAGTCAGGTACCCGTCAGGTTTGCGGGTTTTGAGCCCCCATTGCCATCCCTATTTCCGCCATACGCACATTGTCGTGCTGCTATCTTGGTCCGGATTAATCTTCTTCCACTGCTTCGCTAGACCAGAGCCCGGGGGACATCGACTATACCAGACGTGTGTAAAACTACAGAGGTGCTGCCAGTTGTGTCACTCGTCGCTTGTACGTATGCACGACCTTAAGGCGGTGTCACCATACAACTACATTATCAACATTCGTGAGAACATCAACACTTTTCGGTCTTCAAGGGTATGAACACCGAATCCCTCTATTACCTTACATCTGCATAAAATTTATCTTGGCTATGTTATCCTTGTTGTTAGGATTTTTTTGTTTTTGCTATGGAACCCTACAATTTTACTACTGAAAATGAAGATGTTGCCGTGTACATGGAAACAAGGCCCTTCTTTCCCAATGCAGTTTTCCGTTTAGATCAAAGACACCATATATGTTTCCAAGGAAACTATTGAATTCTTGAAACTCAACTAACGACGATAAACTATAGATTTTCTTTGAAATTAAGGGGTTTCCCCTGCTTCATCAACGAAACTTAAGGTTCTACAAGGCTCTTATTACAACTACATGCACCCATCGAACCCTGCATCTGCTAGAGATAGAATTCTTCGCTTATAGGCAGATAACATGAACCAAAAAGCCCAAATTACAAACTCCAACACCTATGAAATTAGTCTACACTCTATCAATACCACAGCTAAGTAGGGCCCACACACAATCATTCCTACCAAAACCTATCCATTGTCTATACTTCGACATGTTGACAACGCCTAGCCTCACAATCGACTAAAGGCATTTTGTAGCACCATCTTTAGTGGTTTAGTGCTTCAAAGCAATATTTTTTGCACCTTTGGGATCTGCAATTCACCCCAATAATCAATCCAATGACAAATTTGGAACACAATGTCCCTAGGGTCACTGGGTAAAACATTGTCAAAACATGCTCCGTTCCTTATTTTCCGCAAGGACCATCAAATGTCACCTAGACATATTTTAACAGCTATTTTCTCAGCACCTTTAAACTTCTGAACCCAAACACCCAAATCAGCCAATGATTTTGGCTATGTAGGGGAGTCAAAAGCACACTGTAAAATAGAACAAATAAACCTAGCTACAATACATCCAAAAATAGGTGGTCAATGCTCTCATCATGAGCGGAAAACATGAACTAAGAGTCACCATCCCACCCTCTTCTCTTTAGATTATCTTTGGTAAGTGTTGTCCCCCACATCACCAAGCATAAGGAAAATTTATTTTTCGCAGGCAATTTCATATTCCATAGTTGTTTAAAGATTTTGGATGGAGGTTTGGTCTGAAGGGAAGTATACAAACATTTGACTGTAAACCCTTTCTTCCCAAGCTTCCATGTCGCTCTATCAGTACCCTCTGTAAGTTCAACCTCGTCAATGATGTCCAGAAGTTTAGTCCATTCACCAGCTAAATCACCCTATAAACACCTCCTAAAACCAAACATGCCCCATTTGAAGTGACCACCTTATTCAATTTGACATTTTTGTTAAAGGATGTGTCAAACAATCTAGGAATTTGTTCCCCTATATTCCCACTTTTGTGCCACTTATCTGCCCAAAACCTAGTTTTGTCCCTAGAAACCACAATCCTTTCACACAAATTATAGAAAATCTGTTTGATTTTCAAAATTCCGGCCCAAAATTGTGATATTCCTTGAGTTTTTTTTTTTTTGGTTGAGAATACTGGATTATACAGTTAAACAAATGTTGTGTTCTGTATCTGCGTCACCGGCCGGCCGGTTTGCCAGCCCAGCTCGGCTAAAAGCCTGAAACCTGAAAAGTAATTGACATGCTGGGGGCACACGCGTGGGGCTCATCTTCAGTGTTCCAAGTACAACGCACCATGCATGCACATCGGTGCAGTGGTGTACACGTACACTGCTTGGGCCGGCCGGCCACGCGAAACAAGTAAATCCATCCAAATTCAGGATCACGTACGCACGCTACCTCAGGGAGGCAGGACACGCATCGCTCAGGATTGCATTGCTTTTGAACTTAAGCACATGCATGTCAGGGCAACAATGCAAACATATGCATGAGCATGAGAGATTAGCATTGCACACATGGAGATAGGGTCATACGTATATATGCAGACGTAAAGCATAGAACGTACCTGACCGATGAGACAATCCATGGCGGCAAAGTTGATAACGGAAGCGGAGAATTTTGCCAGTAGTTAATGTCATCCGATGATCTAGCTTCACTCTCTGAGGGCATCACCCAAACGTCCCGCCGCGTCTAAACCGGTCCTATCGGACCCGGGCGGTGGGTGTGCCCTCTCCAACGGGACCTGGCCGGTGGCGATCTATCCGGACCGACTCGTCCGGCGTGATCCATCAGCACACTAAATCGGGCGAATATCACGTGTGTCCTCCCGCGTAGGCCGAGAGCCTGCATGGCCACGACCAAACGACCTTTTTTCACTAGCCATTAATGGAGGTAGGTAGGCTGCTCCAAGGCTGGTGGCGCCGCTGACGCCTGGATTCCTGCTCTGGCCGCATTGCCCAACACATGCACTCCTACCGTGACCACATCAATGACTTTTCGGCCTCCGCACCGACATCCAATGTTGTGGCCTTTTATCAGGCCACCCACGGCCATCTTCTTCCACGCTTGCCTCCCTCCCTCCCATCCTCCAGTCGTCAGCACCACCGCAGGCACCAAAATAGCTAGCCATGGTCAGCGGCATTGGATCGAGGGGAGGGCGTCTTGGTCATAGCCAAGTCCATCGAGGAAGTCATGGGGGGGAGGGGGGGAGGGGAGGGAGGCGCAGTGAGAGCAGTTCACCTCCACCATCTCCGTCGCCACCGGCATCGCCACCACCGCCGTCACCCGAGCTCGAGCCCATCGCCATCAACCTCGACGGGTTCCAGTTCACCGTGACCATCCACTTGGACATGAACTGAGACAGGTTGCGCCTCCCTACAAGTCGATCGTAGCTAGGCAAGATCCCCACCATGTCATGATGCGGGTGTCCGGCGTCGCGATGCCCAGTGGTCTATGGAGGTGATGTTCGACCGCTACGGCCATATGTACCTCGCCAACAGTTGGAAGGTGTTCGCCTGTGCGCACCAAATTGAAGTCGGACACTTCCTCGTCTTCAAGTGCGACAACAAATTCATGCTCACCATCGGTGTCTTCGATGACAGCATGCGTCGGTGCCACTATCATTCCGACTCGGATGAGTAGACGAGGACAAAGAGAAGACCATGGTATCCTAGTGATTATCATGTTTTTTCGCATCTTTGTGCTCAATGTGTTCGAACATGTATGCAACTGGCTTGCTATGATTAAACAAGTGCGGCAACGTCGATTGCAATGAAAAAATTCCATTATTAGTAGCATATTTACAAGCGGGGTGTTGGCTATGACGCTAGTGGTGGATGCAACAACCTAAACTTACATCGGCTACGGCGATGGCAGCGGCGACGGGGGAACAAGGCCCCACTCCTCTTGGAGAGAGCGGTAGACCTTCCTCTACGTCTCTAGTTCCTCCCAAACTTGGTTTAGGCGGGTACGAACAGCCGCATCGCCGGGATTGGCATGCGCCGCATCCATGGCCTCACCTAGTTCTTGTTCAAGTGCTTGCCGTAGTTGGAACTTCGGCAGCATGATGTTGTTGTGGATGTCGCGCAAGAAGTGCTCAACGGTGGTCTTGTTGCTTGGTTCCTCGAACGGTCGTGGCCTCCCTCGCGCTAATTGGGTCGCCCAACGGTTCGGCACCAGCAACTCCCTCGGCTCTCCCCGGCCACAGTTGCGAGCGCCAGTTGCTAGAAGACGGAGGACATGCATGGTTGTCTTTGAGAGGATGTGGGGAATCCACCGCCGCTGGCCTCTCCTTTTATTGCCTGGAGCTGGACGCGGCGGAAAACATCTGGAAATGGCGAGAAACAAGGACGGGAAACGGCGGGAGGGTGGGAAGCACCGGAAAAACACCGGCTTCGACACCGGTGGTCATAGTGTTGGCCAAAATCTATCCGTGGTGGACATGATGGGTTGTCAGACTACGCGCACTGGCCAAACATGCTGGACTACGACCCAAATTCTGACCGCAAGCCGACCCATCAAGACCAAATCGGACAGTTTACTTCGTCTATTTAGGGCGGCCCGCTGGAGATGCCATGAACAAATAGTGAAGCTAGCGGAGCCTTGTTTTGTCTCCTTCACATCCTACATCCTACGATTGAGCTACCTAGAGGTAGCTAGTTAGAGAGAGATGCAAACCAACTACAATACATAGCTAGCTCGAGTCTGAGAGAGTTTGCATAGCATTGTAAGCGTTAATATTTTATAGACTCGGTCAAACTCGAAAGTGTTTGACTTTTTCTAAAATATACACACCCTTCTTCTACGAAACGGAGGTGAAGCTAAACATCGGACTAGCTAGCCGCTGTGAAGCCATTCGTCGTCGTCATCATCCATCTTCTCCGGCCAGCGCATGATTATCACTGCCGCGCCCCGCGGGGAGAGAGACGGAGCACGCGTCGCCGGCGTACGGTGTCACTCACGCCCATCACGTACGGCCGCCGCAAACTTTATTCGCCGTCCGGCGTCCCCGGCCCGAGATCTCATTATTTGCCTGCCGGCCACATGAACTGTCTGTCTGCATTCGTAAGCGCTGCATACATCCATATCACTATATGGTCCTGCGCCTTGTTCACGCATGGCATTGGTCGATCGTTATCTGCCTGCTCAGCTCAAGTTTATGGCATCTAGTATACTGTAGCAGCCAAGCCAGCTTGTGCCCTCTCTGGCTAATCCTGATCCATCTTCGTCAGGTCTCCGGGGTACCGCAATTCCTCTAGGTGTTGCATCGCCGTCGTCGCCACCGCTGTCGTACGTCGGAGGAAAATGCCACGGAGTGGTGCCACACTGCCACTGAAGTCGAACGTACCAGGCCGGCGATATCATTGGATGCTACTGAACCACGCACGTACTATAAGTACGTATGCTGGTGTTTATGACAAGGGCAGATAGATATGCATGGATGTCGATCGGAGTTACTACGCTGATGTATGTCCGCGTACTGCTGTAACTGCAGCTGCAGACAAGTACGCACGTACTGTACGTACGTTCGATTGAGATCGATCGTGTTCAGGTGAACAGTGCTTGGCATGCAGCTAGCGAGCCATGCTGCGTATACGACACGAGGAAAGGAAAGGAAAGCAAATCAGGCTAGCTAGCAAGCTTCAATTCATGACAGACACGATCGATTGCATGTTGCACCGCGTTTCAAGTATACTACACGTGATGCGGATCAAATTCAATTCCCAGCAAGCATGCAGCTGGGTAGCGTTGCACGCATAGGATCCGATCTCTCGCCGATCGATCAGCGTACGTGTACACGCGTGCGTACGTGCTGGAACCGGCATGATACGGCGGGGCCCGCTAGGGCTAGTGTGAGCGCAGCTGGGAATCATTTGAATCGCGCGCGTCCCAACAAATTTTACCGATCCTTTTTCTACGGTGAAACGAATCGCGAAGTACTACTACGGTGCAATCAGCGAGCGCAGCAAGAGAGCCAGAGGGAGCAGCATCATGTCATGCACGCCCCACAGCGATCAGAGAACGGGCCCAATCTCCCGCTACTTCCCTGGCCCGACCTATTAACCGACGGGCCCACAACGGACGGAGGACCCCTCGCGTACATTCAACGCCCAGGGCCGCGGCCGCAGAGCCCAGCCGCCGCTCCAGGGTCCAGCAGCGGTTAATGGTGGCCCCGGCCCGGCTCCCGACTCGGCAACTGTTTCCGTACGCTACCCTTGTATACGGCTGCTTCTTGCCTTCGTTTTTTTCTTCTCGGGTATTCTCGCCTTCGGTCTTAGGGCATGTACACTGGTAATCAGTCAGCAGTCTAGAAGAGATGCCATGTAAGATTTTTGATGTGGTGGAGGTAAGAGAAAAAGGAGAGAGAAGAAGCCCGTCGGTAAGATTGACTGTCGGTAGACGGAGTTTTCTCCCCTTTGTACCGAGGGCGTTGTCTTTTTTCCCTCTACTAGTAAATTGCCCGTGCGTTGCAACGGGAGGCAACACATTCTTTTGATTAACAACTTGTATAATATATTTTGTAAGTTGAGTGTATACTTATAGGATCCTTATGCACTCCAAAACCCCATGTGTAGCCCGAGTTACACATAGCCTGTCTTTCTTAATTAAAAACTACATTTAAAATATTCTGAAAAACTGAAACAAGTTTTTAGATGTAGATAATTTTGTACTTTATAAACGAGCAAACTATCAACTTGAAATTTGGGGCTACACAAAAATGACAAAATCTGCTAGATTTGGGAGATTTGAATTTTTGCACTTTTCAATACTTTAGATGTCATATTTTGTCATTTTTATATAGCCTCAAATATTGTATATTTTGAGTTGAGGTTTTGCATTCGTAAAGTGCAACATTACCTACATCCACATATTTTGAAACTTCAAAATGTCGTTTTTGTTTTCAAAAAACGGGCTATGCGTAGCGCAAGCGTTATTTGTTCGCACTCTTCATGCAATGAATTATCAACTTTCTCCCTCTCTTTATTTCTCTAACTTTTGGTAACATTTATCTTTTAACTTTTTATATCCATGATGCTTTTTCAATGATGGGAAGATCATATTTATGATATTTTTAGTTTTGTTACGAGAAGTCCAACTTCAAATTTGTGTAATTTTATCAAGTTTACATAATGTGGATTGGTAGATTGATATAGACTTGTGGAGGAAGGGAAAAAATCTAGAGACATGCGCGGGTGTCTTCCAGTGTCGTAATACTTCTTAATTACATCTTCACCTCCAGTCCTATTGTCGATCTACTCTGTATCTCTGCTATCAGTATTAAGTCAGTCACATCCGACTCTATCCCACATGTAATCATGCACTTGTGTTAACATGAGACAGACATTGAATCAGTCTCACAAGATTGCAACAAAGGAAATAAATAGTTTGAATAGCATTTATGTAAAAGGGGAAAAGGAGGCCAAGTGAACAACGTAATACATGAAATATAAGCTTCTTTGAAAAAATGGTTAGTAGCATCAATTCCTTTTTCCTCTCGGCATTTTCAAAAACAATCCCATTAAATTTTTGGCTTTAGGTGAGATCCAATACATATTTGAATTGATGTGTATCATGTACATGTAACTACTTAGCCTAGTTCAGGATAGGACTTTTCTATATATGATAAAGCAGTCAATTCTCTCCGAGTTTGTACATAAAATACCATGGCGATTCTCTTCAAGTACAATCCATAGTATCTACATGAGAACAAGCCACAAATAAAACAATTTAGTGGTTAAATAAAACCATTTAACGGTTATAAAATAATTTAACGAACTCTAGTGTCCCCTTAAACTGAGATCATCTGGACTTTTTTCTGAATGGAATAGGCCCGAAGGCCCTGGAAGTTGTCATATATAAAGCGGTGGATACAAAATTACATCAAGTCCCCTGTGGAAAAAGGGAAAAAGATAAGGGTACACCTTTTACAACAAAGACCTTGGGAAAAGAACCCAAAATGCAATCGAGTCCAAGTTCTTCTCCACCGCAAGAACGAGACTTGCAAGCAGAACAGGACCAGACATGCCTAGGTTCTCTATAAACTTGTATTGTTACCACACACGTGCCAATGGGATTCTACATGCCACATCAGAGTCAATGGTAAACATAACCCATATTGCATCTATGCACTGGTAAATACATGTGCTAATCATATGAATACAAAAAAAAGTGAAGTCCCCAAGGTCTTTAGAAGCAGAACAGGACCAAGAAAATGAGAGCTTCGAATACCATGCCTAAGAATACCTTGCAAACCTAGCAACGAAACCTCGGTGGACTTGAATGGCCTGGCATGAACAGATTGATGTATGAGAAACAATAATCAAATGTAAACTTCACAAATCTGATAATGGCAATGGGGATGAATAGCCTACATTTTTAATTAAACAATACTACATTTTTAATTAAACAATACTTTATAAATGAGACAAGCTACTACTATGCAGATTTATGTTGTGTGTATGTCCAATGCCCTCTATTTCAAGACTATCACTCCAGACTACAGAGGAAGCAACAACATATTTTTGGGAATATCGAGTTCCTGATTGCCATTCCAATGAGTTGGGCTCATTGTATCTCCATATTCAGTTCATTTATTATCTATCATCCAATACTCAGCGTCGTTTCCTTAGTTATCAATCAACAATGATTAACTAATAACACCTATCAAGTTGTTCAAACTGAATCAACATGTCTCCATAAATATTCGTCCAACACATCTGTGAAGTTAGCACAGATAAAATCAGATGAGCAACAATATCTTTCTTATTATATGCAACATTATAGCGAGAAGCAAACCACCCAACAAGTCCATTCGCCAAGCAAAAAATGTACCTTCTTGTTTCTCAGTTTCTCAGCACACTTGGGAAGTGGGAACAAAAAGCATCACATACTTCGTTAACCTTGCGAGAAGTGTGAGTATCCCTATTTTATTTTAGCCATGACAATTTCTCCTCCTAAAAATATGAAATGTATTTGTTTCTCAATAGTTGTTTTTCTATTTTCGGGGCCTCCCCTACAGCTTTCAGCTAAAAGAAAGAATCAATGGTTGCTCTAACCATTGTTGGTAAAATTTAAAAGCTATCTCACAATATTTAACTGCTCTAACCACAAGAGATCATATTAAATTAGCAGAAAAACTACACGTTATTAAAAATATAACTATAGGCATTGCAAAAACAGTGTGACAGACTTAATAGAGAAGTAATTGTCGCAATTGAGAACTAAAACCCAAAACATCTTCAATTACATAACTGACCAGCTTGGGAATTCTACTACAGCTAATATATGCAGTTAAATCTGTGTGAGGTTCAGTTAGAGGCATTCGTAATGTGAGATTCCATCTGCATTATGATAAGGGAGATTCTTATCTTTCTTCTATGAATTCAGACAAAGCAACGACTTAGTGCAACAATACCAAGAATTCATTGCCTATTTACAAACTCCATCTTACTCTATACCTGAAGGTCTTGAACCTATTTACAAACTCCAGCTTGTAGTGACCATACCAATAAATAAATACCTCAATTTTACCACAAGAATCTTTCATGAACCATGCTTATTATGTGTACCTATAGGTCTTGTACCAGCGTCGACTTAGTGCAATAGTAATGGATGGCTGGTGCTTGCCATTGCAGAGGCCCTGTGTGTAGCAGCAGATCGTGACCAAACCGCTTACCAGGTAGACTTACAGAATAATAAAAAATCCAAGTTAAACGTTTATCAATTACTCTTGTACCACAACAATAAGTTATATTGCACTGCAACAAGCGGCTTTCATCTAAATTAGACCATTATTGTGATATGAAATATGGTCTGTGGAGCACAAATAAGTTTCTGAAAAATCAATCACAATGCATGCCATAAGTATTTCCACAAATACATGCCACATTGGTTACATCCAGAAAGAGATAAAAAAATCTCCTTGGCCTGGATTTTTATCCGCAAATAGTTACATCTAACTATGAATTTAAGTGACCATATATAATTCAAATATGAGAGTCTATTATGTTTTTTGTTATTAAAAAATCATTGCATTGATACCAGACAGTCCCTGAAATTTAGTTTGAACAATATATCACAGTTTAAACCAGATTTTTGTTACATGTTGAATCATATTTGAGCACCATTTGTTAATAAGGGAAATATATCCAATGGTAGGGCATAAATTTAAGTGTTTCGATTGCACTAACCTCACATCGGTTGTGAGGTATTAGAGAAAATCATCAAACAATGGACATCAAAGATCCGGACCACAAACAGATTTATTTGGGTGGATATTTCACACCTATTGACGATTCTGGTGCGAGAAACACGCAGCAGCTCGCAGATCTCCTCCAGCTTGCAGAGGGGACAAACTTGTTGCAGTCCACCATTCGCCACGGCCAGGAGAAAACCATTGCCCGCCGGCTCTGATCCATGGCGCCCCATCGAGCGACCGCCCGCCTTGCATATTATTCTGCAGACCTGCACATAATTATAACACACAACAAATTATTGCCAATGGCAACCCTGAAAATTACCAGTTTATTACGTGCACTTAACTGCACCAATTAAATGATAATATGTGATATTTTACTTATGCCTTTGGTAGAGAAGCAAATATTTGGGCTTGATATGGATGGGTACTGTAGAAGTTTAGTCAACATTATGTCCATGCCTATGAATTTAAGTGGCTGCAAATATACTGATCATATTTATATTGGAAAAGGTAAGACTTGGTTCCGATAACAGAAGGCAGGTTTCAATGAGACCCATGGCTTCAGCTACATAATACAGGAATTTGTATTCATATTAAGCTTCTAGTGCCCTTTCAGTTTTTGGTTACAGTTCTCGTTTGGTACAATTCTCGTTTGGTACAATTCTTGTCAGTACAATTGACGAGTCTCCTATTTTTGTTTCCTTCACTGCAAGGCATGGCGGTGATCAGAATCCCACATCATCTAGTCATCTAGCTGATCCACACAACTCGGAACAAAAGCATCGTAATTATTTAAGCTTTTCAAAGGTGCAAACAAACAATTCATCCTTATGTTTGATGGATATGTGACTAACAAATATTTCATGGGAGCAAAATCATACTCCCTCCGACCCATATTAGTTGACTTGGATTTGTCAAAATTTTGATGAATCTATATACTAAATAGTGTCTAAATTCATCCAAATCTAGACAAATTTGAGTCAACTAATATGAGTCGGAGGGAGTAGCTTATGTAAAATGAAGATCATGTGTTTAATATCTATATCTATTTGTGATTGTGACCAAATTCTGATGGATTGGAAATACTCACTCTAGGCAGGTATGTCTATATGATGAAAATGTACTGCCAATACCAAAGGCCAAAGAAGTATCCGGCGACGATGCTGCACGCGCAAGGAAATTTTGTCAGAACAAGTCAAAATTGTACTATGGTTTGGAGCAAGAGGACGAACCTGGAAATGCGGCAGCGACCACAACCCCCATCGTGGGAGGATTGATCTTGATGGCCTCGTCATTCTCAATCTCCTTTCATCCTGGGACTGTAAATCGGATTCCCTGGAGTGCACATCGAAATCCTCAATCTCCCCCTCCACCATGAGCCTCGTGGTGTGCTCTTGCTCGAAATCGCGGAGTGCAGAACAGCGGCGACGACGGGGTTCAAGCTCTATAGGATATGGAGACAACAACGGGAGTGGCATTTCGCAAGATCCGGACCACATGATATGGAGAGTGTGGGAGGGATGCAGTTGTGGAAGAAAGGACGCGCTAGTGGTGCACCTTCGTCGGGGATCTCGCGTCGGGCGGTGGATGATGGGGGCTATGGCGAGGTACGGCAGGAATGAAGGGCGTGTCCTCGTCCTCGCTGATTTGGGGGAGTCAACAAAGAGGGGTAGCTGCGTGGATCGATCGGGTTTTCGTTGGAGCAATTTGTGGCCCAATCTCTGGGTTGATTTGCGGGCGGGGAGTGCGGTGGCGAAAGAAAGACAGAGAGCGGGACGAAGAAGGTTGGACGAAGCGTTTGACGTATCAGGCGACGACGGAACGTGACTTTCTTTTTAGATAGTAGAGAAATTATAACACACAACAAATTATTGCCAATGGCAACCCTGAAAATTACCAGTTTATTACGTGCACTTAACTGCACCAATTAAATGATAATATGTGATATTTTACTTATGCCTTTAGTAGAGAAGCAAATATTTGGGCTTGATATGGATGGGTACTGTAGAAGTTTAGTCAACATTATGTCCATGCCTATGAGTTTAAGTGGCTGCAAATATACTGATCATATTTATATTGGAAAAGGTAAGACTTGGTTCCGATAACAGAAGGCAGGTTTCAATGAGACCCATGGCTTCAGCTACATAATACAGGAATTTGTATTCATATTAAGCTTCTAGTGCCCTTTCAGTTTTTGGTTACAATTCTCGTTTGGTACAATTCTCGTTTGGTACAATTCTTGTCAGTACAATTGACGAGTCTCCTATTTTTGTTTCCTTCACTGCAAGGCATGGCGGTGATCAGAATCCCACATCATCTAGTCATCTAGCTGATCCACACAACTCGGAACAAAAGTATCGTAATTATTTAAGCTTTTCAAAGGTGCAAACAAACAATTCATCCTTATGTTTGATGGATATGTGACTAACAAATATTTCATGGGAGCAAAATCATACTCCCTCCGACCCATATTAGTTGACTTGGATTTGTCAAAATTTTGATGAATCTATATACTAAATAGTGTCTAAATTCATCCAAATCTAGACAAATTTGAGTCAACTAATATGAGTCGGAGGGAATAGCTTATGTAAAATGAAGATCATGTGTTTAATATCTATATCTATTTGTGATTGTGACCAAATTCTGATGGATTGGAAATACTCACTCTAGGCAGGTATGTCTATATGATGAAAATGTACTGCCAATACCAAAGGCCAAAGAAGTATCCGGCGACGATGCTGCACGCGCAAGGAAATTTTGTCAGAACAAGTCAAAATTGTACTATGGTTTGGAGCAAGAGGACGAACCTGGAAATGCGGCAGCGACCACAACCCCCATCGTGGGAGGATTGATCTTGATGGCCTCGTCATTCTCAATCTCCTTTCATCCCGGGACTGTAAATCGGATTCCCTGGAGTGCACATCGAAATCCTCAATCTCCCCCTCCACCATGAGCCCCGTGGTGTGCTCTTGCTCGAAATCGCGGAGTGCAGAACAGCGGCGACGACGGGGTTCAAGCTCTATAGGATATGGAGACAACAACGGGAGTGGCGTTTCGCAAGATCCGGACCACATGATATGGAGAGTGTGGGAGGGATGCAGTTGTGGAAGAAAGGACGCGCTAGTGGTGCACCTTCGCCGGGGATCTCGCGTCGGGCGGTGGATGATGGGGGCTATGGCGAGGTACGGCAGGAATGAAGGGCGTGTCCTCGTCCTCGCTGATTTGGGGGAGTCAACAAAGCGGGGTAGCTGCGTGGATCGATCGGGTTTTCGTTGGAGCAATTTGTGGCCCAATCTCTGGGTTGATTTGCGGGCGGGGAGTGCGGTGACGAAAGGAAGACAGAGAGCGGGACGAAGAAGGTTGGACGAAGCGTTTGACGTATCAGGCGACGACGAAACGTGACTTTCTTTTTAGATAGTAGAGATGCACGATCTCTTTTCCAAGCCTTGGGACTAATAATGGTTGTAACTCAGACAAACGTATAGTCTAGACACCCCACTGTACCAACTGACTTTTGCCCTGGCTAGACATGACGTGGACTAGTATTGTAGACATTTGGTGTCTAAACTCTAAACTACTGTACATCCCCTTATTGTTTCTAATAACTCATAACCCGTCACGCATGTCTAGAAAGTAAATTAAATCATGCGGAGGCAGCAACACACTGATAGAACCTGGTCCTGCACGTGACGAAAGCCATGCGTGCCGAGCATCATCTTCACAATGCATATCGGTTGCCAATGGCACTTGTTATCTTGGAGAAGGTTTCGGCAGGGAGGTTATCTTGAAGAAGGTTTCGGCGGAGAATCAAGTAAAAACTGTGTTTTTCATTTTTGACTGTGACAAGGGTGCCCACGGGAAGTGACAACCTCATGATGAACTTCTAAAAGCATGGGCAAACGTACCTATAATGTTGTTTTTGCCTCAAAGTTCTATACGGAATTGTGTTTTACAAGGCGTCGCGTCACCAGCAAGCATGTGCGGCCACTTGTGATGGAAGGAGGGCAGATCAGCCCATGCCCACCGGGCCAGTTAGTGTGTTACTATTTATCCTTCTTACCTTGATGAAAAACTAGTTAGGTCTTTTGGGGCCGAGAGATGGCGGTTCTTCCAGCTTGTGTTGTTGTTCCTTTAAGGCATTTTTTAGCTGGCCTTGGGCTAAGGGTCCGTGGATTGGCCATCGGCGGAGCTAGCCAATTGTGGGACCTAGCAGAACTTAATGGCTGGTAGGTCGACGATTGCCTACCAAAAATTCATTACCAACATATGGGATGTCATACTTTTCAAAGGTTAAGCCAAACATCCTCATGGGGTCGGCAACGGGTGGATCCACCACTAATCTTGGTGGCTTGTTCATGTGGATGCCGCTAGTCGAGCTTGATTGTGTTGGGCAACCCTTAATCTCATAGCACCTTGTTTGTGTGACAGTGAAGATGGTGGTGAGTGGCTCCCCTTCCTTGATAGCCTTAAAAATTGGTTCTTCATATCATGGCTTAGCTGGCTACCATGACTTTGGTTGTGAGGTTAGTGTGGTCGTTGTATTGACCGTTGAGTCTCTGGTTGTCCACGGTGAGATCCTGGTTGCTGGATCACGGTGCAAGAGGCAAATGATGTTGTAGGTAGAGAAGGGATTTCCCACACATATGTCGGACGCTCGGCATCTTCCGTGAGGCACAACTGTTGGAGATTCGTGCAGAGTCCACGAAGTCAACGACCGTCAGCCATTTGCACTTAGACCCTCCTAGAAAGTTGGAAACAACCCGACCTCCACCTGGCAGTGAAACTTGTATGTTTTTTGACTGGATCGGCTGAAACTTGTATGTATCTTCAAAATTTTGGTTATTTTTTCTAATTTTTCTACGGCAGAAGCTTGTATTTATTTCTAGTTTTGGTTATTTTTCCTATATTTTGTTATTTTTTCTTATTTGTCTGCCAAGATTCAAAGCAGTTTCAGTTCTCTAACAAATCTCATATGAATTTAGACTGATATGAAAGGGTCTGTCTGTAAAATAGATTGCACGAATCTCTAACAAACCAATGATTATGATGGTACCGGAGGTCTAACATACGTGTGATTTTCGGTTGTAGGTAGCTTCAAATGGTGTTATGGTGTGCGATGAGTTTTTGCTAACATGACCATGCATGTGGGTTGTGGTCATTAACAATGACAGGAGGGCCAGCAGGCCCTGACCCATCTAACATGGATTTTTTAGAGCCCATCTTATCTGAGCTCAAACATCTTGAAAATTATATATTTTAGCACCTCGGCCCTTCCCAATATTTCTTTCCTCTAGATTTCTTGCACTATTTTTCCTAATTACTATTAAATATGCCCCTTTTGTAACGCTAGAACACAAAACACATGAGTTGAGATGTAAGGTGTTATGGATGCCCAGAATAAGAGAATCATAGGAAAACTGTAAAATGTTATTTGGTAGGGTGTCAAGTGGGATTTCACCGAAGTTCCACCTCTAGTTCATTTCAAAATTCCTAATGTAAAACTTTAACAAAAATTTGTACTAGAAAGAAAATTTAAAATGAACTAGAAGAGGGATCCAGGTGGGATCCTACTTTGACACCTTATTGTTTGAGTCATTGGAGGTACCATGAAAAGTACATGTATCATAAACACAAAGAGAAGAAATCATGATGTGCAATCTCACGTTTGATTTCCTCCAAAATTCCTCGTAGATTATGGATTTAACGATAGATTATGTACCGAGTAGTTGCTGTCGTAGTTTGGCCGGTCGTTTCTTAGGTCGGAGATCTGGCATTGCAAGTGCAGAGCTTAGCCCGCTAGATCTGATGGACCATGGATGCATTATCGCTATCATCGTTGTTGAGAGTCCGGCCCGCCGGCCGGCCAGCTGCATGCACGCCATGGGTGGGGCAGCCAGCAGCCTTTTGTTGGATCAATCATGCAATGCAGCTGAAAATGGACCGATCTATGAGTTGCAGATCGATTGGGAGTGCAGTTCCGATCGATCGATCGATCGGTTTTGGATCAATCAGCAATCAATCAACCGGTCGTTAGTATCATGCATGCAGCGGCAGGTCAGATGCCAACGCGACATGTTTTAGTCTCTACCAGCACCAGCACCTAGCAGTCTAGCACCTGCACCCTGGCCGCTTTATTATTGGGATAGCCTGCACGCAATGCAGCCTAGCTGTCGCCCTACACAAATTGTTTGTGATCGAGTGTATGTTTTAGTAATAATGCATTGTTCACTCTATATATGATCCGATTAAACGACTTAATTGTAGGGGTAAAACATGAAGTTCAGACTAAAGTGTCGCTAAAGCACTGGATGATATCTTTTTTTTTTTGAGAAACAAAAGAGAAAATATAACTCGAAAGTTGTACTGTTGGATCTCAATGCATGCCTTAATTGTTGGCCCCTGCAGGGTTTCTATTCCAAGCTCACCATCAAATTAAGCTGGACTTTTCTTATGTGGATGTACGTGGCTGGATCTTACAAACAAAAACCTTATCCAAATATGCAACTTTTTTTGTAGCTTTACAGAGATTAACATGGCGTGTTGTTGCCAATATACAGATGATATTGATGGCGCCAAATCGTTACTTTTGCCGACTTCTTCGATGTTTATTTAAACAAACAAAAACGGTTGTGATTGAACGGCCTGTTAGTACACTTGTAGGATGGCATATTGTTCTTTGTTGTGGCAATGAGCATAAACTTAGGAAAATAACTTCAAAACTGACCAACTAGAGTAGCTATTCTCTTTTCACTACGATGGAACGTACACATGGTAGTAAACCAACTACGAAACGATATAAGCTTTGAAAGGTAAGAAAGATGTGTTCATTGTTGGCCACGAGATCCAGCACCAAAGGCATGCAGTCTGTAAGGACGTGTTTGGTTGCGGAGGTCCATATTGCTCGTTTTCACTACTTGGCTCGGTGAGTGCTGCATGAGGGGAGATTTGGCTTGGACCAAGTTTGGCGCTTTGTTTGGTAGCCCATGTCTAATTTTTTTGCAACTTTGCCAAGTTATTTTGTTGCCAACAAAACTGATTTTATCTCGTTTGATGCAAAAACCTACATGTTTGATTGCACATGCCATAGTATTGTGCTCACCACTTCTCAGAGCTGATGACATTACCACGCAGTACTAAATAGACAGCAAATTGAACTAGCAGTTGCAAAGAAGCCGTAAATGAAACTAGCAGTACCAAATTATAATCCTATCTACTAGAAAATATGAGTTCACGATAATGTTACCTAGCTACTAGCAAATGTCAGTTCACCACAATATTACCTACCTACTACGAATGAATGTTTTACACCCACACCAGAGATTGTTCATAGAACACAAGGGCAACACTTCATCAAACCACCTTCTTCACTTCATCTTCAGATCCTGTAGTTTTCTCTCGTCGCCCATATGTCGAGCGCCCACTGTTGTCTCATGTTCTTCCAAGTAGCACAATTGTTATGGGCAACACCATGGCCACTGTCAGTGTCATTGTCGTCAGGAACTACATGTTCCTTAGCCAGGAAGTATTCATCGGTGCCAAATTGCAAGATCCAGTTGTGCAAAATGCAACATGCAAGAACAAGCTTAACTTGGGTGGGGCAAGAATGGAAATTCTTCTGATCAAGGATCTTAAACCTATTCTTGAGAGCAGCGAAAACCCTCTCAACTGTGACTCTAAGGCTAGCGTGCCTCAGATTGAAAAGTTCTTCCAGAGTCCTTGGATAGTTTCTAGCAGAGAACTCATTGAGATGGTACCTTGTTCACCTAAAGGGTGGAAGAGTTCTAGGCCGGCAAGCATACTCGACATCTGCTAGGTAGAATTTTCTGTCAGGAATCCTGAGGCCATCAGGTATGCTAAGGTTGTCATTTATAATTGTCGCATCATGGGTAGATCCTTCCCACCCAGCAATCACATATGTGAATTTCATGTCGAAATCAACAGCGACAAGCACATTCTGGCTGGGGTAGTGCTTTCTCCCCCTGTATGTAGCATGTTTGGCTTTTGGCACTCTAGCCATCACATGAGTACCATCAATTGCTCCAATACAATCCTAGCATTACAAGAATGTTAGCCGGTTGTCTAATACAATCATCTCATGAAGAACATGCTAAATTTGCTCACCTTGAAAAGGGGGAACTATCGATCGTTGCCTTGTATCTTCGTGGGGGTTTGACCGTATGGTGGGTTGATCATCTCTTCTCTGAGTTCTCCAACAACATACAACACTTGATGGAAATACCGGGAAATTGTCTCGTTTGATCTCGTCCATGTGCTGTGAATCACTCAGAATCTATGGTTATGGCCTGGAACATGAAAAAACAAAGCCACTTGTTCTTCGATAGATGTGTTGATGTTGTCCTTAAGCAAACCCCTAGACCTGAATGTGTGCACAAGATGGTTAAATGGGGCTCTTCTCATCCTGAGCATAGCGATAGCCTCCACACCGTTGTTGTAGATGTAGTTCAAATTTGCCATCCTCTCTCTGTCCCCCTACATCAGGGGACCATATTTCACTATTGACATGTTAGTCCTAGAAGCCGCTCTTCTGTAGATCGGGAACATCCATTCATGAATCACAACGACTAGGGAAAGTTCCTGGATGATAACCTTCAATTGTTGGCCCTAAACAGAGTGGCATTGCATAAGAAATCTAGGTAGTACCCTAATGTCGAGCTAACTACCTTGGTAAAAAGTTTGGAGAGGAGGCAAGGCCGCGGTTCTTACCTTCATGGTGGCAGACGTCGAGGACCTGCCGCAGGCGGAGAAAAAGGCGATGGAGAAGTTGGTTTGAAGATAAAGATGATTTGAAGATAAAGATAAAGATGATTTGAAGGCAACGGAGAAGAAGGCGACGGAGAAAGCAGATTCCTACTTGGCCGGACATGAGAAATAAAATAAAATAAAGATGGAGCGGAAAAGAGATATATTGATTTGAAGCTGGCCAGATTGGCAATGCAATAATCGTGTGATTTTTCTTCATGAACTTAAGATACTCGATGAGTCAGCTTCTTTGGATTATTTTTTTTGTTTAGGAGAAGTGGAGTGGAGATTTGGTGCACATGGGTATCATGATCCTGGTTTTTTTTAAATCAAAAATTATATTTCTGAATTCAAAAAAAATGTGAAAACAAATCAAGATGTAGTCACTGGTGTACACCATTAACTTAAAAATTATCAATTAGAATAAAGAGTATTTTGAGCTATAAAAATGATAAAATGGTGGATCTGAGTATCACATTTTCAAATCTCGAAAAAATATCAGATTATGTCATATTTTATGTAGCCTATAATAAAAAAGAATTTTATATCAAGAAGTCAAAAATTGTTTTCAAAAAAATTTAAAACTTATAAATACGATCTTTGTAATATAGAGATCACTGAATCTCACTTGCAAGGAAATTTTTTCGAGGAGAAGTGTCCTTTACTGCTATTGTACTGTTACTTTGCACGCTCCAGATTTTCATGTTTTTGCCGCCCGGCAAAGCGGCAAGTGCTCCATACGGTTAAGGCTAGTGATAGTGGTAGTATGATACTACTAGTATCATGCATATGATACTAGTGTATGATATTATCTACATAGTACATGGTATCATATGGTAGTATCATATTAGTACATATTTAATAATTTATAGGATTTCAATGTAAAATTGTGTACAAGATTTATTTGCATTAGAATTTTCTAGTTTTACGTGCTATGATACGGTATCTACCTATGATACTCTAATCATCTCTTTCTTCATTAATTGTTGTGACACATCAGATTTTTATCAACATGGCATGCATGATACTAACTATGATACTCCCACTAGGACCAGCCTAAGGGTTTAAAGATTTACTTGAAAGAAGGTTTTAAAAGATTTAACAGACCTTAATTAAGTTTTTGAGGAGATAAAATTGCAAAAGACTGCCACAACTCAGGCTAAGGTTTCAAAAAACAGCCTCTTTTTAGTCAACTTACAATAAAACTATCACTTCATGCTCTGATTGTTCAAAAAACTACCACTTCACTCTTACTATTTATTTTGAGTACGAACGAGATACTTGTTGTCGGCACCCATACTGTCACATACATATCCATGATCTCCAGATCGACGCCATAGACGTAATCAAACTAATGCTATGCAAGCTGAGCTTCGACCGCCTCCTATAAAAGCCATGGAGATAGAGGCGCTGAACCAGATCCTCTGTAACTTTGGCGGGGAGGTGCTAGAGATGTTGCCCAGGAGAGTCAGTCCTTCTAGGTGGAGGCTTGGCTTGAGGTCCTGGGCAACCTCCCAAAGGAATATGAGCTCGAGATCATCCGTGACTTACCTAGATCCCCGACAGCTTTAAAGCATCGGGTCACCATGCTTGTTTCCGACGGCCTTAGTAGGCCACCACACCTAGTTAGAAGACCTGGCGACATGCCGTCAGCCAGTACCAAAGAGAAACGTACAAAATTTATAAATCAATTTCAACCGCCACAAGCTAGCGGGGATAGATTCTAAAGATGGACATGCATAAAATCATCAGCGACCATGTAGATTGTGATCTAATTGTTTTATTTTATCTGTGATTGTTTAATAAATTCAGAAATTTAATATTTGTTCGATTAGTTCAATATAGTTCATTTAACAAATATCTAACATGCAGTACTCATATTAGTTCAATATAGTTCATTTAATATACTACTTGTCTAAACCAATGTCCATGCCCTCATGCGGAGGCAGCAACACACTGATAGAGAGCATGGTCCTGCACGTGACGAAAGCCATGCGAGCCGAGCATCATCTTGACAATGCATATCGGTTGCCAATGGCACTTGTTATCTTGGAGAAGGTTTTGGCGGGGAGGTTATCTTGGAGAAGGTTTCGGCGGAGAATCAAGTAACAACTGTGTTTTCCATTTTTGACCGTGACAAGGGTGCCCATGGCAGTGACAACCTCTTGGTCAACTTCTAAAAGCATGGGCAAGCGTGCCTATGTTTTTGCCTCAAAATTCTATACGAAATTGTGTTTTACAAGGCACCGCGCCACCAGCAAGCCTATGCGGCCACTTGTGATGAAGGGAGGGTAGATCAGCCCATGCCCACTGGGGAAGTTAGTGTGTTACTATCTATCCCTTCTTACCTTTATGAAAAACTAGTTAGGTCTTTTCGGGCTGAGAGATGGTGGTGCTTCCAGCTTGTGGTTGCTGTTCCTTTAAGGCATTTTTAGCTGGCCTTGGGCTAAGGGTCCGTGGATTGGCTAGTGGCGGAGCTAGCTTGTTGTGGGACCTAGCGGAACTTAATTGCTGGCAGGTCGACGATTGCCCACCAAAAAGTCATTAACAACCTATGATATGTCATACTTTCAAAGGTCGAGCCAAGCATCCTCATGGGGTCGGCAAGAGGTGCCTGCACCACTAATCTTGGTGGCTTGTTCATGTGGATGCCGCTAGTAGAGCTTGATTGTGTTGGGCAACCCTTAATCTCATGGCACCTTGTTTGTGTGACAGTGAAGATGGTTGTGAGTGGCTCTCCTTCTTTGATCACCTTAAAAATTGGTTTTCTTCATATCATGGGTTAGCTGGCTACAGTGATTTCGCTTATGAGTTTTGGTGTAGTCGTTATATTGGTCGTTGAGTCTTTGGTTGTCCACGGTGAGATCGTAGTTAGTGGATCATGGTTTGAGTGGAGATTATCTTGTAATCAGCTTCAAATGGTTGTTATGGCGTGCAATGGGTTTTTGCTAGCATGACCATGCATGTCGGTTGTGGTCAGTGTCACTAAACAGCAGGGGCATGGCCCCTAACATGGAATTGTTTGGTTTAGAGCCCATCTTATTTGAGCTTAAATAACTTGAAAATTATATATTTTAGCATTTCGGCCCTCGCCAACATTTTTTTCCTTCAGATTTCTTGCATCTGCTTCACTCATATATTTTTTCTAGATCCGCCCCTGGTTGTGGTGTACATGTCCAAGGTTTTGTATTTTTTTTTGGAAAAGAGTATATATTAATATCACGGGGATACCAATTACATCCAGCCTCTGTAACAACGCATGCCCTAGCGGCCTTACGGATGCACACAACTCAGAAAGAAAAAGAAGAATTACAAAAAAGAAAAGTCCTACTACAGAAAACTAATCCTCAAAGCAACGACACTGACACCACCAGAACAACACGAGTAGTCCTCCACTCCAATAACAATGCCTTCAAGAAGAAAACAGTGCACAAGCGCCGTTGTTGCCCGATCAAAGATCATAGGTTTTCACCTTGGAGAAAGTCCTCGCTCGCAAAACAATGACTTCAACAAGGCCATTGCCAGGCACAACCAATTAAGGCCAGACCTTGGATTTTCACCCTGCAAGGTAAGACTAGGAACTCCTCCTGTGTTCTCCCCTCCCCCCCCCCCCCACAAACAGTCGCTGCTGCGAGTGCCAGATCACGCAGCCAGTTCGCCGTCGCCACAAAGACTCAAATCACCATCGCTGCCCTTATATTTCCGCTTTCCTGACATTCTCTACATCTGACTTCACCATGGCTCATTGAATGGCACTTGGTGGGAACAAACAGCAGAGCTTCGCAACGCTCCCGCTGAAACCCAACGGCCAGAAAAACAAGATACGCATGACCGAATACCTTCCGATCCAGCAATCTCCAGGCCTGATGCGCCCATGGGAGTTCGCCGGCGAAGCCTGCCGGAACTCGACACTCCGCTAGATCAACAAGAGCAAGCATCAAGCAGATCTTCTTCTTCGTGCGGGACGAACCCTAGGACCGCCTCCATTATTCGGGCCGAACCAACAGTCCCCACACCGCTGGCGGCTACCGGCAATCAGAACGAGCGGGTCAGCCATTAGCCCTCTCGAGCCCATGGCCAAACCCAGAGATTGAGAGGGACTCCAGGAGCAGCATCGCCGCAGGGCAGCCGCCACCGCTGCCAGATCCACACCAGACCCCCTTCTGCTCTTCCGCGCCTCCCATCCGAGCCGCCATCCGGCATCGTTGGAGCGCCGCCGCCCGCAGCCCGGGTCCACCGATGCAGCCCCAAGGTGCCTACCCCCCGCGCGAAGGAGATCGACGGAGGCCGCGCAAACCGCCCGTCACCTTCGGTGACCAAGGCGTGGCCGCCACCGCCGACCGGGAAGAGGGCGCGGCGGCAGCGGCCGGACGAAGAGGATCCGGCGGCGGCCTTCTAGGGGTTTGAGGTGGGCGCCCCGGAGCCGCCTCACGCGAGCGACCCGGGGGCGGCGGCTCAGATGCGTTTTCCTATGTTTTGTGGATGGATGTAATCTTGTTTCTAATTAACTTCACAACAATTTTCCTAATTACTATATTAAATAAGGCCCCATTTGTAATGCGGGAACCCAAAACACATGAATTAAGATGTAAGGTATTTTGGATACCTAGAGTAACCAGAATCATAGAAAACCACAAAATGTTGTTTGGGTCATTGGAGGTAGCATGAAAAGTACATTGAACATAAACACAAAGAGAAGAAATTACGATGTACAACCTCGTAGTCCCTCCGTCCAGAAATAAGTAACTTCGGTTTATCTAGATTCGCATGAATCTATATATACTAAACCTTGCCTACGTACCTACGAATTTAGACAAATGCAAGTCACTTATTTCTGGACGGAGGAGTATTTGATTTCCTCCAAAATTCCTATGGAATTAATAGCCCATTCCCTTTGTCCTAAATTATACCATATGAATTTTTTTCTATCCTCTGAAAATATCCATATGCTTCTCTTTTCAAAGCTGAAACGCAAACAGGCTTAAAAAGGCAAAGCTTGTGCTACGGTCTAATAGTTTCCTCTCCTTCATCGACAATAATGGATTGCCATTGCCATGATGGATTTAACGATAGATTACGAGCCGAGTAGTTGCTGTCGTAGTTTGGTCGGTCGTTTCTTAGGTCGGAGATCTTGCATTGCAACTGCAGAGCTTAGCTCGCTAGATCTGATGGACCATGGATGCATTATCGTCATCATCATGTGTTGGATCAATCATGCAATGCAGCTGAAAATGGACCGATCTATGAGTTGCAGAGCGATTGAGAGTGCAGTTCCCATCGATCGATCGATCGATCGATCGGTTTTGGATCAATCAGCAATCAATCAACCGGTCGTTAGCATCATGCATGCAGCAGCAGGTCAGGCGCCAACGCGACATGTTTTGGTCTCTACCAGCACCTAGCACCTGCGCCCCGGCCGGCCGCTGTATTATTGGGATAGGCCTGCACGCAACGCAATGCAGCCTAGCTGTCGCCGGATCGCGTGTACTCCCTCCGTTTCAAAATATAATAATGCATATACGCGTCGTTGTAGCAATCTAGCACTTAATTGTAGGGGTAAAACTTCAAGTTCGGACTAAAGTGTTGCTAAAGCACTGGATGAGATTACTCTCCTATGTGTCATCATCATGTCGTTGTACTAGCAATCTAGCTTCTTTCTTTTCCCTCTACTCTTTCAACTCGAAAGTTGTACTGTTGGATATAAATGCATGCCTTAATTGTTGCCCCCTGCAGGGTTTCTATTCCAACCTCACCATCAAATTAAGCTGGACTTTTCTTCTGTGGATGTACGTAGATGGAT
Organism: Avena insularis; assembly: GCA_023614405.1. Lineage (NCBI taxonomy): Eukaryota > Viridiplantae > Streptophyta > Magnoliopsida > Poales > Poaceae > Avena > Avena insularis. The sequence goes on along the minus strand of CM042686.1, from coordinate 44,439,546 downwards.
CTTACCAACAAAAACCTTATCCGAATATGCAATTTTTGCAGCTTTCAAGGGATTAAAATGGTGTGTTGTTGCCAATATATACAGATGACATCGATGCCGCCAAATCGTTACTTTTGCCGACTTCTTCCATTTTTATTGAAACAAACAAAAACGGTTGTGATTGAACGGCCTGTTAGTAAACGTGTATGATGGCATATTGCTGTTGTTGTGGCAATGAGCATAAGCTTAGGAAAATAACTTCAAAATTGACCAACTAGAGTAGCTATTCTCTTTCAGTATGACGCAACGTACCGACGACGGTAGCAAACCAACTGTGAAATGATATAAGCTCTAAAAGCTAAGAAAGATATGTTCATTCTTGGCCACGAGATCCAGCACCAAAGGCACGCAGTCTGTAAAGGAAGTTCGAGAATGTCGAGTGCTGGTCCAAGGAGTTGGATCTAAGTTTGCTGCAGCGGGATGACCACTTCAAAGCAGATTCCTACTTGGCCGGACATGAGAAAACAAAGAAGCTAAAGAGGGAGGGGAAAAGAGATACTGAGGACTTAGGCCAAATGTCAACTAAGCCCGCGTCGCTCCCTCCCCAGGGGCGACTCGGGGGTGACTCCGCCCCGGCCTTCGTCACCCCTTCCCCGCTCCTCCCCCCTGCCGTCGCCGGTCGCCTCCACCAGGCAAAGCCCGGGCGGAGCCGGCGGCGGCGGGGCCTGGCTTCTTCGCAGCGGCGCTTGGGAGTAGGGGAGCTCCCGGCGGCGGCCCGTCATGGCGTTTCAAGTGGTTGCGCGGCCATGGCTCGAGGTCGCGCGGGGAAGGCTGGTCGTGGCGGCGTTCGGCGGGGCTAGCGGCGGCGGCTGGACCGGAGCTGCTGCAGGGGCGGCGGCGGTGTCCAGGCCCGATCTAGGCCTGGATGGGCTTGGCGGGCCGCGGCCATGCTGGCGCACCTTCTGCGGCCGTGCGGGAAGCCGAGCCGGCGGGCTCAGGCGTGGGTTCGGTCGGGGCGGTGACCCTTGACCTCTAGCGGCCGGCAGGGGTGGCCGGTTTGCTTTCTCCGGCAACGGCGGTGTCCGCTCGCCGGAGATGAGGAAGTCAGGGCAGCGGCCCCGGGGACGCGGCGGTTTTCGGGCGGACGACGGCCAGAGGTGTTGCCTCGACGCTGCGGTGGCGTGGAGGACAGCGGGGCGGGAGGGGAGGGTCTCGGCGAGGTGCTCTCGTCGAGGTTGCGCCCAGCTCCATCGGTGTTTTGGCGGCTTGGTGGCTTTGGAGGGTCGTCACGGGGTGGTCTGTTGGCAGGGCGGTGGCGGATCGGCATGGGGTGCTGCAATGCTACGCGCGAAGGCCGGAGCGGTGGCTCCGGATCGAGTTGTTGGTGATGCTCTGCTTTAGCCGCGCGGGCGGCAGGGCATGACTCCGTGGGCGCGGACGTCGCCTCTTTCGCCGGTGATCTAGCTTGCCGGGCGGCATGGACCGTCTCTGTGACTGTCCATTGGAGGTCTCCGGACGAAAGTCTAGCCCGACTTGGTCGGTGCCGACAGCGGTGGCGCTTGCGGGCGCCGCTCTCCCTCTTGGGGGCGTTGTCGTGGAGCCCCGACACCCCTCCGTCCATCATTCCAGGGTGAAAACCAAAATCTGGCTTGCCGGATTGGATGACGGCAGCGTTTTTCTGGACGTTGTTACCTCCTTGGACGCGTCATTTTTCAGAGTGTTAGGAGCCTTTCTTGGGATGCTAGTGATGCCGATTGAGTCGATGTCTTCTGGCCCTGTCAGCGTGCGAGTACCGCTGGCGTGTTCCCTGTGGCCTGCCTCTCGCCATGAAGCCTGGGAGGCCTAGCCGTTTTCTTCGGCTCTGACTTTCCTCTCCGGGGACGTGGACCAGGCTCTTCGTAGCGCTCGATATTGCAGTTGTGCTGGTGTCGTTTGGTGGTGCGCCAGACCTAGTCGAGCTAGGTGATGTGGCCTCGTGTGATTTGTGCCGGTTTTTCCTTAAAACTGTGCCGTTTGGGTCTTTTTTTTGTTCGGTTTCCCTTTTAACCGGACCCGTGTGTCTATACGTCGGTATCGGGTTTTGGCAGGTTTTCCTTTCAAACCGGCCAATTCTCTTCTTCTAATAAAAAAGGCAGTGTTCCTGTTGGTTGCTCTAAAAAAGAGAGATACTGATTTGAAGCTGACTTGGATTATTTTTTTGTTTAGGAGAAGTGGAGTGGAGATTTGGTGCACATGGGTATCATGATCCTGGGTTTTTTTAAATCAAAAATTATATTTCTGAATTCAGAAAAATGTGAAAACAAATCAAGATGTAGTCACTTGTGTACACCATTAACGTAAAAACTATCAATTAGAATAATGAGTATTTTGAGGAAGCCTATCCGTTCAATGCAACCTATTTACCTTAATCACCTTAGGAACAAGACACAATTTGCTGCTGCTATTGAGGTAAGTGATTAGATGGGGCTGCATCATCTCATAGAACTTCAGTGCAACTATAATATTTCACTTGTTCAGCAGTTCTTCGCCACTCTTGTGATGAAGGGTGACGATGCTCACACTATCAAATGGATATTAGGATCAACCCAGTGTGATCTTGATTTCTTCAAGTTTACTGAAGTATTGGGATATTCCTTTAATGGACCTAATCCTATTGGTCATCGCATTCACTCTCCGGAGCGGGCCAACAAAACGAAGCTTTCATAACTCTATGGCTCCGACGGTGTCATTGGTTACACCAGCGGTCTACTGCCCCTTTATGATCATCTTGTGTGCCTCTTGAGAATATTTCTCCTAGTGGTGGGAACAATGATGCTATCCGCTCCTCGTCGGTCAACTCATCTACCTTTGCATATGAGTGTGCATAAAATGAAGACCCCGACCAGGATTTCGCTTTGGATGTGATGGATTTTATCTTCAGTAAGATATATGATGTTATGGTGTCTAGGACCTCTATCCCATATGCTCCTTATATCATGATGCTCATAAAAAACTCTCGATGAAGAATATTTGAGCGATGATTGTGAGGAAGCCCCTACTCCCTCCATTGCAAGAGAGGTGAAGAAGTTCAGTTCGTTTGAGCGAAATATTCTATGCATGAAGGTAGATATTCACAAGGAGCAGTATTCATACTGTGAGATCCACGACATTGCCCACAATCACAAGCTTATCGTTCACCATGTCAGCGGTGCGACAGGCCGTCCTCCCAAGCCCACACCTCACGTTTCTTACAACAGGTGGAATACCTCATAGGTCAATTGAGTTGATATGGAGAAGCACCTCTATGATGCTCCAGTGCAGAGTTCACCCCCATAGGAAGATTATAGCAAAGAAGATGATGTGAGTGATGATGAGTCCGGGGAGTCTGAGTACTCGAGGTGATCTTCTAAGGGACACGTAGCATCGCTCTTTTCCCTTTTTGGCGTTTCGATGCCGAAGAGGAAGAAGTAGTTCTATGAGGATTCTCCGCGGGATTTGCAAGGGTTGGACACAAGGTTATTTGTCTCTTATTTCATTGATCTTGAGAGCTTGTGTCCATTTATCTTAGTGTTGAACTCATTTGCGTATACTTGCTATTCTTATGGTTTGAGAACTTTGTTGTTCTTAATTATGGTATTGTGAGACATATGGATTTCTCTAGTCTATATGGTTGAGAGTATATTATGTATGGTATGATCTCAAGTCTCAACTTAATTATTATTATGTCTCATATATGTGTGGTTGGTTATAATTGCTATATCCTGCTTATTGCAAATGTTTCCTAGATTCAATTTGTAGGGAAGCTTTGAACCTATATGTTGTGCATTTGTATTCCAATGCAAACTACTTATATGCACATATTTAGGGGGAGTTACTTTATATCTTGGAAATATTTTGCTACATTTCATTACATTAATGCAAATCCTAGTGTTATCATCTAACAACAAAAAGGGGGAGATTGAAAGAATACTTCCCGGTCCTTTATGGTTTTATGTGTTAAACAACAACACTACTGATGATCTAATCATGTATTGAGTTATGCAAGTTTAATATTTGTTTATCACCGATCATCATTCACCCCTCGTAAAGAACTGAAAAGAGACTGCTGAGTAACTTTGGCTATGATGGAAAAGGTCATCGCGGCAAGGTGGTCGTCGGTCATCGAGAGGCAAGACATCAAGCTCGGCCTCATCAAGGCCAACATGGCGGCGAAGAAAAGGAGGGAGGACTTGGCGATCTTGATGGTCGACACAAGGAACATGGACGACAAGGTGAGGGCGTGGTGTGTTGATCAGCGCGCCATGATTCTGTCCGAGAGTCGGGCGACACCGACTCCGAACCCGATCGCCACCCAGGCTAGCACCCCGACTCCATTGGCGACTGCAACACCGACCCCGACCCCGACCCCGATCGACGTCGAGGCCAACACCAACTAACTGCAACACCGACCCAGGCCCCAATCGCCACCCATGTCAACACCACTACTCCACCGTCGGCTACCCCGGAGACGCCTTCTACCGCGGCGGATGCTCTCGCCCTTTTATTTCTGTAGCCGTGTGAGGCCGGCATGTGCCTCCTTTTTGTTCGCTAGATTTGATTTGCAGCTATTTGCGACGATGTGATTGTCGAAACTATGTGATTGGTTTGTAGGCGCTAAAACTATGTGATCGACGATATTTATCATGTTTGAATTTGTCATCCATTTAGTAAGCGTTTGGGGGCTGCGGCTAGGGAACCAATGCCGCTCGATAGGAGTTAGTTGCGTCGGCGGCCCTCCGTAAGGCCAAGTGCCGGGCGTCATATTGGGGGCTCGAGTGGAGATGCTCTTAACAAAGAAAATTTAGAATCACAAGAAAATTCAGAGTTTTTTTTTTTTGGAAAAGGAAGTTCAGAGTACACGTGTATATATACTCCGTGCACTGCATGTAAGCATACGAAGTAATTCACTTGCCACTTTAGCACTGGATTACAGGGAAACAAATGTGCTGGGCTCATCGTCAGTGTTCCAAGTACCACGCACCATGCATGCACATCGGTGCAGTGGTGTACGTACACTGCTCGGGCGGGCCGGCCGGCCAGCCACGCGAAAAAAGTAAATCCATCCAAATTAGAATCACGTACGTACGCTCGCTCAGGGAGGCAGGCACGCAGGAGCAGGACACGCATCGCTGATGATTGCCTAGGCGAGAACAAGGGATACCCCTCTGCAACGATGTATCGCCAAAAAATACTCCTGACGAAACAAATGCTAATAACGCCCTGACGGGAGGCTAAAAAGCCGGCACGTGTCTCCTCCCGCCAGGGCCAGTGGCGGGCCAGACATACCGCCCTAGGGCAGGGCGGAATGATCCTACCGCTTGTGGCAGCGGCGGGATGAAGTGGGCCCCACAGGCGGGCCGGCGGGACGTCGTCCTGTCGCTGGCGGGATGTGCCGTCGTCCCTACCGCCTCAGACGGTGGCGGGATGTGGTCCTACCGCTAGCATCTGCTGCTCGGCACCTGCTCGGTATTTGGTGTTGCTATATGTCTTATCGTACTGATGATTGACTGCTGCTCTACATGAAATATTAGCACCGAAAGAAGCACCAATTGCTACTGCTCTACAGGAAATAAACCACCGAAAGGAGCATCGGATTGCTGCTGCTCTACAGGAAATAAACCACCGAAAGGAGCACCGGATTGCTGCTGCTCTACAGGAAATAAACCACCGAAAGGAGCACTGGTACAACAAATTGATCACCGAAAGTTGCAGCCCACTCGTCCGGCTAATAGCTAAGGCTGGCTTATAAAAGGAGTAGTATCAGGCTCTTCATCTAAGCATCCTTCTCCATTCATTCCTTCGTTTCCTAGTTTATTTGGTGACTATGAGTTTGCCTTGCTCGGACCAAGACTATAGGCCAAAAAATATGAAGGATGCGAGTTTGCCTCCGGGTGTGGAACATCTTCGGTGTTGGTGCGGGCATCTTTACAAGGTGAAAGAGTCCACCGATTTTTCTGATAAAATGGGCATGAAATTTTTTATGTGTCCCAATTATCAGTATGATCCAGCTCCCTAGAGTTACAACAGGCCTCCGGTATGTTTCATCCATAACGAAATGACATATCGTTTGTGTTATAGAATATTTATTGTGTTATTATTCGTGTTGTAGTCTCCTCCGCCCTTGTGCATGTGGTATCGCTGGATTGACACGGAGCAGCCAGAGTGGGCGCTTCGTGAGATAGAAGAAAGGAGTCACCATGCGTGCGAAAGCTTTTACGAAGATGAGTGTCGTGAGAAAGCTGCGGAAGAGCGTAGAGCGGCGCAAGAGAAGCAACGACGTCAGTTAGAGGAGCTACGAAGGCAGAGAGAGGAACAACGACGCATCAGGGAGGAGCAGGAACGACTGGCTAGGGAGGCGAACAGGCAGAGACTGAGAGAAAGGGCTGCCGAGGCAAAGGTAGCCAAGAACGCGGTGATAAAACAGGGAAATGGCCATGCTGGACCCAAGACCACTAGACTTTTGTCCTAGTGTCTGAATCCACGCCTCCCGTTGTATCTTAATTAAAGTACTCGTATTTTAAATTCTGTATTTGAATGTCTCCTAATTTCGGTTGTATCGTGTGGTAATGAAAAATAAGTGACGAAGTATTTTCATTCTAGTTGTATCTTAATTCTCTATAAATTTTTATTTGAAATTATTGAATGCAAAATAATAGTAATATGTCTCACGCAAATACAGAATAATACATTAATGTTCATATAGAATATGGCTACACCGCTGGAGTTACAATAATCGCTCTCACCGCCTCGGTTGTTTCCTTGCATGTCCTCTGTATATGTGATCTGTAGGATAACTTAATGGGTCTGTTGGCCTAGGATTCGTGCGAAGATTTGGCGGGGATGGTATAAAATGATCCCTGATTTCTGAATCTTGATGAGTGTCAGGAATTTGGCTCGTACCAATATTAGTATATAAGAAGTCCATCATTGGATCATATGTTGATTGCGATGGTCCAGGATTGTAAGACTGAGGTTGCTCGTATGCCTGATCATATGTGTAGTAACTGCCATGGCCTATAATTAGGTGAGGAGGTGGCATGTTGGAATTAAATCCAGCATCATCATCATCCCATGCATCGTCAGGAGTGGCCTGTACAGGAACATTAAATATTAGAATGGTTAAAATATAATAATAAGTTAGTACGATTATAGAAACGCGTACCGATGTCTCCTGAAATAGTTCTCTAGCAGTTTCCAGAAATATTCATGTAGGTGTTGGTTGATGCGTTGAACCGAGGTCAATCTAAAAAGATTTGCATATATAAAATTATTGGACTCACACGTGGCAGTTGTCTTGAAGATTCAGGTCTAGAGGGTTCTACGGTAATCCTCGATGATGTACAATGAAGAGCAGTATCTTGGCATGTTCTAGTCTGTTAGGACGAGCACATTATAAATAAATGTTCCTGAAACCGGGTTTTAAGTATAGAAAATACATACATTCTCACCCATAGAGGCGCTGGGTGCTGGATGCCCCTGGCTTGCTCTTGCTTTACTCGGCCGCGACGAGAAAGACTCAGGCATGTTGTACTGTCGTAGCATAACATTATCCGCTCGGCCACAACTCCAGTTAGTAGCTATATGTAAAGCATTTTGGAAAATGCGTGTCAACCAGTTCTTAATGGTACTCGTCATGAAACGAGGGTTCTCTCTAACTATTTCACGCGCATCCGCCATTATGCTATGTTGCCTACTTAGCTGAAAATAACAACCAATGTTATTAGCATAAATGTAGAATTATAAATAGGACAATGTAAAAATATATATATACCGTGTCATCACGGCGGTTTGCTGTAGTACGTTCTATCCCTCTCTCTAGCTGCTCTTGACATATGCGATGTGCTGGCCTATCTGTTCGAGCGCGGGTGAGCTTGGAACGTGTGCTCGCAATGTACCATGTCATATAAGCATCCCATGTACTATCGGAAAACACCTTGCATATTCAGTGTCATAAGGATACCAATGAAAATTAAAATAATTTAACAATATTACCTATTTTCTTGAACTATGTTCACAAGCTTATTCAAATTTCATTGATCTATCCATAGCTTCTGAGTCCGCAACCAATTATGATTCTTTCTCCCTTGATTGCTTTGCCTAAAATGCGCATAACCATAGTTATAATATTTAACCACAAAACATTGCATCAATTTAAACGGATTTAAGATTGAGAACATACTCGTGAAATGTAGACTCGACACAATTGGGAGGCGGCGGAGGGACTTCCTATTAGAGATCAAGTTGGCGCATCACACACTCAGGGTTCAGTGGTTCCACCATATAGGCACAGAGCGATTAGAGAGGGTGTAATCAAATGAACTGAGAGAACCTGGAACGGAATGAACTGAGAATAGCTACAGCTGCTGTACTTAAAGAACCGAAGCTGAAGCCTCAGCCAACAAACGAGTCCCGAGAAAGGAATCTACAGCATCAGCCAACAAACAAGTCCCTAGAAAGTTAAGAAAAGCAGATACAAGTTTCAAACAAATAGCTTTCGGTGGTTTATACACCGTGAAGGTCAATTCGTGTCGGACTGCGTCCCGCCACCGCCCAACGCGGGAATATTCGATCCGCCACCGCCTAGGACGGAGTGAAGCTGTCGCCATCCCGCCGGCCCGCCTGTGGGGCCCACTTCATCCCGCCGCTGCCACAGGCGGTTGGATCATTCCGCACCGCCCTATGGCGGTATGTATGGCCCGCCACCAGCCCTGGCGGGAGGAGACACGTGCCGACTTTTTAGCCTCCCGCCAAGGCATTTTTAGCATTTGTTTTGTTAGGAACGCATTTTTGGCGATGCAACGTTGCAAAGGGGTATATTTATAAAAAAATCAGAACAAGGACTAGCCAACAACGCCCCCCTTCAGAATCTCTCTCTCCTCTCCCCCTGATCACTCGCATATGCAGACGAACAAGAGCTACTAGCTTGCATGCCCTTTGAGGAATCAGCCGTGGATCTAGCGCTTGACTCCTTGCTAAGTATGTTTGTTGGCGTGTGATGGATCGGTATGAGCATGAGAAGAGACGTGACTAGTCTATGCTGCTTATGCATTTAAGCCTACTTTGTGGCACTGTATTAAGACCAATGATGGCTTGCCTCTGAACTTAAGCGCATGGCAGAAAGCTAGCAATGCACTGCATGCATGAGCATAAGCCTCAGAGTTTAGCATTGCACGCAGGGAGATAGGGCCTAGGCCATGCATATATATGCTGACGTACAACATAGCGGGGGCAGTTGCGGGGCACCTGGTTTCTGCTTGACGACGTGGCCGCCACCCTCGTCCTCGTCATCGAAGGAGAGGTAGTTGGGGATGCCCTCGTAGATCTCGTAGGGCTGGAGCTCGCCGTGGAACGTACATGAGCGCGGCGGGTTGTGCTCCCACGCCAGGGAGTTCTTCTAGTAATCCTTCCTCTGGTAGGCACTCTACCACCGGACGACCTGTGGGAGCTTGGCAATGCGGCGACGTATCTCCGCCTCTAGCGCCTTCCCCTTCTTCGGCGTGGGCGGCACCGACACCCTGTCCAGGTTCAGGTGCCAGCCGCTTGGGAAGGAGACATCGTGGTGCTCGATGCGGTCCCCTCCTGCCAGCGTCGCTCGCACTCCGCCACATGAATGTAGCGGCAATCGCGCTGGCGCTCGTCGTCGGTGTGGAGAACATCGCCGTGTGCCAGAAGACCGACGAAGTCCCGCGGCCTTGGCGTCAGCGGCACGCCGCGGAGGAATCGCGACATCAGCGGTGGAGTGGACAAACGGCGCCCTCGTCGGCGGCGCGACCCAAAGCCGTCGGCCCCAGCGTCGTTCTTCGTCTTCATTAGCCACGAAGGCGCCTTCATCATCGGTGCGGTGGGCGGTGGTGAAAATTTCTTGGCTTAGGTGGAGAGTGCGGCGCCGACGGACGCTGGACCGGCTTAATATCCCCTCATCGGTACGCGCGTAGGTTCTCGCGTCATCGTCAGCAATGCCAGCGCGGGAACTCAGGCGGCGTCTCGTCAGTCAGCACCGGTATTGATGGCTAAGGTTGCTGCCACTAGTCAGTCTGCCTGCGAGCGCGTCTAAGTCGATGGCATGCGCCTAGGTCACTGTCAAGCAGGTCTGGTGCCAACGGTTGTGGGAAAGCGCTCTGTCCGCCTCGTGTCTGGGCCCAACGTATCGGCCACCCAAATTTGGTGGACGAATGGGTCGCGTTGAACGGTCGGCCGGATGGGTCGCTCCGATGGAGGGTGCGCGGCTGACTCTCCCGTCTGGTCGGACCACTTCGGACGCGGGTGGAATGTTCGGGTCGTGCCGGTGGGATGCCCACAACCCATCACGGCCGCGGCAAATTTTATTCTTCATCCGTCCGTCCGGCGTCCCTAGCCTAAGTCTCATTATGTGAGACTTTTATAGGAGCTCAACTGTGTAATCCATATCGTATTGTTATAGGACTTGTATTGTATCATTGTAGATATAGAAACCCTATTCAGCATCCAGGGTGCAGAATAGTTATTTTGCACCCCACATAGTTTTATGTTCCCACGTATAGAAATTTATGATTTGTATACTAATAATTATGTTCATGTTCATTAAAAACTAAAAAAATCGACATAAAAATATGATTTATGAGTCATTATAGTGTAAAATACATAGAAAATATGCATTTTATGTTGTATTTTTATACGGCATTTAACGAATTTTTTTACAACATGTCTAAATTTTCTTATGTTCTTCTTGACTTTCGAGATAAGAGAAAATTTACGTGACGTAAAAATCATATACAATTTGAAAGATAGAGGGTGGGTGAAAAATGACTATTCTACGCCCTGAATGTCAAATAGCGCTACTCTAATATATATATATATATATGAAAAATACTTCTTACTCCCGGGTGTAACTACACCCACGTGTCATATACTGTCTTACGAAAGTATTTGTAATACTTTATCTGTTTGAGTATGTTTATATACTATATCTAAGATACTTCCAAACAAGTTAGGTGAAAAAATTACAAATGCACCCATAGTTTTCAGTATATATGTAAAATACCGTCATATTTGTACGTACAAAAGGAGTATGTGAATAAAAATTACATACTACCAAGAAAATAGTATATATGCTGCTCAAATATTCTTATATACTTCATACTACCCATATATAGTCTCCTCTATAATAGATACTGCCTAAATTACGTGACACACGTGGGTGTAACTACAACCGATAAAATATCTTAAATGTAGTATATGAACATACTCAGACCGATAAAGTATCACGTATACTTACGTATGAGAGTATATGAAACCTGAGTATAACTACACCCAGGAATAAAAAGTATTTTTCCTATAGAGGGTCGAGCCAGTTCTCCCAAAACATTCCGTCTTACACATTATTGATCTGCCGGCCACATGAAATTTGTGCATACGCATGGGTAAGCACTGGATACATCCATATCACTATATGGTCCTGCGGCTTGTTCACGCATGGCATTGGTCGATCGTTATCTGCTGCTCAAGTTGGCTAGCACTCTAGCAGCAACTTGATCGATCGTCTTCAGGTGAAGAAGAGTGGCTGTAATGTGCAACCATCAAGTAGAGCACGCGTGCAGGGCTTTGTATAGAGTAAATTGCAAGAAGCTACCACAATTCGGGCTGTCAGAACGAGTCAGTGCCAACATTCCTAATTTTTGCTCATCAGTACCATCTTTCGGACAGACCTTCTCAAATCGCGCTGATTCCTGTCTGATGTTTGTCTGATACCGTTTCTGACAGAAAGACCCCACTGTCGGGCAAACGGCCGTTGCTGCGCCGTCTGGACCGCATCGGCTAAGACAGGGCCCCGTCCACGCACGGTCAACACCACAGTCCTCACTCCACTCCTGCTACCGTTCGCGCTTGACCAGGAGGATATGGAGGATCCGGTGAGTCCTAGAGGCGACGGCGGCGTCGAGGGCGGCACTGGGAGCTCAAGTGCTGTTGGCGGCGGAGACTGCGCAAGAGGCGGAGGCAGAGTGGCTGGCCAGGACGACCTTGACGAGCTATGGCCGTCTCGACCATCGGCAATGGCGGCGCAGCTCTGGGTGGAGAATCCGGCGCAAAGCGAAAGGTGGACCAGCAGCCTCGGCGGAGTAGAGTATGTGTTCACTTTTCCCCTTTTTTTCTCTCTGAATTTTTCTGTTTAGGTTAGGGTTTGCTGAATTTTGCTATTTTCTCTTGATTTCTGTAGTCTGGATCCTGAAATTTGGGAAGTCCGAATTCAGTTGGATGGTGTAGACAATCTAGAGAGGAGAATATGGAGAGACGACATTACATATATGAATATAGTTGCAGTGATTGAGGAAAAGGGCTTTAGTTATCAGGATTTCATTTACTGCACAATGTTGGGTGTACATGAATTGGTTCAGAATAACTGCAAGATCTATGAACTACTGAATCATTTTGAGTCAAGTAGGGTGCTGTCTTTGTTTGTTAAGAGGGGCAAGCCTACAAAGAAGAAGAAGAATAATTATTCAGGCAAGTGTAGCCAACCCACTGAATCTTCTATTGTGCTGCTTGAAGAACCTGCTCCTTATGATTGAAATGAGCCTAGTGTCTATGTTGTTGATAGAGAAGGTTCCATTTTTACAAGTCAAACTGGTAGCACTGTCTTAGGTGATGAATGTGCACCTACTAGTAAAGACCACTATCTTCCAACTCAAGAGAGTCAGATTGTGGATAAGGGTAAAGCAATGCAAAATGAGGAAGAAGGTGATGATGCTGATACTGATGGCAGCATGGGTTCAGGCCATGACCTTGATGATTCCTGGTGGGACATTGCCAGTGGACAAGTTGATTTTGCACATTTGGAAGAAATGAGGAAGAAGGAAATGAGAGAAGTGGCTGAGAGGATTGAGGAGATGAGGAGTAAGAGACAGGATCCCCTGCTGCACTGTGAAGGGGACACAGATATTGAAGATTTGTTTGTGACTGCAGAAGAAGAAGTTGGACATCAGTTGGTACCAGCAACTGTTTCAGTAAATAAGAAGAAATTGCCTGTAAAAAGAGGCCCCACTTTGAGGTGTCATTCAGAAGTGCAGATACAAGAGGAACCAGACTACATACCATCATCAGATGAAGACAAAGACACTGGTTTCTTTGAGGAGGAGGAGGAGGAGGAGGATGAATTTCAACCATTATCAATGGTGCCACCAAAAGGCAGAAAGAGTAGAGCAAAGAAAAGACCAGAGAGGAAGTGGTATGATGATACAAGGCTGCAGCCACATGAGCAACTATGCTTGAAGATGTGCTTTGTCAATGTGCAACAATTCAGGGATGCTTTGATAGATTTGCACATTGCTCAAAGTAGGAATTTCAAGTATTGGAGGAACTCTAATGTTAGAGTCATTGTTCATTGCATCAACCAGGGTTGTCCCTTCCTTATGGTGGCATCTGAGATAAAAGGTGAGAAAACCTTTGTTATTAGGAAGATGAGACTACAACACACTTGTGATACTACTACTGAAAGTACCAGAGTTAGTGCTAAATGGTTAGCTCACACATATGAAAGAATGTTTAGGTCAGATCCAAATACAGGAATTCAGTCACTCATAGATGCAGCAAGGCAACAACATGGTGTGGAAGTCAGCAAGGATATGGCCTACAGGGCAAAAAAAATTGGCTCTAGATGCTGTGTTAGGTGATCACAGGGAGCAGTATGTCAGGCTTAGAGATTTTGCCCAAAGTATCATTGATACTAACCATGGTAGCAGGGTGGTTGTGACAACTGTGACACCAGAAAACCCCCATCCTGGCCCAACATTCCATGGTTTCTTCTTTTGTATCAATGGAGCCAGGGAGGGTTTTCTTAATGGTTGCAGGCCATTCATAGGTGATCACTAGTTTCATATTATTTTTCCTGTGCACCCACTTATCTTTTCCCTGGTGTAACTCTACTTTTTTGTCTACAAGGCTTGATGGTTGCTTTGTGAAGCTGTGCACTGGTGCACAAATTCTGGTTGCAACAGGAAGGGATGGCAATAACAACATATACCCTATTGCCTTTGCTGTTGTACCCAAAGAGGACAAAGCCAATTGGTGCTGGTTCCTAACTCAGTTGAAATATGCACTTGGTGGAGAAGAGGGGCAGTTTGGTAGATACACATTCATGTCTGATAGACAAAAGGTAGTTTTCATGTGCTTATCTTGTGATAGTTAAGTAGTTTTTCTTGCAATAGTTAAGTAGTTTTTCTTGCAATAGTTAAGTATTTTTTCTTGCAATAGTTAACTAGTTTGTCTTATCAACATAGGGACTCATTTCAGCCATCAACATAGTTTTCCCTCAAAGCCCACAAAGATTCTGCTTAAGGCATATATATGCCAACTTCCAAACTGCTGGGTTTAGGGGTGAAGACCTAAAAAAGATAATGGATTCTGCTGCCTATGCTTATCAAAAGCACCACCATGATCTTGCCATGGAGAATTTGAAAAAGGAAAGTGAGGCAGCTTGGAAGTGGCTAAGTGAAATCCCTGTGCACACATGGGCCAGGCATGCATTTGACACTAATTGCAAGACTGACCTTGTGGTAAACAACTTGAGTGAGGTATTCAATAGATACATCCTTGATGTTAGAAAGAAACCAATAAGAACAATGATAGAAGGGATAAAAGACAAGATGATGGTGAGGAATCATGAGAAGAGGATATGTGCTGGTATTGCTAGATGGGAAATCACTCCCCACTTCAGTGTAACTTGAAATATCCAAGAAGAACTCTAGATTCTGCACACCAAGGATTGCAGATGTAGGTTTGTGGCAAGTGACTAATGCAAGGGGTGATGCAACATATGCTGTCAACCTGGTGGACAAGACATGTGGATGTAGAAAGTGGGATGTCACAGGCCTGCCTTGTAGTCATGCATGCTCTGCTATCATCAAATCCAAGCAAAGACCAGAGTCCTTTGTTAGCCACTTCTTCAGGAAAGAGATGTATGTTAGAGCATTCAAGCCCATAATTTACCCAGTCCCTGGACAGCATGGCTGGCCCAAGGCGAGGACAGTGACATCATTCCACCTGTCTTCCACATCAAGAAAGGGAGAAAGCAAGAAAAGAGGAGAAAGGGGAGGTTTGAGGTGCCAAAACCTAAACAGACATCAAGAATGGGAACCATAACATGCTCTAACTGTAAGCTGCAGGGCCATAGATACACTAGCTGCACACAGTCTTTGAGGCCTGATCTGGTGATTAGAAAGAACAAGCATGTGGTGAGTTTATTTATAGTGAGTTTATTTATGTGTTATCTGTCATCTAATGGTGTTTCCTATTGTTTCTTGCCAGCCCAACACATCAGCAGATGCACCACCTCCAGCAAAAACAACAGCACCTACACCACCTCCATCTAAAAGGTCAGGTTCTACACAAGCTACAAGGGCACCACCTCCAACTAGAACAACAGCAGCTACAAGGGCACCCCCAGCAGCTACAAGGGCACCCCCAGCAACTACTTCCTTTGTTCCTCCAAGAAGAACAACAAGAGAGAGAGAATATGATGGGGGTTTTGTTCCTGGATACAAGAAGAGCAAGACCTGAGGATATTTCAATTGTGGTTATGTTGGAGGTGATGGTGATAGAGGAGCTGGGTCATCAAACCATTGAAAAAGACATGTACTAGTAATTCTATGTGCAAAAGCTGTTGTAATGGACATGTAGTACATTCTTGCCTTACTCAAGTTCTTTGCCTCTTTTGGTGATGAATATGTTGCTAAAACTACTAGTGATGCAGCTTACATTAGCTGCTACTTTTGGTGATGTACTAAAACTGAATGTCTTGCTAAAGATGATGGTCAAGATGGACATGTTCTATTCTGTTGTTGTTTTGTGATTTGTTCACCATTACCACAAATAAACTCCATGAAATGGTTCAACATAACACAACACAAATGGTTCAACATTACACAAATGGTTCAACATTACACAAATTTGGGCAAATGGTTCAACACAGCCTTCCATAACACAGAACATAGAACAAATGGTTCAACACAGCATACATAACACATATATCTGAAACATGATAGCCTGACAACTCACATCTCACTCAGCACAGATTTCAGCAATCTTCTTCAGTTTATCCTTGTTGTCACTATTTGCTTTAAAAAGATCAAAAATCAAATACTCCAGCTTTTTCTTTTCTGCCTTGAGAACATCTTTTTCTTCCTTCATAGCTTGCTTTTCTTCAGCCCATTCCTTCTTCCCAACCCTAAGCACATCAGCTTGTGATATCTGAACCTGTTTAAGCATGGCAATTTCATTCTTTAAAACCTCCACTTCTTTCTTCAACCTATTCCTCTCCATCTCACTTTCTTCCATCACTTCATCTGCATTCTCAGCATTCATCTTAGCCAAATTTTCCACTATAACCTTCTTCTGAGTGGACTCCATGAAATGTTTGACATCAGCAAGGAGGGTGGCATGCTTCCTCTCCAACTTGGCTTTTTCTTCAACAAGCTGACTAGCCACCTTACCATTTTCCACCCTCTCATCTAATCTAGCATCATCACTTTCATGGTACATTGCCCACAAACTAACTATTGCATTGCTCAAATGATCTGGCCACTCTTTATCTTTCCATGCAACAAACCCACAGTTCATCACTTGCTATTACAAATAAATAAAACCACATGAGACACAGCAGATTTCACATAATACATGGATTAAACTAACAACAAAAACAACTAGGGATTTCATATAATATCTGTAAGGGAATAAAACTATTGAACTTTCTAAGAATAAAACTAAGTGAGCAAAACAACTAGGGATTGAACAATTTACTAAACTTAATTTGGGATGAAACTCACATTTTCCACAGGGCACAGATAAAATCTACGTCCAGTGTTGCTCCCTTCAAAAGCAACGCACTGCCGCGGCAACATTTTGTGCTTGCTACAAACCAGGGTGCAATCAGGTGCTATCCCACAAAATGTTGGATCCTCAACAAATGCAGGAGCATAATCTAGGTCTGTCAGGTCCTAATCAAGCAGAAAAGTGCAAAGATATATGAGGTACATGAAAAATTCCCCAATCTCCCAAAAATAACCTAACCCTAGAGGATGAGCTTACCCCAACTCCAAGCATGGAGAGAGAAGGGATAGAACTCTCCCCATCGTCCCAGCTAGGCATGCTGGCCACAGCGAGCTGCCTCGAACGACGGTGACAACCCAGAGGTGGTGGCGGTGGTGGCAACTGAGCTGCTGCGCGGCGAACGGGAGGAGTGGAGTGACGAGTGTGTTGTTGACCGGTGCGTGGACGGGGGCTGTCTTAGCCGATCACGGTCCGAACGCGCAGCAAAGGTATTAGCCACAAGTGGGGTCTTTACAGAAGCGGTATCAGAGCGAAGGGATCGGTAGCGATTTGAGAAGATGGTAGTCTTGACGAGCAAAAATTAGGAATGTTGGCACTGACTCGTTCTGACAGCCCGAATTGTGGTAGCTTCTTGCAATTTACTCCTTTGTATACGACACGGGGAAAGGAAAGCAAATTTGGCTAGCAAGTAAGCTTCAATTCATCCCACGCACGATCGATCGAACGCTCCTCATGCCGATATAGATAATGTGAGAGAGTTCCTCGGTACTTGTAAACTAATAATTCCTAACTGTCACAAACAAGTTTCTGGATTCATTCTTCCGTTCACGCATCTTCTTCACTCTTTAGTCTTCACTCACAGCATGTACAGCGCCAGGGACTCTCCCCCTCCCCTGCTTCTGAGCACACCTCGCCGTGGACCGGGCCCCATCCTTGGCCTCTTCGCCGGATTAGCTGGCTGGAGATGGTGGGGAGGTGGTGCCGGAGTAGATAGGGTTAGAATTTGTGGCTATATGCCAGTAGTGGCCCTTCTGTGGATACATGTGCTCCAGTCTGCTGCAGCCAGATCTAGAGAGCAAGGCTGTTCTTGGCGATGCTTGAGCTCCTCTGGTCGGAGCTGAGGATGGTGAAGACGGCCGCTGCATCCCTCAATAAAGCTGTTGTTTGGCTCTCCGTCAATCTTGCAAACTCCATGCTTGTCCATCTTTCTTTGGCCGGCCATGGCGGCGAGGGAAGGAAGATGGGGAGTGGGTTGTTCTACGGTTGTTGGAGCGCGGGGAGTTTTTCCGTCCTGGCGTTGGTGCGCGTCGCCAGGCGGTGGTCGTCTGCTTCTCCTGCTGTTGCTCTTCTTATTCCGGCAGGCCGTGGCGGTGAGAGGAACGAGAAGAAGCAGCGGAGGTGGGCTACCAGCTCCCCTATCTCCACGCGCGGCTGCCGTCTTGAAGGCGACGCTTCCTCTGTTCATCAACTCTCGGCCGGCTGTGGAAGCGAGGGAGCGGAGAAGGGCAGGAGAGGGGGCGCTGCTCAGGCTCGGAGCTTTGGGGTGCATCTAGAGCTCATGCCCCCTCGGCGATTCCCAAGCACCGGCGATACTTCGTCGCTGCTATTCTCAGCCAAATGGGTGGCCACGCCGTGCTTGTCGCTAGCTGATGCGCGAGTGTTTTCTTCCTCTGCGAGAGGATCTCTATCAGCATCGCTGCGTCCTTCAAGCTCCCCGCGCAACCAAGTGGTTGTGTCCCCGATTGGTGCTGGGGCGGCGCTGCGGTGATGTTTCGTCGCCGGCGGATGCCAAGGACTCGATTGCGTTTTTGCAACCTTTGCTAGGGTGTGCTGTGTAAAAGTGTGGGGCCTTGTTGTAATTTTCTGTTTTCTTCTAGGCCTCTTTATAATTGTACACCCACCTCTGGAATAGAAGCTCCTGGTTCTTCGAGACCTTTCCCGTTCAAAAAAAATCACAGCACGTACAGATCGTGCTTGCACGTTGCGATCGCTCGCGTCTAGTCGTGAGTTGCCACTAGTAGAAAATGGGCCTTTGGTTCGGGCCACTAGTCCCGGCCGTGGCTGGGGCCGGGACTAATGGTCCGAACCAGACGGCCCGAGGAGGCCGAGGTACTTTGTCCCGGTCCGTAAGGAACCATTAGTCCTGGTTTGAGATACAAACCGGGACAAATGGGTCTGAACGCAGCGTGCTCTGGCGAAACCTTTAGTCCCGGTTTGTATCTCAAACCGGGACTAATGGCCGGGCCCTATATATATGCACCGAGCCCTCCACTCTCTCCTGTTTTTTTTCCTATGTGAGAGGTGGGTATAACTTTGTGCTAACTTTTTTTCTTCATATGCACTAGAGGTGTTCGGTGAAATGCCTGTTAGAGCGATGCCACTTGAGTTCACACAAGACAAAATATGATATGAGGTGCCAGAGCGACACTTAAGGTTTCTCCTTTTTGTTTTGAAGTGTCCTAAAAGGTTAGCAACTATTTTCTCGTTTTGACCGCGCGGTACTAATTTAAGCATCGTGATTGCGTTTGATATATATGCATGGTTGTATGATGCAGATGAGCCACCCATGGATGTACGGTGACCGACGCTCTGACGCTTACAGAGAAGGCATGCATTCTTTTCGCCTTGTGGCCGAGGCAAACAAGCGGCAGGATGGTTTTATGTGTTGTCCATGTGTTGAATGTCGGAATGAGCAAGCTCACACTTCCTCAAGAGTCATTCAGAGCCACCTGCTTTGGTCCGGTTTCATGTACGGCTATAATGTTTGGACCAAGCACGGAGAAAGAGGGGTTATGATGGAAGCCGGCGATGAAGAAGAGAACGATGTTGACAACTACCGATCTATGTTCCCTGAATACGATGATACCGCAGTTGAAGATAATGAAGAAGAAGGGGGTGAAGAACGGGAACCAGATGAGCCCCTTGATGATTTTGGTCGGGTCATTAGTGATGCAAGGCGAGACTGCGACACAGAAAAGGAGAGGTTGCAGTTCGAGCAGATGTTACAGGACCACAACACATTGCTGTATCCAACTTGTGAAGATGGCCAGAAGAAGCTGGGTAGCACACTGGAATTGTTGAAGTGGAAGGCAGAGACCGGTATGACTGACTCGGGATTTGAAAAGTTGCTGGTAATAATGAAGAAGCTGCTTCCAAGAAACAACCAATTGCCCTCCAGTACGTACAAAGCAAAGAAACTTATCTGCCCTCTAGGATTAGACGTGCAGAAGATACATGCATGCCCTAATAACTGCATCCTCTACCGTGGTGAGAAGTACGAGAATATGGATAAATGCCCGGTATGCACTGCATTGTGATATACGATCAGAAAAGATGACCCTGGTGATGTTGAGGGCGAGCCACCCAGGAAGAGGGTTCCTGCCAAGGTGATGTGGTATGCTCCTATAATACCACAGTTGAAACGTTTGTTCAGAAATAAAGAGCATGCCAAGTTGTTGCGATGGCACATGGAAGATCGTAAGAAAGACGGGATGTTGAGGCACCCTGCTGATGGTCGGCAGTGGAGAAAAATCGAGAGAGACTTCCCGGACTTTGCTGGTGACGCAAGGAACTTATGGTTTGGTCTAAGTACCGATGGCATGAATCCTTTTGGGGGGCAGAACTGCGGTCACAACACCTGGCCCATGACTCTATGTATCTACAACCTTCCTCCTTGGTTGTGCATGAAGCGGAAGTTCATTATGATGCCAATGCTCATCCAAGGCCCGAAGCAACCCGGCAACGACATTGATGTGTACCTAAGGCCATTAGTTGATAAACTTCTATAGTTGTGGGCCAAACCAGGTGTACGTGTGTGGGATGAGCACAAACAGCAGGAATTTGACCTACAAGCGTTGTTGTTCGTAACCATGAATGATTGGCCTGCTCTTAGTAACATTTTAGGACAGACGAACAAAGGATACGATGCATGCACACACTGTTTAGATGAGACTGAAAGTTTATATCTGGATAAATGTAGAAAGAATGTGTACTCGTACAATCGGCGTTTTCTTCCGCCCAGTCATCCCTTAAAGAAGAAATGCAAGCATTTCAATGGCAAGGCAGAAACCCGGACGAAGTATGTTCCCCGTAGTGGTGCTGATGTATTTGGTATGGTCAAGGATTTGGATGTAATCTTTGGAAAGGGTCCTGGAGGACAACCTGTTCCGAAAGACCCCATTACCGGACACGCACCCATGTGGAAGAAGAAATCTATATTTTGGGAGCTACCCTATTGGAAAGTGCATGAGGTCCGCTCTGCAATCGACGTGATGCACCTAATGAAGAATCTTTACGTGAATATTCTAGGCTTCCTGGTCTTGTATGGGAAGTCAAAAGATACCCCGGCAGCACGGAAGGACCAGCAACATCATAAAGGGCAGAGCGGCAAGCATCCGGGCAGTTTCAAGGGCTTGCCCACGCTCTTCCCAAAGAAGAGAAGGAATATTTTTGAAGTCCTTTTCAGTATCAAGGTCCCGTCGGCTTCTAAATCGAATATAAAGGGAATAGTAAATATGAAAGAAAAATTTCAAAACCTAAAGTCTCATGACTACCATGTGCTTATACGCAATTGCTTAGGTTGCATTGAGAATTCTACGGAAAATGTTCGACTAGCCATTGTGAAGGTATGTGCATTCCTCAATGCAATTTCTCGAAAGTGTCGATCGAGAAAGTCTATCAGTTCTGATTGATGTGGTCAATGTCTGTCGAACCGAGGTTATTCCGCCATCCTTCTTCAATATTATGGCGCACCTCCTAGTTCACCTAGTCGAAGAGATTAGAATTCTCGGTCCTGTGTTTCTACACAATATGTTCCCCTTGAGAGGTTCATGGGAGTCTTAAAGAAATATGTTCATAACCGTGCCAGGTCGAAGAAAGCATCTCCAAGGGCTATGGAGCAGAGGAGGTCATTGAGTTTTGTGTTGACTTTCTTCGACCTTAAGCCGATTGGTGTTCTGAATCTCGGTATGAGGGAGGATGATTTGGAAAAGGCACACTAGGAAAGAAATCAATGGTATGTAGGGACGGGCATTGTTTCACTCAAGCACACTATCTGAGTTCTACACAATTCCACCGTGGTGGCTCCGTATATCGAAACACAAGAATATTCTCGCTCCGAAAACCGGGAAGCACGAAACCTTGATTAAAGGGGAACACGAGAAGAATTTTGGCAATTGGTTGCAGACACATCTCATGAATAACACCACTGTTGGAGATGAGTTGTACTCGTTGGCCAGGTTACCATCTTCGACTATATGTACTTTCCAAGGGTACAAGATAAATGGGAATACATTTTACACGATCGCCCAAGATAAAAAGAGCACCAACCAAAACAGTGGTGTCCGCTTTGATGCAACAGATGACAATGGGCAGAAGGACACATATTATGGGTACATAGAGGAGATATGGGAACTTGACTATGGACCTACTTTTAAGGTCCCTTTGTTTCGGTGCAAATGCGTTAGGCTGACAGGAGGCGGGGTACATGTAGACCAAAAGTACGGCATGACAACAGTGGATCTCAACAATCTTGCGTACATGGATGAACCATTCGTCCTAGCCAACGATGTGGCTCAGGTTTTCTATGTGAAGGACATGTCTACCAAACCGAGAAAAAGGAAAGATAAGCAAAAGAGTACAGAATACAATGAGCCAAAGCGCCACATAGTTCTTTTAGGAAAAATAAACATCGTGGGAGTGGATGACAAGACAGACATGTCAGAAGATTACAATAAGTTTCATGAAATTCCGCCCTTCAAAGTGAAAACTGACCCTAGCATCCTGTTAAATGATGAAGATTCTTCATGGCTACGGTGTAGAATAAAACCACAACACTAGATGTTGGTGATGTGTAATAATGTATTAAACCTTTTATTTGAGACATAAATCTATGTAATGTATTAAACCTTTTATTTGAGACATAAAGGTCCCCTTTCATGTAATACATCTTGCTCAATCAAACTAGACGTTGACGACCAGGTTCTGAGCCGCGGGAGGTGATCACCCAAAGAGAAGGAACCATCACAAGAGAAGGAGCCCACAAACACTAAGGATACATAGCACAACTGAAAATTAAGATACATAGCATAACTAAAAATTAAGAAACATGCCTAATGTTGGAGTGATTGATCATGCTCTGCCTAGCCCTGTAATGTCTGGCACCATACTTGTATGTCGTCGTGAGTCGCCCTAGTCGAACCTTGAAGGTTGGCACGCGTGGGCTGGTTGAGGGTACCGCATGGGGTTGCCGATCGTGTTGTAGGCCATGACACTCTGGAGAGTCCGGCCGCGCCACCACAGCCGACGGCCGGCCTCATTGAAGTTCGAAGGAGGTGGGTCGTCCTCCTCGTGCCTGGCGAGCGCTCTCTCATGCCGATTGATGAAGAAGGCTTCCCAAGTCGGGAAATAGTCGGGATGCCAGTTGGGATTCCTCCGCTGCTCTGGCGTGAGCTCGAGGTAGTAGTGGTTCGTGATGGCCATCCAGCGCTCCACACCTAGAGGGACAGGAGGGACCGGCACTCAGCATCCAGCCGGTGGGGACGCGGTAGCCCGGTGGGCAGGGGTAGTTCGAGGCGCAAAGCGCCTCCGCCTCCCGGGTGGTTAGAGATATGATGGAAGCCATGGGAAGAGAATGATGAGTCTAGATGTGATATGTAAATGGAGGCCAAGCGTACATATATATACTGAAAAAATGGCGGGAAGACAGAGGTGGGAACCAGTGGAAAGCGCGGGAACGCAGTGGCGCGGGAAACTTTCATCCCGGGTGGGGGCTCAAACAGGGACAAAAGATGAGGGGCCTTATCTAGGGGAGGCTTATCTGGGAGGGCCTTATCTGGGGGGTGGCTAACCTTTAGTACCGGCTGGTGGGTGCAACCGAGACTAAAGGTGGTTTTTGTGTCATCTAACAAAACTTTCGGTGGGATAAGGACGCGTGGGTAACCTTTAGTACCGGGTGGGGGATCAAACCGGGACTAAAGCTGTCGGTAGGATAAGGACGCGTGGGTGGACGCAGTGCTCGATGAGATAAAGCATGTAGCGCACGACGCCCTGTCGGAGGAAGAAGACAAAGTAGAAGCGGCGCCGCGCCTATAAAAGGAGCATCGATACGCCATGGCAAGCAACTCAACAAGCCAACATGGATGGAAAGTTTCATCCCCATGGATGGAGGAAAGGGTTGGGAAATCTCCCGTGGCGGAACTTCTCGAAGATGCCCTTGGTGCACATGCCCTATGGCATCTTCGGAAGTTCTGCCTCGGAAAATATTTTTCTGCTAGCCTGTGAAAGACTCCATCTCCGTTTCCCTGGGGTTAGAGGTATGGTGGAAGCCATGGTATAGAGTGGAGAGAGGCGGCAGATATGAGTCTAGATGTGCTATGGCAACGACCAAGCCTACATATATATAGTGAGAAATGGCGGGAAGTCAGAGGAGGGAAGCCTAAACCCTAAACCCTAAACCCTAAACCCTAAAGGGGCTACCCTCGTACGGAGAAAGCTATAGGGGTAGACGATCCGGGGCCCCCGGTCTAGGGTTTCGCCGGAGGAAGACCACCGGAGCGTCGGAATCACATGAAAATGGCAAAATGGCTAATAGTTTGACTAGTTAGAATAATTATTTTATAAAACAGAAAATGGATTTGAATCTCTTATTTAAATTCAAGCACTTTTTATGTTAAAAATTTAGTGAGATTCAAAAATATGCAAAATATAATAGTTAATGCATTTTTAAATTGGAAATGGCAAAATGGTTATTAGTTTCACTAGTTAGAATAATTATTTTATAAAACAGAAAATAGATTTGGATTACTTATTCAAATTCAAAAACTTTTCATGTTGAAAATTTTCTCAAATTCATAAGTATGCAAAAACTCTATAATTTAAATGTTTAAAAAATCTAATAGCTACAAATTGTAATATTTGAAAAAACAAGCGCCAACTTTGGCCCAGCGCGCGCAAATTTGGGCCTTTAGTCCCGGTCCAAAACACCATCCGGGACTAAAGGCTCTGTAGGCGAAAAGACACCCAAAGCCTTTAGTCCCGGTGCATGGATGGAGCCGAGACTAAAGACCCCCCCTTTAGTCCCGGTTTATGCCACGCACCGGGACTAAAGATGAAATGTTAATCGTCGCTTCTTCCCGGTCGAATCCATCGACGAAGGAAGCATGACACGAGAGCTCGTTACGCCAGCTGCCAAATCTCCGTGCCAGTCATGGTCGCGCCTCCCTAACCTCCCGTGTTGCCTCCCTCGCCGCCACGAGCCCCTCCCCGCGTCGCGCCTCCACGGCTGACCTCCCTGCGTCGCGCCTCCCGGTGACCGCCCGGCAACCATACCTCCCACGCATGCGCCTTGCCATCACGAGCTCACGACCCAGCCTCGCCCCTCCCCTCGCTGGTTGCCACCGCCACCTCTGGTATAGAAAATATTTGTATATAGGAAATTTATTTTTATATATAGAAATATTTGTATATATGAAATATTTGTATATAGGAAATATTTTGTGTATAGGAAATATTTGTATATAGAAATTTTTTGTATATAGAAATATTTGTATATAGGAATTATTTGTATATAGGAAATATATTTTTATATATAGGAAATATTTGTATATAGGAAATATTTTGTATATAGGAAATATTTGTATATAGAAATTTTTTGTATATAGAAAATATTTGTATATAGGAAATATTTGTATATAGAAATTTTTTGTGTATAGAAAATATTTGTATATAGAAATTATTTTTATATAGGAAATATTTTTTATATATAGGAAATATTTGTATATAGGAAATATTTTGTATATAGGAAATATTTGTATATAGAAATTTTTTGTATATAGAAAATATTTGTATATAGGAATTATTTGTATATAGGAAATATTTTGTATATAGGAATTATTTTGTGCTCGCGGGCCCCCAGACTTAGGGTTAATGTGGTAGTGCTCGCGGGCCCCCGGACTTAGGGTTAGGGTGGTAGTGCTCGCGGGCAGCCGGACTTAGGGTTAATGTGGTAGTGCTCGCGGGCCCCCGGACTTAGGGTTAGGGTGGTAGTGCTCGCGGGCACCTAGACTTAGGGTTAATGTGGTAGTGCTCACGGGCCCCCGGACTTAGGGTTAGGGTGGTGGTGCTCGCGGGCCCCCGGTCTTAGGGTTAATGTGGTAGTGCTCGCGGGCCCCCGGACTTAGGGTTAGGGTGGTAGTGCTCACGGGCACCCGGACTTAGGGTTAATGTGGTAGTGCTCGCGGGCACCCGGACTTAGGATTAATGTGGTAGTGCTCGCGCCCCCCCGGACTTAGGGTTAGGGTGGTGGTGCTCGCGGGCCCCCGGACTTAGGTTCAATGTGGTAGTGCTCGCGGGCCCCCGGACTTAGGGTTAGGGTGGTGGTGCTCATCAGACCATGAGACTTAGGGTTAGGGTGGTAGTGCTCATGGGCCCCGGACTTAGGGTTAATGTGATAGTGCTCATGGGCCCCGTACTTAGGGTTAGGGTGGTAGTGCTTTCATGAGCACCGGACTTAGGGTTAATGTGCTAGTGCTCGCGGGCCCCGGACTTAGGGTTAGGGTGGTAGTGCTCATGGGCACCGGACTTAGGGTTAATGTGGTAGTGCTTTCGTGGGCCCCGGACTTAGGGTTAGGGGGGTGGTGCTCGCGGGCACACGGACTTAGGGTTAATGTGGTAGTGCTCGCGGGCCCCCGGACTTAGGGTTAGGGTGGTAATGCTCGCGGGCCCCCGGACTTAGGGTTAATGTGGTAGTGCTCGCGGCCCCCCGAACTTAGGGTTAGGGTAGTGGTGCTCGCGGGCCCCCGGACTTAGGGTTAATGTGGTAGTGCTCGCGGGCCCCCGGACTTAGGGTTAGGGTGGTGGTGCTCGCGGGGCCCCGGACTTAGGGTTAATGTGGTAGTGTTCGCGGGCCCCCGGACTTAGGGTTAGGGTGGTGGTGCTCGCGGGCCCCCGGACTTAGGGTTAATGTGGTAGTGCTCGCTGGCCCCCGGACTTAGGGTTAGGGTGGTGGTGCTCGCGGGCCCCCGAACTTAGGGTTAGGTTTAGGGCATCACTAGAATTTTGCTATTGTTTAGTATTATTGTAGCAAATTGCGTGTTCATATTATTGTTTAGTATTATTTTATGCAGCAATATTGAATGAAAAATGTTATTGTGTGCATTTTGTAGAAAACTATGGATCCAATCCAGAGAGACCTATACGGAAGAAATTCTCGAGGATATGATCAACGACACCCCCCATGTTGATCCACCCGAATCTCCGTCGATTTATCTGAACCCCTCCGGTGAGGGAGAGGAGGTCGACCGAAATGATCAAGGAGAAGTCGACGGCTCCGGTGGTGGAGAAGCCGACGGCTCCGGTGGTGGAGAAGTCGATGGCTCCGGTGGTAGAGAAGCCGACGGCGAGGTATATATATGAAGTCTGGTGATCAGTAGATGCATTAACTGAGTTGTATATATATATATAAATTGACGAATGTTTCTTCTCTTAGGCCTCCACATCGAGCAAAAAATATTCCAAACGAGGCCCGGCCAAAAAGTTGGACGCATCTACGCGTTATACAATTACGCGGGGATCACCACGGGGTGAACCGTTGGAACCCGAAAAGGCTAAAACTGTATTTAAACAACAATGCGGAGTTATGGTTAGGGATCACATCCCGATCATCGTTCGAGAGTGGAATAAGACCAAAGGGGCGAAAGAGGGTGAGTATGTCGCCGACAGGTGCAAAGAGGGTCTTTGGAATGACCTCATGACACATTTCACCCTGCTAGAATGTGAGGATGATGCCGACACAGATGCATTGAGGAAGAAAGTCAAGCATTGGACTCTTACGAAGATGGCCGAACTATTCAAGAACTGGAAGAAAGCATTATGGCAAAAGTATCAGAAGACAAAGACTCCTCCTAAATTTGAATGCTATCTAACAAAGCAGCATGCTAACTGGGATGCATTTGTGAAGTACAAGGAGTCACAACCTGCTATGGAAATGTTGGAAAAAAACAAGAAAAATGCCGCGATGAAGAAATATCACCATCACACAGGGCGGGGCGGGGAGCTGGGCTGCCATGCCAAAGTAGGATGCTAAAGAGAATGAGCTGCTTGCTAAAGGGATCACTCCAGAACCAATACGCGAAGAATGGGATCTGAGGGCAAGGAATTGGTTCCTTGGGCATGGGAGTGAGTATGAAGAAAGTACAGGGGACCTTATTTGCAGTGACGGGATTAGGATACCCCGGGATACATGGTAGAAAGTGGTGAAGGAGATTAAAGCGGGGACAATAAAGTTCCATCCCGATAGAGAGAAAGACTTGCTGACAAAGGTCCTCGGGAATGACGAACGCGGAGGACGTGTACGAGGCCTTGGCCCTAGTTATACGTGGGAGATGGGGTTTCCCAAAAGGAGATACTTATAGGAGCCGAGAGAGAGCAAAGAGGCGACGGCAGGAGGAGGAGGGAGACAGGTTCACCGAGTTGCTAGGAACACTTCGAATGCATCAGCAACAGATTGACGAACTTTGAGGAGTAGCGCGCCTGCAAGATCTTGTACTCGATATTACCGCCGTCCCATCTGAAAGGGCATGTATGCCCCTATTTGTGGTTTTGGTAATTAATGACAATCCTTATGGACTAATGTGCAAATTGAGTCTCACCTGTAGGTTTGTCCATTGGCATCGCTTGGACCATGTGTTGGTTTCAAGGATGAAAAATAAGAAGCTTTGTCCAAGGGCTTTGTGCCTATTGGAATCAAGTAGAAGAACAAGAAGAAGAAGATCAAGTATGCCTTGAAGAAGAAGAAGAAGATGGAGTTCCTCATGGCTTTCTTCAAGACATCATCATCAAGATTTGATGTGCAAGCTCACGGTGCACCATCTCTAGAAGATATCATGCTTGGATCTTGCCATCCTCGGCATTCATGGAATGATGAAGACAAGTTCGAAGAAGAGGCTGCCCCCATGGACTATGGGGGAGCATTTCTCAAGTCTTCATCAAGCAAGAGCAATCAAGAAAGGTGTTCCATCTTGAAGGTGACAAGATTGTCTACATCAAGCTCAAGTGGGATGCTTAAGGCAAAGGTATGATTTTGATAGGGTTTCTATTTTACCGGTCTCTTGTAGTGTTGGGAGACCGGGTTTAGGATAGATAGCCGTACTATCAAGAGGGGCTCTCGAGTGGATGACTCGTTCGTATCTTTCGGAGAGAGCTCAAACCTTTGCATACATAGCATCATATTTCTTGGTTGTTGTTTGGTTCTTGTTCATGTGAGGATCTAGAGCTTGTGCTTATCTTCATTACAAGCTCTAGTTCATCAAAAACGGTTTTCCCTTGCATATCTTATTGCGTTTTTGATCTTGCGGGTTTTTCGGCTCCACACCTTGGGAGGTATCCCACATATATATTCATGGTATTTTACCCCTTGGTGATATCCATTATTTCACCTTTTGTTGGATTCTACTCTTTATTATCTTTCCAACAAAATTGGTTTCATCCCATTTAGAGTTTCCAAGCTCAACTTCTTGCGTTTTGGGTTCTGGAGGTTTTACCGGTTCGTCGCTTCTGAGAGGTAATACATTTCTCCATTTTATTTTTATCCTCTCTTGTTTGACTATGATGTTTCTTTGCATAATATTGTAGAGATTTTTGTTCTCTTCAAAACGAGCCTAAGATCATCGAAATCGGAGTCCGGAGTCAAAAATTATTGAAGTTTTCGTGCAATGTTGTCCAACGTTTTTTGCTTGAGCGGTAGTACCGGCCCAAGTTCCGGCCAAAGTTCCGGTAAATCTCGTTTTTTTCTCTATCTTGTGTTCCTATTTAGAGGTAGTACCGGTGGGGCACCGGTAGTTCCGATGGGGCGCGAATCTGGCCCAAACGGGCAGATTTCTCTTGCCCTATTTAAGGGCCCCCTCTTCCCAAAAGTTTCCCCAACTTTGGAGGTCATTTTTGCTAGCTCTTCCACTCTCTCTCCTCCATTGTTGACCTTCAAAATCTTGCCCTCTTACCTTCTCCCTCCCATGATTCTTGCATCTCTTTGAGGGATTTGAGAGAGGAGATCTAGATCTACAATCTCCACCAAACCAAATCCCTTCTTTGTGAAGGAATCCTTGGGATCTAGATCTTGGAGAGTTTTGTGTTCTCCTCTTGTGTTCTTCCTCCCTTATTCCCCCAATAGCTTTTGTAGCTTTGGTGGAATTTGAGAGTGAAGGGCTTGCCTCTTGCATTTGGTGCATAGGTTTGAGTTCTCCTCGAAGATTCGGCGAGTTCAAGCCCTTGGGCTTGTTTCTCTTGGGTTCTTGGAACCCTAGACGGTTGTGGTGTTGGATTATTGACCTCTTGTGGTCTTGTAGTCTTTTGTGGCCTTGTTGCCTTTTGTGGCTTTGTAGCCTTTGTGGCATTGTTGTTGGGAGCCTCCAATTGAGTTGTGGAGATTGCCCCAACCTTGTACGGGTTCGGTGACCGCCCTCAAGTGTCCCATAGTGGAACGTGAGTAGGCCTTTGTGGCGAGCTCATGGGAGAATAGGGTGAGCCTTTTGTGGCGTCGGTAGGTTGCGTGCCTTCGCATCTTGGGTGAGGCCTTGTGTGGCGTTGGGTGAGCATCGAGCCACCACACCTCGAGGTGAGCCACTTGTGGCGTTCGAAGTACATTGCGCCCCCGCACTTCTCCAACAGAGACGTAGCTTCTTTGGAAGTGAACTTCGGGAAACAAATCATCGTCTCCGCGTCCATCGGTTATCTCTCAACCGAGCCCTTTACTTATGCAATTTATATTGTGATAGCCTTCGTGCTTGAAGTACTATATCTTGCTATCACCTTGTTGCTTGTCCTGCTTAGCATAGGTTGTTGGTGCACTTAGTGAAACTAGTGGATATAGGTTTTGGCTTGATAAATTAAACGTTAAGTTTTATTCCGCATTTATTAGAGCCTAGACCCTAATAATTTTAAAATGCCTATTCACCCTCCCTCTAGGCGACGTCCATTTCCCTTTCACCATCTCAGCGGAGAAGCAGCGTGGCTGAATCGGAGGTCCCTTCTGACAATGCACGTATGGTAGATGGTGGTCCCGGCTACCCCGTGGATGGAATCAAGGAGCAGGCATCTTGTGAGCTCCATCAGAAGGTGAAGAACCTATCCATCAAGGTGGCGGTCGGATGTGCTTTACCTTGTCCACAGCGCCTTGGCCTGGCATGGCCGTGAGATTCCAGCTGGCTATGCTAAAGTTGGTGTGGATGAAATCGCAATGGGGTGGGACTAAATGGAGCTTGACATCCCTGGACCTGAAGGTGAGAGGACACTCGGAGAAGTACTGGGTGGTATCATTCTATGGGACAAGAACAACATCAAGCTTCCAGGCTGGACGCCAAAGCCAACACCGCCTCCGAGTGGTCGCATGTCATCTTCACCTCCATCACCTCCAATAAGTCCACCCCATGACTACGACCACCACAGCCCGAGTCCATCTCGATCTCCGCCGCAGCCTCCGATTAGTACTAAACGACGCAGGAGCCCAAAACGACAAATGTCGCCCCTCCCAAGAGTACCTCATAAGAATCTTCCTCGGACCTTACGATCGTACTGACGAGGAAACCGACATGATCGTAAAGGCCGAATGTGTTGCGCAGCTTCAAAAGAAGAAACCCGAGCCCACCCCGGTATACACCGAGAAGCAAAAAGCGTATGCACTTTCTTTTCTGAACACAAAATCGCAATATGACTTGCACCATAAGCCAGATGACTATCGACGCACACTTCAGAAGGAGGTGAAGAAGAGCAAATCAAGTAGAAGTGCAAGCGGGAGCAAATCATCAAGTCAAAGTGCAACCGGGAAAATAAAGGACGCCCCCCAGCTCGGGGAACAGGCCAAAAAATCGACCCCACCCCTCAAGGTGGTATCCCATGACATTTCCTAGCAGAATATGGAAGAAGCTACGAAGCTTGAGGCCTCTATGAATGTGACTGTTGAGGAATTGCTAGGTTCCTAGGACGACAAGTTACCCAAGGCTCAGGTAGTCCCTACATATGTCCCAGGGAAGCCTCTGGTCAGCTTTGAGCAGTTCCAACAACTGCCAACACAAATGCGGAGTTTACATAACTGGTACTTGAAAGCCGTAAAGCAGGAGAGAATAATGATCGTGGCGAAAGTCCCACATGACTACTACTTCCGAGAAGAAGAGGTCCATGTTGAGTTTTCAGAACTCTTCCAGTTATACATTTTCGACGCCCTCAACAAAAGTCTCATGAGTTGCTATTGTCTGTAAGTTGTTGAATTCATTGTCTATATATAAGTTGTTCATTTTTTCAGTTGTTCAGTTTATTGCATGTAATTATCCTAATTATATCCTTTTGTACTCTATTATTATGCAGAATGAAGATCATGGAATGTAAAAGAAGGTCAATCTTTAGTGTTGGGTTCATTGACCCAGATAAAATACATGTAAAGACGCTAACGATAAAACCCGAGGAGACGCAGGAAAACCTTCTAAGGTTTCTAACGGAGCAAAATTTCTGTGACCACATACTGTTTCCTTACAATTTCGCGTGAGGGTCTTACTCTATTGTACACATTCTCTTTTGCTTACTCGATGTTAAGTGTAATTGATGAGTTACTGATGTATATATAAACGTGTACAGTTTCCACTGGATTCTGCTAGACATTTAACTTGATAAGAGAAGAGTTGAAGTCATGGACCCATTAAAAAGACCCTTGAAAATGTTTAGGGACATGCAGGACATGCTCCAGAGGTAATTTTCGCGCTACATCGGTCTCTTTCGTTGATTTCCTGAGATATCACGTAATAAATAACTCATTCATTTTCTTTACCGGGTAGGGTTTGGAACCAGTTCAAGAGTGCGGTTACGGGTGACTTTAGTGAGAAGTCGACGCGTTTAAGCCGGTCTCGGTAAGTAGTACGCGCATCTCTTTACTTCTAGTTTCAATACAATTATGATGCTGGATTATTATTTTGATTGAATTCTATTCTCGTAAAGTGCGCGAGGCAGCCACCAAAGACGAATCTATGTGGATTCTACGTTTGCGAGTTCATTCGCACATTTACCAGTGAGCTGAATGATTATAGAGTCGATGTAAGCAATACATTCATAACATTATTTTATTACCGTCACTTTTTATTATCATGATTGATATTCATATTGATCTTCTTTTCTTATATAGTTCGAGAAAATACGGGATCAGCTCCTACCAGAGCAACGCGTAGTAGCAATTGCTGAAGAACTGGCAGGATTCTTGATGAACGAGATGATAGATGACGCCGGAGAATTTTGTGTGAATAGACGTCGATGATCCCCGACCATGTAATTGAATAGACGGGCTCTAGTCCCGATAATTGTGATCTCCATGTGTAACTATCATGTATATATTTGTATGCTCGATTTTAAGAGAAGTTATCTTATATATGCACGAACATGTACGGTATGTGGTAGCGTAGAAAACTATTTTAAAATAAAAAAAAAATACAAATTGAATTCTCTGCCGCGGCAGAGAAAGTGCCTAAAATTCTACCGCGGCAGAGAACCATTTGTGGGTTAATGTCTGAACCGGGACTAATAAAGCACCCGGCGCCGAAGATATGTACGTGGATGCCCATTGGTCCCGGCTAGTAAGAGGGCCGAGACTAGTGGGTGGACCTTAGTCCCGTCCCTCCAGTCCCGATTACCAGGACAGCGGACTAAAGCTTCTTACGGGCCGGCACTGAAGGCCCGTTCTCCACTAGTGTGCACCGCCCTTCAAGTAGTACACGTGATGTGGATCAAATTCAGTTTCAAAGCATATGCATATATGCAGCTGGACAGCGTCGCACGCATAGGATCCGATCTCTCGCCGATCAGCGTACGTACGTGTACATGCGTATGTGCTGGAACCGGCCTGATACGGCGGGGCCAGCTAGGGCCACGTACGCTCAGCAGGCCAGCGCAGGGACCCCTGCTTCCTACCTGGGCAGCATACGTGAGAGCAGCTCGGAATAATTTCGATCGACGCGTCCGAACAAATTCTCACTCACGCAGCCACGCACGGATCACGGCACGCTCGCTCGCTGCGGCAATCATTTCGCCCGCCGCTAGCTACCTGCGCCCGTCCTTGCCGCCGGCCGCCGCGCGCAGCCATGTCATGCATGGCATAAGTGGCGAACCTTGAAACTTTCAGAAGTCTGCGCGGACGAGTTTAATACTCCCTCCGTCTTAGAATAAGTGACATGGGTTTGTCTAAATTCGGATATATCTAGACACGTTTTAATATATAGATATATATGAATCTAGACAAACTCAAGTCACTTGGTCATGTTTTTAATACGCTAGGTCCGCCCATGCATGACACTGTCCTCGCCGGTCTCCACGTCCAGGAGCTCATGTGTGCGATGCCTAACCCTTACGTCTGCCATGTAGCTGTACTGCTGTACTAGCAACGACTTTTTATTTTCTTCAGATTAAAAAGACAGGTCGACTAGCGTATAGTCGTCGAAAAATGGGCGCGGCTAATGCATGTCGTCGTGATAGTAAAAGGAAAGTGCGGTAAGAGAGGGAGATGCAGAGGGCAGCATCATGTCATGTACGCCCCAGGGCGATCAGAGAACAGGCCCAATCTCCAGCTAGCTCTCTGGGCCCTGGCCCGAGCTAAGAGGAACAATTAACCGACGGGCCCACAACATACGCAGTAGGACCCTCGCGTGCGCGCGCGTACATTCAACGCCCAGCGGCCGTTCCCGGGGTCCAGCAGCGGTTAATGGTGGCCCCGGCCCGGCTGCCCAGTCGCCGTACGCAACCGTTTTCGCAAGGGCCATCTTCACCTCGTCGATCCAACCCGTTCGAGCGCGTCCGAGCGTGTCCGTACGGACATGTGAAACGTGTGCAGTCTCCCAGCGGCACGACCCATCTGGATCGACGTGTTCGGCTCGGCACACCTAATTTAAGTAACCGATGCGTCAGCCGGGACAACACGCGCGGCTTACCGTGTCCTCTCGGGGGGCTGAGGGTCCGCTTGCCAGCGACCCAATGGTTGTCTTCCACTAGCCACCAATGGAAGGCTGCTTCAAAGGCTGATCGCGCCGCTGTTGGCGCCACCCGACGCCTTCCCTCCTGCTGCAACGCTTTAATGTCATCACTTCGGCCTCCACGCCGATATCCGATGCCGGGTCTTTTTAACTGGCCGCCCTCGACCATCATCTTCAACACCGCGACGCACTCTCCTCCTCCCTCAATCCTCCACTCCCAGTAGCTAGCCATGGCCGGCGGCATTGGATCGAGGGGAGGGCGTCTAGGGCGACCTCCAGGTCCCGGCCATGGACGTCGAGGGAGACGCGGACAAAGCAGCGCGCCACCAAGATCTCCTCACCGCCGTCATTGCCCGATTTTCTTGACACCGGCATCTAGTTCGCCGTGCCCATCCACTCCGGCATGGCGCGGGACAGGTTGCTCCTTCCTCGCAAGTTCGCGTCGTTGGTCGATGACGCGTCACCCCAGCAGGTCATTCTGCGGGCATTCGGTGTCAACACCACCATGTACCAGGTGGAAGTGCAGTTCGACTGCCTCAGGCAAATGTTCCTCGCCAACGGCTGGGAGGAGTTCGCCCGCGCGGACTAGATCGAGGTGGGCAACATCGTCGTGTTCAAGTATGACGGCAAAGGAAAGCTCGCCGTCAGCGTCTTCGATGACACGATGTGTCATCGCTACTACCACCCCGAATCCGACTCCAACTCCTCCGACGAGTAGGTAAGGTTGTGCACTCGCCATGTATGATGTAGAAACGTGGAGAATGCGACGGAAAGTTTTATTCGACTCTTCAAATATATTACAAGCAAACACCACTCGAACACCACGCAACACCACTCGAACTATGCGCTACCTAGGACTCTGGCGGCACCGGTGGGTCGACAAGCACCCCATTCATTTTCGAGAGAGCGGTAGATTGCTTCCTGTGTCTGCAACTCCTCTACAACTTGGGCGAGGTGGTCACGCATGTACGCATCGTCGGGATTGGTCTGCACCGCTTCCCGGAGCTCGTCGTGCACGTCCGCCAGCGCAACACACTGTCGGTCCTTGATACGTCCATTTTGAATCACTATTCTATATCATAATTTGCTGTTATTCATTGATATTTTTCATATTAAGATATGATACTTATGTTATTTTATCTGTTTTTTGCATGGTTGATGACTTTTGGAGCATGAACCGCTGCAGTCAGGATTCTAATAGAAAAGATGCTGTTTGGAGGCGAAATTCGCGAAGATCAGAAAATCTGGGAAAAATACATGGAAAATTCTATTTTTCCAGAAGACGGAGATTGCCAGAAGTGGAGATGGGCCACAGGGGGCCCACACCACCCCTGGCACGGGCCACCCTAGGCCGCACCACCAGGTGGTGTGGCCGCCCTGGTCCACTCCAGCCTCTCCCCTCTAGCGTATATTATCCTCCCGAAACCCTAAGACTCGGGGAGCGACCATAGAAAGGTTCCGCCGCCTCTGCAGGGTGGAAAACACCGAGAGAGAAATATCTCTCCGGCAGACAGAATTCTGCCGGGAGAATTCCTTCCCAGAGAGGGGAGATCGTCGCCATTAACACCACCATCAAGCTGGACTTCATCGGGATCATCATCATCATCACCACTTCATACCGCTGTAACAATTGGGTTGAATCTTGCATAGTTCTTAGGGGAAACTTTCCTGGTGTTGATTACTCCTTGTAGTTGATGCTATTGAGTGAATCATTGAATTATTGTTTATGTTCAGATTGTTACTTATCATTATTTCATCTCTGATCATGATCCATATGATGTCTTGTGAGTAGTTCGTTTTGTTCTTGAGGACATGGGAGAAGTCATGTTGTTAGTAATGGAATTGTGTTGAGAAAGATTCAATAGTTTGATATTTAAGTTGTGGTGTACTTCTTCTAGTGGTGTCATGTGAACGTCGACTATATGACACTTCACCTATATGGGCCTAGGGGAATGTATTGTGTATTTGGCTACTAATCGTAGGGGTTGCCGGAGTGACAGAAACTTGAACCCCCGTTAGAAAACCTTTGCACAAAGGACGTCAGGGTCTTAGAGTTTAAAGTTGTGGTTAGATTTCTACCTTAATTACTTTCTTGTACTTGCGGATGCTTGCAAGGGGTATAATCACAAGTATGTATTAGTCCTAGGAAGGTCGGTACATTAGCACAGGTTCACCCACACAACACTTAGCAAACTAAAGAAGATTAATCAAATATATGAAGCGAAAGCACTTGACGATATTCCCATGTGTCCTCGAGAACGTTTGGTCATCTTAAGTAATACAACCAGCGAAAGGATTGGGCCACTTGCTGCATTTATTCTTATTGTCTTTTATTTACTCGTACTTTATTTACCTGCATTATCAAAAATCCTAAAAATCCGTTTGCTAAGTATTTACAGAGAATTCCTGCTCCTAGCCATTCGCCAGCATCTTCTGCTCCTCGTTGGGTTCAATACTCTTACTTATTGAAAATACTGCTATACACCCACTATACTTGTGGGTCATCAAGACTATTTTCTGGCGTCGTTGTCGGGGAGTGAAGCGCTATTAGAGAGTGGAACTGGTAAAGGAAACTTCTACTATGGGTATTGTTTATTTCTGTTCGTTGCTTTATTTTTATTATGGATAATTCGCTGAGTTTCTTATTTCGTAATGCTACTACCACTGCTAAGGTAGTAGATGAACCACCACCTGCTGAGAATGATACTTTTAAAATACCTACAAGAATTATTGATCGTGTTATGGATAACTATTATGTTGGAGATGGAACTGTCCATTCCGGTGATCATTTGCTCTTTATACACAAATTATGCGGATTGTTCAAGTGTGCAGGTATTACAACAGATCAAGTCAAGAAGTAGTTATTCTCATTATCACTGAAAGGAAGAGCTGAAGAATGGTATAAACTGTTGAAGAATGGTCAAGCTCTTGAATGGGAGGAAATAGTACCTCTCTTTTATTCAAAGTTTTATCCTCGTAGTGAGATTCATAAAGATCAGAATCAAATATACAACTTTTGGACTCTTGATGGAGAGAGTATAGCTCAAGCTTGGGAGAGATTGAAGTTACTAATGCTTAAATGTCTCATTCATGAGCTCCCCAACAATATTATTATCAATAACTTTTATGCAAGGCTTTCTCTTCATGAATAATGATTTATTGGATGCCTCTTGTGCTGGATCATTCACTCGCATGGAAGAAGAAGCTAAATGGGATCTTCTGGACCGTATTCAAGACAATGTTGAAGCATGGGAGAATGACAAAGGAATAAAGTCAGGTATAAATTATGACTATGAATGCATTGAATCTTTTATGGGAACTGATGACTTTCAAAATATTAAAAATGCTTTGGTCTAGACTCTCAAGCTATTGCTTCTTATTTTAAGGATTTTGCTTCCTATATTGAAGTTCCTAAAAAGAAGTGGAATAAGTATCATGAACCATATAAAGATGTTGCTAAGTGTGTTCCTGCAAGAAATACTGAAGTTTATACTGCTAATCATGCTTTACCTGAACCTTACATTGAGAAAATACCTTTCCCAGTTAAGATAAAGGAACATTCTATGATAGCTAGTATGGTTAATGAAAGTACAAATAAAGCTATTGAACCTGATAAACAAATGGATGATGAACCTATAATAACAAATGTGAAAGATTTTTTCACTAAATATGTAGAAGATGGACACACTATCCTCTGTAAGGATACTTCTAATATTGTTTCAGATAGTGTTATGAGAGCTAGTGTCCCTGTGTTTTCTGTTAGGATAAGTGATCATTGCTACAATGGTTCTTGTGATAGATATATCATTAAATTTATGCATGGTACTAAAAGTTATTATGAGAGAGGGAAGATTGTTCTTATGCATCTCAATAATATCAAGTTTCCTCGTTTTATGCTGAAAGTTTTTATGTTGCACTTATTTTGCCTTCCTATGCTAGTAGCCTCTGGTTTCAACAACTTGTTTGTTTACAAAATTCCCTTGCAAAGGAAGTAGGTTAGACTTAAACATGTGTATTTTTGCTTTTTAATGCTCTCTTTCACTTCAATTCGTATTCTTATGTGAGCATCATTGAAATTATCATGCCCATCTTAATGGCTATAAAGAAAGAGCTTTTTGGGAGACAACCCAATATATTCTTGCTTTCAGTTTGTTTTTGTTTCCTTGAGTCTTGGAAGTTATTGTTTTGGAAATAACCTCTCCTTATCCTTTTTGTTTGGTTTTTGTGTCAAGATCAACCTCTAATGAGAGAGAAGTAAGATTTGGGGTTGCTGTCCCGAAACAGATTTTTGTGCTTCATCGTAAAAAATCGTGAGATATCTCTGTATGTCAGACTGAGCTATAATGTTTTGTGCTTCTGCCCCATGTTGTTATTTAACTTTCATTAGTTTTACACTTTTTGATTTGAGCAACAGAAGATTTTCGAAAAAAATGATCTTTACCTGCTGGTCTATTTTGACAGATTTTTGCCACTTGCATTTGCTTCTTAAATCGATTTCCTTTTTGAATTATTTTTGGGTTTTTGGAAGTAGTTGCTACAGTAGCTTATGCTTTGATGGATTTAAGTTGGAATTGGACTTAAAAGGTTTATTACCTCGCTTACACTAATATTGCTAATGAGAATTGTGTAAAGTTTTGTGTGAAGAAATTTCCAAGTTATCAGAGAAAATGGTGTAATAAGAAAGAGAAAGGTTTCATGACTCGGGCAATATGAGTATGAAGATGAAGATATTGATGTTATTCAAGTGGTAACTCCAGAAAAATTTATCAAAGACCAAATTCAGAGACCTGCAGAGTCCGTTTTCGAATAGGTAACAGATCTGGTAAGAAAAATTCCGCGAAAATTCTATCCAGTTGTATTTTTGGAGTTTTTATCCAACAAGGAAATATACGAAGCGAAAGAGGGGTGGAAACGGAGCCATGGTGACTCACACCACCCCCTGGCGTGGGCCCCCATGCTGCGCCACTAGGTGGTGTGGCCGCCCCGGACTCCGTCTCCGACCCGTTTTCTCCCAGTACCTCCCTTTTGTTGTAAAACTTCGTAATATATAATCCCCCGGATCCCCAGAGGTTCATATATCGTGTTCTCGTCGTGTTTTTGTTTCAGTCTGTTTTGTTTAGATGTCGTTCAGGGGTTCATCTTCAAAGGATTACGAGCTACGACACCATCGCGAGCTCTATCACAATCTTGACCAGAAGACTTTCGTAGGATGGGTGGAAGAAGAAAGGATTGCAACTAGGCGCGAAGACATGGATCGGAATGGCGGGGAGGAAGTAAAGGACATGGCATGAAGGGGCTGATACCTCCAACTCTAGATCTTAGTTGCTGCCCTACAGCAGTGGAAGCTCTACGAGTAACTGATGAGTTCTACGACAAGTACCGAGTCTTGAGTAGGAAGGTAGATATGCTTCAAGAGGAGAATAACAGGCTTCACAAGATACTAGAAGATTTCCTCGTGCCAATCAAGAGAATACCACCACCACCGAAGGAGTAATTTGTCATCAGGTTTTGGCATCCCGTTGGTTTGTTCCAAGCTTGGGGGAGTGCCGTGGTATCACATCACTATCTTCTATCTTTTTACCTTTTTGGTAGAGTCATATCATGAATAGAGAAGTTATCATGTAGGATGGTTTGCATTGGAAGTGTCCCCCCTCTCGTTAGATATCTATGTATCCCTTGGTGTGAGTTGCCGTTATGGAATATTAATGAGAAGTTCTATCATTTACTCTTTCGCATATCTTATTTTAGTTTTCAATTCATGGTTATATGATTGGTATTGTCGTTAGTATTGGTATCACTTTGGGATCATTGAGTTAATTTAGTTGGTTTTGGCAAACCTAGCTTGGTCAATAGCAACACTATTTTGAGAATTGAATGAAAAAGATAAAAGTACTCTTAAAGAAATATAATTTCATCATCTTTCTTTCTTGATTTTCTCATAAGTTTAGTATTCTCTAGTTAAGATCTTTTGTGCTTCCAAGGAAGATTGCATGTTTGTTTTATCACTTGTATGTTTGTTTGTTTCCTTCAATTCTTATGCTTTCTACCCAGCCTTGCTAGCCAAAAACGTGTACTGAGAGGGAATGCTTCTCGTGCATCCAATCCTTAAACCAAAACCTATGCCATTTGTGTCCACCATACCTACTTACTAGCATTATTGCTATTCCAAGTAAATTCATGTTTTTATCTACCTTCCAAATTAAACTTGTTATAAGAAAATTAGTGATTAAAGCTCTCACAAACTTGATGGCACACTTTACTTTCTTGCATTTAATAAACTTGAACCATTGTGTCCATCTTTGTTGCGTATATGCTTGTGCTTTATAAGTTGAAGTTAGCAGAACCATGTATCATGGGGAACGCTTTCAACATTGCACTTATATTCCGTTGATATCATGATTCCTTTGCTTATGGATCCCGACGGTGTGAAATAAAAGGGGAACTTGTAAGATCATGGAGTTTGTATGCGTGTTAGAGAAACGCCTGGGCCGCTAGCCTAAGCCATGCCTAATCATGGTGGAAACTTGCAACATAACCATAATGAGCACTCTATGAAGCATCCACAATAAAAACCTATGCAAATAGCAAATAAAAAGATCGCTGAGATGCTCATTGTCTGCTTGCCTTGTTATTTTGATTATGGGATAGCTCATGTATCATGTGCAAGGGGTACCCCGTTGGCGGTTCTCTTTGATACATATGTATTTACAATGACAAGAGCTTACTTGTGACTGAATTTGAGTAGCATGAGGTTCGGTACTCGTAAGTAAGGGGCATGAGATTTCAACTTATAACTTGTTAAGCATATAGTCTTAGTTGTGTCACTTTAACCTTAATCACCTAAAGATGCCTATGATAGGGGCAATGAGAGCTGAAAGCTAGTAAGTACCATAATTTTTGGAAGCTCTTTATGAAACTTGAAATCCATTGTTCATAGAACAATCATATTATTTACTTTACACGCGGTTTGTAAAGCAATAATCTGTTGCTTGCAACTTAATACTGGAGGGGGTTCAGATGATAACCTGAAGGTGGATTATTAGTCATAGATGCAGTTGGATGGCGGTCTATGTATAATGTTGTAATGCCCAATCAAGTCTCAAAGGAGTCAAGATGATTAGTATATGCATGTATTGCTTTCTCGGTGTTTGTCAATTGCCCCGCTGTAATTTGTTCACCTAACATGTTATCTATCTAAGGAGAGCCACCTCTAGTGAACTATGGATCCCGGTCTTTTACTTTACATACATTCTACAAACTGTTTACTTCTTTGTGTTTACTTTCAGCAAACTTTTACTTCCTTCCATTCGATACGTTTAATCCTTTGTTTTCCGCAAAACACGGTGAGATTGACAACCTCATCGCAAGTTGGGGACAAAGTTCTGTGGTTGTGTTGTGCAGGTCTCCATCTTGCTACTAGCACCGGTAGTGCGCCCTGCCAAGGCTCAGCTAGC
The DNA here is from genome assembly GCA_023614405.1 of Avena insularis. Classification (NCBI taxonomy): domain Eukaryota; kingdom Viridiplantae; phylum Streptophyta; class Magnoliopsida; order Poales; family Poaceae; genus Avena; species Avena insularis. Next base: position 44,397,299 of record CM042686.1, on the reverse strand, counting down.
AACACCTTTGGGGTGGTTCCTTGCTCCTACTGGTTCGATTAAACCTTGGTTTCATAACTGAGGGAAACTTGCCGATGTGCTCATCATACCTTCCTCTTGGGGTTCCCAACGAGCTCTATATCAACACCGCCATCAAGCATTTTTTGGGCGCCATACACAGAGCCATCAAGCATTTTTCTGGTGCCGTTTCCGGGGAACGAAGGAGTAGAAGAAACTCCCACATCAACTACACGCCATCAAAAGTACATTTTTCTGGCGCCGTTGCCGGGGAGTCAAGGACATCTTCACAAGGGGACTCCCTCATAACCAATCTCTTTACTTTGTTATTTTTGTTTTGCTTAGTTTCTTTTTGCTTTGTTTGCTTGTTTTGTTATAAAAAACACACAAAAATTAGTTTTACAAGTTTGCTTTCTTATTTGAAAACCCCAAAAAAATGACTACTCTTGAAAACACTAAGTTGTGTGACTTCACTAGCACCAACAACAATGATTTTATGAGCACACCTATTGCTCCACCTGTGGCTGAAAACACTTTCTTTGAGATAAAACCTGCTTTGCTCAATCTTGTTATGAGAGAAAAAAATTCTAGTATTGGTAATGAAGATGCTGCTTCCCATCTAAATAACTTTGTTGAACTTTGTGAGATGCAAAAGCATAGGGATATAGATGGTGATATTATTAAGCTGAAATTGTTTCCTTTCTCTTTGAGAGGAAAAGCTAAAGAATGGTTGAATTCCTTAACTAGGAATAGTATTGATTCTTGGACTAAGTGCAAAGATGCTTTCATTGTAAAATACTATCCTCCTGCTCAGATTATATCTATGAGAAGTGAAATAATGAAGTTTAAACAACTTGATAATGAGCATGTTGCTCAAGCTTGGGAAAGAATGAAATATTTGGTAAAGAATTGTCCCACTCATGGAATGACTGCTTGGATGATCATCCAAACTTTTTATGCAGGATTGAACTATTCTTCAAGGAACCTATTGGATTCTGCTGCTGGAGGTACTGATACATTGCAAATGTATCTATAATTTTTGATGTTCCGTGCTTGGTTTTATCTACTTTGTTGTGTTGTGTTCCAACTTTGGAGTACTTTTCATATGATTTCTTGGACTAACCTATTAACAAGATGCCACAGTGCCAGTTGCCTGTTTTCTGCTGTTTTTGGTTCCAGGAAGTCAGAAAATGAATATTCTCAGAATTGGACGAGATGAAAGCCAAAGTTACTATTTTCCCGGAAGACTCACGGATCCAGAAGGAGAGTTGGAGAGGGTCCACTGGGTGGCCACCCCCCCCAGGCGCGGGTACCCCTAGGCCGCGCCAGGGCATGGTGTGGGCCCCCTGGCTGGCCATCGACCTTGCCTCCTTCGCCTATATATTCCTCCCGAGGCAAAAACCCTAAATAATCAATCAGAAATCCACGAAAAGTTCCACAGCGCCACCGCCACTGAAGGGGAGATTCAGGGGACATAAAGTCTCTGTTCCGGCACCCTGCCGGGACAGGGAAGTGCCCCCGGAGCCATCTCCATCGATCTCCACCACCATCTCCATCACCATTGCTAATTCCCATGGGGATGAGGGGGTAGTTCTCTCTCGAGGCTAAGGGTTCTACCGGTAGCTATGTGTTCATCTCTCTCTCTATGCATGATCTTATTGAGATCATGATCTTGTAATCTATAGATCTACCTTGCTACTCAAGTGCTTTATTAGATCTCTGCTCTCCCCATGTGTGTGAAACTGACAACGTGCACACCATGGTGGCACTTAGGCTAGAGCTTACAAATACTTGTTATAAGTGATATTTGGAGTTGGATGTCTTTATGAAATTGTGGTGTTTGTTGGACTCATCTAGTACTCAAGGTGACAGTGTGGAGTTATCTAGATGGGAAAGGCTTACTTTGAGGTGTGCTGTTATAGCCCTACCATCGATTAGAGTGTCCAACCGGAGAGTAGTTCAGCGCAGTATCATAAAGAAGAATATATTTATATGAGAGTGTTCACTAGTGAAAGTATGATCCCTAGGCCTTGTTTCTAAGCACTGAAACACCGTTTCCTATTAGATATGTTACATGTTTGCTTGCTTCCATCTTTATTTCAGTTTTACTTTAGTCTTTTCCACGACACCAAGCTATTCTCTATCACCATTAGCACTTATAATTATCCATCCCACTTGTGTTTCACTATCTCTTCGCCGAACTAGTGCACTTATACACCTGACAAGTGTATTGGGTGTGTTGGGGACACAAGAGACTTCTTGTATCTTGATTGCAGGGTTGCTTGAGAGGGAATACCTTTGACCACTTCCTCCCTGAGTTCGATAAACCTCCGGTGATCCACTTAAGGGAAAACTTGCTTCTGTTCTACAAACCTCTGCACTTGGAGGCCCAACAACTGTCTACAAGAATAGAAGTGCATAGACATCAAGCTATTTTCTGGCGCCGTTGCCGGGGAGGTAAGGTAAAAGGTATTCACACCGGAGGATTAAAGAAGAAGAACCTCCTAGGGCAAATGCCTATTTTCTAGCGCCGTTGCCGGGGAGGTAAGGTAAAAGGTACTCACATCCTCCGGTGTGAGTGCTCGAAGTTATTTCCTTTAGATTCTGCAATTTTGTCTTTTTGTTTCTTGTTTTCACTAGTTGAAGCAATGGAAACAACAACAAAATAGAGATCTTTATAGTATTTATCTTGAGTTAGGACATGAAGTGTTTGAAGAGAAAATTAAAAAACCTATGGAACTTTATGTGCATGCTAATAGCAATGTTGTTAGTATGAATTCTTTGGACACCATTATTGCTAATGCTATGGAAAAGTCTAAGCTTGGGGAAGCTAGTTTTTATGAAAATGATCTTTTTAGTTCTCCAGCTTTGGAAGATGGCTATTCTATTGCTTATGACGATACCAAACCTCCAATATATGATGATTACAATGATGAATATGATATTTTCAGTCCACCTACTATTGAGGAGAAAATTAATTATGATTACAATATGCCTCCTATATTTGACGATTATGGTGATGAGAATAATAATGATAGCTATTTTGTTGAATTTGCTCCCACTACAATTAATAAGAATGACTATGTTTATATGGAGAGTATTAATTCTTTTATGCATGTGGCTCATAATAAGAATGTTTTATGTGATAGTTATATTGTTAATTTTATTCATGATGCTACTGAAAGTTATTATGAGAGAGGGAAACATGGTCTTATGTATCACAACATTTTTAAGTTTCCCCTCTTTATGTTGAAAGTCTTGAAGTTGCACTTGTTTTGCTTTCCTATGCTTGTTGATTTGTGCTTTCCTGACTTGTTTATTTACAAGATTCCTATGCATAGGAAGTGGGCACGACTTAAATGTATTTTGAATTTGCTTCTTGATGCTCTCTTTTACTTCAATTCATATTTCTTATGTGAGCATCTTCTCAAACTATCATGCCTAACTTAAAGGCGTTAAAGAAAAGTACTTATTGGGAGATAATCCAAAAGTTTTAGATGAGTCTTGGAAGTTATTACTTCAGTAATAACCGCTCTTTATCCTTTTTATTTGCTTTTTGTGCCAAGAGTAACCTCTAATGAGAGAGAAGTAATGATTGGGAAAGTTGCTGTCCCGAAACAGATTTCTGTGTTTCACCGTAAAAATTCGTGTAAAATATCTGTACGTCCTTTTGAGGCGTGAATTTTTGTGCTTCTGCCCCAGGTTGTTATCTAACTTTCTTAGTTCAACACTTTTCGATTTGATCAACAGAAGGTCTTCGAAAAAATTCGTCTTTACCTGTTGGTCTGTTTTGACAGATTTCTGCCATTTTCTGCATTTGCTTCTTGTTGGTTCCTTTTTGAGTTCTTTTGGGAAATTGATCTTTTTGAGGGAAGTGCTACAGTAGCTAGTGTTCTAATGGAAGTTTTCTTGGTGTTAAAACTGAACCTTAAGACTTATTATCTTGAGTGCACTAATGTTGCTAATAAAGATTATGTGAAGTTTTGTATGAAGGAAATTTTTCAGGTGTATAGAAGGAATGAGTAATGAGATGAAAGATGGACTAAAGCTCAAGCTTGGGGATGTCACGCGTGTCACCCCAAGAAATATCCAAGAATTACAAGCGTCAAAGCTTGGGGATGCCCAAGGCATCCCCTTCTTCATCAATAAAAATCCCAGGTTTCTTCCAAACGCTTCATTTTTATTGTTTCATGCACAATTGTGTTGTTCTTGGAGCGTCTTCCTTTTCGTTTTCATTTTGGTTTTCTTAGTTTTCTGAATAAATTGGTTGGACCCCCTCTTTCATGCATTGGTTTTCAAATAGTTTGGTTTGGATTGGAAAAGAGTAGGAAAGTTCATGCTTAAGTGGTAAAGAGAGCTTGTTTTTTACTGTGGCCTATGCTTTGTCATGCCATGCTTGATATTGTTTTGGCTTTATGCTTAGTATTCTTTGCTGTAGCATGACATGTTATAAATAATTGAGATTGCTTAATGTGCCTTGGAAGAATCATGCGTTGTTTTAGCATATTAAAGCATAGTATTGTGGTATTCTCCTTTGATGCTTTATTTGAATTGACTTGGCGCATGCTCACACCATGTTATGACTATCTCAAGTCACCATAGCCTTTATGATCCTTTAGTTTTCAACTTGTAGCATCACTTTATGCTTTGATCAATGATGTTTTGTTGCTCTGCATGATTATGGCCATTATTGCTCTCTTAGTTTGTCGCTCCCAGTCTTTTGCTAGCCTCCACAACAAAGTATGAGTTCCACTCATGCATCCAACTCCCTAAACCAAGTTATTCCAAAGATTCCACCATACCTACCTATTAGCTTATGCTATTCCAAGTATATTCATGCTTTTGTTTACCTTCCAAATTAAACTTGTTATCAGAAAACTAGTGATTAAAGCTCTCACGAACTTGATGACACACTTTACTTTACTTGCCCTTAATAAACTTGAACCATTGTGTCTTCTATGTTGTATATGCTTGCACTTATTTGTTGGGAATTAGCAGAATCATGCTTTCATGGGGAACGCTTTCAACATTGCACTTGGTACTTGTACCTAGTTGATATCATGCTCTTTTGTATATGGATGTCGATTGTGAAATGAAAGGGGAGCTTGTAAGTCCATGGAGTTATGTATATGTGTTAGAGAAACGTCTGGGCCGCTGGTCTAATCCATGCTGACATGGTGGAAACCTGCAGCGTAACCATAATGAGCTGTCTATGAAGCATTCTTCTTAAAAAAAGAGTCCTATATTGAGAAAAAAAGAGAAAAGAAAAAAATGAGATATTATGAAAAGAGGAAAGAGAGAAAAACGCACCATATTCCCATGGTAAATAAGAAGAATGCTGAGATGCTCGTTGTCTACTTGCCTTGTCATTTTGATATGGGCATTCTTCCGTATCATCGGGCAAGGGGTACCCTGTTGGCGGTTCTCTATGATACACATGTACTTATGATGACAAGAACTTACCGGTGACTAAACTTGAGTAGCATGAGGAGCGGCCTGATGGCTCAATGCACGACGCCCAGAAAAATGCTTGATGGCGGTGTTGATGTAGAGCTCGTTGGGAACCCCAAGAGGAAGGTATGATGAGCACAGCAGCAAGTTTCCCTCAGTTATGAAACCAAGGTTTAATCGAACCAGTAGGAGCAAGGAAACACCTCAAAGGTGTTACTAGCTGAGCTTTGGCAGGGCACACTACCGGTGCTAGTAGCAACATGGAGACCTGCACAACACAACCACAGAACTTTGTCCCCAACTTGCGATGAGGTTGTCAATCTCACCGTGTTTTGCGGAAAACAAAGGATTAAACGTATCGATTGGAAAGAAGTAAAAGTTTGCAGAAAGTAAACACAAAGCAATAAAAGATTGTAGATTGTATGTAAAGTAAAGGACCGGGATCCATAGTTCACTAGAGGTGGCTCTCCTTAGATAGATAACATGCTGGGTGAACAAATTACAGCGGGGCAATTGACAAACACTGAGAAAGCAATACATGCATATACTAATCATCTTGACTCCTTTGAGACTTGATTGGGCATTACAACATAATACATAGACCGCCATCCAACTGCATCTATGACTAATAATCCACCCTCAGGTTATCATCCAAACCCCCTCCAGTATTAAGTTGCAAGCAACAGATTATTGCTTTACGAACTGCGTGTAAAGTAAACAATACAATTGTTCTATGAACAAAAGATCGTTGTTTTATCCCTAGTAGCAACAACACATCTAGTACCTTAGAGATTTCTGTCACTTCCCAGATTACCAGAGGCATGAACCAACTATCGAGCATAAATACTAACTCTTGGAGTTGCTAGCATCTACTTGGCCAAGCTAGCTACTAACAACGGAAAGAAAAAAAGATCTCAAATAACAAAGACATGATAGAATCAATAACCAATCTGAAATAGCATCTCAATATCCATCGGATCCCCGCAAACACAACATGTATGAATTACAAATAGATGATCTTGATCATGAACGGAGCTCACAAGATCTAAACATGAAAGCACAAAGGAGGAGAAACCGGCCATCTAGCTACTACATGGATCCGTAGTCTAAGGATGAACTACTCACGCATCACACCGGAGGCTTGCATGATGATGAAGAAGGCCTCCAGGGTGAATTCTCCTCTCCGGCAGGGTGCCGGGAAGAGCTTCAGATCCCTCCCGATCTAGGAGATGACGGCGGCTACAGACTCTTTCGTGGATTTTTGATCGGGTACTTAGGGTTTTCGTCCCGAGGGCAACTTATAGGCGGAAGGAGAGGCCGAGGGGGTGTTGGGGTCAGCCAGACCATCCCCAGCACGCAGGGGCTGGCCATGTGACCAGGTGGTGTGGCCGTCCCCTGGACCCTCTCCGTCTCGTATTCTGGCACTTGATCCCTTCCGAAAAAATAGGCACTTTGGCTTTTATCCCGTCCAATTCCGAGAATCTTCATTTTCTGACTTTTCTGGAACCAAAAACAACAGAAAACTGGCAGCTGACACTGTGGCTCTTGTTAATAGGTTAGTCCAAGTAATCATAATAAAAGTACTCCAAAGTTGGAACAAAACACAAGAAAGTGGATAAAACTAAGCATGGAACATAAAAAATTATAGATACATTTGCAATGTATCACGACCCTCGTATACAAGGGACATGAGATTCCTGACTTATACTTCGTCAAGCATGTACACCATAGTTTGTTCACTTTAACCTTAATCACTTTAAGATGCTTATGATAGGGGCAATGAGAGCTGAAAGCTATCAGTACCATAATTTTTGGAAGCTCTTTATGAGACTTGAATCCCTACTTCCTTTTACAAAGGCCTTTCTTCCACCATTATATTGAGTCTCCACCTTCTATCTTTATGCACCTACTTTGAGAGTATAGTGGCCATTCTTAGTTCTATGTGCATTGTCCCAAGGCTATCTGATTGATGCATACTTTGATATTGCTTGTTTTAAACTATTGTATCTAGTCACTCTTATGAACTTTGAAGGTGTCATATGCATTTATGTTTGCTACTCTATGAGGGACAAGCTGAATACTATTATGCTATGTTTTCTTTATGTGAAACAAACAAACGTCTTACAAAGCATTGTTATTCATGAATCTTTTGTTTGTGCCTTTTCATGTTGCATCATAGTTTCTTTGCTTATTGCTAGAACTTTGTCTTTCATGTTATGATTGAAGTACTATGATCCCAGCTTTGAATGTTTTACAAATACTTTGATCAAGTCTTTGGTGGTGCATGTCACCTCAAAAATTATTTCTTTTTATCACTTACCTACTCGAGGACGAGCAGGAGTTAAGCTTGGGGATGTTGATACATTGCAAATGTATCTATAATTTTTGATGTTCCATGCTTGGTTTTATCCAATTTCTTGTGTTTTGTTCCAACTTTGGAGTACTTTTCTTATGATTTCTTGGACTAACCTATTAACAAGAGCCATAGTGCCAGCTGCCTGTTTTCTGCTGTTTTTGGTTCCAGGAAAGTCAGAAAATGAATATTCTCGGAATTGGACGGGACAAAAGCCAAAGTGCCTATTTTTCCGGATGTCATCAAGTGCTAGAATACGAGACGGAGAGGGGCCAGGGGGGCACCACACCACCTGGCCACGCGGCCAGGCCTGACCCGTGCTAGGGGGTGGTGTGTCCGCTCCCGGCACCCCCTCGGCCTCCCCTTCCGACTATATATTGCCCTCGGGACGAAAACCCTAAGTACCCGATCAAAAATCAACGAAAGAGTCTATAGCCGCCGTCATCTCCATTCCTAGATCGGGAGGGATCTGAAGCTCTTCCCGGCACCCTGCCAGAGAGGGGAATTCACCCTAGAGGCCTTCTTCATCACCATGCAAGCCTCCGGTGTGATGCGTGAGTAGTTCCTCCTTGGACTACGGATCCATGTAGTAGCTAGATGGCTGGTTATCCTCCTTTGTGCTTTCATGTCTAGATCTTCTGAGCTCCATTCATGATCAAGATCATCTATTTGTAATTCTGCATGTTGTGTTTGCGGGGATCCGATGGATATTGAGATGCTATTTCAGATTGATTATTGATTCTATCATGTCTTTGTTATTTGTGATCTTGCATGCTTTCCGTTGTTAGTAGCTATCTTGGCCAAGTAGATGCTAGCAACTCCAAGAGTTAGTATTTATGCTCGATAGTGGGTTCATGCCTCCGTAACTGGGAAGTGGTAAATCTCTAAGGTACTAGATGTGCTGTTGCTACTAGGGAGAAAACAACAATCCATTGTTCATAGAACAATCATATTATTTACTTTACACGCGGTTTGTAAAGCAATAATCTGTTGCTTGCAACTTAATACTGGAGGGGGTTCAGATGATAACCTGAAGGTGGATTATTAGTCATAGATGCAGTTGGATGGCGGTCTATGTATAATGTTGTAATGCCCAATCAAGTATCAAAGGAGTCAAGATGATTAGTATATGCATGTATTGCTTTCTTGGTGTTTGTCAATTGCCCCGCTGTAATTTGTTCACCCAACATGTTATCTATCTAAGGAGAGCCACCTCTAGTGAACTATGGATCCCGGTCTTTTACTTTACATACATTCTACAAACTGTTTACTTCTTTGTGTTTACTTTCAGCAAACTTTTACTTCCTTCCATTCGATACGTTTAATCCTTTGTTTTCCGCAAAACACGGTGAGATTGACAACCTCATCGCAAGTTGGGGACAAAGTTCTGTGGTTGTGTTGTGCAGGTCTCCATGTTGCTACTAGCACCGGTAGTGCGCCCTACCAAGGCTCAGCTAGCAACACCTTTGGGGTGGTTCCTTGCTCCTACTGGTTCGATTAAACCTTGGTTTCATAACTGAGGGAAACTTGCTGTTGTGCTCATCATACCTTCCTCTTGGGGTTCCCAACGAGCTTTATATCAACACCGCCATCACGCATTTTTCTGGACACCATACACAGAGCCATCAAGGTCATGTTTATTGAGTTCAGTTTCGCTTGGGGACAAGCGAAGTCTAAGCTTGGGGGGAGTTGATACGTCCATTTTGCATCACTATTATATATCTTAATTCACTATTATTCATTGATATATTTCGTATTGAGAGGTGATACTTATGTTATTTCATCTATTTTTGCATGGTTGATGACTTTTGGAGCATGGACCGCTGCAGTCAGGATTCTGATGAAAAAGGTGCTGTTTGGAGGCAAAATTCGCGAAGATCCGAAAATCCGGGAAAATACATGGAAAATCCTATTTTTCCAGAAGACGGAGATTGCCAGAAGATGGAGTGGAGGTGGGCCACAGGGGGCCCACACCACCGCCTGGCGCGGGCCACCCTAGGCTGCGCCACCAGGTGGTGTGGCCGCCCTGGTTCACTCCAGCCTCTCCCCTCTGGCGTATATTATCCTCTCGAAACCCTAAGACTCGGGGAGCGACCACAGAAAGATTCCGCCGCCTCTGCGGGGCAGAAAACACCGAGAGAGAAAGATCTCTCCGTGAGGAATTCTGGGAATTCCTTCCCGGAGAGGGGAGATCGTCGCCATCAACACCACCATCAAGCTGGACTTCATCGGGATCATCATCATCATCACCACCACCATCACCTCCACCAGCACCATCATCACCACTTCATACCGCTATAACAATTGGGTTGAATCTTGTATAGTTCTTAGGGGAAACTTTCCCGGTGTTGATTACTCCTTGTAGTTGATGCTATTGAGTGAACCATCGAATTATCGTTTATGTTCAGATTGTTACTTATCATTATTTCATCTATGATCATTATCCATATGATGCCTTGTGAGTAGTTCGTTTTGTTCTTGAGGATATGGGAGAAGTCATGTTGTTAGTAGTGGAATTATGTTGAGAAAGATTCAATAGTTTGATATTTAAGTTGTGGTGTACTTTTTCTAGTGGTGTCATGTGAACGTCGACTATATGACACTTCACCTATATGGGCTTAGGGGAATGCATTGTGTATTTGTCTACTAATCGTAGGGGTTGCCGGAGTGATAGAAAACTGAACCCCCGTTAGAAAACCTTTGCACAAGGGACGTCAGGGTCTTAGAGTTTAAAGCTGTGGTTAGATTTCTACCTTAATTACTTTCTTGTACTTGCGGATGCTTGCAAGGGGTATAATCAAAAGTATGTATTAGTCCTAGGAAGGTCAGTACATTAGCACAGGTTCACCCACACAACACTTAGCAAACTAAAGAAGATTAATCAACTATATGAAGCGAAAGCACTTGACGATATTTCCATGTGTCATCAAGAATGTTTGGTCATCTTAAGTAATACAACCAGCTTGTCCTTTGCTAAATAAAGGATTGGGCCACTTGCCAAACGCGGACAGATGGGTCAGGCCGCTAGGCGCAGTTGGTCGAACAGGCCGGACCGCGATCCAAAAGCAACCGCGGCCAGACCCAAACGAACAGAAATGGACCATTTCAGTCGGCTGCTTCAGTCGACCTGGTGGAGATGCCCTAAGCTAGCGTTGTGCGGCTTCTTCCTGCCTTCAGTTTTGTTTCTTATAACTCAGCAACCATCGGTGTAGTCGTTGTATTGACTGTTGAGTCTCTGGTTGTCCACGGTGAGGTCGTAGTTGTTGGATCACGGTGCGAGAGGCAATGCTTTTGTAGGCAACACGTTAATGTGGAATTTTTTAGTTGATCCCATCTTATTTGAGCTTAAAGACGTTTAAAAAAATAGCATTTTGACCCTCCCAAACATTTCTTCCCTCTACATTTCTTGCATCAGCCCCCTCGTATATTTTATGGCTGCACCCCTGGTTGTGGTGTACAGGTCCAAGGTCGGGTAGGTTTTTTTATTCTAATTAAGGTGTTTTATGGCTTATATAAGTCAAAAGCGAAAAGTCATAAATAAGCCCAACCAAACAACCTCTAACTTCGTAACAAATTTTCTAATTACAACTTCCTTTATTCCAAAATATAAGGCGTCTAAGATTAGTTAGAAATCAAATCATACTAATTTTGACACAAATTTAGAAATTATATCTGCATCTACAAATATTGGTGGACACACTGAGAAAGAGGTTTATAATATTTTTGTATAACTTGATCAAACTTAGAAAATGTTGGATTTCGACTATTCTTAGGGCATGTATATCACACGGTGCTTAATTAGAGGTGCTTAAGGAGAGAGGGATGAAACGTGAGCAAGCACCTGACTAGATTTCAATTTCTCCAACGCCTGAAATTTGCACTGGTGCTTTGCTAGTGGGTCTGGTCTACTCCCCGTACACAGAAAAATGCAGTTATTTTCTTAAGCACCCGATGGGCATCGATGCCAAACTTGGCACCCTCTACCTCCCGCAAGCACCCGGTGACTCCTATGTGGCAAAAAAAACCCGGTTTTTCTCTTAAGCACCTAGCCTAAGCACCAGCGTTGTACGTGGCCTTAGAGGGTTTACATTTTAAGACCGAGGGAGTATTAAATAAGACCCCACTTGGAGTCCTAAACGATACTACCCTCTGAAAAATTCCTATGCTTCTCTTTTCAGAGGGTAGTATATTTTCCCCTAAACGCAAACGCAAACGGGCCTAAACAAGGCAAAGCTTGTGCTACGGTAAGTAGTTTCTCTCCTTAATTGACAACCGGGTTAGGTAGGTTTGCCATATGCATTGTCATTCCCATGTTGGATTCATCGATAGTTTATGTACCGAGTAGTTGCTGTCGTAGTTTGGTCGGTCGTTTCTTAGGTCGGAGATCTGGCACTGCAACTGCAGAGCTGCTTAGCTCGCTAGATCTGACGGACCATGGATGCATTATCGCCATCATCGTGTGTGGGAGAGAGCGAGAGTCCGTCAGTCCGGCCGGCCGGCCAGCTGCATGCACGCCGCGCGCGAGTGGGGCAGCCAGCAGCCTTGTGATGTTGGATCAATCATGCAAACGGACCGATCTATGAGTTGCAGATCGATTGGGAGTGCAGTTCCCATCCATCGATCTATCCGTTTTGGATCAATCAGCAATCAATCAACCGGTCGTTAGCATCATGCATGCAACAGCAGGTAAGGGCCAACGCGACATGTTTTGGTCTCTACCATCACCTAGCACCTGCGCCCCGGCCACTGTATTATTGGGATAGCCTGCATGCAATGCAGCCTAGCTGTCGCCGCAAAAAAATTGTTTGTGACCGTGTGTAGTACGTTTTACTAATAATGATGTACGTACATGCCGCATCGACATCTTCTGCCTCCTCCACTCTCTGATATATGATCCGATTAAACGACTTAATTGTAGGGGTAAACCTTAAAGTTGGGACTAAAGTGTTGCTAAAAGCACTGGATGCGATTATTCTCCTCTGTGTGATCATCATGTCGTTGTAGCAATCTAGCTTCTTTCTTTCCCTCTACTCTTTTAGCTCGAAAGTTGTGGTACGGTGGATCTCAAATGCATGGCTTAATTGTTGGCCCCTGCAGGGTTTATATTCCAACCTCACCATCAAATTAAGCTGGACTTTTCATCTGTGGATGTAGATGGATCTTACCGACAAAAACCTTATCTGGATATTTTGCAGCTTTACAGAGATTATAATGGTGTGTTGTTGCCGATATACAGATGATATTGATGGAGCCAAATCGTTACTCTTGCCGACCTCTTCGATGTTTATTCAAACAAAAAAAATGGTTGTGCTTGAACGGCCTGCTAGCAAACGTGTATGGTGGCATACTGTTGTTGTGGCAAATGAGCATAAACTTAGGAAAATAACTTCAAAACTGACCAACTAGAGTAGTTATTCTCTTTTAGTACGACGAAACATACAGGTGGTGCAACTGCAAACCAACTGTGCAACGATAAGCTTTAAAGGTAAGGAAGACATGTTCATTCTTGGCCACGGGATCCAGCACCAAAGGCATGCAGTCTGTAAAGGAAGATCAAGAATGTCAAGTGCTGGTCCAAGGAGTTGGATCTGGTTTTGCTGCAGCGGGATGACCATTACAAAGCAGATTCCTACTTAGCCGGACATGAGAAAAAAAGAAGCTAAAGAGGGAGCGGAGAAGGGATACTGATTTGAAGCTGGCCAGATTGGCCAATGCAATAATCATGTGATTTTTCTTCATAAATTTAAGATATACAATGAATCGGTTTTCTTGGATTACTATTTTGTTTAGGAGACGTGGAGTGGAGATTTGTTGCACATGTACATCAGTGATCCTATTCTTTTTAAAATAAAAAAATAATATTTCTGAGTTGCAAAAAAAACTGAAAACAATACAGGTTGTAGCCGGTGATGTATACCCCAAACTTGCAAAACTATCAATTGAAAATAATGTGTAATTTGAGGTACATAAAAATGAAAAATCATGGATCTGAGTATCACATTTTCAAATCCTCAATTAATATCAGACTTTGCTATTTTTTGTGTAGCCCATAAAAAAAAGTATTTTGTATTGCGATTTTGCATACTTGTAAGTACGATATATATAAATTCTAGAATTGTTTTCAATTTTTGAAAAAAATATAAATATGAAAAAAATAGAGTGATCACTGAATCTCACATAAATGCGAGAAGAACTTTCCGAGGAGAAGTGTCCTTCACTTGGGATTGTACTGTTACTTTGCATGCTCTAGCTTTTAGGTTTTTGCCGCCAATGTTGACGCCAAGTGCACAGTACGGTTAAGGTTTAAAAGATTTCACAGGCCTGAATTCTTTCTTTGAGGGCCTTCTAGGCCTTAATAGCCCAGCCCAGCCTGCAACTACCGGAGCCGAGGTCCCATTCTGGGCGACAGCACTAATCTCGCTTAATGCGAATTATATATGCGCTCGCCCATGTGCATCCAGTAATGGGCATGGGCCGAAGCCCACCTAGCGCTTTCTTCCTCTGTTTTCTGTTTTACTTTTTGCTGTTTCATTTTTCCATTTACTTTTTTCGTTTTACTTTTTGCTGTTTTTCGTTTTCTGTTTCTATTTTTACGATCATTTTTATTTCGTTTTACTTTCTCAACAATTTTCAAAACCCGAACCTTATTTAAAAGTGAATAATTTTTTAAATCATAAACCATTTAAATCTCCAATTTTTTATTGGTGAACAATTTTTAAATTCTAAACCATTCTTGAAACTATTCATTTTTTAAAAATTATGAAACATTTTCAAAATTTGATTCATGATTTTTTTAAATTGGTTCATGGCTTTCAAATTTTGGTTCATGGTTTTTCGAAACTGGTTCATGAATGTAAATATTGTAAAATAAATAAAATAGGAAACAAAAAAATAAGAAACAGAAAAGAAAAACGTGTTCGCTGGGTTCATTGGGGAGCTCGCTCGCATGCAGCCACTAGGCCCAGCCGACGCAGGGAAACACTAGAGGGAGACATGTGCGGGCGAGGGAGTAAACTTGAAGCGAGCTATAGGGTGCCCCCATTCTGAGTCGTACAAGGAAGGAGTCCCTAGTTGCCGCTCTAAGCGGGAGCCATTCGCTCCCGCGAGTGTTTTGCTTCATTGGTCGCACCCAACAAAACGGTACTATATTTTTATTTTATTTTTCTAGGTAATATAAAGTTTAAACTACGAAAAATGTCCGAAACTAAGAAAATGATTAATTTGGAAAAATGTTCAAATTTAAAAAAAGGAATTTTAAAGAAAAATCAAATTAAAAAATGTTCAAATTTGCAAAAAAAATATGAAATTAAAAATGTTCAAATTTGGAAAAATATTGAATTTGAAAAAATATAAAACGAAAACAAAAACTGGAAAAAAGCAGTGGAAAAGCCTAAACAGAAAAATGGGAAAGAATAAACCGGACCCTGACTGTCCGTCCTGCCAACGGGCCACGGCCCTGTTCCCCCGCGCGCGTGCGAGAAGCAATCCATCTCTCAACAGGCGGAGAATAGAATTTGCCATACACGGACCCATAGCTATTTTGGGGCACATTGCTCTACCGGACCAAGCCAATTTCTACATCCCAAAACTTGCATCACAAGTGTTTTCAATTTTCCCCTAAAAAAAATGTTCTCAATTTTCTTCCCTCGAAAAAAGTGTTTTCAATTTTCGGCTTGCATATAGCACGCCTCACATGCATGAATTTGTCAAACATCGAAACGCCAACGGGGTTAGGGCAAATTGTGATTTTTCCAGAGACACTGGGCTTAATTCCTGACAGAATTTCTTTTGCAACCAAACAAGTTCTCAGGCTGAAGCCATAACACTGTATGTTTCTAGCCTATTCTGACAAACTTAGGCTGCAAGAACCAAGAGTCCAATTGCAGTTTGCAACCCTGAATCTATAAGCTCATAACACATGCGACCGACTAAATCACCAACCAATCCCAGCTTCTCCCATCTCCCCTGACCGCTTCGGCTTCTCCGTTAATCCCTACACGATGATCACTTGATCAGATAAGAGCATCACAGTTCAGAAACATAGTTAATGTGCAGAAAGAAACTTGCTACTACCTTGTCGCACCGCGCTAGATCAGCTGGACGCGCAGGCCGGCTTGCGAGGAGGAAGCTGGGGATGGGGCGTCCTCTGCACGCAAAGAGCACAGCAAAGTTCAGCTCCAAATGATAGGTAGTAACTTGCAGTGCAGTGTAATGCATTGCAGTTGAGGTGAAAAGGAGTGACTGTCCTTACCTTTAGCTTTGGCTTCAAGGACTCGATTGCTGCGGCCTGTGCGCTGTTGCTTGCAGATTGCTGAAGCAAAAGAGGACATAAGATTATTAAGAGAAGGGATTCTGTTTGTGTAGACAGCATATCGAAATGATATTCAGTCTGTGAACTACATGTACCTTGCCAAGGACCCAGTCCGCGGAGTCGAAGTAGGCGCGCTCATGGTCCTGAAGTAGTAGAATGCAGCCAGGTAGTCAGATTCTGGTTACAAATATATTTCTTCAGGAATTCAGGATCATACCTATTTTAGTTTCAGAAAAATAGTTGCTGTACTAGTGTGACGCTACCGTGATAGATTGTTTTTTATTTTGACATGGCGATTGAGCGTGCTGGAATTCAAGATTAATCAGGGGCCGTCAGTGAAGTTGGGTACCTTTGAAATCAGAGGTTTCTTAGGCGCGATTCCTCCGAACTTCTTCTCGGCGACTGTCTGCAACTACAAAAAAAAAAACAGAGGTTTCAGAAAACTGAAACTGGCATGTCATATGCGCAATATACCGGCTGCAGACATCAGACTGAATCAGGCTTGGTGTACACTCTTTCTTCCCAGAACGCTGATTATAAATCGATACAAAGGGATAATGCGTGGGAAAAGTTCAAACGAATCTGCATCAAAACCAAACACCTTCACTTAAAAAATCACCGGCGTCCGAAACCGAGGGTTTGGCTGCACTGTTCGCCTTTTCTCAAGGACCCCGCAAATTCAGCACCAAGAGAGATTCTTCAGAACAGAAGAGAACAAAATGGAAAGCTCGTGTAAAGTGGACGCAGCGATTATATGGTTGTCATGTCTAGTCAACAAAGGCAGTCTCCTGCTACTGGGGCCATTGACACGCATGAATTGACCGGTTTTGTTGGTTAGCTGTTGGGGATAAGTGGGAGAAAATCTTTATGCTGACCGACTGGCTGGGGCGCGATTCGAATAAGATGACTGCGATTCCTCATGAGTTAGAAAAAAATACAGTACGGTAATCGTTTTCTTCTTGTAAGAAAAAAATACGGTACTATAGATAATAATATGAGTAGTCAGATTTCCCAACAGGGTTCAGGCACGATTCGAGAAACATCACCAATAACCGGCAGGCAAGCGATCCTCGGAAATCGACATTACACTATTATTAGTTTATTACGCGGAGAGAAAAGGAGGGGAAGAGAAACATCAAGAACAATAAGAGCAGGGGAAAACTCCTCAACAAGAAATTGGTGGGTTTCCCAGATTACAATCGCGTGTGACCTGAGACAGTTTCGGATACAGGAGGCGAATTCGAAGAGATGGCATGGACCGAAGTACCTGCTGTTCCGCGGGCGAGGTGGCGGAGGAGTTGCCGTTGGAGCCTGCCATCCGGTCGATGGATCGATCTCTCCCTGATGAACTGCGAAGAAGAAGAAGACGATGATGAAGAAGAAGAAGCAGCGAAAAGTTGTTTCGGAGAGCCTGCAACAGACGAAGGATTCAGGAGTACTGGAGGAGGCTATTTAAACATGTGCGCGTGCGAATCCGTGTGAATTGTCATGGAGATTTGGGGTTAGGTGAGGGAGAACCTCGGCACTGCGTGTGGTGTGGAGACGAGGCAGAGGCACGGCACGGGGGGGGAAGAGACGATCGATGTGTGGGATTGCTGGGTTAATCGCCGAGAGAAACGTGTGAATCGACTTGATTCTATTTATAGAGAGAGGGAGGAAGCAGAGAATATTACGCTCGTGGGCGTGGGCGTGGGCGTGGGAAAGAGCAAGAAAAAGGATGGCTTGCAATGTAACCATCAGTCATGCGTTTCAGATTTTCGAAAGATGGTAATTTCTTACTACGAGTTACCTGTGGAGTTAATTGGTATAGTATGGCAAGTAATTACCTGTGGAGTAGTATTCGGTTTCCAAATGTGATGGCAATCTGCACGTGACGAGCACGCGTGTGCCTCTCCGACCATGCGTTGCCTGAAGCAAGAACCTGATGTTGCGAGACATGCACGGGAGATGCGTGACTGAAAGAACAGCAGGTGCGAAACCGGTGGTTCGGGTTGGGAACCCATGACGACAACTTCTTGTCGTACCCGCGCGAGCCAGACGTATTCAGAAGGACAACGCTAGGCGTCCCGTCCCCCAGACGATGGGGCTTTCCCATGGTCCTCCTCCGCGGCGCGCCACGTGTCCCTCTAAATCCCGGTTTTGCTACGAAATATCCCGATTTTGCTACATATGTCCAGTTTTGCTTTCGAAGCAAAAAAAAAACGGTTCGTTTTACAAATAGAATGTTTCGCCGGAGACCTCGCCGGAAACCATGCAGCAAAAAAATTATGCTAACGAAGCAAAAACGACTTCGTCGGAGACATCGTCGGAAAAAACTCGCTGATGACTCTCGCACAAGACCTTGAAGCAAAAATTTGACACTGTTGTAGCAAAACCACAAGACAGTTGTAGCAACAAAATTCTTCTAATGCAGCAAAAAACAAACTTCGCCGGAGAATCTTGCCCGCAAACATCGCCTCGTAGCAAAAACTTTGCACAATTGTAGCAAAACCTTAAAACAATTCTAACAAAAAAATCCAGTAAGTGCAGCAAAAAAACAACTTCGCCGCCTCGGCTTGTAGCAGCACGATCTAGGGCTTGTAGCACCGCCGCTTGCAAGAAGTTGTCGTCTAGGGCTTGTAGCACCACCTCCTCGGGCTTGCAGCAGTGCCATCTAGGGCTGGTAGCACCGCCACCCCTTCATCAGCTCGCACACGGCTGCCTCCACGGCAGGCCAACGCCGGCCTTCATCTCCGGCGACGCCGGGGCGCGAGGCGAAACTCCTAGCTGCAGGATCACCCGAGGCAGACGGAGAAGGGATGCGGGCAGGGAACGGGCTCGGCCCGACGTCTTTGGTGGGAGTGGCGGAAGCGGCGCCATGGCGGCAGCAGCGTGCTCCGGGGCAAGGGAGGGATACGAGAGGGGGGAGATGGGTTGTTGGCGACGGAGTCTGCGTGTCGAGGACGAACGCTTCGGCCGCGTGGGTGGGACCGTGTGTCGCGTCGGGGTGATGGGGTCACGGTGCGACCCGGACGATCATCGTCCCTCGTCCGGGGGATCCGCATCATTTCCCTATTCAGAACGCGGAAAATATTACCGTGGGAAACAAAGGCTAACGTCCTTTATCAGAAACAAATTAAGATCCATTATTATTTTTATTAAGTAAAAGGCGAAATTTATGATCCATTATTAGGTGCCGTAATAAAATTTTGAGACATGTACGACAAATTGGCATGCCGTCCAACGCAGAATAATATAAGTCGGTCATATTCCTTGCTTTGCTTGGGCTACTTCTAGCAGGCTATGGAGCATGTTTGTTTTCGTGTGGTCTGGCTTATTCTTTTGCCCTCGTATAGACATCGACTCAGATCTCGGTGGTGCCTTGCGTCTCTTCATCAAGATCCTCGTCCTCCTGGTGGCCGACTTATCAACCTACCTTAATTGCAAAATTCAGGTTCGAGAGTATATTTTCTTTCCTTATCGCGATACGTATATAAGTTAAGTACTAAGTTAATTGACATAAAATGATCTCATATTATTCGCTTTCCCGTTGTGATGGTAGGATGCCAATAGGCTCCTCCATTCCATTCCATTTCGGTCGCACTCGCACCACGCCATGGCGATTGATCGGTTGCTTGCAGGGTGAGATCATCGCTAGGTAGGTACACAAGATCAGTCCTAGTTTCGCACCTGCTATAGGTACGTGCAGGCTAGCTGCACTTTTATATGTGTAAGCCTGCAGTGCAGATGATTAACTGGGTCACGTACAGTACGTTCCAACCATGCATGCGTCAAGCAATAATAACTTGATGTTGCACGTGAGGACGACTCTACGAGTATGCATACTACTTCCGTTCTACTCCCTCCAAAATATAAGATGTTTTAGAGCAACTCTAGCACAAACCGAAAACTTCGGAACCAAAAAACGTATATTCAGTTTTTTAAAAACGTGGGGAGGAAGATTTTGCAGCTGGCGCAGAACAGAACCCGTAAACACGAACTAAAAAAAACGCAATTCAAATGTCGCGGGCAAATTCGTCGATGATCATATATATAGATGGTAGTTTGATGCTCCGATTGAGCATCAAAAGTTACATAATCGTTACTGAAAACCTAAATTAGCTAGTAGCCTAACCACGCGGACTAATTCCGAGCAAAATGAGGCCCGATTGGCCTCTGCTCGCGGCGGTGACGGTGGTGGCGGAGCTCGAGCGTCGAGGCGGAGGACGGCTTCCCTGGGGGCGTGAGCCCCCAGTTCGTCCACCGCGGGCACTGCGCTTGCGCGCACCCTCCGACCGGTTGAACTTCCAATGTTTCGCCTCCGTGCGGAACACGGGGGGCCGCGGCGGCGAGTCCCCGCCGCCCAATCCTGCGCCACCCCGTGCAAAGCCACCACGCGAGGCCATGGCGTCGCGGAGCGGAGGCGAAGCTAAGTTTCTAAGCGCTGGATTGCTCGCTGGAGAGGAGGCTGGTGGCGGCGGAGGGGAGTAGGGTTTGGAAACCGAACTCCCCTCCGCGGCCCGTTTTAATACGGGGCGGCCACCGAGTTTCTCGGGCCCCGAACTCTATTTACGGGCTAGGAGTTCGGCCCCTGCAGGCCTATTTTGGCTGAACTCCGTAAACTTCGCGAATTTTTCTTTGCCCGACCTTTTTCGATGTCTGTTAGAGATGCTCTTAGCTTTGTAAAATGAGTGTATCTAGATCCCTTTTAGGGCACGAGCAGCGGTGGCATACGAAACCGGCTGCCCCGTGTAAAAAAGTTTTCAGTACTGGTGCATTTAACTTTAACTCTCCAATGCAAGCTACACCCGGTTCTGACCAGGGACCGACGGAAAGGACAACACATGCATGCTTTGTATCTCTTTCTCTCTCTAAGAACCATGATTTTTTAGGCTTAAGATCCCGCTGCTTGCAGAGGAGACCGCCTCCTCACCCGAACCTGCTTTACAACATCCGAACCAAACTAAAGCTCCGGGGCAGCACCCCTAGGGCAGTGCGTTGGTCATGCTCTTAGATACACTCTCTTTTATAAAGCTAAAATATCTTATATTTTAAAACGGTGGGAGTATAATATAACAAGAGGCGGTATTTTGGAAGAATATAGTATTGGTTCAGGCGATACGCAAGTTGATACGCAAACGGGCTGAGAGCTATATATCTGGTAATCTGAACACCTGAGATTGACATATACAGTAAACAACAAATATCATTAGGTAGGGTATATAGCTGACAGAAAGATAGACACAAGGCCGGACACTGGAAAAAATCGCCAACATGCCGTGGCGAAGACGAGTGGACGGTGAAAAGATCCGGCGAACATGCCGTGACAAGAGAGGAATATGAGCCCCACATGTAAGTGGCACCGTCGGCGGCCATACTCCTTTCTCGTGGAGATTCTGACAACAGGAGGTCTCCTGTTTGTTTTCTTGCGGCCTCGCTTATTCTTTGCCTTGGCCTCTCTCTCTCCATCAATATCCCCCTCGCTCCTCCTGGCCGACTTGTCGAATTGGCATCTTATCTGACGTCAATTCCACGCATTGTTGCCCTGAATGTTCCTCCATATCTGCGGATGGATGGATGGATGGCGTGGACTGGTTTCCAATCTTCCGTTTTGACCCAGCACCCACTATATATCCCTCGCGTGTGCAGCGCAGTCGTCTTGTCTGTTTCCATGGTTGGTTCGGGAGTCGGGACGTACCGCTTGCCAAGATGCCAATGTTACACGCATATATGCTCGTAGTACTACCACATATATATGGTTTTCTCCGGTTTCTTTTTGCAAGCAAGCTCGGATCCTTGCTCGTGACACTTGTGTCGGCACCGCAGTGGTACGTGTTCCTATAGTACGTAAAACAAACAAGCAAGTCTAGAAATTGGTTGGTTTAAGGTTGCCGCTCTGGCGACGCCGTGCGTATCTGTTTTTTTTTTTTTTTTTTTTTTTTGAAACGAGGACTGACGCTTTGTCCTTCTCATCAATTATTTAAGAAAAGAGAATGCCAACAGAGAGCAGCACAAAAATAAAAGACGATCAAATACTCCCTCCGTTCTAACAGATGTCTTACATTTGTTAAAACTAGAATACATCTACAGACTAAAACATGTCTAGATAAATTTAAATAAATTTGTGACATTTTTTTTTAGACAGGGAGTATAAAAACTTCTTGCTCTCGCCGTACGCCCGCTAAAACCCATAAATTTGCCTCTTGGTTGAATCTTTCTACTCCGTAAAATGATCGACGCAGGAGGGTGCTTGTTGTTAAAAACCCAGCCGTACGTGGTGGAACGGTCGAGCGGCCGGCACGTCCAAAGATCGTTGTTGGCCTGCTTAACTCTGTCCGTTCGGCGTCCTATTAGTGTAGCTTAACGAGAGAACGGTCTGAGTGTCGACGTCAGCAGCGACCTATATATACTTGAATATAGTAAGTTTGTTTGTTTTCTTCTTGCAACAGTAATCAGGCGCGCGCGTAATCAAGCTGCAATGTGACTGACGTCGTCCGTCGGGGCTAATTAGTTGATTTGTTTGCTTACACTAGCTTGATCATCGAAGGCGCCTGCACTCCTATTCTTTTCTCTCCGACGATCGGCTTTGTCCCTTGTCTAAACAAGTTCAGCTAGGAGCGTGCATGGACCATCCACGATCCGTCCAAATGAATACGTTAGAAGAACCCTGCGACGAATATATGTATCGGGACGTTATATTCGGCTATGTACACGGTGGACACATATTGGGATTTTATACACGAAAACATTGATTTTCAGGATCTCGCCTCCGATTTCAAACAAGGTGGATTGGTTTATTACAATTACTAGACGGGTTCACGCGCTTCGTCGCGCCGTCTACTCTGCGTTGCTGCATAGGTGCTGCTGTGTGTTGTGCCACGGTGACGGTGTAGGCATTTTATTTGTCTAACACGGAAACGACGGTGTTTATTCTGCGTGAGCGGTCGTTTCAGTGGGCAAAGTTGTTTGGTAATCTTGGTCCTCGTCTGGTCCTGATCTTATGTGTAGCTAGTGGTTACATGCAGCTAATTTCAACTCCTTCGTTCTAACTGCGCGATGACATAAGACTTGATCTACTTAATCTGCAAAATAGAAGGACAGCTGCACCTGATCATAGAACAAATAAAAGAAATAAGAAATCGACCATTATTTCTAGATAGTGGATATGACGGGAACAAAGTTTAACTAAACATGCAGAAAACTACAAAAATTTGCCTAAATATACCCATGCCACGAGAATCAATTATAACAAAGAACTAACACATGCATAGTTAGCCCAGAATCCGCAATCCCCGTACATAAGAGAGGCAAAAGCAAACCTCTAATGAACTAGTATATATATATACACCAATCAGAGTAGATTTAAAGCCGATCCCATCAAATCCTATGCAACCTAAACAGTGCCAATAAACAAAAGTATATTGTTGATGTTGTCTGAAATTATGATCTAATCTACTATTAACTGACCAGAGAACAGAAGTATATCTAATGAAGACTTGAAATTTCACGGACAATTAGATTTAAGGCACGTTCAGCTTGTGGGGAGTCGACAAAATAACCAAAAAGAAGAAAATATACATGCGAACTTATAACCAAAATAATTAGGGTGCCATGGCCGATCGCCGTACACATTTGCCCCCCACCATCATTTGCTCGACACGAGAACCAAACGCTGGCTTGGTGGCAAGGCTAGCGAGTGCGCAGTCAGCTCACTCGGGTTCGAGTCTCCAAGGGGACCGAATTAAACGGAGTGTTATCCGTGCGCGTTTAATTCGCTGCTGGAGAGGTCTCATCTACCTAACAACGTATAGCCCGTGAGGGAACATTTCCCGGGGATCAAACGTTTTATCATTAAGAAACAGTATAACTCACTCAGCTAGAGCCCCTCTGAGCGTTTTGACGTCCTAGACTATCCGATCAACTTGTCCAATGCTTCAGATCTTCCTGTTCGTCCCAACAGTGTCGCTAAACTTTTCAGGCCTTGATTAGGAGGCTAGCTTGTCGTTATTGGGCTGCTACTCTGCAGATCAAGTTAGCCTACGCCTGCTTAATCGGCCCGCTAAACGCTAATATGGGCCGTAGCGGTTGAGCCATTATATTCTTGATATTCACCACCTCCGTTTTCCTTTATTCTTCACTGCTCGTGCCGCCGTTACACCTCCCTATCTTCTCGCGGCCTAGGGAAACCTAGGTGCGCCGCCACCGCTGTCTTGCCGCGCTCAGATACACGAGGAAGCCTCTCCTTCATCCTCTTATGAATTTTGTAACTATGCCGGATCGTTGCTGAAGAGGCGGTACATGTCTCCACCTACAGGGATCACGGTCTCATCTCGCTCCACTCCCCCGGAACGGAAGCGTCCACCACCACTCCTCCCGGAGTCGTCCTAGAGCCGATGTGAGAGGAGGAGGACGACCAAGCTGTGGCGGCACGTCTCCTAGGCGACGGATGAAGCTAGCTCCGATGAAGCCCCTATAAGGGCGGTTGTGCACGTTTTTTAGAAGAGTGTGGTACATGCAGCGTCTATGGAGTTAGCGACCAGAGATCGCACGGCTATTGACCAATTATCGACCGGCGGATGAAGGCCATGGGTGTAGTGCAGGGACAACATCTCAGGTGCTTCCTTGGAGACTACGACTCTAGGAGAAAGAGGACGACAGTCGCTAGCATGGTAGAAGGCTGTGCGATGAAGCCTCACTGGCTAGGCTACTCTAGGCAGTCCAAGGTGCGATCGAACAATCTCCAGGTGAGCTCCTTCTGCGGTTTGTTTTGTTTTTTACTACTTCCACGCTATCTAGTTTTAATCTAATTAATCAGTTGACGCCTAACTTCTTAGAGGAATTTTTGTGTCAAATTAACGACAGGTCCATAATGACGTGTATCTAGGGAGACAATTGACGTAGCAATAGTATGCATATAGTGAAAGGAGATACAGACTTGGTAGGAGCTATAACTTCAGGTTTTCTCCCAATAGATGTATACAACAAGAACATACTGGACTTTAAGGGCATTTACATAGTGCTAAACTGATGTGTAAGAGGTGAGAAATGCAATTTTTACAATATAATGCTTGTTGTTACGTAAATTAGGCATTTATTTCATGATAGCTTACTTAATCCCCTGGCCTATTTGCAGGAGATTAAAGTACTTTACTGGTACAAAAGATAAGGTAAGAAAAAAGTCAAATGCAGGACGGTCATATTTTTACAGTACCTACTCTGAATATTTCACTCGTTGAATCCTGGTCTATTTCAAGCCATCTTTATTAGTGTCATTCTATTTTTCAAAGGCTACCTCATGGACGCAAATCCGCCGAAAACTTTACTTGCTGAGATGTCGGATAATTTCCATAACTCCTTTGTGATATGGAAAAAAGTTACCCGTAAAGATTTTTACTTTAACCTGAATGGTCTGATGGTATTTATTTCAGTACCGAGCAGAAGGTATTGATTTGCTTAGCCTATTCCGATCACTAATCTCTTTTTGTAAATTCAGTTTAGGATCAAGTTCGGCTCTTAAGAAAATGGTTTATACACATAGAAGTGGCCTTAAGGTAACACATCTTGCAGTAATTGTTTTCACACACTCTTCTTTCATTTACTTTCTGATCAAATGACGGATCTACTCTTTTTCCATTTGTAGATCCTGCAAATTAAGAAGAAAGGACCATTATATGTCTGATGCTTCCAGGGTATGTTGGTTTTTTGTTCTTTCTTAGCCACCTAGATTTTTCGAATAAGATCAGAAATTAATAATATGATGGTTATATTTCAACGTTATCCTTCACCTTTTTCAACTTTACATCTCATGTTCAAGATATAGAACCAATAAAATTGGAATGATACAATTAATCTTAAAAAGTAGTTTCTTTCTATAAGCATGCTGCAATTTTATTTTATAATTTTTACGTTCGGGAATGGTGATATCAACTATGTAATTTTACTTTTAATTTTTCTAGAATAAGAAATAGGTTCAGGCTGAGAATGTCAATTTAGAGCCTATACTTGAACCTCATTATATACCAGACATACCTCTTTCTCTTAGAGATGATCTTTTGTTGGTGGGGGTACCTAAGAGACGCCTTAAAAACCATGCTGCTGGATAAATAGTTTAAGCATTTCAATGGTCTTAGATTTGCTATGTGCATCATGCCATGTTCTGGATTTACAAAGGATAATTTTTAAAGGTTTATCGCAATGCTTGTTTTGGCTGGGGACGTCAATGGTACTATATATGGATATCTATTTTATTAAGTGGTCATCCTCGGCAATTGCAAGATTACCTATTTGGGTATATATGAGTTTTTATTTCATTTGAAACTTACAAGGGTACTTTCCTATTTTATTGGAAAATCGGGAAGGGAAGATATGCCGGTATTTAGTGTGGTTGTTATCAAAATTTGCAACCCCTAAATTTTTCCAGCAACTTCAAAGATGAACAAGAACTTTCGTATTGTTTGTATGCATATGAAATATATTTTGGTGAAGTACCCCACGATCAGATAAAACCAAGTCGCTGATCCTCGAAATAAATTCTCAATGTACAAATATTACCAACTGCTCTGTTACTTCTTTTGCAATTCTATGACCATCAAAGGTTTGATGGTTTCATTTCATATGTTATTTTTTTACTGCATTAAAATTTCCAAGGTTCCTCACATATTTCTACTGTCTAATTATTTCAAATATTTTCTCTTTGATTGATGATCAATATATGAGCAAGCTGATATAAATTTAATTTCCATCTTCTTTGACTTTGTGTATTTTCTCCATCTTCAACACTTTATCATAAAATGGACGGGCGTGGCAAAGCGTGCCATTATGGTGTAGTTTGCTCGGTAGGTCGCACCAAAACAAGCCTTCTCCCAAATAATCTGGCAACTGCGCAAGGGTTTGCGACTGGCCGCTGGTCACCAATCCGGTAGCCAAATGCATAATTGCCACCCTGCATAGCAAAGAACCCGAGCAGAAGTATCACCAACAACCAACAGGATGACCAATTCCGTCCATTCCACCATGTCTTGAAGAAGCCAAAAGCAAAAATAAATCATAAGAAGACAAAGCTCCCACATAAATACAACCTGCAGCAAACGGCAACACATAAACACATAGGAACAGAATGCAAAATACTAGGAAAAATAACAAAAGAATCTTCCGAATCTCGGTCGTCGGAGCATCCGCTCGGACAAAACAGCTGAAGCTAATAAAGACCTGGGAGGCCTACCCTGCCTTGCATGCATACAAGACGTTCACATCAGGAACATCTTGGATCCACGATTTCAGTGCGGAACTGGAGGCAGGAAGGAAGAAGGAGACCGGCCTCGCTAATGCTAGCAGCGCACACTTAGAAGGACCTACAAAAAGAAGTAGGCATCATAAGGCAACGAAGAATCTGAACATTGTGTGACCAAACCGAGAATTTGAACATTGTGTGACCAAACCGATGGAAAACACACTCAAATCAATCAAAAATTTACCACCATGGAACCAATCAAAAACTAAGAAGGTCGGGTGCGAACCTCTGCTAGAATGGCGGGCCACTCCATCGGGGAAAATGAACAGAGAGAGAGTTGTCCGACCAGAACCAATCAAGAATTAACACAATAAATCAGCCACATCAAGATTTAAAATTAACCAGATCAAGCGAGAACCCCTGCCAGAAAATCTCTAGATAAAAGAGATGGAAACACAAGAAATTTCTAGAAAGCAATCTGAAAGAGCATGTGGGCCCCCATGTGTGGTTTTGGTAATTAATAACAATCTCTATGGACTAATGTTTGCATTAAGTTGCACTTGTAGGAATTGTCCATTGGCATTGCTTGGAGCATGTGTTGGCTTCAAGATAGAAGAAATGAAGAAGAAGCATTGTCCAAAGGCTTTGGGCATATTGGAATCTTATAGAAGAAGAAGAATAAAGAAAAGAATATCAATTGTGTCTTGAAGAAGTAGATGGAGTTCCTCATGTGTATCTTCAAGACATCATACAGTTGGAGTTAGAAGAAATGTTGTGCAAACTCAAGATGTGCCATCTCTAGAAGATCTCATGCTTGAAGCTTGCCATCCTCGGTGATCATGGGTCGGTGAAGACAAGGTCAAAGAAGAGGTTTCCCCATGGTGTATGGGGAGTATGTTTCAAGTCTTCATCATTCAAGCTCAAGGAATATCAATCAAGAAAGGTATCCATCTTAAGAAGGACAAGATCGTCTACATCGAGCTCAAGTGGATTGGTCAAGGCAAAGGTATTATCTTGATAGGTTTTCCCTTTTGCCGGTCTCATGTTGTTGTTGGGAGACCAGGTTTAGGATAGATAACCGTACTATCAAGAGGGGCTCTCGAGTGAGTAACTTGATCATATCCTTCAAAGAGAGCTCAAACATTTGCATACTTGGCATCATCTTTCTTGGTTCTTATTTGGTTCTTTTCCATGAGAGGATTTATAGCTTTTGTTAATCTCCATTACAATCTCAAGTTCATCAAAAACGGATTTCGTATGCATTCTCTACTGCGTTTCCGATTTGGAGGTCTCACCGGTGTGTCTTTTATAGATAGGTTAAGCCCTTCATCATTTTACTCTATCCTCACTTTCTGTATTATGATGGTTCCCTACATAATCTTTTAGATCTTGTTTTCCTCTTCGAAACAAGTCCAAGATCATCAAAATCGGAGTTCGGATGCAAAAGTTATGGTTGTTTTCGTATCGGTGTTTCTGCCAGTTTTGTGAGGGCCGAAGACTCTGGGGTTCACACCCCGGAGACTCCGGGGGCCGGAGACTCTAGCCCAGACTCCGGGGGGTGTACAGAGAGCATTTGGAGGCTGCCCAGAGTCCTGGCCATAATCTGGACCCCAGATACTCCGGTCCTCAAGGCCAGAAACTCTGGGATAAGTTGTCTGCAACGGCTAGTTGGCGTGGGAGGACCTATAAAAGGCCCCCTTCTTCCTCCTTGGGCTGGTCGCTTTCTCTCTCTCTCTCTCCTCCATTGTTTCTACCTTCAAGAGCTTGCTATTCCTCTCAATCCCTCCCATATTTCTTAAATCTTGTTGGGGGATTTGAAAGAGGAGATCTAGATCTACAACTCCACCAATCCATCTCTCCTCTACGTGAGGGGAACATCTTGGGATCTAGATCTTGGGGTTTCTTTTGTGGATTTCCTCTTGTGTTCTTTCTCTCTTATTCCCCCAATAGCTTTTGTAGCTTTGGTGGAATTTCAGAGTGAAGGACTTGCCATTGCATTAGGTGCATTGGTTTGAGTTCTCTACGAAGGATTTAGTTGGCAAAATCAAGAAGCTTGTTACTCTTGGGTTCTTGGAACCCTAGACGGTTGAGTGGCCTTTGTGGCGAGTTCTTGGGGCCTCTAATTAAGTTGTGGAGCTCTTCCCAAGATTGTGGCCTTGGTGATGATTATTGGGAGCCTCCAATTAAGTTGTGGAGATTGCCCCAATCTTGTACGGGTTTGGTGACCTCCCTCAAGTGTCCCATAGTGGAACGGGTGCTTGCTGCATGGTGGGTGCTCGGAAGAATAGGGTGAGGCCTCTTGTGGCGTTGGTGGTGTTAGTACCGCCCACCCCTCCAACAAGAAGAACTCCCTTGTTGGGAGGAACTTGGTAAAATATCATCATCCCTGCGTGCCTCGGTTATCTCTATACCCGAGCTCTTTACTTATGCACTTTACATTGTGATAGCCTTCATGCTTGAAGTAATCTATCTTGATATCACATTGTTGCTTGTCTTGCTTAGCATAAGTTGTTGCTGCACATAGGTGAACCATAGCATTTATAGGTTTTGTGCTTGACAAAAGAAAACGCTAGTTTTATTTTGCCTTTGTCAAGCCCATCTCGTAAAAAAATTAAACCGCCTATTCACCCCCCCCCCCTAGGCGACATCCGTGATCTTTCAATTGGTATCAGAGCAAGGTCTCTCACTTTTATGCTTCACCACCTTGAGAGCAAAGATGTCAACTAGGGGAGTAGTGCACGATTCCTTCTATGTATTCGATGGTACAAACTATGGTGTTTGGAAATCTCACATGCTAGATTATTTTCAGGACATTCACCCATCCATTGAGGGAATTCTATATATGGGTTTTTCTTCTCCTATGGATCCCCAAAACGAATCTTTAGAGGAGAAGATGAACTCTTATATAGATGCTCAAGATACTAAAGTGTTTTTACTTGTTGTGAGCAATGTAGTTATTTCTTCAATCATGCCTTATCGAAGTGCTCATGAGATATGGACTAAGCTTCAAGATAAATATATTGAGTCCAACATTATTGAGGATGATTGTATTCCCTCCACCTCCGGCTATGATGAGTTCTCATCTTCTACCACTTCACCAACATGTGTTTTTTCACAAGGTGATGATATGGTGAGTGGTGATAGAAATTGAATGTGGATAGTGAGCTTACTATTGGTAGTCCATCTTCTCTATCTAGTTGCAATGTTCTATCTTTGGACCTTAACACTTCTAGCACTCAAAACTCCTTACATGACAGTGTTGATAGTCCTTGCATATCATGTAGAAATGACTTGAATAAATCAATATGCTTGCTTTGTCTTGTTGCCATGATAAAATTGCTTCTATTTCCTCTAGTACTTGTGGTGCTAACCATGTAGAGGAAACCTAAGAATCTATGGGTCAATATAAGTGTTTGAATGGAGCTTCAAGTAAAATCTCATATCCACCTTCTTCAAGTTCTCACATATGCCTTATGGCTAAGGAAACAAAGGTAACCTCTTTGGATCTCATTGTATCTCATCATGTTGATGATGATGATGATGTTGTTGATGGTAGTGATGACGATGATGATCTTGTTAATGATAGTGATGATGATGAACATCTTATTGATTATGATATTGCCTCTATTCAAGATATGGGAGAGATTGTCTTTCCCGCTCTTCATAAAAACAAAATTGCTTGCTCCAACTTTGTTGAAATTTTGTATTGTGCTATTGAGGGCAAGAAACTTATTGAGGAGCAACAAAATATCATATATCAAAAGAATGAACATGAGGGTGAGTATGCTAACGATATTGCCTATCTAAAGAGCTCCCTTGAAGAAGAACAAACCACCAAGGAATCTCTTGAGGAAACTTTTACTCTAGAATTATCTAGAGTAAAGGAAAATTATGATAGAGAACTTGTGGTGGCAAATGTTCTCAAAAATAAAAATGATGAGCTCGTAGTTTCCCATGCTAAACTTGTTGAGGATTTTAAGCACCTCGAAAATGGCTCTAGGGTCGTTAAGAGTGAGCTCATCAAACTCACCGAGTCGCATGAGCAACTTAAAGCTTCTTATTCAAAAGAGCTCGCCAAGTTGTAAATAATAATGATGCTTGTGATACTAACTCTATTTCTTGTGAAGAATCTATTTTGAAGGAGAATGTTGAGCTAAAGGCTCAACTTGCTTTGCTTTAGCAAATATGGGAAATTGGAAGAAAGTCATGTTAAGCTCTCAAGCTCCCATGAGGATCTTCTAGTCTCCCATGGTAGGCTAAAGTTGGCTCATGAGGCTTTTGTGTCAAAGGTAACATATAATGAGCCTCATGTGGAAATTAGCACTATATCTACTCAAAGTGTCATATTGCCATGTGCTAGTACTTGTAATTCATCCACTCATGCTATTGCTACATCTTGTGATGAATTACATTCTTTGCCTTGTTGCTCTAACAATGAAGAATCTACTTCCTCTAGTATTATTGTTGACACTAACCATGTAGTCACTTCTTTGAAGAATGACTTGAAAAAGGGTCATAAAGGGAAGGCCACACTAAACCACATCTTGAGCGTGCAAAAATCCTCCAATGACAAGAGTGGACTTAGATTCAACTCCAATATCAAGAACAAGTCCACTAACAAGTTGAAGCACAAGGGCAACAAGAAGAATGGCCAAGATCAAGCGAAGCATCCGGCCAACATTATTTGCTTCAAGTGCAAGGAAGAAGGGCATCATGTTAGATCTTGCCCATTGAAGAAGAAGCCTCTTGGTTTGAAGCAACAAGGGAAGCAGCCTCAAGCTCTACCTCAAGTTGTAGATGGGCCTGTTCCTAAGAGGACTACTCGAGCTCTTACTAAAGTTGTGGCATCACCTAATAAGAAAGCGAGCAATACAAGAACTTGCTACAAGGGGCACATTTCTTCCTCATGCACTAGTGGTATCTCCTCATCCAACCCTATCTTGATTGATGATGCTTATTCTCTTCGTAAGGATGAGGTTGGAAATGTGTTTGCCAAATTTGTTAGTGCTCATCAATGTGGTGTCAAGAAAAGAACCATTTGGATTTCCAAGCCTATTGTGACTAACTTCTTAGGACCCAACTTGGTTGGGGACCAACAAGCCAAAACTTGATCAATAGGTGATCTTGGAGGACATTGGAGACTTGGTTTCATCATGAAGAATTGAGGGATCTTCATCTATTATATTTTTCAAGCCAAGTCATGTGGATTATATTGCCTCTATTATATTTCCAATATTCCTCCTTGCGGTGACATATGCTTAACTCATTACATTGAAAGTTACTTGCCCCTTGTGCATGTGTTGGTTTTGTACCTTGCATGTTTTTGTATATGTTATGCTTACTACTTACTTATCTTGAGTTATCAAGTTTATTTGTGTTTGTTGGTTTGCACACCATGTATGTGTGTTTCTTGTTTTGGAGCTATTATTGAATTCAATTGATATCGTTTTGGCTCTTGTGAGAGATTAATGGACTATCCCATTTTTGGGGAGTGTTATGCTTGGACATTCCACAATCCTAAAAATGTGTGTACATGAGGAATACCACTTAGTAGTGATTTAGCAATATTATCTAGTCTCTATGTGGTATGATTCTCATGAGAAATTTAAGTTCTATAATGTCCATTAATTATCAATATTTGGATTCTTTTGCCTCGTGTTGAGACTTATTGTTTATCACATTATGGGGGAGTCATATTCTTAGGGCATATTACAAGCCTAGAAAATGTGAAAATTCGAGGTTGTGTCACTTAGAATTGATATTGATAATTATCTAGCTCCTATGTGACACATTTGCTCAAACAAGTTCAATGCCTTTGTTTCTCATCTTTTGGATCTTATTTGTGAGAGTGTTTCTTGGTATGTGTTTCATCATATTTGTATCTCTATATCCACATGGAAACCATTAGCTTAAAGCTACTCTAATCACTAGTGATTGTGTGACTGTTGGAAGCTACCAAGAATCTCTTTTGAAGCAGCAAACTTAATTCTTATATGTTGTTATATGCTTCTTAGTGTGAATATGATCTTGAATATCCTTGTGAACTACCTCGGGAAGATTTTCCCAATACTTCTTGTCCTTGGACAATTAGTACTAGATTTATGGTAGAAGTTATTGATCATATTCACTTTGGCCTTTGCTTAATTTTGTACTATCTCTTGCCAAGAAAATATTTCGTGTGTTCTCCCAAGATTTCCTTGCCTCTTATGGATATTATTATTTTATTGGTATCCTAGTGTGTTTTATTTAATGAAGGTAGTAGTGATGATCTCATTTGTGTGCATTTTGCATTCGAAAGCAAAATTCTATAATGTACTACTTATTGGTGAGCTCTCCTATATTATTTAGAACACTCCTTTATGTTTCTTGCCTTGATCCATATCATACTTTATGTTCTTGGAAGTTCGATCTTTTTGTTTTGGTATTTTGTGCCATCATGAAAAGTATTGAGAGTTTGGTTTATGTGTTGGAACCTTGCTCTTTTGGTATTTGGTTTTGTCTCATTCCTTGTTTCATGTTTTGACCTTTTCAGAATGAGATAAATCCTTGAGCATTTGTGTTTTTATCTATCTTTTGCCTTTTGGCTTTTGCCTAGTTCATTTGTTGAACTTACAATCTTTCATGTGTTGATGGTTCTTTGCTACAATTTGGACATCGTTTGTCGTGTCACACTCTTGTGTGTACCGTCTTGGTTTACTTGGTGTTTTTGTTCAAATTGTATCTCTTTTTTGGTTCTTGAAAGCCTTGTGCATGCATATTTACTACATGTTTATATTATGGCATGCTTGCCTTCTTTGATCCAATATATAGGATAAACTCCACCAAATCCCATTGGCTAAGATGTGCATGAAATTCAATTTCATATCAATATGCACATATTTATGTAGAGTCTCTCCTATGTATTGTAGTTGCTCTAACTACTCTAGACCCAATTTGTTTGGGGACCATTTTGTACTTAAATGTGTTGTAGGTACATTGGAGATATATTGGATGCTTGTCTCTCAAAGTTTGAAGAAGTGGTGCGTTCATGGAAATTGGAGGCAAGCTATAGGATGATCAACGAATTCATTTCTTCTACATCCTACCAATTATATCTCAATAACAAGTATCCCTTTCTCATGCATACACATATTGCTTCCAACCTCTTGTAGGTTGCTTCATGGCATGATCTCTCTTATATTTGAAAATATTGTTGTTCGGGTTTTGGTCTTATTAGATACTCTTATTGTAAATGTTAGTATGTTTAGATGAGTGCATATTAGAGGGACTATACAAAATCATACATATGATTCACCTTCCCAAATATGTCAACCTAGCAAGTTCATTGCCTATATCTTCCTCAATCTCTCTCATGTGCAATAGTGAGAATTTGCAAATTGATTACTTCCTTTGTGATACTTGTTGCCTTTCTCCATATATTCCAACCATCTCATTTTCCCTTGGTGATTGTTGTAATGTATGAAGTGTGTTGGTGTTTGAAGCTCATTAATGAACAATACGATAATATTGTGCCTTTGGCCATGCTTTCAAGCAAAAATCTTATTGGTATATGTTATGACTTCATCTTGCTTTCCAAATTTGTATATCTTCTTTGTGTGTGCTTGTTTCTTTATGGGCATATGTCTTTGTGATGTTATCCACTTAGAAACTTATACACCCAAGAGAAGATAATTTGTTAGTTGATATTGTATTCCTTGGATTCCACCTCTTATTCCTTTTTGATTCTTCGGTGAATTCTAAATTTATTTTCCTATGAGTGCTTGTTCCTTTTATTTGCATCTTCGCGCACTCATATTTGTTCTCTCATGCCTTGTATTGTTAAATTAATTTGGATGATTGAGGATTCCATGATTATGCACTTTGTTCCCAAATGCAATTATCATAATTGGTGCATAATCTTTGGGGAGCTCGCCTAATTCATTTAATAATGCTCATTTGTCTTTTTCTCATTTATTGTGTTTTAAATGCTTATGGGGGAATGAGGATTCCAAATTTGTGCATGATGTATTCAAATGCAACTATTCTATTTGTGCACAAATATTTGGGAGCTTCTCTATTTTTATTTGAAACACTTGTTTAATCGTATCATAATATTTCGGTGTTTCCATTTGATCTCACTTGTTGTTTTCAATTGGTTTGTCGGATCTTGTGATTGCTTGCGTCATTTTTTATGCTTCTTTTATTTTTATTTACTTTGGCAATCTTCGGGTCCTCAATATAGTTCTAGTTCCTTGATGTCTACGCACGCTTCTATTCTTGTAGACAGTGTTGGGCCTCCAAGTGCAGAGGTTTGTAGAACAGCAGCAAGTTTCCCTTAAGTGAATCACCAAGGTTTATCGAACTCAAGGAGGAAGTGGTCAAAGGTATCCCTCTCAAGCAACCCTGCAATCAAGATACAAGAAGTCTCTTGTGTCCCCAACACACCCAATACACTTGCCAGGTGTATAGGTGCACTAGTTCGGCGAAGAGATGGTGAAATACAAGTAATATGGATGATTATAAGTGGTAATTGCAATCTGAAATAAGAGTGGCAGCAAGCAAACATGTAAATGGTGTTTCAATGCTTAGAAACAAGGCCTAGGGATCATACTTTCACTAGTGGACACTCTCATATAAATATCTTCTCTTCATTATGCTACCATAAACTACTCTCCGGTTGGACGATGTAGGGCTATAACAGCACACCTTAAAGTTCACATTCCCCATCTAGATAATCCCTCACTATCACCTTGAGCGCTAGATAGTTCCAACAAACACCACAATCTCATAAAGACATCCAACTCAAATTATAATCATGATAGGTATTTATGTAACCTTAGCCTAAGTGCCACACGGTGTGCACACTATCAACTTCACACATGTGGGGATAAGCAGAGATTAATTAAAGCACTTGAGTAGCAGAATATATATACTTATTCAACTAGATTACAAAACTCATGATCTAAATAAGATCACGCATAGAGAGAGAGATGAACACATAGCTACCGGTAGAGCCCTTAGCCTCGAGAGAGAACACTCCGTCCTCATCATGGGAGTCACCAACGACGATGGAGATGGCGATGGAGTCAATGGAGATGGCTCTGGGGGGCACTTCCCCGTCCTGGCAGGGTGCCGGAATAGAGACTTTTGTCCCTCGAATCTCCTCTTCGGTGGCGGCGGTGTTGTGGCACTTTTCGTGGAATTCTGATGGATATTGAGATGCTATTTCAGATTGATTATTGATTCTATCATGTCTTTGTTATTTGTGATCTTGCATGCTTTTCGTTGTTAGTAGCTATCTTGGCCAAGTAGATGCTAGCAAATTCATGCCTCGGGTAATCTGGGGAAGTGACAGAAATCTCTAAGGTACTAGATGTGTTGTTGCTACTAGGGAGAAAACAACAATCCTTTGTTCATAGAACAATTGTATTATTTACCTTACACACAGTTCGTAAAGCAATAATCTGTTGCTTGCAACTTAATACTGGAGGGGGTTCGGATGATAACCTGAAGGTGGATTATTAGTC
Source organism: Avena insularis (assembly GCA_023614405.1). NCBI lineage: Eukaryota > Viridiplantae > Streptophyta > Magnoliopsida > Poales > Poaceae > Avena > Avena insularis. The sequence goes on along the minus strand of CM042686.1, from coordinate 44,360,472 downwards.
ATAGATGCAGTTGGATGGCGGTCTATGTGTTATGTTGTATTGCCCAATCAAGTCTCAAAGGAGTCAAGATGATTAGTATATGCATGTATTGCTTTCTCGGTGTTTGTCAATTGCCCCGTTGTAATTTGTTCACCCAACATGTTATCTATCTAAGGAGAGCCACCTCTAGTGAACTATGGATCCCGGTCCTTGTCTTTTACATACAATCTATAATCTGTTTCTGCTTTGTGTTTACTTTCTGCAAACTTTTACTTCCTTCCATTTGATACGTTTAATCCTTTGTTTTCCGCAAAACACGGTGAGATTGACAACCTCATCGCAAGTTGGGGACAAAGTTCTGTGGTTGTGTTGTGCAGGTCTCCATGTTGCTACTAGCACCGGTAGTGCGCCCTGCCAAAGCTCAGCTAGTAACACCTTTGGGGTGTTTCCTTGCTCATACTAGTTCGATTAAACCTTGGTTTCATAACTGAGGGAAACTTGCTGCTGTGCTCATCATACCTTCCTCTTGGGGTTCCCAACGAGCTCTACATCAACCACGAGCCATCAACACTTTTCTGGGCGCCGTGCATTGAGCCATCAAGCATTTTTATGGCGCCGTTGCCGGGGAGTCAAGGACATCTTCACAAGGGGAGTCCCTCATAACCAATCTCTTTACTTTGTTGTTTTTGTTTTGCTTAGTTTCTTTTTGCTTTGTTTGCTTGTTTTGTTCTTCAAAAACACAAAAAAATAGTTTTACTAGTTTGCTTTCTTATTGGAAAAACACAAAAAAAATAGTTCCTATCTTGAGTACCACTATGTCTAGCCTTGCTCCAATCACTATGTCACCCGAGGAAATGATTTCACTTTTAAACAAGGAATTGAGGAAAGTTTTATGGAAGCTTGGTCTAGAATCTCTGATCTACATGAAAAAACTGAGCCTAAAATGACTCAAAGCTTGTTCCTTAACAGTTTTTACCTTGGGATTGCTCTTTGCTATAGATATGCTCTAGATGCTGTTGTTGGGGGAGATTTCCTCCAATGTAATGAGGATGATGCTACCAATGCTATAAAGAAATTGATCCTCACTTACAACATGCCTAGCCAAACTAATATTTCCTTCGCAAAAATATTTGCTAGGTTGGATACTCTTGAGGCTAGCACTACTAGATTAGAAGGGTGCTATAATAAGCTTAGTGAGCATCACAATTATGTTCCAATAAATTCTGAACCATCAAAGTGGCTCCCTACAGTAAAGATTGAGATAAACACTGAAACTTTCCAAGCCTGCTGCGATATCATGTCTGAATTTTGTCTTATGTCCAAAGATATTTATGAATCTTTGAATCTTTGGGGGCTTACTGAAGGAGGAAAAGAAATATCTCTTGCTAATAATGCTACCTTATTTCCTATTGGAATAGCTGAAGGAGTGTTTACAAAGATCCTTGGGAAAATGATTTCTACTGATTATCTTGTTATTGAATGTGCAGGAAAAGGACAAATTACACTTGGAAGATCCCTATTAGAACTCCTTGGAGCAATAATAGATGTGGGAAAGGGGACCATGCACCTTTCTTCTACACCAAACAATCACATTTTCCCAAAGGTTAAGAATAAAAATAAGAGAGGTAAGGGCAAGAAAGTTGGTCTTAATGCTTCTTCATTTGAGAACACTTGATTCTTTCTTTGCTTCTTATGCCTAACTTAAAGGCGTTAAAGAAAAGTACTTGTTGGGAGATAACCCAAGAGTTTTAGTTGAGTCTTGGAAGTTATTACCTCTGTAATAACCTCTCCTTATCCTTTTTGTTTGCTTTTTGTGCCAAGAGTAACCTCTAATGAGAGTGAAGTAATGACTGGGAAAGTTGCTGTCCCGAAACAGATTTATGTGCTTCACCGTAAAAATTCTTGAGAGAGTTCTGTATGTCGGATTGATCTGTAATTTTTCTTGCTTCTGACTCAGGTTGTTATCTAACTTTAGTTAGTTCAACACTTTTTGATTTGAGCAACATAAGGTCTTCAAAAAAATTCGTCTTTACCTGCTGGTCTGTTTTGACAGATTTCTGCCACTTTCTGCATGCTTCTTGTGGGTACCTTTTTGAGTTCTTTTGGGGAATTGAACTTTTTGAGGGAAGTGCTACAGTAGCTACTGTTCTAATGTAAGTTTATTTGATGTTATAACTGAACCTTAAAACTTATTTATCTTGAGTGCACTAATGTTGCTAATAAAGATTGTGTGAAGTTTTGTATGAAGGAAAATTTTCAGGTGTATGGAAAGAATGAGTAATGAGATGAAGGATGGACTAAAGCTCAAGCTTGGGGATGCCACGCGTGTCACCCCAAGAAATATCCAATAAGTACAAGCGTCAAAGTTTGGGGATGCCTTGGGCATCCCCTTCTTCATCAATAAAAATTCCAGGTTTCTTCCAAACGCTTCATTTTTATTGTTTCATGCACAGTTGTGTTTTTCTTGGAGCGTCTTCCTTTTCGTTTTCGTTTTGGTTTTTAGTTTGCTTGGTTTGCTTAGTTTTCTGAATAAGTTGGTTGGACCCCCTCTTTCACACTTTGGTTTGCAAATAGTTTGGTTTGGTTTGGAAAAGAGTAGGAAAGTTCATGCTTATGTGGTAAAAAGAGCTCGTTTTTGACTGTGGGTATGCTTTGTCATGCCATGCTCGATATTGTTTTGGATTTATGCTTAGTATTCTTTGCTGTAGCATGACTTGTTATAAACAATTGAGATTGCTTAATGTGCCTTGGATGAATCATGCGTTGTTTTAGCATATTAAAGCACAATATAGTGGTATTCTCCTTTGATGCTTTATTTGGGTTGACTTGGCGCATGCTCACACCATGTTATGACTTTCACAAGTCACCATAGCCTTTATTATCCTTTAGTTTTCAACTTATAGTATCACTTTATGCTTTGATCAATGATGTTTTGTCACTCTACATGATTATGGCCATTATTGCTCTCTTAGTTTGTCGCTCCCAGTCTTTTGCTAGCCTCCACAACCAAGTATGAGTTCCACTCATGCATCCAACTCCCTAAACCAAGTTATTCCAAAGAGTCCACCATACCTACCTACTAGCTTATGCTATTCCAAGTATATTCATGCTTTTGTCTACCTTTCACTTGTTATGAGAAAACTGGTGATTAAAGCTCTCACGAACTTGATGGCACACTTTACTTTATTGCCTCTAATAAACTTGAACCATTGGGTCCTTCTTTGTTGCGTATATGCTTGCGCTTTATAAGTTGAAGTTAGCAGAACCATGTTTCATGGGGAACGCTTTCAACATTGCACTTGTACTTTGTACCCCGTTGATATCATGTTCTTTTGCTTACGGATCCCGGCGGTGTGAAATAAAAGTGGAACTTGTAATATCATGGAGTTTGTATGTGTGTTAGAGAAATGCCTGGGCCGCTAGCCTAAGCCATGCCTAATCATGCTGGAAACTTGCAGCATCACCATACTGAGTACTCTATGAAGCATCGTCAATAAAAACCTATGCAAATAGCAAATAAAAAGATCGCTGAGATGCTCATTGTCTGCTTGCCTTGTCATTTTGATTATGGGAAAGCTCCCGTATCATGTGCAAGGTACCCCATCAAGGTTCTTAATGATACACATATACTTACAATGACAAGAGCTTACTCGTGACTGAAGTTGAGTAGCATGAGGATCGGTCTCCGTAAGTAAGGGGCATGAGATTTCGGTTTATAACTTGTCAAGCATATCCTCTTAGTTGTGTCACTTTAACCTTAATCACCTTCAAGATGCTTATGATAGGGGCAATGAGAGCTGAAAGCTATAAGTACCATAATTTTTGGAAGCTCTTTATGAGACTTGAATCCCTACTTCCTTTTACAAAAGGCTTTTCTTCCACCATTATATTGAGTCTCCACTTTCTACCTTTATACACCTACTTTGAGAGCATAGTGGCCATTCTTAGTTCTATGTGCATTGTCCCAAGACTAGTTGATTGATGCATAACTTGTTATTGCTTGTTTTAAACTATTGTATCTAGTCACTCTTATGAACTTTGAAGGTGTACTATGCATTTATATTTGCTACTCTATTGAGGGACAAGCTGAATACTATTATGCTATGTTTTATTTATGTGAAACAAACAAACGTCTTGCAAAGCATTGTTATTCATGAATCTTTTGTTTGTGCCTTTTCATGTTGCATCATAGTTTCTTTGCTTACTGCTAGAACTTTGTCTTTCATGCTATGATTGGAGTACTATGATCCCAGCTCTGAGTGTTTTGCAAATACTTTGATCAAGTCTTTGATGGTGCATGTCACCTCAAAAATTATTTCTTTTTATCACTTACCTACTCGAGGACGAGCAGGAGTTAAGCTTGTGGATGTTGATACATTGAAAATGTATCTATAATTTTTGATGTTCCATGCTTGGTTTTATCCACTTTCTTGTGTTTTGTTCCAACTTTGGACTAACCTATTAACAAGAGCCACAGTGCCAGCTGCCCGTTTTCTGCTATTTTTGGTTCCAGGAAAGTCAGAAAATGAATATTCTCGGAATTGGACGGGACAAAAGCCAAAGTGCCTATTTTTCTGGAAGGGATCAAGTGCCAGAATACGAGACGGAGAGGGGCTAGGGGCCGGCCACACCACCTAGCCACGCGGCCAGGCCTGGCCCGTGCCAGGGGGTGGTCTGGCCGATCCCAGCACCCCCTCGGCCTCTCCTTCCGCCTATAAGTTTCCCTCGGGACGAAAACCGTAAGTATCCGATCAAAAATCCACGAAAGAGTCTATAGCCATCGTCATCTCCATCCCTAGATCGGGAGGGATCTGAAGCTCTTCCCGGCACCTACTGGAGAGGGAATTCACCACGAGGCCTTCTTCATCACCATGCAAGCCTCCGGTGTGATGCCTGAGTAGTTCATCCTTGGACTACAGATCCATGTAGTAGCTAGATGGCTGGTTTCTCCTCCTTTGTGCTTTCATGTTTAGATCTTGTGAGCTCCGTTCATGATCAAGATCATCTATTTGTAATTCATACATGTTGTGTTTGCGGGGATCCAATGGATATTGATATGCTATTTCAGATTGATTATTGATTCTATCATGTCTTTGTTATTTGAGATCTTGCATGCTTTCCGTTGTTAGTAGCTATCTTGGCCAAGTAGATGCTAGCAACTCCAAGAGTTAGTATTTATGTTCGATAGTGGGTTCATGTCTCTGGTAATCTGGGAAGTGACAGAAATCTCTAAGGTACTAGATGTGTTGTTGCTACTAGGGAGAAAACAACGATCCTTTGTTCATAGAACAATTGTATTGTTTACCTTACACGCAGTTCAGAAGCAATAATCTGTTGCTTGCAACTTAATACTAGAGGGGGTTCGGATGATAACCTGAAGGTGGATTATTAGTCATAGATGCAGTTGGATGGCGGTCTATGTATTATGTTGTATTGCCCAATCAAGTCTCAAAGGAGTCAAGATGATTAGTATATGCATGTATTGCTTTCTCGGTGTTTGTCAATTGCCCCGCTGTAATTTGTTCACCCAGCTGTTATCTATCTAAGGAGAGCCACCTCTAGTGAACTATGGATCCTGGTCCTTGTCTTTTACATAAAATCTACAATCTGTTTCTGCTTTGTGTTTACTTTCTACAAACTTTTACTTCTTTCCATTTGATACGTTTAATCCTTTGTTTTCCGCAAAACACGGTGAGATTGACAACCTCATCGCAAGTTGGGGACAAAGTTCTGTGGTTGTGTTGTGCAGGTCTCCACGTTGCTACTAGCACCGGTAGTGCGCCCTGCCAAAGCTCAGCTAGTAACACCTTTGGGGTGTTTCCTTGCTCCTACTGGTCCGATTAAACCTTGGTTTCATAACTGAGGGAAACTTGTTGTTGTGCTCATCATACCTTCCTCTTGGGGTTCCCAACGAGCTCTACATCAACCACGAGCCATCAACACTTTTCTGGGCGCCGTGCATTGAGCCATCAACTATGCAGGATTCAACGCAATTGTTACAGCAATATGGAGACGGTGATGAGGGTGTTGATGGTGATGATGGTGGTGGTGATGATGATGATGATCCCGATGAAGTCCAGCTTGATGGTGGTGTTGATGGCGACGATCTCCCCTCTCCGGGAAGGAATTCCCCTGGCAAAAATCTGTCTGCCGGAGAGATCTTTCTCTCTCGGTGTTTTCCGCCCCGTAGAGGCGGCGGAATCTTTCTATGGTCGCTTCGCGAGTCTTAGGGTTTCGGGAGGTTGATATACGCCATAGGGGAGAGGCTGGAGTGGGCCAGGGTGGCCACACCACTCCCTGGCGCGGCCTAGGCCTGCCTGCGCCATGGGGTGGTGTGGGCCCTCTGTGGCCCACCTCCACTCCATCTTCTGGCATCCTGAGTCTTCTGGAAAAATAGGATTTTCCGTATATTTTCTCGGATTTTCTGATCTTCACGAATTTTGCCTCCAAGCAACACCTTTTCCATCAGAATCCTGACTGCAGCGGTCCATGCTCCAAAATTCATCAACCATGCAAAAATAGATGAAATAACATAAGTATCACCTCTCAATACAAAATATATCAATGAATAATAGTGAATTAAGACATAGAATAGTGATGCAAAATGGACGTATCAACTCCCCCCAAGCTTAGACTTCGCTTGTCCCCAAGCGAAACTGAGCTCAATAAACATGACCTCAGGTTTATGGAGTGAAGAGTCGATAAAATAATACAGATAAGAAGCATCACATTCATCAAATACATAGATCATAATAGAAGATAACTCACTATTATATAACTAAACTTGCAATGAGTAAAGGAAACACAATAAAGATACACAAAGTGAATCATAATTGGTAATGGCAAACTTAGCTCTTGGTCGAAGAATAGTTGATAATTTGCTGGAGTTCACAAATAGCTAGCTTTTTCAATGAAAGCTTTCAAAGTAGTAAACATCAAGATAAGAGCAATGTGCAAAACAAGGAACATAAGACATGATTGCATAAATCATCATATGAATGAATGAAACACATCAACTCAAAATACTTGCTGAGATAGAAGGGAATAGGTTTACTGACTCAACTACAAAGTAAAAGAAAGGCCCTTTAAAGAGGGAAGCAGGGATTGCAAGTCTCATAAAGAGCTCCCAAAAATTATGATACTTACTAGCTTTCAGGTCTCATCGCTCCTATCATAGGCATCTTTAGGTGATTAAGGTTAAAGTGAGGTCCAATCTGAGTTATATGCTTGACAGACTATAAACTGAAAATCCCAAGTCCCTTGAGTACGAGGGTCGCTCCTCATGCTACTCAACTTTAGTTACCGGTAAGTTCTTGTCATCATAAGCATGTGCGTATCATTGAGAATCGCCAACGGGGTACCCCTTGCCCGATGATACGGAAGAATCCCCATATCAAAATGACAAGGCAAGCAGACAATGAGTATCTCAGCAATCTTCTTATTTACCATGGGAAAATGGTGCTTTTTTCTCTCTTTCCTCTTTTCATAGTATCTCTTTTTTTCTTTTCTTTTTCTCAATAGCTATCGCTCTCTTTTTTTAAGAAGAATGCTTCATAGATATCATTATGGTTACGCTGCAGGTTTCCACCATGTCAGCATGGATTAGACCAGCGGCCCAAGCGCTTTTCTAACACACATACATAACTCCATGGACTTACAAGCTCCCCTTTTATTTCACACCGACGACATCCGCAAAAAAAATAGCAAGGTATCAACTGGGTATATATTTACAAGTGTTGAAAGCGTTCCCGTGTGACGGTTCTGCTAATCCCCAACCTATAATTTGCAAGCATATAACTTTCATGGAGAGTTCACAATGGTTCAGGTTTATTAAGTGCAAGAAAGTAAGGTGTGCCATCAAGTTCGTGAGAGCTTTAATCACAAATTTTCGCATAACAAGTTTAATTTGGGAGGTAGACAAAACAGGAATCTACTTGTTATAGCAATAATGCTACTAGGTAGGTATGGTGGACACAAATGGCAAAGGTTTTGGTTTAAAGGAGGTGGATGCACGAGAAGAGTACCCTCTCAGTACAGGTTTTTGGCTAGCAAGGCTGGGTAGCAAGTACAAGAGTTGAAGGAAACAAACAAACATACAAGTGATAAAGATAAACATGCAATCTTCCTTGGAAGCACAAAAGATCTTAACTAGAGAATACTAGACTTATGAGCAAATCAAGAAAGAAAGATGATGAAATTATTTTTCTTTAGAGTACTTCTATCTTTTTCTTTTCAACTCTCAAAAAGGTGTTGCTACTGACCGAGCCAGGTTTGCCAAAACCAACTAAATTAACTCAATGATCCCAAAGTGCTACCAATACTAACAACAAGATCAATCATATAATCACGAATTGAAAACTAATATAAGCTATGCAAAAGAGTGGATGATAGAACTTCTCATTAATATTCCATAACGGCAACTCACACCAAGGGATACAAATCTAACGAGAGAGGGGACACTTCCATAATGCAAACCATACTACAAAATAACTCCTCTATTCATGATATGACACTACTAATAAGGTAAAAAGATAGAAGATAGTGATATGATACCGCGGCACTCCCCCAAGCTTGGAACAAACCAAGGGGATGCCAAACCTGATGACGAATTACTCCTTAGGTGGTGGTGGTATCCTCTCGATGAGCGTCTTGACCAATTTCCCCAAGTCCTCAATCTTGAAAGTGAGAGTACGAGTCAACTGTGAATTTTGCTCAATGCGGCTCATGATCATGCCGTGTTGAGAATTCCAGCTCTTGCTATTCTTTCCCCACTCTTCCTCCTTGAAGTCTTCTTTTCCTGTATGGCTGGAACGAGGCAAATCCCAATTGGATGGTAATTTCCCCTTGGGCATATTCTGGTATTGATGCTCATGGATAAGAGTGTGGAAAGGATTCTTGGTGCATGGAGGAAGTGACCAGGGATCTGAACGGTGGTGAGGAGGCTTACCTCCAATAATCCTGGCAGGGTTTGCCACCACTCCAATGCTCGCAATGGTAGTGTCGGTGTGCTTTGCTTCCTCTTCACCTTCGCTCTTGATCTCCTTCTCCTGCCCGGGGTCTTGGAGGTCTTCCTCCATAGGTTCCTTCCCTTTATCCTTGGCAGACACCATTGTGCTTCTAAACCTTCAAAGAGTATGTCCTGGCAGAAACAGATCGAAAAAAAAATACGACGAAAACACGATATACGAACCTCGAGAGATCCGAGGGGTTATATATTACGAAGTTTCATGTCAAAAGGAAGGTACTGGGAGAAAACGGGTCGGAGACGGAGTCCTGGGTGGCCTCACCACCTGGTGGCGTGGCCAGGGGTGGGCCCGCGCCATGGGGTGGTGTGGGCCACCCTGGCGCCGGTTCCGTCCCTTTTTCGCTTCGTAACTTTCCTTATTGACTGAAAACTGCAAAAATATAGTTGGATTGAATTTTCGCGGAACTTTTCTTACCAGAACTATTACCTATTTGAATACGGACTCTGCAGGTCTCTGAATTTGGTATCTAGTAGATCCTTCCGGAGTCATCACTTGAATATCATCGATATCTTCATCTTCATATACTTATTACTTGAGTCATAAAACCTTTCTCTTCCTTATTACACCATTATCTCCACTTCCTGGAAATTTCTTTCACATAAAACTTCACACAGTTCTTATTAGCAACATTAGTATAAGTGAAGTGATAGAACCTTTTGAGTCCAACTTCAACTGAAAACCACCAAAACATAAGCTACTGTAGCAACTCCTTCCGAAAATCCAAAAAGAATTCAAAAAGGAAATCGAATAAAGAAGCAAATGCAAGAGTGACTAAATCTGTCAAAACAGACCAGCAGGTAAAGATCAATTTTTTCGAAAATCTTTTGTTGCTCAAATCAAAAAGTGAAAAACTAACGAAAGTTAAATAACAACCTGGGGCAGAAGCACAAAAAATTACAGCTCAATACGACAGACAGAGGTCTCTCACAAATTTTTACGGTGAAGCACAAAAATCTGTTTCGGGACAGCAACTTCCCCAAATCTTACTTCTCTCTCATTAGAGGTTGATCTTGACACAAAAAACCAAACAAAACGGATAAGGAGAGGTTATTACTGAAGTAATAACTTCCAAGACTCAAAGAAACAAAACCAAACTGAAAGCAAAAACAAATTGGGTTGTCTCCCATAAAGCTCTTTCTTTATAGCCATTAAGATGGGCATGATAATTTTGAAGAAGATCTCATAGGGATATAAATTGAAGCAAAAGAGAGCATTAAGAAGCAAAACACACACACATTTAAGTCTAACCCACTTCCTATGCAAGGGGATTTTGTAAACAAACAAGTTATTGAAACCAAAGGCAACTTGCATAAGAAGGCAAGAGAAGTGCAGCATAAAAACTTTTAGCATAAAACGAGGAAATTTGAGATTATTGAGATGCATAAGAACACTTTTCCCTCTTTCATAGTAACTTTCAGTATCATGCATAAACTTAACAATATAGCTGTCACAAGGGCCATCATAGCAATGATCACTTATTCTAACAGAAAACACAGGAATACTAGCTCTCATAACACTACTTTGTGAAACAATATTAGAGGTATCCTTATAAAGGATAGTGTGTCCCTCTTTTTCATATTTAGCAACAAAATCTTTCACATTTTCTACAATAGGTTCATCAACCATTTTTTTATCAGGCTCAACAGCCTTATTCATACTTTCATCTAACATACTAGCCATCATAGAATGTTCCTTTACCTTAACTGGGAAAGGCATTTTCTCAATATAAGGTTCAGGTAAAACATGATTAGCAGTATAAACTTCAGTATTTCTTGCAGGAACACTTTTAGCAATATCTTTATAAGGTTCATGATACTTATTCCACTTCTTTTTAGGCACTTCAATATAGGAAGCAAAGGCCTTAAAATAAGAAGCAATATCTTGAGAGTCTAGACCATAAGTATTTTTAATATTTTGGAAGTTGTCAGTTCCCATAAAAGATTCAATGCATTCATAATCATAATTTATACCTGACTTTCTATCTTTGTCATTCTCCCAAGCTTCAGCATTGTCTTGAATACGATCTAGAAGGTCCCATTTAACTTCTTCTTCCATGCGAGTGAATGATCCAGCACAAGAAGCATCCAATAAATCCTTATCATGTAGAGGGAGCCTTGCATAAAAGTTATTGATAATAATATTGTTGGGGAGCTCATGAATGGGACATTTGAGCATTAGTAACTTCAATCTCCCCCAAGCTTGAGTTGTACTCTCTCCATTAAGAGGCCAAAAGTTGTATATTTGATTCCGATCTTTATGAATCTCACTAGGAGGATAAAACTTTGAATAAAAGAGAGGCACTATTTCCTCCCATTCCAGAGCTTGACCATTCTTCAGCAGCTTATACCATTCCTTAGCTCTTCCTTTCAGTGATAATGAGAATAACTTCTTCTTAACTTGATCTGTAGTAATACCTGCACACTTGAACAACCCGCATAATTCGTGTATAAAGAGTAAATGACCACCGGGATGGATAGTTCCATCCCCAACATAGTAGTTATCCATAACACGATCAATAATTCTTGTAGGTATTTTGAAAACATCATTCTCAGCAGGTGGTGGCTTATCTACTACCTTAGCAGTGGTAGTAGCATTACCAAATAAGAAACTCAGCGAATTATCCATAACAAAAATAAAGTAACTAGCAGAAGTAAACAATACTCACAGTAGAAGTTTCCTTTACCAGTTATACTCTCCAATAGCGCTTCACTCCCCGGCAGCGGCGCCAGAAAATAGTCTTGATGACCCACAAGTATAGGGGGTGTATCGTAGTATTTTTGATAAGTAAGAGTGTCGAACCCAACGAGGAGCAGAAGGTGCTGGCTAGTGGTATGGATCAGGAATTCTCTACAAATACTTAGCAAACAGATTTTTAGGGGTTTTCAATAAAGCAAGTAAACAAAGTACAAGTAAATAAAAGACAGTAGGAATGAATGCAGCAAGTGGCCCAATCCTTTATGCAGCAAAGGACAAGCCGGTTGTATTTCTATAGATGACCAAACGTTCTCGAGGACACATGGGAAGACTGTCAAGTGCTTTCGCTTCATATAGTTGATTAATCTTCTTTAGCTTGCTAAGTGTTGTGTGGGTGAACCTGTGCTAATGTACCGCCCCATCCAAGAATAATACATACTTGTGATTATACCCCTTGCAAACATCCGTAAGTACAAGAAAGTAATTAAGGTAGAAACCTAACCACAACTTTAAACTCTAAGACCCTTACGTCCCTTGTGCAATGGTTTCCTAACGGGGGTTCAGGTTTCTGTCACTCCAGCAACCCCTACGATTAGTAGTCAAATACACAATGCATTCCCCTAGGCCATATAAGTGAAGTGTCATGTAGTCGATGTTCACATGACACCACTAGAAGAAGTACACCACAACTTAAATAACAATCTATTGAATCTTTCTCAACACAACTCCACTACTAACAACAAGACTTCTCCCATGTCCTCAAGAACAAAACGAACTACTCACAAGACATCATATGGATCATGATCAGAGATGGAATAATGATGTATAACAATCTGAACATAAATAATAATTCAATGGTTCACTCAATAGCATCGACTACAAAGAGTAATCAACACCGGGAAAGTTTCCCCTATGAACTATGCAGGATTCAACGCAATTGTTACAGCAATATGGAGATAGTGATGAGGGTGTTGATGGTGATGATGGTGGTGATGATGATGATCCCGATGAAGTCCAGCTTGATGGTGGTGTTGATGGTGACGATCTCCCCTCTCCAGGAAGGAATTCCCCCGGCAGAAATGGTGGTGTTGATGATGATCCCGATGAGTACCGAACCTCATGCTACTCAACTTTTGTCGTGGTGGTGGCACGGCAGATGCCATGGGTAGGCTAAAGTATGGGGCCAATGGACGCTAGTGGGATCTGGGGAGGGAAGATGCAACTGTCTTTACACTCAAGCTGCCAAAGTGATGAACTTTATTTCTCTCTTGATGGGTTACAAGTGCTCCTTGAGCTGCTTAGGGGGGGACAATGTGAATCTCCCAGCCTAACGGTGCTCTCTTTTCTCCTCCTCCCTCGTGGTCCAAACCTCCCCTTATAAAGGGGTGCCTTGGGTGCCCTTAGGGTTGACGAACAAGCATATTCGTGGAATATGCTTGTCCCAAATAGTAGTTCGGCCTCCTTTCCTGTCGCCCTTCTAATGACGGCAAGGCTCTAGTGGCCCCCCTCCTGCGTGCCTCGGGCTTGGGACTGTCACCTTCGTGACCTCCTTACGCCCCTCGACGCCGTGCATCCTTGTCTCTTGTGCTTGGCCTGTCTGATTCCTTCTAGCCTGCAGCTATACTTTGACCACAGGCTTCTCCTTCTCCTGCAAGCTTAGTATCCTCGGCCTTACCTTGTGTTACTCGGCTCGTTCCTTACCTCGCATGAAGATCATTTGGGTAACCCGCCGATTTTCTCATTAACTCGGCCGGTAACTACCGATACCTATACATGGGCTTCTTGCCTCCGTTCATCGGCGACATATCCATGATTGCCGACCTAGGCCGTCAGAACCGAAACCTGAGGGACAGTACTGTCTTTCCCGTCTCGACCTACCGAGGTTAACCCCGACATTAGTCCCCGGCTGGTGTGGCCTGTATAACTTTGGCGGGTTATATCAGCTTCATTACTTTAAGTCTTGTTTCCGAGCTATGGCCTTGTCCGAGGTTTCCTCGTTCCTTCCATCGTCACGCCACGCCCCACGCATCACCCCATCATTGCTCTTCTAGTTTTCAGGTCCTTCTACGTGCTTCTCGACAAGCTCTGATGAACCACATTTCTTGCTGCCGCCCGCCGCTTCTCGGTGTCGCTCCTCGGGATCGTAACCACTTTTCTTTATCAGGGCCGTTGGTGTGGCTCCACTTACCGTATGCTCGTGCGTTGTTCCCACGATCTACACGAACCGCCACACCCACGATCCCTCCCCTCGGTGGCTTGACTATACAGAGGGGAAACGCGCCCGCAGGGTTCATCTTTCCCCTTATCGCTCGCGTCCGCTCTCCTTCTTCCCTTCGCCTGCGTGTTCTCTTGCCGCTCCGAATACGTCGCCTGTTCGTCGTGATGCCCCCGAGGCCTCTTCCATTGATCTGGATCCGATCCGGCCCTCCAATGTTTTCGTTGAGCCAGCTGTCCCCTCTATGGGCCCCAGCGTTACCATTGAGCCTCCATCTACTCCGGCGGTTTCTCGGTCGTCCCGACCTTGGCCGAAAAGGTCGTTGCTTGGCGCCCTCTGCGAGCTTATCCTCCGCTGGTCCTAAGGACTCCGTCCCACTTCGGGCGCAACTTCCTGTGGCGCATCTTCTAAGGAGAAGCGTGTTATTGCGTCAAGACTTCTTCTCGAAAGGTCTTGCGGCTCTTCTCAACCAGTATTGCAGACGCTGCGTAAGGAGCTGCATCTGCCAAAGTCATCGTTACCTCGACCACCGCAGCTCGCTCTTCATAAGAGCCTGCATTGCCAGTGGTCGGACCGCCCGGGTAAAGTTTTAACTCGGACACTAGCGGGAACAACCTTGGAGCGCTAGTTGAGTATGCCAATAAGCGGAATGTGCTGATCAATTTGAGGGTAATCCGACCAACCAACCTTTCCGACTTTACGACATCGTGACCGTTTTGACCATCTGCCCGGTTTATCATTGATACCAACAAGATGAATGCGTAATTATTTTATCTCCGAGTCTTAAATTATTCTCCAGATGTTACCATATTCTCTAGTCCCCGAAACTTGCAAGGAAATAACTTGTTGTATGCTTGGAAGTTTGACTTAATTATTTCTAAGGTTTGTTAGTCCGGCCATCTAGTTCATAGTTTATTCGGACTTGGTGTAGCTTTGAATATCCATCCACCTAGAGCCGAGTTAAGCCCTTCTTGACTTGGATCGGCATAGCTTTGAATATCCGACCACCTATGCGAATTAAGCTTTGCTTGATTCGGATCTAGTTTAACTTTGAAGATCTAGCCACCTAGATGAGTCTAATCCTTCTTGACTCGAATCTAGTATAGCTTTGAATATCCAGCCACCTAGAGGCAAGTGAGCTTTGCTTGATTCGGATCTAGTTTAACTTTTAATATCCAGCCACCTAGAGCCGAATTAAGCTTTGCTTGATTTGGATCTGGTATAACTTTGAATATCCAGCCACCTAGAGCGAATTAAGCTTTGCTCGATTCGGATCTAATTTAGCTTCTACTTGTTGTTTTATCATTTTGCTCCATTGCTCAGGTTGCACATGACCGACCGGACCTTGAGTTCTAGAGGTTGCTTTTTCGCCGCAAGTCGGAAGAGAAGTACGAGAAAGTTCTCGCCCGTGGCAAAGAAGGCGGTAAGTCGATAGTTCGTTTCCTTATTTCCACCTTTCTCATATACTCGTCCATGAATGCCGGCTTACTTCTTGTTGAATAGGTAATATCAATAACCTCAATATCCGCCTTGAAAAAGAAGATCAAGACCTTGGAAGGTTAGTTTCCTTTCTACTTTACTCCTTCTCCTTTTAGTATCTATGCTAAGTTTCCTTATTGCGTTGGGCTGTGGTAAAGCCGAGTTGCAAGACTTTGCGATGTCGCAACAAGATTGCGTGCCCATGCCCGACGTGATGCTTCATTTTTAGAACAAAGCGCAGTTCATTCGCGCAACTACAAGAAAAAGATGATGAGATAGCTACTTTGAGATCCGAGGTGAATGCACTCAAGCTCTCTCAAGTCCGAGCTAGAAAAGGTCGACCAAGAATTTGCCGAGGAAAAGAATCGGTGACTCTGGATTCTGAGAAGAACAAAGAACTCCTCGAAGCCGAACTTAAAACTCTCGGTTTGAGCGAGGAAATTGCTCGTTCGAGAAGAGTAAAGCTGCTTGGGCCAAAGACCTTCGGATAATGATGAGCTACATTCATCGTAAGTTAGTTGGCCTGGCGAACTATATTTTTGCTTTGTCGTCATTGCTATCCTTTGACACGTCCATGTTTTGCGCAGATCACTTCCCGAGGCCAAACCGTGAGTTCTAAAGCTGTTCTTGCAGCTCCGCTCGTCGAGGTGAACCTGTTCTGTTGACTTTGAATATTCGATGGAGGATTTCTTGGTTCTTTGTTGGTGCTGCGGTTGGTCCGATGAAAATTATGGGCGGGACTTGGTGCAGCCGCTATCCGAGCTTATCATGTACTCGGCTGAATACCTCGGGGACTCGATATCAATGAAGTCAAGTTATTGGTGACAAGGCTGATGGCATCCGAGACAGTTGAGTCTTTGAGAGAATCTGCTGCTGCGTCTTTGGTGCCGACATGGCCCTTACTGTAATCATGTCATGGTATGAAGACATCTCTCTTGACATTCTGAGGAATCTACGCACTGGCTCCCGCTGGGTTGAAGATCCCACCTTTGTTGCTCTTCGGCAAGCTCGGGCTTTCCAGCTCGTCGAGTGCGCCGACGTGCACTTGGAATGAAGGGCGAGTTTTCTCCTGATCCGGATCGAGGTCGCGGCTGAAGGTGCTTCGGGTGATGATTCAGCTGAGCACGGGGAAGGTGAAGATGATTCGGCCACATCCGATAGCTCCAGCTCAAGCTCGGATAGCAACGGTGATGCGCGGTCCTCCTCCAAAGGCACCGGGCATTCTACCGCACGTACTGACGCTCCTGAACAACCCCGTGATACCGCCGAAGTTGCACTGGTCGGCGGAGGCGACCTCGGTCGAAGTTCCTCCTACTTGAGTGCCCTTTTGAGCAAGGAGCTGCCCTCAACGAACAACGCCTAGGTTATTTGCGATCCCTGGTATGCGGGCGTATAATGTAGACGAAAAATTTGTCAACTCGTATGATTCGAACTTCTTTTGCTATGTGTTGTTGAGACTCTTTGTTAAGTGGATGCTCGTTCGAATTCTTGCCTTGCTGGCTCGTAATTTCTTCATCTTTTAGGGCTCAACTTTGCCGTTATTTTGATGATCTTATCCGCATTAGCGCTGAATATCTACGCTATTGACCTGTTTTGAATATAAGTTAACTACTCCGTTGTGGGAGCAGCAACAATCGCCGCTCGTCGTTCGTCCGAACTTCCTTATATAAATCACGTTTGAGGTGGTATAAAACTGATATGATTGCGTTTAGCATAGGTTTGAGGTATCATACGGTAGTCCCGAATCGTTGCTTTAGATGCCGAGGTTTAAGTGTCAATACGCATTTGACATACCATATGATAGTCCACGAGTCAATGCTTTTGGCACCGAGGTACATATTCGTAACATGAAAGGAACACAACATCTGGCGGTCCCCGAGTCAACTTTCCGATCGCCAATGTTCAAGTATGTAACGAAGAAATAAATATACCATATGGCGTCCCAGTCATTGCTCTGCGTGTCGAGGTTCAAACATATAATCTGAAATAATCATTAGATATGGCAGTCCCAGTAAGCTTTCTGGTACCGAGGTTTAAACATCTAACATGAAATAACATAACATATTGTAGTCCCCGAGTAATCGCTCTGGGTGCCGAGGTTTGAAATACATGATATGACATAAATATATCCTATGGCGGTCCCAGTCAACGCCTGGTGCCGAGATGCAAATACATTATTGGATTTTGACCTTGAGATAGAACGCTTCTGAGTAAAATGGCGAAGTAAAGCCACATTCGAGGGCGTTTCTTCACCAGCTTTATGCGCCTTGTTCTCTCCGGATTGAGCATCGATCGGATAATATGCATCGTTGTGCAATGCTTTGCTCACGATAAATGGTCCTTCCCATGGGGTGATAATTTGTGCATGCCGGCCGTATTGCGCACCAGGAGGACTAAATCTCCTTCTTTGAATACTCTTGGATTCACTTTCTTGCTGTGATATCGCCGTAAGTTCTGTTGATAAATGGCGATCGTGATAATGTCAACTCCACGGCTTCTTCCAACAGGTCTACGGCATCTTGCCGAAACTATTTCATTTGTTTACGAGGTTGTGTCTTGAGCAACCTTGGCGAGTCATAGATTATGTCGGTGAGAGTACGGCCTCTGCCCGTATACCAGAAAGAATGGAGTGTAACTGTTGATCTATTCGGAGTAGTCCGGAGGCTCCATAACACGGCTGGGATTTCTTCGATCCAACATCCGCCGACCGTTGCAAAGGTTCAACAAGTCGTGGTTTTATTCACGATAACACCAGTCCATTAGATCTTTCAACCTGCCCATTGGATCTTTGGGTGGGCCACCGAGGCAACATCTAGTCTTATGTGCTTCTCTTGGCAAAATCTGGCGGCTCATACGCAAAGTTCGTGCCATTATCCGTAATAATGCTATGTGGGTATCCGTATCAAGATGATATCCTTGAGAAATTTCAACTTGTGTGCCCATCACACTTTTTGATTGGTTTTACTTCAATCCACTTTGTGAACTTGTCTACCATAACCAAGATGTGGGTCATTCCTCCTCTCACGGCTTGAAAGGTCCCACCATGTCTAAACCCCATACGAAAATGGCCAAGTGATGGGTATTGTTTTTAACTTCGACGGCATATGTATTCTGGTTGCATATCTCGACACCCATTGCACTTCTTAACTAATTCTTACGCCTCTTTTAACGCCGTTGGCGGTAAAATCCATGCACTGAAAGCCTTGGCTACTAAAGCGAGATGAGGCATGGTGCCCACATTCTCCTTGGTGTATGTCTAGAAGGATTTCGACCTTACGTGGAACTCACGACTTCGCAATATGTTTGTTACGCTTCTCTTATATAACTCATTGTTTATGATTGTATCGGCTTTTGCTCTTCCGATGGTTTGTCGCTAATATTTCATTACTCGGCAATACCGCGTCTTTTAGGTACGAAAATATGGGTTGCGCCCATATCGGCGTTACTCTTTCTGCGATGATCTCACTGTCTATCTCCATGTTTTCGCCGGCGTATATAACTTCGGCTCTCTCCATGATTGCTATTACCTCGCTGTCCCTCTCTTTAGGGATTCCGAATCTTCTGGATCTACCTCCATTGGCGTATGATTCTCTGCAGAACTTGCTGGGATAAAGATTGATTCGGACTACGGTGATGGGTTTATTGATGGTTTCTGAGGTGCTCGAGGCAATACTGCGGAATTGATTGCGGGTTGATCCTAATTTTGACAATGTGTCAGCGTCATTTTCGCTTTCGTGGTATGTGGTGGAATTCACATCCTTCAAAATATCCACTTATCTTTTGCACATGGAATCAGATAAAGCCATATTAGCATCTAATGCGTCCCAACTGCCCGATACTTGTCTGTACTAGATCCGAGTCACCGTAGCATAGGATTGGTATACCAATTTCTTTCGCCATTTTCAATCCATGAACTAGTGCTTCATATTCAGCTACATTGTTGGATGCGGCAAAATGTATTTGCGTACATATTTCAACCGATCTTTTTAGGCGAGGTTAGCACTATTCCTGCTCCCAAACCGTTCCTTAGTTTGGAACCATCAAAATGCATTGTCCGATAATTTGGATCTGCAGCGGTGGTGGCTCATATTGCACCTCGGCCGGTCTACGAGAAAGTCGTGACGACTGAGATTTGATCGCATCTCTCCTATCAAATTGTGGAGCATACGGTGATAACTCGATTGCCCATTTTGCTATTCGGCCACTTGCATCTTTGTTGTTCAAAATGTCGGCTATGGGTGCCTCACAGATTACTTTGATGGGGTGCTCTTCAAAGTAATGCTTAAGCTTTTTTGCCGACATATATACTCCATAAGCCATCTTCTGATAGTGCGGATAATTCTGCTTTGAAGTGGATAATACTTCACTTAGATAATATACTGGCCTCTGAACTGTCTTACCCTCTTCAAGTCGTTCCACTACAACCACAGTACTAACTACTCGATTGGTAGCCGCTACATAGAGTAGCATAGGTTCTTTCGATAATGGAGAAGCTAAAATGGGTGCCGTAACTAGCATCTTTTTCAACTCATGAAATGCAAGGTCCGCCTGGGGAGTCCAGCTGAATTTGTCCGACTTTCTCATCAGCTGATAAAGTGGCAGTGCCTTTTCTCCTAGCCGACATACAAATCGACTAAGCGAGGCCAGGCAGCCCGTGAATTTTTGTACATCGTTCAAGCATCTCGGCAATTCCATTCTTTCTATTGCTCTTATCTTCGTTGGATTAGCCTCGATACCTCGGCTGGACACAAGGAAACCGAGTAATTTTCCTGCCGGCACGCCAAATGTGCACTTCTCTGGATTAAGTTTCATTCGGAACCTTCTCAGGTTCGCGAAAGTTTGCCGTATATCTTCTAGCAAGGTTTTGCTCTCCTTAGTTTTGATGACTACGTCATCCACATATACTTGTACATTTTTTCCTATCTGATCATGTAGGCACTTTTGCATGCACCTTTGATACGTTGCTACTTCATTTCGGGCGAATGGCATTGCGATAACAATAAGCCCGTCTGGGTAATAAATGCAGTCTTTATTTGATCGGCGGATTTAACGGTGTCTGGTGGAAACCGAATCTGGCGTCTACAAATGATAACAGCTCACAACCAGCGGTCGAGTCAATGACTTGGTCTATTCTAGGCAAAGGAAAAGGATCTTTCGGACATGCCTTGTTCAGGTTAGTGTAGTCGATACACATTCGCCACACAATGGCTACATTGGGGTCATCTTTTTTCTTTTCTACTAGTACCGGATTTGATAACCAATCCGGATACAGCACCTCCATGATGAACCCGGCTGCGAGAAGCCGAGCTATTTCATCCCCTATTACTTTTCTCCTGTCTTGGTGAAGCGGAGAGGTTGCTTCACCGGCCTTGCTCACGGCACGGCGTTTAAAGAGTGCTCATAACTCCCTCGGCACACCTTGCGGATCTTGAGTTGACCATGCAAATATGTCCCGATTCTCACGGAGGAAGTTGGTGAGCTCGCCTTCCTATTTAGCGTCAAGGCACTGCACCAATAGTAATAAAGGCGCTCTGGGAGGCTCATCAATCTGAAATTTCTTACGTCTCTTTGGTCGGCTGAAAGAAACATCGCCATGAGGGTTGGCGGTCTGCGGCATGCTTATCTGTCTTGGTAGCGAGCTGCTACCTCTGAATCCTTTTCTTTTCTCTTGCTATAACCAATGACTCGGCCAAATTTGACCCGGCGAAGCACACTCCATTGACTTCTTGTAATCCCACCTTTGTTATCACCCCTTGTGGTCGGGTAACTTCATCTTTAGATAACCTATATGACAGCTGCTCATGAATTTGGCAGTCTTGGGCCGTCAAGTAGAAACATGATAACAACTTTCCGGATCGACCACCTCAAATTCTAAATTTTCTGCTCTGCGATTATCTCTTATGCCGAATAACACGTCCACTCGGACTTTACCGATGGGCTCACATGAAAGCCACGGCACTATCCCATGGAAAGTTGTCCTCGTGGATCGCAGCATATTCGTGATATTCCGAGCTTGTGCATGGTATCTTTGTACATGATGTTGATCTCGCTTCCATTATCGATGAGTACTTTTGAGAATTTCACATTGATGCTTGGTCCCACAAATGTTGGATCCAACACGAGTGCATATGATCCTGGACTTGGCATTATTCGGGTGGTCTTTCATGCTCCGGTCATCTCTGATCAGACCATGGCTGGTATCTTGGCACCGCATAACCGCATTCACTTCCATATGCCGCGCCGCACTCTGCTTGTCTGTTGTTCCGTCGTGAACACACAATAAGACCGGTGATGTTCCTGTAATCATTCGTCCAAGATTCGCCGGATTTATCCTTCCGTCCCGCCTCGGTTCATTACTTGATGCCGCATCCCTCGATCCGAGTTATCGTACCTGGGGAAAGGGTAGCATCGCTTGTGTATTTGCTCGATTAGTTGCGGCCGATCTTGTTGTTGCACGATGGGAAACCTGAACTCTGCCGGTTCCCCATCGCATTTTTCATCCAGCGCATTGCGGGTTGTATGATTGGCGGTCTAGATGGGTTTGATGTGTGAAATTTGCACGGCTGATCTAACATGGATTGAACGTATACTTGGCCTCTCTTGCCATTGCTTCTTTTGCTCGGGGTCCATTGCCTCTTTCCTCATTCCTTGATGTCCACCGTTGAGGTCCATTTTTCATCGTTGAGTTGCTCCGTGACTCGGCTGATCTTGTGCTACAGCCGCCACCGGGCTGAATTATATCTATAACCCGCCTCTCTTCTCTTCTTCTTCCTCTGAAATCACGCCTAGATGACCCGCCAATTCTCGTGTACTGGTCTTGTTGCTCACGATGATCCGTCGACATTAACTCCGGTTGGGTTGGGTCACCCAATGCATAGGAGTCCGCTATTACGATAGTTTACGCGGTGTGGTTGGCATATCTCTCTGAGGCGTTGCCGATGCGCTGCCATAACGGCAGCCTTGCGCGAACCAAGCGATCGCTATGATTCGATAACTCCTCACATGAGTTTCTCGAGTTACACCATCGAGTTAAAAACTCTCTATCTGTTTCATTCGGCCTCGCTTGCACATGGATAGTTCTTTGTGGTCTATTCGGTCTCTTGTATGTGCCGGTAAAGTTGCTAACGAACATCTCTTGAAATCCAACCAGCGGTTGATCTTGCCAACTGGTTGATTATTCAACCATACCTGGCTGGTCCTTCCAACATCTGTGGACATACCGCAGACCCATCTCAGATTGCCACTGCTATCTTCACGGTGGCATAATCAATCAACCAGTCTTGTGGTTTGGTACTTCCATTATGCTTTTTGTGCCTCTTGCCAACTGAAAATTCGACCGGTGGTTCGCCCATGATCCTTGGTCCAAAACATGCCGGACCTGGTGGACCTTGCTCTTCCAATAGCTCGGACCGGTATAGCCGATCCAACTTTACTCTTGCATCATTTGCTGGCAAATCTCTGTACAGGATTCTATCCTGCATCCCATAGTGATTGTTTCCACCTTGGTTTGCGTATTCTACCTCGGAATATCCATCATTATACCTTTCATTCATCTGATTGTGGCGAGCTGGCCTCACTTCTCTTTCCTGCCGAGGCTCATGTCTTGGTTGCGGGTTGAGCGGCACTTCTCTTCTTACCTCGGCCGGGGTTTGGTTTTCATGATTATCTCTTGCAGGTTCTTTCCTGCCGTGCTCCCCACTACCTCGGCCGCCGTCGTCCTTTTCCATACGAGTACCGAACCTCATGCTACTCAACTTTTGTCGTGGTGGTGGCACGGCAGATGCCATGGGTAGGCTAAAGTATGGGGCCAATGGACGCTAGTGGGATCTGGGGAGGGAAGATGCAACTGTCTTTACACTCAAGCTGCCAAAGTGATGAACTTTATTTCTCTCTTGATGGGTTACAAGTGCTCCTTGAGCTGCTTAGGGGGGGACAATGTGAATCTCCCCAGCCTAACGGTGCTCTCTTTTCTCCCTCCTCCCTCAGGGTCCAAACCTCCCCTTATAAAGGGGTGCCTTGGGTGCCCTTAGGGCTGACGAGGCAAGCATATTCGTGGAATATGCTTGTCCCAAAATAGTAGTTCGGCGGCCTCCTTTCCCTGTCGCCCTTCTAATGACGGCAAGGCTCTAGTGGCCCCCCTCCTGCGTGCCTCGGGCTTGGGACTGTCACCTTCGTGACCTCCTTACGCCCCTCCGACGCGTGCATCCTTGTCTCTTGTGCTTGGCCTGCCGATTCCTTCTAGCCTGCAGCTATACTTTGACCCTGGGCTTCTCCTTCTCCTGCAAGCTTCGTATCACTCGGCCTTACCTTGTGTTACTCGGCTCGTTCCTTACCTGCATGAAGATCATTTGGGTAACCCGGCCGATTTTCTCATTAACTCGGCCGGGTAACTACCTGATACCTATACATGGGCTTCTTGCCTCCGTTCATCGGCCGACATATCCATGATTCGGCCGACCTAGGCCGTAGCTCGGAAACCAGACGGGGACAGTACCTCTGTCTTTCCCCGTCTCTGACCTACCCGAGGTTAACCCCCCGACAACTTTAGTCACAAGTAAGTTCTTGTCATTGTAAGTACATGTGTATCATAGAGAACCGCCAACGGGGTACCCCTTGCCCCATGACACAGGAGCTTTCCCATATCAAAATGACAAGGCAATAGACAATGAGCATCTCAGCGATCTTTTTATTTGCTATTTGCATAGGTTTTTATTGAGGATGCTTCACAGAATGCTCACTATGGTTATGCTCCAAGTTTCCACCATGATTAGGCATAGCTTAGGCTAGCTATCTAGGCATTTCTCTAACACACATACAAACTCCATGAGCTTACAAGCTCGCCTTTTATTTCACACCGTCGAGATTAATAAACAAAAGAACATGATATCAACTGAATAATAAGTGCAATGTTGAAAGCGTTCCCCATGGTATCATGGTTCTGCTAATTCACAACTTATAAAGTGCAAGCATATAAGCAACATAGATGGACACAATGGTTCAAGTTTATTAAGTGCAAGAAAATAAAGTATGCCATCAAGTTTGTGAGATCTTTAATCACTAATTTTCACATAACAAGTTTAATTTGGAAGATAGTTAAAAACATGAATATACTTGGAATGGTGTAACACACCATGCATAGGAATTTATAGTGGACTCTTTGCAATAACTTGGTTTTCTTGGAGGTTGGATGCATGAGTGGAACTCATACGTGGTACAGGTGGAGGCTAGCAAAAGACTGGGAGCGACCAACTAAGAGAGCAATAATGGCCATAATCATGCAAAGCAACAAAACATTATTAATTAAAGCATAAAGTGATATTGCAAGTCAAAAACTAAATGATCATAAAGGCTATGGTGACTAGTTCATAGTCTTAACATGGTGTAAGCATGTGCCAAGTCAACCCAAATAAAGCATCAAAGGAGAATACCATAATATTATGCTTTTGTATGGTAAAACAATGCATGATTCTTTCAAGGCACATTAAGCAATCTCAATTGTTTGAAACAAGTCATGCTACAACAATAATCACTAATGATATGGTCAAAGCAACATCTAGCATGACATGATAAAGTCTAAGTCACAGTCAAAACAAGCTTCCTTTTGTACCACTATAAGCATGAAACTTCCTACTCTTTTCTAACACCAATCGACTTATTTGAAACAACTCTCAAAGATAATAATCAATAAAGACCAGAGAGCATGTCTCACCCATCTAAAAAGAAGAACTAAAAAGTTCTAAGCCAAAAGAATAAGAAAACTAAAGCTAAACGTAGTGCTAGCAAAGGAGAACACTCACAGAACAATAAGAGTAAAAACTAGAGTGTTCTAGGCAATGAATAACGCGGTTTATCTCTCTCCAAAAGAAGTGTGTTGGGATCCAACCAACTTATTGCGGCAAAGAAAGAAAAAGAAAACTAAAAACAAATACGCTCCAAGAACAACACATAGTGCATAAGGTAATAAAAATAAAGTGTCTTGAAAGAAGACCTAAGATTATTGATGAAGATGGGGATGCCTTAGGCATCCTCAAGCTTTGACGCTTGTACCTCTTGAATATTTTTTGGGGTGACATGGGTGGAATCCCCAAGCTTGAGATTTTGTCCATACTTCATCTCATCACATCATTCTCTCCCTACACTTGAAAATTTCCTTCATACAAAACTTCACGCAATCTTCATTAGCAACATTAGTGTATTCAAGATAATAAGTCTTTGGGTTTAGTTTCAACACAAGTAAAACTTCCATTAAAACACAAGATACTATAGCAATTCCTTATAAAAGCTCAAGTGATCAAAGAGAACTCAAAAAAAACCCGATTAAGAGGCAAATGTAAATAATGGCAGAAATCTGTCAAAACAGACCAACAGGTAAAGACCGATTTGTTAGAAAATCTTCTGTTGTTCAAATCAAAAAGTGCAAATCTAACGAAAGTCGGGTAATAACCTGGGGCATAAGCAGAAAAAATTATAGCTCAATCCGACGTACTGATATTTTTCATGATTTTTTACAGTGATGCACAAAAATCTGTTTCGGGACAACAACTTTCCCATATCTTACTTCCCTCTCATTAGAGGTTATTCTTGGCACAAAAACCAAACAAAAAGGATAAGTAGAGGTTATTAGTTATTACAGAGTAACTTCCAAGACTCAACAAAACAAAAATAAACGGGAAGTAAAAATATAATGGGTTGTCTCCCAAAAGCTCTTTCTTTATAGCCATTAAGATAGGCATGATAATTTTGATGATGCTCACATAAGAAATATGAATTGAAGTAAAAGAGAGCATCAAGAAGCCTATGGAACAAATATAAGTCTAACCCACTTCCTATGAAAAATAATCTTGTAAAGAAACAAGTCATGAAAGAACAAAGCAACAAGCATAGGAAAGCAAAACAAGTGCAACTTCAAAATTTTCAACATAAAGAGGGGAAACTTAATATTGTTGAGATACATAAAACCATGTTTCCCTCTCTCACAATAACTTTCAGTAGCATCATGAATAAAATTAACAATATGACTATCACATAAAACATTTTTATCATGAGCCACATGCATATAATCATTATTACTTTCCACATAAGCATAGTTATTCTTATTAATTGTAGTGGGAGCAAATTCAACAAAATAGCTATCATTATTATTCTCATCACCATAATCATCAATTATAGGAGGCATATTGTAATCATCATAAGCAATAGAATAGCTATCTTCCAAAGTGTGTTCATTTGTAAACATATCATCATTGGAAGGAACATGGATAGCACTAATAGTACATCAATTATTAATATCACCATTTCCAGAATTGGCACCAAAGAGATTTTCAATATCAAAAGTAGTGTGCTTTTCCCAATCATGATCACTACTATAGGTAACAGGTATAAGAACATCATCGAGTTTAGACTCATCAAAAACTATAATAGGAGCAACATGCTTAGGGGAAAATACCGTTTCCTCCCTCCTTTTACTCCTCCTCTTCTTCTTTTTCTTCTATTTAGGAGGGAGAGGCTTAAAAGGAAACTTCTTGCTGACTCGTGATTGATATCGAGCTTGTTGGCGAACCCCAAGAGGAAGGTATGATGAGCATAGCAGTAAGTTTCCCTCAGTTATGAAACCAAGGTTATCGAACCAGTAGGAGAAAGGAAACACCTCCAAGGTGTTGTTTCCAACTTGGAATCCTGCACAACACAACCACAGAACTTTGCCCCCAACTTACAGTGAGGTTGTCAATCTCACCGATTTTGCTGAAAACAAAGGATTAAACGTATTGTGTGGAAGAAAGTAATAGCTTGCAGAAAGTAAACATAAAACAGTAAATAGTTTTAGATTGATGGTAAAAGAAAGGACCGAGGTCCATAGTTCACTAGTGGTGGTTCTCCTTAAGATAGATGACATGTTGTGTGAACAAATTACAGCGGGGCAATTGACAAACATCGAGAAAGCATGCATGCATATACTAATCATCTTGACTCCTATGAGATTTGATTGGGCATTACAACATTATACATAGACCGTAATCCAACTACATCTATGACTAATAATACACCTTCAGGTTATCATCCGAACCCCCTCCAGTATTAAGTTTCAAGCAACAGATAATTGGCGTAAGCATTGCGTGTAAAGTAAACAATACGATTGTTCTATGAACAAAGGATTGATGTTTTCTCCCTAGTAGCAACAACACATCTAGTACCTTAGATATTTCTATCACTTCCCCAGATTACTAGAGGCATGAACCCACTATCGAGCATAAATACTCCCTCTTGGAGTTGCTAGCATCTACTCGGCCAAGATATCTACTAACAACGGATAGCATGCAAGATCACAAATAACAAAGACATGATAGAATCAATAATCAATCTAAAATAGCATCTCAATATCCATCGGATCCCCATAAACACAACATGTAGGATTACAAATAGATGATCTTGATCATGAATGGAGCTCACAGGATCTAAACATGGTAGCACAAAGGAGAAGAACCAACCATCTAGCTACTACATGGACCCATAGTCCAAGGATGAACTACTCACACATCACACTAGAGGCTTGCATGGTGATGAAGAAGGCCTCCAGGGTGAGTTCTCCCCTCCGGCAGGGTGCCGGGAAGAGCTTCAGATCCCTCCTGATCTAGGGATGGCGATGACGGCGGCTACAGACTCTTTCTTGGATTTTTGATCGGGTCCTTAGGGTTTCTATATTGGAGGCAATATATAGGCGAAAGGGGAGGCCGAGGGGGTGCCCTAGGCGGCCGCATGATATATTGCAAATGTATCTATAATTTTTTGATGTTCCATGCTTGGTTTTATCTAATTTCTTGTGTTTTGTCCACACTTTGGAGTAATTTTCATATGATTTCTTGGACTAACCTATTAACAAGAGCCACAGTGCCAGCTGCCTGTTTTGGATGGCGGTCTATGTATTATGTTGTATTGCCCAATCAAGTCTCAAAGGAGTCAAGATGATTAGTATATGCATGTATTGCTTTCTCGGTGTTTGTCAATTGCCTCGCTGTAATTTGTTCATCCAGCATGTTATCTATCTAAGGAGAGCCACCTCTAGTGAACTATGGATCCCGGTCCTTTAATTTACATACAATCTACAATCTTTTACTGCTTTGTGTTTACTTTCTGCAAACTTTTACTTCTTTCCATTTGATACGTTTAATCCTTTGTTTTCCGCAAAACATGGTGAGATTGACAACCTCATCGCAAGCTGGGGACAAAGTTTTGTGGTTGTGTTGTGCAGGTATCCATGTTGCTACTAGCACTGGTAGTGCGCCCTGCCAAAGATCAGCTAGTAACACCTTTGAGTTGTTTCCTTGCTCCTACTGGTTCGATTAAACCTTGGTTTCATAACTGAGGGAAACTTGCTTCTGTGCTCATCATACCTTCCTCTTGGGGTTCCCAACGAGCTCTACATCAACACCACGCACCAAGCACTTTTCTAGGCGCCGTGTATTGAGCCATCAAGCGATTTTCTAGCGCTGTTGTCGGGGAACGAAGAAGAGAAAACTCCCACGTCAACTACACGCCATCAAAGATTTTCTGGCGTCGTTGCCGGGGAGTCAAGGACATCTTCACAAGGGGAGTCCCTCATAACCAATCTCTTTACTTTGTTGTTTTTTTTTTGCTTAGTTTCTTTTTGCTTTGTTTGCTTGTTTTGTTCTTCAAAAAAACACAAAAAAATTAGGTTTACTTGTTTTGCTTTCTTATTTAAAAACACACAAAAATTAGTTCCTATCTTGAGTTGCCACTATGTCTAGCCTTGCTCCAATCACTATGTCACCCGAGGAAATGATTCTCACTTTTAAACAAGGAATTGAGGAAAGTTTTAAGGAAGCTTGGTCTAGAATCTCTGATCTACATGAAAAGACCGAGCCTAAAATGATTCAAGGCTTGTTCCTTAGCTGTTTTTACCTTGGGATTGCTCTTTTCTATAGATATGCTTTAGATGCTATTGCGGGAGGAGATTTCCTCCAATGTAATGAGGATGATGCTATTAATGCTATAAAGAAATTGATCCTCACTTACAACATGCCTAGCCAAACTGATATTTCTTTCGCAAAAATATTTGCTAGGTTGAACACTCTTGAGGCTAGCACTACTAGCTTAGAAAGTTGCTATAATACGCTTAGGGAGCATCACAATTATGTTCCAATAAACTCTGAACCATCAAAGTGGTTCCCTACAGTAAAGATTGAGATAAACACTGAAACTTTTCAAGCCCGCTGCGATACATGTCTGGATTTTGCCTTATGCCCAAGGATATTTATGAATCTTTGAATCTTTGGGGCTTACGGAAGGAGGAAAAGAAATATCTCTTGCTAATAATACTACCATATTACCTCTTGGAATTGCTGAAGGAGTGTTTACAAAGATCCTTGGGAAAACAATTTCTATTGATTATCTTGTTATTGAATGTGCAGGAAAAGGACAAATGACACTTGGAAGGTCCTTATTAGAACTCCTTGGAGCAATAATAGATGTGGGAAAGGGTACCATGCACCTTTATTCTCCACCAAACAACCATATTTTTCCTAAGGTTAATAATAAAAATAAGAGAGGTAAGGGCAAGAAAGTTGGTTTAAATGCTTCTTCATTTGAGAACACTTGATTCTTTCTTTGCTTCTTGTGCCTAACTTAAAGGCGTTAAAGAAAAGTACTTGTTGGGAGATAACCCAAGAGTTTTAGATGAGTCTTGGAAGTTATTACCTCTGTAATAACCTCTCCTTATCCTTTTTATTTTCTTTTTGTGCCAAGAGTAACCTCTAATGAGAGTGAAGTAATGATTGGGAAAGTTGTTGTCCCGAAACAGATTTCTGTGCTTCACCGTAAATATTCCTGAGAGAGTTCTGTATGTCGGATTGAGCTGTAATGTTTTTTCTTCTGCCCCAGGTTGTTATTTAACTTTCATTAGTTCAACACTTTTTGATTTGAGTAACAGAAGGTCTTAGAAAAAATTCGTCTTTACCTGCTGGTCTGTTTTGAGAGATTTCTGCCATTTTCTACATTTGCTTCTTGTTGGTTCCTTCTTGAGTTCCTTTGGGGAATTGAGATTTTTGAGGGAAGTGCTACAGTAGCTAGTGTTCTAATGGAAGTTTATTTGGTGTTAGAACTTAACCTTGAAACTTATTTATCTTAAGTGCACTAATGTTGCTAATGAGATTGTGTGAAGTTTTGTATGAAGGAAAAATTTCAGGTGTATGGAAGGAATGAGTAATGAGATGAAGGATGTACTAAAGCTCAAGCTTGGGGATGCCACACGTGTCACCCCAAGAAATATCCAAGAAGTACAAGCGTCAAAGCTTGGGGATGCCCAAGGCATCCCCTTCTTCATCTTTATTTTTATTGTTTCATGCACAGTTGTGTTTTTCTTGGAGCGTCTTCTTTTTTGTTTTTATTTTGTTTTTTTAGTTTGATTGGTTTGTTTAGTTCTCTGAATAATTTGGTTGGACCCCCTCTTTCATACTTTGGTTTGCAAATAGTTTGGTTTGGTTTGGAAAAGAGTAGGAAAGTTCATACTTTTGTGGTAAAAAGAGCTCGTTTTTGACTGTGGCCTATGCTTTGTCATGCCATGCTTGATATTGTTTTGGCTTTATGCTTAGTATTATTTGTTGTAGCATGACTTGTTATAAACAACTGAGATTGCTTAATGTGCCTTGGATGAATCATGCGTTGTTTTAGCATATTAAAGCATAGTATAGTGGTATTCTCCTTTGATGCTTTATTTGGGTTGATTTGGCACATGCTCACACCATGTTATGACTGTCACAAGTCACAATAGCCTTTATGACCCTTTAGTTTTCAACTTGTAGTATCACTTTATGCTTTGATCAATGATGTTTTGTCGCTCTGCATGATTATGGCCATTATTGCTCTCTTAGTTTGTCGCTGCCAGTCTTTTGCTAGCCTCCACAACCAAGTATGAGTTCCACTCATGCATCCAACTCCCTAAACAAAGTTTTTCTAGAGAGTCCACCATACCTACCTACTAGCTTATGCTATTCCAAGTATATTCATGCTTTTGTCTACCTTTCACTTGTTATGAGAAAACTAGTGATTAAAGCTCTCACGAACTTGATGGCACACTTTACTTTATTTTCTCTAATAAACTTGAACCATTGGGTCCTTCTTTGTTGCGTATATTCTTGCGCTTTATAAGTTGAAATTAGCAGAACCATGTACCATGGGGAACGCTTTCAACATTGCACTTGTACTTTGTACCACGTTGATATTATGTTCTTTTGCTTATGGATCTCGACGGTGTGAAATAAATGTGGAACTTGTAAGATCATGGAGTTTGTATGTGTGTTAGAGAAACGCCTGGGCCGCTAGCCTAAGCCATGGCTAATCATGGTGGAAACTTGCAGCATCACCATAGTGAGCACTCTATGAAGTATCCTCAATAAAAATCTATGCAAATAGCCAATAAAAAGATCGCTGAGATGCTCATTGTCTGCTTGCCTTGTCATTTTGATTATGGGAAAGCTCCCGTATCATGTGCAAGGGGTACCCCATTGGCGGTTCTTAATGATACACATATACTTACAATGACAAGAGCTTACTCGTGACTGAAGTTGAGTAGCATGCGGATCGGTCTTCGTAAGTAAGGGGCATGAGATTTCGGTTTATAACTTGTCAAGCATATCCTCTTAGTTGTGTCACTTTAACCTTAATCACCTTCAAGATGCTTATGATAGGGGCAATGAGAGCTGAAAGCTATAAGTACCATAATTTTTGGAAGCTCTTTATGAGACTTGAATCCCTACTTCCTTTTACAAAAGGCCTTTCTTCCACCATTATATTGAGTCTCCACCTTCTATCTTTATGCACCTACTTTGAGAGCATAGTGGCCATTCTTAGTTCTATGTGCACTGTCCCAAGACTAGTTGATTGATGCATAACTTGTTATTTTTTGTTTGAAACTATTGTATCTAGTCACTCTTATGAACTTTGAAGGTGTCCTATGCATTTATATTTGCTACTCTATTGAGGGACAAGTTGCATACTTTTATGGTATGTTTTCTTTATGTGAAACAAACAAATGTCTTGCAAAGCATGTTATTCATGAATCTTTTGTTTGTGCCTTTTCATGTTGCATCTTAGTTTCTTTGCTTATTTCTAGAATTTTGTCTTTCATGTTATGATTGAAGTACTATGATCCCAGCTTTGATTGTTTTGCAAATACTTTGATCAAGTTTTTGATGGTGCATGTCACCTCAAAAATTATTTCTTTTTATCACTTACCTACTCGAGGACGAGCAGGAGTTAAGCTTGGGGATGTTGATACATTGCAAATGTATCTATAATTTTTGATGTTCCATGCTTGGTTTTATCCACTTTCTTGTGTTTTGTTCCAACTTTGGAGTACTTTTATTATGATTTCTTGGACTAACCTATTAACAAGAGCCACAGTGCCAGCTGCCTGTTTTCTGTTGTTTTTGGTTCCAGAAAAGTAAGAAAATGAATATTTTCGGAATTGGACGGGACAAAAGCCGAAGTGCCTATTTTTCCGGAAGGGATCAAGTGCCAGAATACGAGACGGAGAAGGGTTGGGGGCCAGCCACACCACCTGGCCGCGCGGCCAGGCCTGACCCGCGCCAGGGGATGGTCTGGCTGACCCCAGCACCCCCTCGGCCTCTCCTTCCGCCTATAAGTTGCCCTCGGGACGAAAACACTAGGTACCCGATCAAAAAATCCACGAAAGAGTCTGTAGCCATCGTCATCTCCATCCCTAGATCAGGGGGATCTGAAGCTCTTCCCGGCACCCTGCCAGAGAGGGGAATTCACCCTGGAGGCCTTCTTCATCACCATCCAAGCCTCCGGTGTGATGCGTGAGTAGTTCATCCTTGGACTACGGATCCATGTAGTAGCTAGATGGATGGTTTCTCCTCCTTTGTGCTTTCATGTTTAGATCTTGTGAGCTCCGTTCATGATCAAGATCATCTATTTGTAATTCATACATGTTGTGTTTGCGGGGATCCGATGGATATTTAGATGCTATTTCAGATTGATTATTGATTCTATCATGTCTTTGTTATTTGAGATCTTGCATGCTTTCCGTTGTTAGTAGCTATCTTGGCCAAGTAGATGCTAGCAACTCCAAGAGTTAGTATTTATGCTCGATAGTGGGTTCATGCCTCGTAACTGGGAAGTGACAGAAATCTCTAAGGTACTACATGTGTTGTTGCTACTAGGAGAAAACAATGATCCTTTGTTCATAGAACAATCGTATTGTTTACCTTACATGCGATTAAGTAAAAGCAATAATCTGTTGCTTGCAACTTAATACTGGAGGGGGTTCGAATGATAACCTGAAGGTGGATTATTAGTCATAGATGCAGTTGGATGGCGGTCTATGTATTATGTTGTATTGCCCAATCAAGTCTCAAAGGAGTCAAGATGATTAGTATATGCATGTATTGCTTTCTCGGTATTTGTCAATTTCCCCGTTGTAATTTGTTCACCCAGCATGTTATCTATCTAAGGAGAGCCACCTCTAGTGAACTATGTGTTGGAGATATGCCCAAGAGGCAATAATAAAAGTGGTTATTATTATATCTTTGTGTTTATGATGAATGTTTACATCCCATGCTATAATTGTATTATTAGGAAACACTAATACTTGTGTGTTTTGTAAACATAAAAGAGTCCCTAGTAAGCCTCTTGTTGAACTAGCTTGTTGATTAATAGATGATCATGGTTTCCCGATCATGGACATTGGATGTCATTAATAACAAGGTCATATCATTAGGAGAATGATGTGATGGACACACACCCAAAGTAAGTGTAGCATAAGATCAAGTCATTTAGTTCGTATTGCTACAAGCTTATCAAATGCATAGTAACCTAATCCTTCGACCATGAGGTTATGTTAATCACCATCACCGGATGGGTGCTTTGATGACATCAAACACCGCTTAGAATCGGGTGGTTATAAAGGTGTCATTGGGTATTCTGAAAGTATGTGTTGAAGCGCATGGACCAAGATTGGGATTTGTCCATCCATATGACGGATAGATATGCTCTGGGCCCTCTCGGTGGAATGACATCTAGTTAGCTTGCAAGCATGTGACTAGGTCACAAGGGATGACATAACATGGAACAAGTAAAGAGTACTTATCAGTAACAAGGTAGAACTAGGTATGGAGATACCGACGATCAAACCTCGGATAAGTAGAGTATCGTGTGACAAAGGGAATTGGTTTCGTATGTTAATGGTTCTATCGATCATGAAGTCATCGTTGAGTATGTGGGAGCCGTTATGGATCTCCAGATCCCGCTGATGGTTATTGATCGGAGAGGTGTCTCCATCATGTCTGCATATTCACGAACCGTAGGGTGACACACTTAAGGTTCGAAGTTGTTTTAAGTAGATATGGAATGTATGTTGGAGACCGAACGTTGTTCGGAGTCTCGGATTGGATCCAGGACATCACGAGGAGATCCGGAATTGTCCGGGGAATAAGATTCATATAATGGGGATCATTTTTCTAAGTTAGGAAATGTTCCGGAGTGTTTATATGGGGATTCTAGAAGGTTTCGGAATGTTCCGGAAGGTTCTAGAAGATTTTTTGGAGTTTACTTGAAAACCAAGAAAGGATAAAGGGAAACTTGGAGGGTAAGTAAGGGAAACTTGGGGGGGAAGGACTCTCCCCCCAAGCTCCCTTGTGCGCCGGCCCTTGGAGGTGGGCCTAGGGGTGGGAACCCTAGGCCACACCCCTCCCTCTATATATAGAGGGGTGGAGGCGCCACCCCCTTGCCCCCTTCCACTCCAAACCCTATCCGCCTCTCTCCTCCTTCTTCCCTCTGCTCTGGCTTAGGCGATGCCCTGCAGAATTCTCTGCTCCACCACCACCACGCTGTCGTGCTGCTGGGAATTCGTGGAGAGATCTACTACCTCCGCTCCTCGCTGGAACGGGGAGAGGAAGGTCTGCTTCGATTCCGCACGTGTGACCGACTGCGGAAGCGCTTTAACGCTGTGGCCTTGGGAAGGATCGTCTACTCGATCTTGAGATCGGCAAGTGATCGTCTACATCAACCACGAGATCCGATCTCGCACAAGGCTTTCGGATCTACAAGGGTTAGTACAGATCTATCTCGTTGCACTTGTCTAATAGATTAGATCTTGGCTTTTATCTAGATTAGATCTGGGTTCTGTTCGTTCTTGCGGTAGAATTTTTTTGTTTTCCATGCTACGAACCCATCAGTGGTATCAGAGCCATGTCTATGTGTAGATCTGTTGCACGAGTAGAACACAATGGTTTTGTGGGTGTTGGTGCTCGTGTCGTCTTTTGCTTTGTGTACTTTGCATCTTGCGGTATGGTGGGATGAAGCGGCTCGGGCTAACCTTACATGTCATCGCACATGAGACTTGCTCCACGCTTGACATGTAACTTGCTTTGCACAAGTGGCTTTGCGGGTGACTGTCTCTCCCACCATAGTGTAGATCCAATCTACACTTTGTACTTGATAGCACTTGTATCAACGTTGTGGGTCAGTTTCGTAGGTAAGATCCGTTCTTATTCGAAAGCCCCAAACGACGTAAAACATGCAAAGAAAATTAGAGGCGTCTAACTTGTTTTTGCAGGGGTTTTGTGATGTGATATGGCCATCATGTGATTGTGATTATATTTGATGTATGCAATGATCCTTGTTGTAATATGGCAACCGGCAGGAGCCTAATGGTTGTCTTTAATTCTGTTAAGACCTGCGTGTCTATTCATCTTGTAATAGCTTTATTCCAAGTAGTTGTAATAGTTGCTAGTGATGATGGACAACCATGAAGCGGCGCCACTGACCTTGACGCAATGCTGGTGATGATGGAGATCATGTCCGTGCTTTGGAGATGGAGATCAAAGGCATAAGAAGAAAGGGCCATATCATATCACACTAATTATGAATTGCCTGTGATGTTAATCCTTTATGCATCTTGTATTGCTTAGATCACGACGGTAGCATTATAAGATGATCCCTCTCACTAAATATCAAGTAATAAAGTGTTCGTCCTTAGTTGGCACCGTTGCTAAGACTCATCGTTTCGAAGCATCTCGTGATGATCGGATGTGATAGATTCTACGTGTGCATACAATGGGTGCAAGCCAGATTTGCACATGCGGAAACTAAGGTTAATCTTGACGAGCCTAGCATGTACATACATGGTCTCAGAACACGGAATACCGAAAGGTAGAGCATGAATCATATAAATGATATGATGAACATGAAGATTGTTCGCCGATGAAACTACATCTTCTCTCGTGAAGATCGGACTTGGTGTAGTGGACTTGCTTCGTGTAATCACTAAGACAATGTGAGGGATGTTGTTTTGAGTAGGAGTTCACCTAGTTAATTTAAGAATTAAAATTTAACTCATTTTATCATAAACTTAGTCTAAACTGCTTGCAAATTTGTTGTAGATTATGGCGAACCTCTCCATCAATTTCAATGCGTTCCTAGAGAAAGAAAAGCTTAAGAACAATGGAAGCAACTTCACGGACTGGCTCCATGGACTGAAGATTGTCCTGAGGGTTGGTCAGTTGACCTATGTGCTCGAAGCACCGCTAGGTGACCCACCTGCAGAAGATGTCACCGATGACGTAAAGAATGTTTATGCCACTCGGAAAAATCATTACTCCACAGTTCAGTGTGCCATCTTGTACAGTTTAGAAACGGAGCTTCAGAAGCGCTTTGAGCACCACGACCCGTTCGAGATCATTAAGGAGCTCAAGCTCATTTTTGAGACTCACGCGGTCGTGGAGAGCTATGAGGCCTCCAAAAAGTTCTTTAACTGTAAGATAGAAGAGGGTAGCTCCGTTAGCGAGCACGTGCTCACCATGTCTGGGCACGCAAACAAGCTCCAAGAGTTGGGGATAACGATTCCTAATGAGTTAGGGATTCACCGTGTCCTCCAATCACTACCACCGAGTTATAAGAACTTTGTGATGAACTACAATATGCATGAATGAGAGGCGTTGCCTGAACTATCGTCCATGCTGAAAACTGCTGAAGTGGAGATAAAAAAGGAGCACCAAGTGTTGATGGTCAATAAGACCACCAATTTAAAGAAACAGGGCAAGCCTAAGCACAAGGGCAACTTCAAGAAGGACGGCAAGAAAGCTGCCGCACCTGCTAAGAAGCCCAAGGCTGGTCCTAAGCCTGAAACTGAATGCTTCTACTGCAAGGGTGCTGGTCCTTTGAAGCGTGAATCCCAAGTACTGGCAGCGGATCTGAAGAACGGCAACATCAAGAAGAAAGGTATATTCGATATACATGTTATTGATGTGTATCTTACTAGTAATCGTAGTAGTGCCTGGGTATTTGATACTGGTTCGGTTGCTCATATTTGTAACTCGGAACAGGAGCTACAGAATAAGCGAAGACTGGCGAGAGACGAGGTGACGATGCGCGTTGGAAATGGCTCCAAGGTTGATGTGATCACCGTCAGCATGCTCCCTCTGCATCTACCTTCGGGATTAGTTTTAAATTTGAATAATTGTTATTTGGTGCCTGCGTTAAGCATGAACATTATATCTGGATCTTGTTTATTGCGAGACGGTTACTCTTTTAAGTCTGAGAATAAAGGTTGTTCGATTTATATGAGTAATATCTTTTATGGTAATGCACCTGAGATGAATGGTTTATTCTTATTGAATCTCGATAGTAGTGATACACATGTTCACAACATAGATGCTAAATGAACAAAATTGAGTGATAATTCTACATACATGTGGCACTATTGTCTTGGTCCCATTGGAGTGAAGCATATGAAGAAGCTCCATTCTGATGGACTTCTTGAATCACTTGATTTTGAATCACTTGAAAGATGCGAAGCATGTCTAATGGGAAAAATGACTAAGACTCCATTCTCTGGAATAATGGAGCGAGCTACAGACTTATTGGAAATAATACATACCGATGTGTGCGGCCCAATGAGTGTAGCATCGCGTGGTGGATATCGTTATGTTCTCACTTTCACGGATGACTTAAGTAGATATGGGTATGTCTACTTTATGAAACATAAGTACGAAACTTTTGAGAAGTTTAAGGAATTTCAAAGTGAAGTGGAAAATCATCGTAACAAGAAGATTAAGTTTCTGCGTTCTGACCGCGGAGGTGAATATCTAAGTTATGAGTTTGGCATGCATTTAAAGAAATGTGGAATACTTTCGCAATTGACACCGCCGGGAACACCACAGCGTAATGATGTGTCCGAACATCGTAATCGAACTCTCTTAGATATGGTTCGGTCTATGATGTCTCTTACAGATTTACCGCTATCGTTTTGGGGCTATGCATTAGAGACAGCCACATTCACTTTAAATAGGTCACCATCTAAATCCGTTGAAACGACACCGTATGAATTGTGGTTTGGAAAGAAACCTAAGTTGTCGTTCCTTAAAGTTTGGGGTTGCGAAGCGTATGTAAAGAAGTTACAACCTGATAAGCTTGAACCCAAAGCGGACAAATGCGTCTTCATAGGATACCCTAAAGAAACAATTGGGTATACCTTCTATCATAGATCCGAAGGCAAAGTTTTCGTTGCCAAGAATGGATCCTTTCTTGAGAAGGAGTTTCTCTCGAAGGAAGTGACTAGAAGGAAAGTAGAACTCGACGAGGTTATTGAACCTTCTCTCGGAGTTGAGAGTAGCAAAGACCGGAAGATGTTTTTGTGCCGCACCAATTGGAGAGGAAGCTAAT
This sequence comes from Avena insularis, assembly GCA_023614405.1. NCBI lineage: Eukaryota > Viridiplantae > Streptophyta > Magnoliopsida > Poales > Poaceae > Avena > Avena insularis. The sequence continues at coordinate 44,321,382 of CM042686.1, read as the reverse complement.
GATGGTGATCATGAAACTTGAACGGTTCTGCTTTGAACCTCGTAGGTCAACGAGGGTTCGTACCACTCCTGATTGGTATGACCCTGCCTTGAACGTCATGTTGGTGGACAACACTGATGACCCTGCGACGTATGAAGAAGCTATGGTGAGCCCAGATTCTGACAAATGGCTAGAAGCCATGAAATCCGAAATGGGATCCATGTACAAAAACCAAGTGTGGACTTTGGTGGACTTACCGGATGGCCGTAAGGCTGTCGAGAACAAATGGATTTTCAAAAGAAAAACAGATGCTGATGGTAATGTTACCGTCTATAAAGCTCGACTTGTCGTGAAAGGTTTCTGACAAATTCAAGAAGTTGACTACGATGAGACATTCTCACCAGTAGCGAAGCTAAAGTCTGTGAGGATTTTGTTAGCAATTGCTGCATATTTCGATTATGAGATTTGGCAGATGGATGTCAAAACGGCGTTCCTTAATGGAGACATTGAGGAAGAGTTGTATATGGTACAACCCAAGGGTTTTGTTGATCCTAAAGATGCTAACAAGGTATGCAAACTTCAGCGCTCCATTTATGGACTGAAGCAAGCATCCTGGAGTTGGAATCAACGTTTTGATAAAGTAATCAAAAACTTTGGATTTATACAAACTTATGGAGAAGCTTGTATTTACAAGAAAGTGAGTGGGAGCTCTATAGCATTCCTAATACTATATGTAGATGACATATTATTGATTGGGAATGATATAGAACTTCTTAATAGTGTCAAAGCCTATTTGAATAATAGTTTTTCAATGAAGGATCTTGGCGAAGCGGCATATATTCTAGGCATCAAGATTTATAGAGATAGATCAAGACGCCTAATAGAGCTTTCACAAAGTACATACTTGGACAAAGTTCTAAAGAAGTTTAGAATGGAAGAGAGCAAGAAAGGGTTCGTGCCCATGTTGTCAGGTAAGACCTTGAGTAAGACTCAAAGTCCAGCTACGGCAGAAGATAGAGAGAAGATGAATAATATTCCCTATGCCTCGGCCATAGGTTCTATCATGTATGCCAAGCTATCTACAAGACCGGATATAGCACATGCTGTTAGTTTGACTAGCAGATATCAAAGTGATCCTGGAATGGAGCACTGGACGATGGTGAAGAATATCCTAAAGTACCTAAATAGGACTAAGGATATGGTTCTTTCTAATGGAGGTGATGAACAGCTTGTTGTAAATAGTTACACTGATGCTAGTTGGAACACTAATCCAGATGACTCGAAGTCACAGTCTGGATACGTATTTATTTCGAATGGTGCTGCAGTGAGCTGGAGGAGTGCCAAGCAAAGCGTTGTGGCGAAATCTTCAACTGAATCGGAATACATAGCTTCTTCGGAGGCTGCACAAGAAGCCATATGGAAGAAGGAGTTCATTACTGAACTTGGCATGGTTCCTAGTGCGTTAGACCCGATGGCCATCTACTGTGACAACACAAGTGCCATAGCTAATGCACATGAGCCAAGGTCACATAGAAAGCTGAAGCATATCAAGCTACGTTTCCATGCTATTCGCGAGTATGTCCAAGATGGTGACATAAAGATTTGCAAAGTACACACTGATCTGAATGTCGCAGATTCGTTGACTAAACCTCTCCCTAGGGCAAAGCATGACCAACCCCAGAACGCCATGGGTGTTAGGTATATTACCATGTAATCTAGATTATTGACTCTAGTGCAAGTGGGAGACTGTTGGAGATATGCCCAAGAGGCAATAATAAAAGTGGTTATTATTATATCTTTGTGTTTATGATGAATTTTTACATCCCATGCTATAATTGTATTATTAGGAAACACTAATACTTGTGTGTTTTGTAAACATAAAAGAGTCCCTAGTAAGCCTCTTGTTGAACTAGCTTGTTGATTAATAGATGATCATGGTTTCCTGATCATGGACATTGGATGTCATTAATAACAAGGTCATATCATTAGCAGAATGATGTGATGGACACACACCCAAAGTAAGTGTAGCATAAGATCAAGTCATTTAGTTCATATTCCTACAAGCTTATCAAATGCATAGTAACCTAATCCTTCGACCATGAGGTTATGTTAATCACCATCACCGGATGGGTGCTTTGATGACATCAAACACCGCTTCATAACTGGGTGGTTATAAAGGTGTCATTGGGTATTCTGAAAGTATGTGTTGAAGCGCATGGACCAAGATTGGGATTTGTCCATCCATATGACGGATAGATATGCTCTGGGCCCTCTCGGTGGAATGTCATCTAGTTAGCTTGCAAGCATGTGACTAGGTCACAAGGGATGACATAACATGGAACAAGTAAAGAGTACTTATCAGTAACAAGGTAGAACTAGGTATGGAGATACCGACGATCAAACCTCGGATAAGTAGAGTATCATGTGACAAAGGGAATTGGTTTCGTATGTTAATGGTTCTATCGATCACGAAGTCATCGTTGAGTATGTGGGAGCCGTTATGGATCTCCAGATCCCGCTGATGGTTATTGATCGGAGAGGTGTCTCCATCATGTGCATATTCACGAAGCGAGGGTGACACATAAGGTTGAAGTTGTTTTAAGTAGATATGGAATGTATGTTGGAGACCGAATGTTGTTGGTCTCGGATTGGATCGAGGACATCACGAGGAGATCCGAATTGTCAGGGAATAAGATTCATATAATGGGGATCATTTTCTAAGTTAGGAAATGTTAGGAGTGTTTATATGGGGATTCTAGAAGGTTTGAATGTTAGGAAGGTTCTATAAGATTTTTGGAGTTTACTTGAAAACCAAGAAAGGATAAAGGGAAACTTGGAGGGTAAGTAAGGAAACTTGGGGAGAAGGACTCTCCCCAAGCTCCTGTCTTGGCCCTAGGAGGTGGGCCTAGGGGTGGGAACCCTAGGCCGCACCCCTCCCTCTATATATAGAGGGGTGGAGGCGCCATCCCCCTTGCCCCCTTCCACTCCAAACCCTAGCCGCCTCTCTCCTCCTCCTTCCCTCTGCTCTGGCTTAGGCAAAGATCTGTAGAATTCTCTGCTCCACCACCACCACCATGCCGTCGTGCTGCTGGGAATTCGTGGAGAGATCTACTACCTCCGGCCTTTCGTTGGAGCAGGAGAGGAAGGTGCCGACTCCGCATGTGACCATTGCAGGCGCTTGGGAGCAGCGGCGGGAAGGATCGTCTACTCGATCCTGAGATCGGCAAGTGATCGTCTACATCAACCACGAGATCCGATCTCGCACAAGGCTTTCGGATGTACAAGGGTTAGTACAGATCTATCTCGTTGCACTTGTCTAATAGATTAGATCTTGGCTTTTATCTAGATTAGATCTGGGTTTTGTTCGTTCTTGCGGTAGAAATTTTTGTTTTCCATGCTACGAACCCATCACTATGGATCCCAGTCCTTTACTTTACATACAATCTACAATCTTTTACTACTTTGTGTTTACTTTCTGCAAACTTTTACTTCTTTCCATTCGATACGTTTAATCCTTTGTTTTCCGCAAAACACGGTGAGATTGACAACCTCATCGCAAGTTGGGGACAAAGTTCTGTGGTTGTGTTGTGCAGGTCTCCACGTTTCTACTAGCACCGGTAGTGCGCCCTGCCAAAGCTCAGCTAGTAACACCTTTGAGGTGTTTCCTTTCTCCTACTGGTTCGATTAAACCTTGGTTTCATAACTGAGGGAAACTTGTTGTTGTGCTCATCATACCTTCCTCTTAGGGTTCCCAACGAGCTCTACATCAACACCACGCACCAAGCACTTTTCTGGGCGCCGTGTATTGAGCCATCACCGCCGACATCCTCATCCCTAGATCGGGAGGGATCTGAAGCTCTTCCCGGCACCCTGCCGGAGAGGGGAATTCACCTTGAAGGCCTTCTTCATCACCATACAAGCCTCCGGTGTGATGCGTGAGTAGTTCATCCTTGGACTATGGATCCATGTATGTAACATCCCAAAAAAATCATGTTTCAAAATCATTTCATTCTTGCATCATTCATTCATATAGGGTTTTTCTCAAAAATCATTTGGAGACAGAAGTTTGAGCTATGATTTCATGTGGGCAAATTGTCTCAATTGGCCAACACCCTTTGGGATTTGATTGTTCATGATCTTGTTTGCTTGCCACCATGGTTGGAAAGAATAGGAGTAACATTTAAACCCAAGACTTCAATTTAAAAATATTTTCTAAACCCTATTCCAAATATTTGCAACTAGAGACAAAGAGACAAAGTCTCTGTTTATTTCAAAGACCCAAGCTTGACCAAGCCTTGCTAGTAACCACATGGTCATCTGACTCATTTTTGAACCCACAGAACCCTGCAAAAATCCCCAAAGAAGTTTGAATTCAAAAGGATTTGAATTCATATCAAATTCTATTCAGAAAATGGAATTAGAAAAAGAAAAAGCTTAAGCAAAAGAAAAAGGCCGCGCGGCCAGAATCTGGCCCAGCAGCGGATGAAGCCCAGCAAGCCCACCCGGGGACCTCCTTTTTCTTCTCACACGCGTGAGCACCTTGAAACAGAACGCTGACAGGCCGAGCCCACACCTCTGCGCTCCTCGCTGACAAGCGGGCCTTCTCCACGTCAGCATCGTCTTCCCCTGTCTCCGCGCACGATCTCCGCCGCTGACCGTTGCCGCAGTGATGCCGGGAGTAATTGGGCATTAATCGACGGACGTTTCCTGTCGAGCATCTGGCTATAAGACCCCCTCTGCCTCGCGATCATTTTTCCCCAAACACCTCGCTCGCTCCGCCAGGCTGTCCTCAATCAACTTTGCACCGCCATGATGAGCCTCTCCGGCGATCGATTCCGGTGAGCCTAGTGTCCCCTCGCCTCTCGTTCTTGCAATCGACTCGGCATGTCTTTGCGCATCGCTGACCTCACTAGTCATCTGTCTTGCCCAGTCACGGTTCCACGACACCGCGAGCACCGGGCGACATCAACTCCGACGAGTTTTCCGGTAAGTCTGAGACCGCCCTTGCCTTCCGTTCATGCTCACTACGCCGCCTCGACTCTGTGAATCTAACCGTGTCCTCGCCCTGCCTTGGGGTGACCTGACGTCCACGGCGACCACCGGCCGCAGCGCCGCCACGAACTCCGGTGAGAAATCACAGCCGTGCCGGCGCCCTTGACCAACCGCGAGCGACAAGCTTCGCGTGACCTCTGAGCCCGGTGAGCTACTCCTCGATCTCACTTACCTCCTGCATCGCCAGCAACATCGTCGACCAAGCGATTCGCCGCCCGGTAGCCACAGCGCGCCGCCCATCTGTGGCGAGCGGTAGTAGCCGTTAGATGCGGATCGAGCGCCTCGATAGATCACTTAACCCGGCGATGCAGCGATCCGAGCCGCCAGATTTCATTTAGATCTCTGGCGGTGGAGCTCGATCCGGTCTTGAACGATGCTGGGCGAATAAGATCATGGCGTGGCTAGGAACTGATCTGAAAATAGAATTTAAAACAGATTTTGATCCAGATTTCAAATGCCAATATCTTTTGAATTCCACGTTAGAATTTTGCAAACTTTATACCGTTGGATTCAGAAAAACAAGACCTTTCTGCCTATCCTTTTTGTTTAGCATATAGTAACCATTAGTTTGGCTTAAATTACAGAAACTTGTTTGAGGCCTTTTTTGAGTATAGATTTAGTTTAGTATTTTGTTTTAGGGTTATTTAAGTTGTCTTGGCTATTTTGTGACTTGTTTAGTTTCTGTATTCATGCACTTGCTTGGTTGAGTTTTCAAAAATCATCACTTGGTAGATTCATGCATGCATGCATGCATTCATACTATTTCTTGTTTGTATATATTTGTGTGTAATTGTGTGCTACAACTTTGTGTGTAGATTTTGCTAGTGATTGTGATTGTGACGAGTGCTACTCTCCACACTACCAAGGCAAGTGATATCATCATGAATATTCCATTCCTATATTTTATATATGCATTAGTATTATTTTTCTAAGTATAGGACTTGCATGAATTTTTGCTAAGTACAAGCTAAGCTTTGGGAAAACCTATTAGGTAAAACCTTAGTGAAAATTACCTAAGTCAAGATTCCTATTACTATCATGCCTAGCCTAGCTACTAGAAAACAAGGGTGGTTTATATATTCACACTATGGAAAATTATTCCAAGTCTAAGGACTTGTTTTTATTTAACAAAACAACTAAGTTAATGAATCACACAGGTGGAATGGAAAGAATGGGATATGTTGAGTGGTTACACAAGGCCAGAGTCTTGGTGAACCTTGTGTATCTCACTTGTGGATGGCCACCAGGAACAAAGAGATTTGAGTTGTCAAATGTTGAGAAGCTTCAAGTGCAACCACTTGGTAATATGGGCTCTGCCATGATCTTAGGATCTGGAACTTAGTCTCTTGGAGCGGTGGGTGGTAGATGGGTTGATAGGTTGGAGGCGCGTCCATTTGACTAAGGAAAGGCTACTGAAGGATCATGTCTTGGGAAACCAAGGCTTGTGGGAAAGTGCACCACCTCTGCAGTGTAAAACCTAAGTACTTAGCCATGTCCACAGTAAAGGACAATTTGAGCATCAAGACATGGAAACTTCAAGAATCTCATCACTCCAATTTCTAAATAAAACTTGTGGGTGAACAAGGGTTAAAGGATCTTCAGTCTTTGATTGGTAGATGCCACAGTGGATCTTGATCTCTGATTGGTAGATACCTTGGGATGGACTTTGTCAAGCAAAAACTTAGTGTTTTCAAAAAGTTAAGGAAAAATCTATTTTGAGCAATGCAAGCCTAAGCTCCACCAGCCAAATGCATACAGCCTTATAGTCCACTTAAATATATACTAAGGTATCACTTGCCAATACTATTCCAAAGTATTGACCCTCTGTGGCTGTAACTTATGATGTTGCAGGTTACTCTGATGATGAATAGGAGTCATGAGTCTACACTCAACATGCTTGCCTGTGGCACATGAAGATGAAGACTTATGTTTATTTACATATTCCATAAACTCTTGTACTAGGCCTTTGGCCATGAGTTGTAAAAGACTATGTTTTATCTCTGGAATGACTGTAATAAACGACCTTTGTATCTGTGTACTTCATCTTAAACTGTGGATGCTAGCAATGATCCAGGGACTAGCATTGCAATCACAGGGATCTTTTCCTTTAATAAGGAGGGATCTTACAATGTAGTAGATAGATGGTTGGTTCTCCTCCTTTGTGTTTTCATGTCTAGATCTTGTGAGCTCCGTTCATGATCAAGATCATCTATTTGTAATTTTGCATGTTGTGTTTGCGGGGATCCGATGGATATTGAGATGCTATTTCAGATTGATTATTGATTCTATCATGTCTTTGTTATTTGTGATCTTGCATGCTTTCCGTTGTTAGTAGCTATCTTGGCCAAGTAGATGCTAGCAACTCCAAGAGTTAGTATCTATGCTCGATAATGGGTTCATGCCTCTGGTAATGGGAAGTACAAATCTCTAAGGTACTAGATGTGTTATTGCTACTAGGGAGAAAACAACAATCCTTTGTTCATAGAACAATCGTATTGTTTACTTTACACGTAGTTCGTAAAGCAATAATCTGTTGCTTGCAACTTAATACTGGAGGGGGTTCGGATGATAACCTGAAGGTGGATTATTAGTCATAGATGCAGTTGAATGGCGGTCTATGTATAATGTTGTAATGCCCAATCAAGTCTCAAACGAGTCAAGATGATTAGTATATGCATGTATTGCTTTCTCGGTGTTTGTCAATTTCCCCACTTTAATTTGTTCACCGAGCATGTTATCTATCTTAAGGAGAACCACCTCTAGTGAACTATGGATCCCGGTCTTTTTCTTTACATACAATCTACAATCTTTTACTATTTTGTGTTTACTTTCTGCAAACTTTTACTTCTTTCCATTCGATACGTTTAATCCTTTGTTTTCCGCAAAACACGGTGAGATTAACAACCTCATCGCAAGTTGGGGACAAAGTTCTGTGGTTATGTTGTGCAGGTCTCCACGTTGCTACTAGCACCGGTAGTGCGCCCTGCCAAAGCTCAGCTAGTAACACCTTTGGGGTGTTTCCTTGCTCCTACTGGTTCGATTAAACCTTGGTTTCATAACTGAGAAACACTTGCTGGTGTGCTCATCATACCTTCCTCTTGGGGTTCCCAACGAGCTCTACATCAACACCGCCATCAAGCATTTTTCTGGGCATCGTGCATTGAGCCATCAGGTGTTTCCTTGCTCCTACTAGTTCGATTAAACCTTGGTTTCGTACTGAGGGAAAACTTGTTGTTGTGCTCATCATACCTTCCTATTGGGGTTCCCCAATGAGCTCGATATATTTTGGGCCATCAATCTATTTTTCTGGCGCTGTTGCTGGGGAACGAACAAGAAGCTCCCACGTCAACCACGCGCCATCAAAGTATTTTTCTGGCGCCGTTGCCGGGGTGTCAAGGACATCTTCACAAGGGGAGTCCTTCATAACCAATCTCTTTACTTTGTTATTTTTGTTTTGCTTAGTTTCTTTTTTTTTGTTTGCTTGTTTTGTTATCAAAAACACACAAAAATAGTTTTACTAGTTTGCTTTCTTATTTTAAAACACAAAAAAAATTAGTTCCTATCTTAAGTTGCCTTTATGTCTAGCCTTGCTCCAATCACTATGTCACCCGAGGAATTGATTTTCACTTTTAAACAAGGAATTGAGGAAAGCTTCAAGGAAGCTTGGTCTAGGATCTCTGATCTACATGAAAAAACTGAGCCTAAAATGACTCAAAGCTTGTTCCTTAGCAGTTTTTACCTTGGAATTGCTCTTTGCTATAGATATGCTTTAGATGTTGTTGTGGGACGAGATTTCCTCCAATGTAATGAGGATGATGCCATTAATGCTATGAAGAAATTGATCCTTACTTACAACTTGCCTAGCAAAACTGATATTTCTTTCGCAAGCATATTTTCTAGATTAAACACTCTTGAGACCCGCAATACTAGCTTAAAAGATTGCTATAATACGCTTAGGGAGCATCATAATTATGTTCCAATAAATTCTGAACCATCAAAGTGGTTCCCCATAGTAAAGATTGATATAAATAATGAAACTTTTCAAGCTCGCTGTGATATCATGTCTGAATATTGTCTTATGCCCAAAGATATTTATGAATCTTTGAATCTTTGGGGGCTTTCTGAAGGGGGGAAGAAATAACTCTTGCTAATAATGCTACAATATTACCTATTGGAATAGCTGAAGGAGTGTTTACAAAGATCCTTCGGAAAATGATTTCTATTGATTATCTTGTTATTGAATGTGCAGGAAAAGGACAAATTACACTTGGAAGGTCCCTATTAGAACTCCTTGGAGCAATAATAGATGTGGGAAAGGGGACCATGCACCTTTCTTCTCCACCAAACAATCATATTTTCCCAAAGGTTAAGAATAAAAGTAAGAGAGGTAAGGGCAAGAAATTTGATTTTAATGCTTCTTCATTTGAGAACACTGGATTCTTTTTCTTGCCTCTTATGCCTAACTTAAAGGCGTTAAAGAAAAGTACTTATTGGGAGATAACCCAAAAGTTTTAGATGAGTCTTGGAAGTTATTACTTCAGTAATAACCGCTCCTTATCTTTTTTTTATTTGCTTTTTGTGCCAAGAGTAACTTCTAATGAGAGAGAAGTAATGATTGGGAAAGTTGCTGTCCCAAAACAGATTTATGTGCTTCACCGTAAATATTCGTGTAAAATCTCTGTACGTCCTTTTGAGGCGTGAATTTTTGTGCTTCTGCCCCAGGTTGTTATCTAACTTTCGTTAGTTCAACACTTTTTGATTTGAGCAACAGAAGGTCTTCGACAAAATTCGTCTTTACCTGCTGGTCTGTTTTGATAGATTTCTGCCATTTTCTGCATTTGCTTCTTGTTGGTTCCTTTTTGAGTTCTTTTGGGGAATTGAGATTTTTGAGGGAAGTGCTACAGTAGCTAGTGTTTTAATGGAAGTTTATTGGTGTTAGAACTGAACCTAAAGAATTATTATCTTGAGTGCACTAATGTTGCTAATAAAGATTGTGTGAAGTTTTGTATGAAGGAAAAATTTCAGGTGTATGGAAGGAATGAGTAATGAGATGAAAGATGGACTAAAGCTCAAGCTTGGGGATGCCACGCGTGTCACCCAAAGAATATCCAAGAAGTACAAGCGTCAAAGCTTGGGGATGCCCAAGGCATCCCCTGATGGGTTCGTAGCATGGAAAACAAAAAAATTCTACCGCAAGAACAAACAAAACCCAGATCTAATCTAGATAAAAGCCAAGATCTAATCTATTAGACATGTGCAATGAGATAGATCTGTACTAACCCTCGTAGATCCGAAAGCGTTATGAGATTGGATCTCGGGGTTGATGTAGTCGATCACTTGCCGATCTCAAGATCGTGTGGACGATCCTTCCGTGGCTGCTCCGGCGCTTCCATCGGTCACACGTGCGGAGTCGAAGCAGACCTTCCTCTCCCCGTTCCAGCGAGCAGCGGAGGTAGTAGATCTTCTCCACGGAATCCTAGCAGCACGACGATGTGGTGGAGTAGAGAATTCTGCAGGGCTTCGCCTAAGCCTGAGCAGAGGGAAGGAGGAGGAGAGAGGCGGCGGCTAGGGTATGAAGTGGAGGGGGCAAGGGGGTGGCGCCCCCACCCCTCTATTTAAAGGAGGGAGGCGCCATGGGAGGGGGAGTCCTAGTAGGACTCCCTCCCTTCCTTGGCCGGCAGATTGGGAGGGGGGGAGGAGTCCTCCTCCCCCACAACTCCTTGTCTTGCCCCACAAGGACTCCTTGATCCTTTCTTGGTTTTCAAGCAAACTCCAAGAAATCTCCTAGAACCTTCCGGAACATTCCGAAACCTTCTAGAATCCCCATACAAATACTCCGGAACATTTCCTAACTTAGAAAATTATCCCCAATATATGAATCTTATTCTCCGGACAATTCCGGATCTCCTCGTGATGTCCCGGATCCAATCCGAGACTTCGAACAACATTCGGTTTCCAACGCACATTCCATATCTACTTAAAACAACTTCGAACCTTAAGTGTGTCACCCTACGGTTCGTGAATATGCAGACATGATGGAGACACCTCTCCGATCAATAACCATCACCGGGATCTGGAGATCCATAATGGCTCCCACATACTCAACGATGACTTCGTGATCGATAGAACCATTAACATACGAAACCAATTCCCTTTGTCACGCGATATTCTACTTATCCGAGGTTTGATCGTCGGTATCTCCATACCTAGTTCTACCTCGTTACTGATAAGTACTCTTTACTCGTTCCATGTTATGTCATCCCTTGTGACCTAGTCACATGCTTGCAAGCTAACTAGATGACATTCCACCGAGAGGGCCCAGAGCATATCTATCCGTCATATGGATGGACAAATCCCAATCTTGGTCCATGCGCTTCAACACATACTTTCAGAATACCCAATGACACCTTTATAACCACCCAGTTATGAAGCGGTGTGTGTGTGTTAGAGAAACGCATGGGCCGCTAGCCTAAGCCATGCCTAATCATGGTGGAAACTTGCAGCATAACCATAATGAGCACTCTAAAGTTGTCTTTATGATACATATGTACTTACAATGACAAGAGCTTACTTGTGACTAAAGTTGAGTAGCATGAAGTTCGGTCTTCGTAAGTAAGGGGCATGAGATTTTGGTTTATAACTTGTCAAGCATATCCTCTTAGTTGTGTCACTTTACCCTTAATCACCGTCAAGATGCTTATGATAGGGGCAATGAGAGCTGAAAGCTATAAGTACCATAATTTTTGGAAGCTCTTTATGAGACTTGAATCCCTACTTCCTTCTATGAAGGCCTTTCTTACACTTATATATTGAGTCTCCACCTTCTAACTTTATGCACCTACTTTGAGAGCATAGTGGCCATTCTTAGTTCTATGTGCATTGTCCCAAGACTAGTTGACTGATGCAAACTTGATATTGCTTGTTTTAAACTATTGTTATCTAGTCACTCTTATGAACTTTGAAGGTGACCTATGCATTTATATTTTTTACTCTATGAGGGACAAGCTGAATACTATTATGCTATGTTTTCTTTATGTGAAACAAACAAACGTCTTGCAAAGCATTGTTATTCATGAATCTTTTGTTTGTGCCTTTCGTTGCATCATAGTTTCTTTGTCTTATTGCTAGAACTTTGTCTTTCATGTTATGATTGAAGTATTATGATCCCAGCTTTGAATGTTTTACAAATACTTTGATAAAGTTTATGATGGTGCATGTCACCTCAAAAATTATTCTTTCTTTTTATCACTTACCTACTCGAGGACGAGCAGGAGTTAAGCTTGGGGATGTTGATACATTGCAAATGTATCTATAATTTTTGATGTTATATGCTTGGTTTTATCTACTTTCTTGTGTTTTGTCCACACTTTGGAGTACTTTTCATATGATTTCTTAGACTAACCTATTAAAAAGAGCCACAGTGCCAGCTGCCTGTTTTCTGCTGTTTTTGGTTCTAGGAAAGTCAGAAAATGAATATCCTCGGAATTGGACGGGACAAAAGCCAAAGTTGCTATTTTACCAGAAAACATGTGGAGCCAGAATACGAGACGGAGAAGGGCTGGGGCCCGGCCACACCACCTGGCCGCGCGGCTAGGCCAGGCCCACGCCAGGGGGTGGTCTGGCTGACTCCAGCACCCCCTCGGCCTCTCCTTCCGCCTATATATTGCCTCCGATACCAAAACCCTAAGTACCCGATCAAAAATCCACGAAAGAGTCTGTAGCCGCCGTCATCTCTATCCCTAGATCGGGAGGGATCTGAAGGGGGTTCGGATGATAACCTGAAGGTGGATTATTAGTCATAGATGCAGTTGGATGGCGGTCTATGCATAATGTTGTAATGCCCAATCAAGTCTCAAAGGAGTCAAGATGATTAGTATATGCTTGTATGCTTTCTCGATATTTGTCAATTGCCCCGCTGTAATTTGTTCACCCAGCATGTTATCTATCTTAAGGAGAGACACCTCTAGTGAACTATGGACCCTGATCCTTTCTTTTACATACAATCTATAAACTGTTTACTGCTTTGTGTTTACTTTCTGCAAACTTTTACTTCCTTCCATTCGATACGTTTAATCCTTTGTTTTCAGCAAAACCAGTGAGATTGACAACCTCATCGCAAGTTGGGGACAGAGTTTTGTGGTTGTGTTGTGCAGGTCTCCACGTTGCTGCTGGCACCGGTAGTGCGCCCTGCCAATGTTCAGCTAGCTACACCTTTGGGGTGTTTCCTTGCTCCTACTGGTTCGATTAAACCTTGGTTTCATACTGAGGGAAAACTTGTTGCTGTGCTCATCATACCTTCCTCTTGGGGTTGCCCAAGGAGCTCGATATATTGTGGGCCATCAAGCTATTTTTCTGGCGCCGTTGCCGGGGAACGAAGAAGAAGAAGCTCCCACGTCAACCACGCGCCATTACTGCACCACCCCCTGGCGCGGGCCAGGCCTGGCCACACGGCCAGGTGGTGTGGCCGGCCCTTGGCCCCTCTCCGTATCATATTCTGGCTCCGTGTACCCCTTGGTGAAATATTGACTTTGGCTTTTGTCCCGTCCAATTCCGAGAATATTCATTTTCTTACTTTCCTAGAACCAAAAATGAGAAAAGCAGTAAATGGCACTATGGCATCTTGTTAATAGGTTAGTCCAAGAAAGTGTATAAAAATACTCCAAAGTGTGGACAAAACATAAGAAAGTAGATATAAAACAAGCATGGAACATCAAAAATTATAGATACATTAGCAATGTATCAACATCCCCAAGCTTAACTCCTGCTCGTCGTCGAGTAGGAAGGTGATAAAAAGAAAGAATAATTTTTGAGGTGACATGCACCATCATAAACTTGATCAAAGTAGTTGTAAAACATTGATAGCTGGGATCATAGTACTTCAACATAGCATGAAAGATAAAGTTCTAACAATAAGACATAGCAACTATGTTGTAACATGAAAAGGCACAAACAAAAGATTCATGAATAACAATGCTTTGCAAGACGTTTGTTTGTTTCACATAAAGAAAACATAGCATAGTGGCATTCAGCTTGTCCCTTATAATGTAGCAAATCATAATTGCATAGGACACCTTGAAAGTTCATAAGGGTGCCGAGATACAAATAGTTTAAGACCAAGCAATATCAAAGTTATGCATCAATCAACGATCTTGGGTCAATGCACATTAAATTAAGAATGGACACTATGCTCTCTTAATAGGTGCATAAAGATAGAAGATGGAGACTCAACATAAAAGTAAAAGAAAGGCCTTCATAGAAGGAAGCAGGGATTCAAGTTTCATAAATAGCTTCCAAAAATTATGGTACTTATTAGCTTTCAGCTCTCATTGCCCCTATCATAAGCATCTTGAAGTGATTAAGGTTAAAGTGAACAAACTATGGAGTATATGCTTGACAAATTATAAGTTGGAAATCTCATGTCCCTTGAATATGAGGGCCACTCCTCATGCTACTCAAGTTTAGTTACCGGTAAGTTCTTGTCATAGTAAGTACATGTGTATCATAGAGAACCGCCAAGCAGGTACCTTAGCGATGATACCGAAGAATCCCCATATCAAAATGACAAGGCAAGCAGACAACGAGCATCTCAGCAATCTTCTTATTTACCATGGGAAAATGGTGCTTTTTTATCTCTTTCCTCTTTTCTCATCTCTTCTTTTTTTCTTTTTCTCTTATTCTCAATCTCTATCTCTCTTTTTTTTATAAGAAGAATGCTTAATAGATTGCTCATTATGGTTACGCTGCAGGTTTCCACCATGATTAGGCATGGATTAGACCGACGGCCCAGGCGTTTCTCTAACACACATACATAACTCCATGGACTTAGAATCTCCCCTTTCATTTCACACCGACGACATCCATAAACAAAAGAGCATGATATCAACTAGGTACAAAGTACAAGTGCAATGTTGAAAGTGTTCCCCATGACAGCATGGTTCTGCTAATCCCCAACATATAAGTGCAAGCACATACAACATAGACGACACAACGGTTCAAGTTTATTAGGGGCAAGAAAAGTAAAGTGTGCCATCAATTTCGTGAGAGCTTTAATCACTAGTTTTCTCATAACAAGTTTAATTTGGAAGGTAGATAAAAACATGAATATACTTGGAATAGCAAATGCTAATAAGTAGGTATGGTGGACTCTTTGGAATAACTTGGTTTTATTTGGAGTTGGATGCATGAGTGGAACTCATACTTGGTTATGGAGGCTAGCAAAAGATTGGGAGCGACCAACTAAGAGAGCAATAATGGCCATAATCATGCAAAGCGACAAAACATCATTAATTAAAGCATAAAGTGATATTACAAGTCAAAAACTAAAGGATCATAGAGGCTATGGTGACTTGGAATAGTCATAACATGGTGTGATGATGCGCCAAGTCAACCCAAATAAAGCATCAAAGGAGAATACCACTATACTATGCTTTAATATGCTAAAACAACGCATGATTCTTTCAAGGCACATTAAGCAATCTCAATTGTTTATAACATGTCATGCTACAGCAATAAATCACTAAGCATAAAGCCAAAACAATATCAAGCATGACATGACAAAGCGTAGGCCATAGTCAAAAACAAGCTCTTTTTACCACTTAAGCATGAAATTTTCCTACTCTTTTCCAAACCAAACCAAACTATTTGAAAACTAATGTATGAAAGAGGGGTCTAGCCAATTTATTCAAGCAAACTAAGCAAACCAAGCAAACTAAAAACTAAAAACAAAAACAAAGACGCTCCAAGAACAACACAACTATGCATGAAACAATAAAAATGAAGTATTTGGAAGAAATCTGAGATTTTATTGATGAAGAAGGGGATGCCTTGGGCATCCCCAAGCTTTGACGCTTGTACTTCTTGGATATTTCTTGGGGTGACATGGGTGGCATTCCCAAGCTTGAGCTTTAGTCCATTCTTTATCTCATTACATCATTCTCTCCATATACCTCAAATTTTTCCTTCATACAAAACTTCACATAATCTTTATTAGCAACATTAGTGTACTCAAGATACTAAGTCTCTGGCTTCAGTTTGAACACCAATAAAACTTCCATTGAAACACAATCTACTGTAGCACTTCCCTCAAAAAGCTCAATTCCCCAAAAAGATCTCAAAAAGGAATCAACAAGAAGCAAATGCAAATAATGGCAGAAATCTGTCAAAACATACCAGCAGGTAAAAACCAATTTTTTCGAAGACCTTGTGTTGCACAAATATAAAAGTGTTGAACTAACAAAAGTTAGATAACAACTTGGGGCACAAGAATAAAAATTCACACCTCAAAACGACGTACAGAGATGTTACACAAATTTTTACCGTGAAGCACAAAAATCTATTTCGGGACAGTAACTTTCCCAAGCATTACTTCTCTCTCATTAGAGGTTACTCTTGGCACAAAAAGCAAATAAACAGGATAAGGAGCAGTTATTACAGAGGTAATAACTTCCAAGACTCATCTAAAACTTTTGGGTTATCTCCCAATAAGTACTTTTCTTTAACGCCTTTAAGTTAGGCATAAGAAGCAAGAAAAAGAATCAAGTATTCTAAAATGAAGAAGCATTAAGAGAAATTTTTGTTTTCATAGGAGAGGCAAAAGGAATCTTATCTCTCTTCTTAGGGAAGTGTTCTATACCTTTATTGAGTGGGAGTTGATATTTAATGGTGCCTTCTTTCATATCACTAATGGCACCAACAGTTCTAAGAAAAGGTCTTCCCAAAGTAATAGGACAAGAAGCATTGCATTCAACATCCAGAACATAGGAATCAACGGGGACATATGCATTGTTAACCATAATAAGAACATCATTAATACTCCCCATGAGTTTCTTTTTAGCATTATCATCTGTTGGAGATATGCCCAAGAGGCAATAATAAAGTGGTTATTATTATATCTTTATGTTTATGATAAATGTTTACATCCCATGCTATAATTGTATTAACCGGAAACATTAATACTTGTGTGTTTTGTAAACATAAAAGAGTCCCTAGTAAGCCTCTTGTTAAACTAGCTTGTTGATTAATGGATGATCATGGTTTCCTGATCATGGACATTGGATGTCGTTAATAACAAGATCATATCATTAGGAGAATGATGTGATGGACACACACCCATAGTAAGCATAACATAAGATCAAGTCATTAAGTTCGTTTTGCTACAAGCTTTCAAATTCATAGTAACCTAATCTTTCGACCATGAGGTTATGTTAATCACCATCACCGGATGGATACTTTGATGACATCAAACACCGCTTCGTAACTGGGTGGTTATAAAGGTGACATTGGGTATTCTGAAAGTATGTGTTGAAGCGCATGGACCAAGATTGGGATTTGTCCATCCATATGACGGATAGATATGCTTTGGGCCCTCTCGGTGGAATGTCATCTAGTTAGCTTGCAAGCATGTGACTAGGTCACAAGGGATGACATATCACGGAACGAGTAAAGAGTACTTATCAGTAACGAGGTAGAACTAGGTATGGAGATACCGACGATCAAACCTCGGATAAGTAGAGTATCGCGTGACAAAGGGAATTGGTTTTGTATGTTAATGGTTCTATCGATCACGAAGTCATCGTTGAGTATGTGGGAGCCGTTATGGATCTCCAGATTCAGCTGATGGTTATTGATCGGAGAGGTGTCTCCATCATGTCTGCATATTCACGAACCGTAGGGTGACACACTTAAGGATCGAAGTTGTTTTTAAGTAGATATGGAATATGTGTTGGAGACCGAATGTTGTTTGGAGTCTCGGATTGGATCCAGGACATCACGAGGAGATCCGGAATTGTCCGAAGAATAAGATTCATATATTGGGGATCATTTTCTAAGTTAGGAAATGTTCCATAGTGTTTGTATGGAGATTCTAGAAGATTTCGGAATGTTCTGGAAGGTTCTAGAAGATTTCTTGGAGTTTGCTTGAAAACCAAGAAAGGATCAAGGAGTCTTTGTGGGGCAAGACATGGATTCGTGGGGGAGGAGGATTCCTCCCCCCTCCCAATCCGCCGGCCAAGGAGTAAGGGGAGTCCTACTAGGACTCCCCCTCCCATGGCACCTCCCTCCTTTAAATAGAGGGGAGGGGGCGCCAACCCCTAGACCTCTCCCACAACAAACCCTAGCTGCCGCCTCTCTCCTCCTGCCCGCCTCGCTTAGGCGAAGCCTCAGAAATCTCTACTCCACCACCACCACCACACCGTCTTTGCTGGGATTCCGTGGAGAAGATCTACTACCTCTGCTCATTGGAACGGGAGAGGAAGGTCTGCTTCGACTCAGCGTGTGACCGATCATGGAAGCGCCGCTAACGCGGCGCCGGAAGGATCGTCCACACGATCTTGAGATCGGCAAGTGATCGACTACATCAACCCCGAGATCTCATCTCGTAACGCTTTCGGATCTATGAGGGTTAGTACAGATCTATCTCGTTGCACATGTCTAATAGATTAGATCTTGGCTTTTATCTAGATTAGATCTGGGTTTTGTTCGTTCTTGCGGTAGAAATTTTTTGTTTTCCATGCTACGAACCCATCAGTGGTATCAGAGCCATGTCTATGCTTAGATCTGTTGCACGAGTAGAACACAATGGTTTTGTGGGCGTTGGTGCTCGTGCCATCTTTTGCTTTGTGTACTTTGCATCTTGCGGTATGGTGGGATGAAGCGGCTCGGGCTAACCTTACATGTCATCGCACATGAGACTTGCTCCACGCTTGACGTGTAACTTGCTTTGCACAAGTGGCTTTGTGGGTGTCTGTCTCTCCCATCATAGTATAGATCCAATCTACACTTTGCACTTGATAACACCTGTATCAACGTTGTGGTTCAGTTTCGTAGGTAAGATCCGTTCTTATTTGAAAGCCCCAAACCACGTAAAACATGCAAAGAAAATTAGAGGCATCTAACTTGTTTTTGCAGGGGTTTTGTGATGTGATATGGCCATCATGTGATTGTGATTATATTTGACGTATGCAATGATCCTTGTTGTAATATGGCAACCGGTAGGAGCCTAATGGTTGTCTTTAATTCTGTTAAGACCTGCGTCTATTCATCTTGTAATAGCTTTATTCCAAGTAGTTGTAATAGTTGCTAGTGATGATGGACAACCATGAAGCGGCGCCACTGACCTTAACGCAATGCTGGTGATGATGGAGATCATGTCCGTGCTTTGGAGATGGAGATCAAAGGCATAAGAAGAAAGGGCCATATCATATCACACTAATTATGAATTGCCTGTGATGTTAATCCTTTATGCATCTTGTATTGCTTATATCACGACGGTAGCATTATAAGATGATCCCTCTCACTAAATATCAAGTAATAAAGTGTTCGTCCTTAGTAGGCACCGTTGCTAAGACTCGTCGTTTCGAAGCATCTCGTGATGATCGGATGTGATAGATTCTACGTGTGCATACAACGGGTGCAAGCCAGATTTGCACATGCGGATACTAAGGTTAACCTTGACGAGCCTAGCATGTACAGACATGGTCTCGGAACACGGAATACCGAAAGGTAAAGCATGAGTCATATGGATGATATGATGAACATGTTGATTGTTCGCCTTTAAAGCTACATCATCTCACGTGATGATCGGACTTGGTGTAGTGGATTTGGTTCGTGTAATCACTAAAACAACTCGAGGGATGTTGTTTTGAGTGGGAGTTTATTTGTAATTTGGATTAGTCGAACTCAATTTATCATAAACACAATCAAAGTGAATTTGCATAGTTTATTGTAGTCATTGGCATCCGTTCACCACCTTACGCTTAGTTATAGTTGAGATAGTGGAACTATAGAAATTCTGGATATTTGCTTTACGAACTGGTATCGTATTGTTTTGAGTGTCAATCTAAAGTTTAAAAGTCATATTGCAAACTTTCAGCAAACTCTGTTTACTCTGTGAAGTTTAATAAATAGTATTAAATCAAGAGTAACAATTCCAGTGTTAGTATCTAATGTATCATGTTTGCCTCCATGATTCTTGATACTCAAAAGATTGTTTTTAATATCAAGTTTATCTAAGAGCTGAAAGCAATGTTTCAGAAACCATCATATGTGAAAGGTATTGCGATATCTAAAATAATGTGTTGGTTACAACATGATAGAATATACGTCCTCATATTTGATGAGAATTTGTGAAGGTTGGAGACGCTAGTCGTCCTAATCCTCCAAAAGGTTTTGGAAAAGAAACATTATACTCGCAATTCACCTTTATAAGCTATAGCAGCTTGATCATGAAAGTTGTCATGATAAGGATGAATAGAAGATGTAAGTAAAATGTTTACTACACTAAAAGATTACTAAAGAATGGAATTTTGAAAGAATGCCAAAGTGCAAGTCCAAAGGTATTGGTATTTGACTATACACACTTTGTACTATGTGTCATGTGAATGACACCACTATTGATGTTGATAGATTCTTTTAAAAGAAAAGGAATTGTTGAAAGAGAATCTATAAAATATTTGGCAGAAAAGAAAAGATTGGAGATGTCCAACTTAGGTATATAGAAGATACATGTTATGGCTATATTCCTTGGTTGTTAAACAATGTGGTTCTGCGGTATTGGATACCGAATTGGTTGGTATGAAGTGTCATACAGGACAACACAATTCATGAACTATAATGGCCTAAGTAACTAGCAAGAGAATATGTGATGATGTTCATCGAAAACAAACAAAGGGTTGTTGTGTTGCTCGTTAACATCAAAGCTTGCCTTCAAGATTTGTTTCAATAATTGTTATTTTGATCAGGTATTATGATGACAAAAGGTTGTTCAAATAATTACCGTATTCCATAATAGATGGATGATATACAAGTCTGGTTGGAGAAATAACGACCATAAAACTAATGCTACAATGTCGCAAGACAAATAATTGAAAGATCACTTGCGAAGTGACATCGCTGTTTAAATTATATTGAAAGGGATACATGAAGAAACTCCGTGTTGATGGATTTTTGGAGTCTTTGATTTTGATCAAATGACGCTTGTGATACTTTCCTGGAGATAATTAAAACTCCGTTCATAGGCCAAAAGAGGAACAGACGACTAACTGATTGGAATTTGTACATATTGATGTATATAGTCCATTATGTGTAGTCGTGGGTGATGGATTTCAACTTCATATGCTTTCTCCGAAGATTTGAGTGAGTATATGTATATACTTACTCAATATGGAAGAAGTATGAAACATTTGAAAATGTTCAAATACTTTCAAGATGAAGTGGAAAATTATTGTAACAAGAAAATAAAAAGGGTTTATGATTGGATCATAAAGAAAGATGTTTGAGTTACAAGTTTAGCAAAACACCTAAGATTTGAGGAATCGTTCCATGGATTTGCATTTCCCAAAACACCATAGGAGTATGGAGTGTTCGAGATATGTAATGAAACCTTGTTTGACATGGTAAGATCAAAGGTGTCATTTATAAAACTGCCATTATATTTTAAAAGATTAAAGCTTTAGTGACTACCGCTTTTACACTGAAAAGAGCTCCATTGTGATCCGTTGAAATGACACCATATAAGTCATGGTTTGGGATAAAACCCAGGTTGTCCTTTCTTAAATTTTGGTATGCAAGGCATAAGTAAAGTGTTTACAACCAAAGTCGGATGAGCATGTCTTTGTAGGTTATTTCGAATAACCATTGGGTATTCCTCCATAACACTGAAGACAAAAATGTTTGTCACTTAGAATGTCGAGTTTCTTGAGAAGGAATTTTTGGTGAAAAGTCAAGTGGGAGGACAATAGAACTTTGACAAGGTTGTTGAACCTTGGCTAATATGTGCTGAGTTGCGCAGCGTCGGTAAGTGTCCCGGAGGCAGCAACAATGCTCATGGCTCACGTGCCTCAAAGGTTGTGGTCACGGAGATCTAAGTTCCTATTGAACCAAGTAGGTCGGGTAAGTAATCAAATGCCAAGATTTGATAGTTAAATCATTGTTGTTTGACAATGATGAACCGACTACATGCAAATAATCAATGATGGGCCCTGACTTCGTTAAGTGGCTTGAAGCCATAAAATCCGTGATAATTCCATACACGAGAAATCAAGCTTTGAATTTGAAAGACCCTCTGGAAAGGTGCAAGACCTTACAGTCGTATATGGATCTATAAAGAAATAGACATGGATATTTCACATCTATGAAATAGTCGACATGTCAGAAAGAGTTTACGACAATGTTCAAGGAATTGACTATGATAAGATTTGATCTTTCATAGCGATATTTAGTCTGGACGGATTAATGTAGCAACCACTACATATATTTTGGTACATGGTAGTTGAACAAACAAAACAAGTTCTTCTAATAGAATGGTTACCTAGGATGTGTCCAAGACACGATCCAAAGGGTTTTGTTAATTCAAAGGATGCTAAAAGAGTATGCAAAACTTCAATGGTTGAAGTGAGCATCGCGGAGTTGGAATCACCGTGATGAAACCGTTAAAAGGTTTAATTTCATCAGAGACGATGAAGATGTTTGCATTTTGCAAGAATTTTAGTGGGAGCGCTAAGACATATTTCTAATACATTATGTGAAAGACATATTGTTGATTAGAAATGATGTATCTTTTATTGACACAGGTTAATAATTTCATTTCGATGAAAGACTTAGGCATAACCCAAGAATTAGGCACCAATGTCTATATGGATAGATTGAGGCGCTAATATGGTTTTGCCAAATGTACATAGATAAGATGTTGAATGAGTTCAATATGGAAACAACAAGAAAGGTTCTTGACGCACGGAAAGGACTGAATCAATATTCAAGTGTGTTGACACGAGATTCAAGTGTTTTGACACTTGGTGAAATCACAAGAATATTTTGATCAATCATTCTTTGAGATGTACACATCCAGATATGTCCTATGCTCTAAATGTTATGAGCATATACCAGAATGACTCATAAGATGATCATTGGACAATAGTAGGGATATTCCTATGATCTTTGGAAGAACTAAGAATATATTATTTATATAGTGCCTGACAAATAGTTCATTGTAAATTGTTGCATTGATACTAGTTTTGTCACAAATTAAGTTTATCTCAATTTAAACTATGGGTGGCACAATGTAATGGAAAGGAAGTTCCATAAAGGATTTGGTTGAGTACCAAAGTTAAAACATTGGGATAGATACTACAACAAAAGGCTAAGTATATGACTGCTATTGTAGCAACAAATGAGGGCATTTGCGTCAAGTAGTTTGTTATCAAACTAGGTGTGGTTCATAGCGGGATAATACTATGAAGATACATTGTATGACAATTGTATCAACATGATTTAATCCCAAGGAACTAAAGGTCTCACCAAAGGACCAAATTTATACAATGCCATCTCATTGGAGAATGAGTAATGCGTAGAAACGCAAGGACATGCAAATACACACGGACCTGGAAGTGTCAGATCCGAAGATTATGTTTACCACTAGCAATAGTGTCTATACAACACCAGAAATCCATAGGTGTTGAATGCACAAATTTTTAACTAGATTATTGACTCTAGTGCAAGTGGGAGACTGTTGGAGATATGCCCAAGAGGCAATAATAAAGTGGTTATTATTATATCTTTATGTTTATGATAAATGTTTACATCCCATGCTATAATTGTATTAACCGGAAACATTAATACTTGTGTGTTTTGTAAACATAAAAGAGTCCCTAGTAAGCCTCTTGTTAAACTAGCTTGTTGATTAATGGATGATCATGGTTTCCTGATCATGGACATTGGATGTCCTTAATAACAAGATCATATCATTAGGAGAATGATGTGATGGACACACACCCATAGTAAGCATAGCATAAGATCAAGTCATTAAGTTCGTTTTGCTACAAGCTTTCAAATGCATAGTAACCTAATCCTTCGACCATGAGGTTATGTTAATCACCATCACCGGATGGATACTTTGATGACATCAAACACCGCTTCGTAACTGGGTGGTTATAAAGGTGACATTGGGTATTCTGAAAGTATGTGTTGAAGCGCATGGACCAAGATTAGGATTTGTCCATCCATATGACGGATAGATATGCTCTGGGCCCTCTCGGTGGAATGTCATCTAGTTAGCTTGCAAGCATGTGACTAGGTCACAAGGGATGACATATCACGGAACGAGTAAAGAGTACTTATCAGTAACGAGGTAGAACTAGGTATGGAGATACCGACGATCAAACCTCGGATAAGTAGAGTATCGCGTGACAAAGGGAATTGGTTTCGTATGTTAATGGTTCTATCGATCACGAAGTCATCGTTGAGTATGTGGGAGCCGTTATGGATCTCCAGATCCCGCTGATGGTTATTGATCGGAGAGGTGTCTCCATCATGTCTGCATATTCACGAACCGTAGGGTGACACACTTAAGGTTCGAAGTTGTTTTTAAGTAGATATGGAATATGTGTTGGAGACCGAATGTTGTTCGGAGTCTCTGATTGGATCCGGGACATCACGAGGAGATACGGAATTATCCGGAGAATAAGATTCATATATTGCGGATCATTTTCTAAGTTAGGAAATGTTCCGGAGTGTTTGTATGGAGATTCTAGAAGATTTCGGAATGTTCTGGAAGGTTCTAGAAGATTTCTTGGAGTTTGCTTGAAAACCAAGAAAGGATCAAGGAGTCTTTGTGGGGCAAGACACGGATTCGTGGGGAGGAGGATTCCTCCCCCCCTCCAAATCCGCCGGCCAAGGAGGGAGGGGAGTCCTACTAGGACTCCCCCTCCCATGGCGCCTCCCTCCTGTAAATAGAGGGGAGGGGGCGCCAACCCCTAGACCTCTCCCACAACAAACCCTAGCCGCCGCCTCTCTCCTCCTCCTTCGCTCTGCTCCGGCTTAGGCGAAGCCCTGCAGAAATCTCTACTCCACCACCACCACCACCACACCGTCGTGCTGCTGGGATTCCGTGGAGAAGATCTACTACCTCCGTTGCTCGCTGGAACGGGGAGAGGAAGGTCTGCTTTGACTCCGCACGTGTGACCGATCATGAAGCGCCGCTTAACGCGGCGCCGGAAGGATCGTCCACACGATCTTGAGATCGGCAAGTGATCGACTACATCAACCCTGAGATCTAATCTCGTAACGCTTTCGGATCTACGAGGGTTAGTACAGATCTATCTCGTTGCACATGTCTAATAGATTAGATCTTGGCTTTTACCTAGATTAGATCTGGGTTTTGTTCGTTCTTGCGGTAGAATTTTTTTGTTTTCCATGCTACGAACTCATCATCATCAAGTGAGATATTTAAATAACAATCTTCCAATGGTGGCAAATCAAGCATATCATAAATCCTTCTAGGCATAATAGAAACACTACTATCAAGATCACATAAAGCTTTGAAATCAAAATCATTCACTTTCATATTAATGATGGGTTCCCAACCATCTTCTAGTTTGATAGGAATAGAAGCTTTATGTTTCATCTTTTCTTCTTTAATTTTTATGAGAGGATCAGTAATGTGTTTTGTAAAGGCCATATTCATAGTACTAGCATTAGGACTTTTAGCAAGCTTTTGTAGGAACTTAATTACTTCAGAGATATTGCAACCATCAAGATCAAAATCATAATTATCATCTAAAGTAGTAGAGCTATTGTTTCCCATATTCCGAAGAATTTCAGCATTATTATTAGAAAAGGTTCCATTGGGTTTACTAGCTTCAACATTAGTGGTAGTGATAGTAGAAACACTAATATTTCTAGCAATTTCATCTTCTCTTTCCCACTTAGCATGCAATTCAGCTAATAATCTAACATTTTCATCAATTATAACTTGTATGGCATTAGTAGTAGCAAAGGTATTATCAATAGTTTCAGGTTTAGTATCCATTTTACTCAAAGAAGATTGTGCTTCAGCCAATGATGCTATGTTTCTTTCAGCATTAGAGAGTTTTTCCTCAATAGTTTTATTGAAAGCAGTTTGTTTATTGATAAAATCTTTAAGCATAACTTCAAGTTCAGAGGGTGTACTCCTATTATTGTTGTAGGAATTTCCACAAGCATTACCATTATTGGGAGGATATAACCTATAGTTATTATTACCAAAATTATTCCTGTAGGCATTGTTGCTAAAATTATTATTTCTTATAACGTTCACACCAACTTGCTCTTCTTGAGAAACCAAGGAGGCTAAGGGAACATGATTTGGATCAATATGAGCTTTCCCATTAACAAGCATAGACATAATAACATCAATTTTATCACTCAAGGAAGAGGTCTCTTCAACAGAATTTACCTTCTTACCTTGTGGAGCTCTCTCAGTGTGCCATTCAGAATAGTTAACCATCATATTATCCAGAAGCTTTGTTGCAGCACCCAAAGTAATGGTCATAAAGGTACCTCCAGCAGCAGAATCTAGTAGATTTCTTGAAGAATAATTCAATCCTGCATAAAAGGTTTGGATAATCACCCAAGCAGTCAGTCCATGAGTGGTACAATTCTTTACCAAAGATTTCATTCTTTCCCAAGCTTGAGCAACATGTTCATTATCAGATTGTTTAAATTTCATTATTTCACCTCTCATAGATATAATCTTAGCAGGAGGATAGCATTTTCCTATGAAAGCATCTTTGCATTTAGTCCAAGAATCAATACTATTTCTAGTTAGGGATTGCAACCATTCTTTAGCTTTTCCTCTCAAAGAGAAAGGAAACAATTTAAGCTTAATAATATCTCCATCTATATCCCTATGCTTTTGCATCTCACAAAGTTCAACAAAGTTATTAAGGTGAGAAGCAACATCTTCAGTACCAATACCAGAAAATTGTTCTCTCATAACAAGATTGAGTAAAGCAGGTTTAATTTCAAAGAAAGTAGCTTCAGGAACAGGTGGAGCAATAGGTGTGCACATGAAATCATTGTTGTTGGTACTAGTGAAGTCACACAACTTAGTGTTTTCAAGAGTAGTCATTTTTTGTGTTTTTAATAAAGAGAGCAAACTTAGTACAAGTATTTTTTATGTTTTTAATAAAGAAACAAACAAAGCAAAAATAAACTAAGCAAAACAAAAACAACAAAGTAAAGAGATTGGTTATGAGGGACTCCCCTTGTGAAGGTGTCCTTGACTCCCCGGCAACGGCACCAGAAAAGTACTTATTGACTCGTGATTGATATCGGGCTCGTTGGGGAACCCCAAGAGGAAGGTATGATGAGCACAACAGTAAGTTTCCTTCTGTTATGAAACCAAGGTTATCGAACCAGTAGGAGCAAGGAAACACCTCCAAGGTGTTGTTTCCAACTTGGAATCCTGCAAAACACAACCACAGAACTTTGCCCCCGACTTACAGTGAGGTTGTCAATCTCACCGATTTTGCTGAAAACAAAGGATTAAACATATTGTGTGGACGAAAGTAATAGCTTGCAGAAAGTAAACAGAAAATAGTAAACAGTTGTAGATTGATGGTAAAAGAAAGGACTAGGGTCCATAGTTCACTAGTGGTGGTTCTCCTTAAGATAGATGACATGTTGGGTGAACAAATTACAGCGGGGCAATTGACAAACATCGAGAAAGCATACATGCATATACTAATCATCTTGACTCCTATGATATTTGATTGGGCATTACAACATTATACATAGACCGTAATCCAACTACATCTATGACTAATAATCCACCTTCAGGTTATCATCCGAACCCCCTCAAGTATTAAGTTGCAAGCAACAGATAATTGCCTTAAGCATTGCATGTAAAGTAAACAATATGATTCTTCTATGAACAAAGGATTGTTGTTTTCTCCCTAGTAGCAACAACACATCTAGTACCTTAGAGATTTCTGTCACTTCCCAGATTACTAGAGGCATGAAGCCACTATCGAGCATAAATACTCCCTCTTGGAGTTGCTAGCATCTACTCGGTCAAGATATCTACTAACAATGGATAGCATGCAAGATCGCAAATAACAAAGACATGATAGAATCAATAATCAATCTGAAATAGCATCTCAATATCCACCAGATCCCCGCAAACACAACATGTAGGATTACAAATAGATGATCTTGATCATGAACGGAGCTCACAAGATCTAAACATGGTAGCACAAAGGATAAGAACCAACCATCTAGCTACTACATGGACCCGTAGTCCAAGTATGAACTACTCACGCATCACACCGGAGGCTTGCATGGTGATGAAGAAGGCCTCCTGGGTGAATTCTCCCCTCCGGCAGGGTGCTGAGAAGAGCTTCAGATCCCTCCCGATCTAGGGATGGAGATGACGGCGGCTACAGACTCTTTCGTGGATTTTTGATCGGGTCCTTAGGGTTTCTGTATCGGAGGCAATATATAGGTGAATGGGGAGGCCGAGGGTGCCTAGGCGCCACCACCCCCTAAGCAGGCCAGGCAGCCACGCGGCCAGGTGGTGTGGCCGGCCCCTAGCCCCTCTCTGTCTCGTATTCTGGCTCCATGTCCCCCTCGGTGAAATATTGACTTTGGCTTTTGTCCCGTCCAATTCTGAGAATATTCATTTTCTGACTTTCCTAGAACCAAAAACATCATAAAACAGGCAGCTCGCACTGTGGCATCTTGTTAATAGGTTAGTCCAAGAAAGTGTATAAAAATACTCCAAAGTGTGGGCAAAACATAAGAAAGTAGATATAAAACAAGCATGGAACATCAAAAATTATAGATACGTTAGCAACGTATCACTTCTCGATATACCCTGGTTTATTGTTAGAGACAATAGAAGAAACTTTGAAGGATTCCTCCTTTTCATTAATAAGAACAAAACACATATTAGTCCTATCATATTTGGGTAAAATCTCAACTTTTATAATATTTTGTATGTAAGTATTTGTGTGGCAATTATCAACACAATAAGATGACAACCGTGCAGGACGCTATTCATATCAAAAGCACTCATATCTACCAAAGAGGTTTTTCTTGATAACTCTTCACACCCTAAAAATAATGTAAGTTCATCATGCTGATTAGGAGTGATCATGTCATCACAATATAAACTTGTAGTACTCATTGGATTAGAAGGGCTATTATTATGGCCTGAGCATTGAAAATTCAAATGACCCACTTCAAAGCAAAGTTCACAAATAAAAGGATAGAGGGCACAAACTTTTTTACCAAGATCATTTAGAGCCCTATACCACGTTCTAGTTTTTTCATTCCTGTGGGTGATACAATATTCTTCTTCAATTTGATTGTTTTCACAAGGTCTATGTACTCCACAAAAATTAAGATGCTTATAAGAAATAGTACTTTCAGAGGTTTGAGCATGTTTATTGCTATCATTAATAACAATTTCATTTTTCATGCAAGTGTCTTTAAAAGGCTCATGATACATGTCCCATTTTTATTTAGGAGCATTAATATGAGAATCAAAGGCTCTACAACAATCAACAAGAATTTGAGGATCAAGACCATATTTAGCACTAAGCTCTTGAAAATTAGCAGTTTCAGCGAAAGACTTAATGCAATCATACTCATAGTTTATACCTGGTTCTTTAACTTTATCGTTATCCCAATCTTCGGTATTGCTTTGAATTGTTTTAAGAAGATCCCACTTAGCTTTGACCTCCTTCCGTGTGAAGGATCCCTCTAAACAGGTATCTAGGTAGTCCTTGTAATGTCCTGAAAGCCTTGCATAAAAATTATTAATAACAATATTACTGGGGAGCTCATGAATGGGACATTTGAGCATTAGTGACTTCAATCTCCCCCATGCTTGGGAAATACTTTCTCCATCATGAGGATGAAAATTATAAATAAATTCCTATCTTTATGAATTTCATGAGGAGGATAAAATTTAGAGTAAAAGAGAAATTCAAGTTCCTTCCACTCCGAATGATGAGGATTATCTAGTAGCTCATACCACTCCCTTGCTTTGCTCTTAAGTGATAAAGAGAATAGCTTCCTCTTAACTTGGCTCATTGAAATACCTGCACACTTGAGAAACTCGCATAATTCATGTATAAAGAGTAAATGATCACCAGGATGGATAGTTCCATCTCCAAAATAACAGTTATTTATAACATGTTCAACAATTTCCATAGGTATTTTAAAAGGGACGCTTTCAGTATGTGGATTTAAAATATCACAAGTATCATTAGAATTACCACATATGGCAGATAAAGTATCATCCTCTAAAGATGGGGAACTAAAAAGATCATTTTCATAAAAACTAACTTCCCCAAGCTTAGACGTTTCCATAGCATTAGTAACAAAGGTGTTCAAAAAATTCATACTAATAACATTGCTATTAGCATGCAAAGAAAGTTCCATGGGTTTTTTATTTTCTTTTCAAACCATTCATGTTCTACCTCAGGAAAAATACTAAAAATCTCTCTAAATTTGTTATTGTTTTCCATTAAGCCTAAGTAGTGAAAATAAAAACAAGAAACAAAAAGATATAATTGCAGAATCTAAAGGAAATAACTTTGAGAACTCACACACCAGCAATAGTACTAGAAGATAGCTTAGTAGCCAGAGGATGTGAGTACCTTTTACCTTACCTCTCCAGCAATGGCGCCAGAAAATAGCTTGATGTCTACGCACGCTTCTATTCTTGTAGACAGTGTTGGGCCTCCAAGTGTAGAGGTTTGTAGAACAACAACAAGTTTCCCTTAAGTGGATCACCCAAGGTTTATCGAGCTCAGGGAGGAAGTGGTCAAAGGTATCCCTCTCAAGCAACCCTGCAATCAAGATACAAGAAGTCTCTTGTGTCCCCAACACACCCAATACACTTGTCAGGTGTATAGGTGCACTAGTTCGGCGAAGAGATAGTGAAATACAAGTAATATGGATTATTATAAGTCGTAATTGAAATCTAAAATAAGAGTGGCAGCAAGCAAACATGTAACATGACTGATTGTAAACGGTGTTTCAATGCTTAGAAACAAGGCATAGGGATCATACTTTCACTAGTGGACACTCTCATATAAATATCTTCTATTCATTATGCTACCATGAACTACTCGTCGGTTGGACGATGTAGGGCTATAACAACACACCTTAAAGTTCACATTCCCCATCTAGATAACCCCTCACTATCACCTTGAGCGCTATATGGTTCCAACAAACACCACAATCTCATAGAGACATCTAACTCAAATTATACTCATGATAAGTATTTATGTAACCTTAGCCTAAGTGCCACATGGTGTGCACACTGTCAACTTCACACACGTGGGGCTAAGAAGAGATTAATTAAAGCACTTGATTAGAAGAATAGATCTACTTATTCAACTAGATTACAAAGCTCATGATCTCAATAAGATCACGCATAGAGAGAGATGAACACATAGCTACCGGAAGAGCCCTTAGCCTGTAGAGAGAACTGCTCCCTCCTTATCATGGGAGTCATCAACGGTGATAGAGATGGCAGTGGATTCGATGGAGATGGCTCCGGGGGCACTTCTCCGTCCCGGCAGGGTGCCGGAACAGAGACTTTTGTCCCCCGAATCTCCTCTTCGGTGGCGGCGGCGCTGCAGAACTTTTTGTGGAATTCTGATCCCCCTTAGGGTTTTCGTCTCGGAGGGTTTATATAGGCGAAGAGGCAAGGTCAGTGGCCGCCCGAGGGGCCCACACCAGGGCCTAGCGTGCCCAGGGGGGCCACGCCACCCTATGGTGTGGCCACCTCGTGGCTCTCCTCCTTCTCTGCTTTAGACTTCTGTGTCGTGTCGGGAAAATAGGAACTTCGACTTTTGTTTTGTCCAATTCCGAGAATATTTCTTTACTAGATTTTCTAAAACCAAAAACAACAAAAAACAGGCAACTGGCACTACGGCATCTTGTCAATAGGTTAGTTCCATAAAAGGTATAAAAATGCCTCAAAGTGTAGACAAAACATAAGATAGTTGATACAAAACAAGCATGGAGCATAAAAAATTATAGATACATTTATGACGTATCATTCCTCCCAAGTATTCATCATTGGATATGTGCAAATGCACATCTTTGGAGGAATTATCACTATATTGGCCTTCTAAAACTTTTCATCCATTTTGGCAATCGATGCCAATGGGGGAGAAGTTTTAGAGGGTTTAAGGGAAGTTGGTTTATGCTTGAGTTTATTCTTAAGAATTTGCTTGTCATGCTCTTGCATCTTGTTATTGCTTAGCATGTGGTTTATATAGAGGAAACTCCACCAATGTTTATGATTAGCAATATATGCAATGAAAGTCAAGTTCATCACACGTACATAGATTGTGGGGGATTTTGCTCTATATATGGTGGTGGTACCAATATCACATACTTGTGTAGTATTTGATATTGGTGATACCATTTTATTTGTTAAAATTCCTTATATAAACCCTCTCAAAGGGATTGTCATCAATTACCAAAATGGGGGAGATTGAAATAGCATGTGGGCCCCCATCTGTGGTTTTGGTAATCAATAACAATCTCTATGGACTAATGTTTGCATTAAGTTGCACTTGTAGGAATTGTCCATTGGCATTGCTTGGAGCATGTGTTGGCTTCAAGGTAGAAGAAATGAAGAAGCATTATCCAAGGGCATTGGGCCTATTGGAATCTTGTAGAAGAAGAAGAATAAATAAAAGAAGATCAAGTGTGTCTTGAAGAAGTAGATGGAGTTCCTCATGTGTATCTTCAAGACATCATCCAGTTGGAGTTAGAATAAATGTTGTGCAAACTCAAGATGCACCATCTCTAGAAGATATCATCCTTGAAGCTTTCCATCCTCGGTGATCATGGGTCGACGAAGAAAATGTCAAAGAAGAGGTTTCCCCATGGTGTATGGGGAGCATGTTTCAAGTCTTCATCATTCAAGCTCAAAGAAGATCAATCAAGAAAGGTGTCCATCTTGAGAAGGACAAGATCGTCTACATCGAGCTCAAGTGGATTGGTCAAGGCAAAGGTATTATCTTGATAAGTTTTCCATTTTGCCGGTCTCATGTTGTTGTTGGGAGACCGGGTTTAGGATAGATAACCGTACTATCAATAGGGGCTCTCGAGTGAGTAACTTGATCATATCCTTCAAAGAGAGCTCAAACATTTGCATACTTAGGATCAGCTTTCTTGGTTCTTATTTATTTATTATCCATGAGAGGATTTAGAGCTTGTGTTAATTTCCATTACAAGCTCAAGTTCATCAAAAACAGATTTCGTTTGCATTCGCTATTGCATTTCCGATTTAGAGGTTTTACCGGTGTGTCTTTTATAGATAGGTTAACACCTTCATCATTTGATTCGATCCTACCTTGCTGGAATATGATTGTTCCCTGAATAATCTTTTAGATCTTGTTTTCCTCTTCGAAACGAGCCCAAGATCATCAAAATCATAGTCCGAATGCAAAAGTTATGATTGTTTTCGTATCGATGTTTCTGCCAGTTTTGTGAGGGCCGGAGACTCCGGGGGGTGTACATAGAGCATCTGGAGGCTGCCCGGAGTCCTGGCCGGAGTGTAGACCCTGGAGACTCCGGTCCTAGGGGCTGGAGACTCTAGTCCTGAAGGCCGAAAACTCTGGGATAAGTTGTCTGCAATGGCTAGTTGGCGTGGGAGGACCTATAAAAGGCCCCCCTACTTCCTCCTTGGGCTGGTCGCTTGCTCTCTCTCTCTCTCTTCTCCATTGTTTCTACCTTCAAGAGCTTGCTATTCCTCTCAATGCCTCCCATATTTCTTGAATCTTGTTGGGGGATTTGAAAGAGGAGATTTAGATCTACAACTCCACCAGTCCATCTCTCCTCTATGTGAGGGGAACATCTTGGGATCTAGATCTTGGGGTTTCTTTTGTGGATTTCCTCTTGTGTTCTTCCTCTCTTATTCCCCCAATATCTTTTGTAGCTTTGGTGAAATTTCAGAGTGAAGGACTTGCCATTGCATTAGGTGCATTGGTTTGAGTTCTCTATGGAGGATTTGGTTGGTGAAATCAAGAAGCTTGTTACTCTTGGGTTTTTGTAACCCTAGACGGTTGAGTGGCCTTTGTGGCGAGTTCTTGGGGACTCCAATTAAGTTGTCGAGCTCTCCCCAAGATTGTGGCCTTGGTGGTGATTATTGGGAGACTCCAATTAAGTTGTGGAGATTGCCCCAATCTTGTATGGGTTTGGTGACCGCCCTCAAGTGTCCCATAGTGGAACGTGTGCTTGACGCATGGTGGGTGCTTGGGAGAATAGGGTGAGGCCTCTTGTGGCATTGGTGGTCTTAGTACCGCCCACCCCTCCAACAAGACGTACTCCCTTGTTGGGAGGAACTCAATAAAATATCGTTGTCCCCGCGTGCCTTGGTTATCTCTATACCCGAGCTCTTTCCTTATGCACTTTACATTGTGATAGCCTTCGGGCTTGAAGTAATCTATCTTGCTATCACATTTTTGCTTGTCTAGCTTAGAATAAGTTGTTGGTGAACATAGGTGAACCATAACATTTATAGGCTTTGTGCTTGACAAAAGAAAATGCTAGTTTTATTCCGCCTTTGCCAAGCCCATCTCGTAAAAGTTTTAAACCGCATATTCACCCCCTCTAGGCGACATCCGTGATCTTTCACCATCTCAATCAACATCCCCTCGGTACTGTTCGTCACTCTGCACTGCCATGCCGCCATGCCCAAGGTGGAGGAACCTCCTGTGCACCGACACCGCTGTGACCTATTGATGGCCCAAAATATATCGAGCTCGTTGGGGAACCCCAAGAGGAAGGTATGATGAGAATAACAACAAGTTTTCCCTCGGTTATGAAACCAAGGTTATCAATCCAGTAGGAGCAAGGAAACACCCCAAAGGTGTTGCTAGCTGAACTTTGGCAGGGCGCACTACCGGTGCCAGCAGCAACGTGGAGACTTGCATAACACAACCACAGAACTTTGCTCCCAACTTGCGATCACGTTGTCAATCTCACCGGTTTTGCTGAAAACAAAGGATTAAACGTATAGAGTGGAAGAAAGTAATAGTTTGCAGAAAGTAAACACAAAGCAGTAAACAGTTGATTGTAGATTGATGGTAAAAGAAAGGACCGGGGTCCATAGTTCACTAGTGGTGGCTCTCCTTAATATAGATGACATGTTGGGTGAACAAATTACAGTGGGGCAATTGACAAACATCGAGAAAGCAATATGCATATACTACTCATCTTGACTCCTTTGAGATTCGATTGGGCATTACAACATTATACATAGACCGCCATCCAAATGCATCTATGACTAATAATCCACCTTCAGGTTATCATCCAAACCCTCTCCAGTATTAAGTTGCAAGCAACATATAATTGCATTACGAATTGCATGTAAAGTAAACAATACGATTGTTCTATGAACAAAGGATTGTGGTTTTCTCCCTAGTAGCAACAACAAATCTAGTACCTTAGAGATTTCTGTCACTTCCCCAGATTATTAGAGGCATGAAACCACTATCGAGCATAAATACTAACTCTTGGAGTTGCTAGCATCTACTTGGCCAAGATAGCTACTAACAATGGAAAGCATGCAAGATCACAAATAACAAAGACATGATAGAATCAATAATCAATCTGAAATAGCATCTCAATATCCATCGGATCCCCGCAAACACAACATGTAGAATTACAAATAGATGATCTTGATCATGAACGGAGCTCACAAGATCTAAATATGATAGCACAAAGGAGGAGAACCAGCCATCTAGCTACTACATGGACCCGTAGTCCAGAGATGAACTACTCACGCATCACACCGGAGGCTTGCATGATGATGAAGAAGGCCTCCAGGGTGAATTCCCCTCTCTGGCAGGGTGCCGGGAAGAGCTTCATATCCCTCCCGATCTAGGGATGGAGATGATGGCGGCTACAGACTCTTTCGTGGAATTTGATCGGGTAATTAGGGTTTCTGTATTGGAGGCATCTTATAGGCGGAAGGAGAGGCTGAGGGGGTGCCTGGGCTGTCCACACCACCCCCTGGCGCGGGCCAGGCCTGGCCGCACGGCCAGGTGGTGTGGCCGCCCTCTGGCCCCTCTCTGTCTCGTATTCTGGCTCCTGGTGTCCCTCGGTGGAAAACTGACTTTGGCTCTTGTCCCGTCCAATTCCGAGAATATTCATTTTCTGACTTTCCTGGAACCAAAAAGAGCAGAAAACAGGCAGCTGGCACTGTAGCTCTTGTTAATAGGTTAGTCCAAGAAAGTGTATAGAAAGTACTCCAAAGTTGGAACAAAACATAAGAAAGTAGATAAAAACCAAGCATGGAACATCAAAAATCATGGATACGTTAGCAACGTATCAACATCCCCAAGCTTAACTCCTGCTCGTCCTCGAGTAGGTAAGTGATAAAAAGAAAGAATAATTTTTGAGGTGACATGCATCATCATAAACTTGATCAAAGTGTTTGTAAAACATTGATAGTTGGGATCATAGTACTTCAATCAAAACATGAAAGACAAAGTTCTAGCAATAAGACAAAGCAACTAAGTTGCAACATGAAAAGGCATAAACAAAAGATTCATGAATAAAAATGTTTTGCAAGACGTTTGTTTGTTTCACATAAAGAAAACATAACATAGTGGCATTCAGCTTGTCCCTCATAGAGTAGCAAACATAAATGCATAGGACACCTTCAAAGTTCATAAGAGTGACTAGATACAAATAGGTTAAAACAAGCAATATCAGAGCTATGCATCAATCAACAAGTCTTGGGACAATGCACATAGAACTAAGAATGGCCACTATGCTCTCAAAGTAGGTGCATAAAGATAGAAGGTGGAGACTCAACATAAAAGTAAAAGAAAGGCCTTCATAGAAGGAAGTAGGGATTCAAGTTTCATAAAGAGCTTCCAAAAATTATGGTACTTATTAGCTTTCAGCTCTCATTGCCCCTATCATAAGCATCTTGAAGTGATTAAGGTTAAAGTGAACAAACTATGGTGTATATGCTTGACGAAGTATACGTTGGAAATCTCATGTCCCTTGAATACGAGGGCCGCTCCTCATGCTACTCAAGTTTAGTTACCGGTAAGTTCTTGTCATAGTAAGTACATGTGTATCATAGAGAACCGCCAACGGGGTACCCCTTGCCCGATGATACGGAAGAATCCCCATATCAAAATGACAAGGCAAGCAGACAATGAGCATCTCAACAATCTTCTTATTTACCATGTGATATGGTGCTTTTTCTCTCTTTCCTCTTTTCTCATATTTTTTCTTCTTTTCTCTTTTTTCTCAATATCTGACTCTTTTTTTATAAGAAGAATGCTTCATAGACAGCTCATTATGGTTACGCTGCAGGTTTCCACCATGACAGCATGGATTAGACCAATGCCCAAAGTGCTTTCTCTAATAGACATACATAACTCCATGGACTTACAAGCTCCCCTTTCATTTCACACCGACGACATCCATAGACAAAAGAGCATGATATCAACTAGGTACAAAGTACAAGTGCAATGTTGAAAGCGTTCCCCATGACAGCATGGTTCTGCTAATCCCCAACAAATAAGTGCAAGCATATACAACATAGACGACACGACGGTTCAATTTATTAAGGGCAAGAAAAGTAAAGTGTGCCATCAAGTTCGTGAGAGCTTTAATCACTAGTTTTCTCATAACAAGTTTAATTCGGAAGGTAGATAAAAACATGAATATATACTTGGAATAGCATAAGCTAATAGGTAGGTATGGTGGACTCTTTGGAATAACTTGGTTTTAGGAGTTGGATGCATGAGTGGAACTCATACTTGGTTACGGAGGCTAGCAAAACACTGGGAGCGACCAACTAAGAGAGCAATAATGGCCATAATCATGCAGAGCGACAAAACATCATTGATCAAAGCATAAAGTGATACTACAAGTTGAAAACTAAAGGATCATAAAGGCTATGGTGACTTGGGATAGTCATAACATGGTGTGAGAATGCGCCAAGTCAACCCAAATAAAGCATCAAAGGAGAATACCACAATACTATGCTAAAATAATGCATGATTCTTTCAAGGCACATTAAGAAATCTCAATTGTTTATAACATGTCATGCTACAACAAAGAATACTAAGCCTAAAGCTAAAACAATATCAAGCATGGCATGACAAAGCATAGGCCACAGTCAAAAACAAGCTCTCTTTACCACTTAAGCATGAACTTTCCTACTCTTTTCCAATCCAAACCAAACTATTTGAAAACCAATATAAGAAAGAGGGGGTCCAACCAATTTATTCTGCAAACTAAGAAAACAAAGCAAATGAAAACAAAAAAGAAGACGCTCCAAGAACAACACAACTGTGCATGAAACAATAAAAATGAAGCGTTTGGAAGAAACCTAGGATTTTTATTGATG
This sequence comes from Avena insularis, assembly GCA_023614405.1. Classification (NCBI taxonomy): domain Eukaryota; kingdom Viridiplantae; phylum Streptophyta; class Magnoliopsida; order Poales; family Poaceae; genus Avena; species Avena insularis. The sequence continues at coordinate 44,283,188 of CM042686.1, read as the reverse complement.
AAGAAGGGGATGCCTTGGGCATCCCCAAGCTTTGACGCTTGTACTTCTTGGATATTTCTTGGGGTGACATGCGTGGCATCCCCAATATTGAGCTTTAGTCCATCCTTCATCTCATTACTTATTCCTTCCATACACCTGAAATTTTTCCTTCATACAAAACTTCACACAATCTTTATTAGCAACATTAGTGCACTCAAGATAATAGGTCTTTAGGTTCAGTTCCAACATCAATAAAACTTCCATTAAAACACAAGCTATTGTAGGACTTCCCTCAAAAAGCTCAATTCTCCAAAAGAACTCAAAAAAGAAACCAACAAGAAGCAAATGCAAATAATGGCAGAAATCTGTCAAAACAGACCAGCAAGTAAAGACGAATTTTTTCGAAGACCTTCTGTTGCTCAAATCGAAAAGTGTTGAACTAACAAAAGTTACATAACAACCTGGGGCAGAAGCACAAAAATTCACGCCTGAAAAGTACGTATAGAGATTGTACACAAATTTTTACGGTGAAGCACAGAAATCTGTTTCGGGACAACAACTTTCTCAATCATTACTTCGCTCTCATTAGAGGTTACTTTTGGCACAAAAGGCAAATAAAAAGGATAAGGACTGGTTATTATTGAAGTAATAAATTCCAAGACTCATCTAAAACTTTTGGGTTATCTCCCAATAAGTACTTTTCTTTAATGCCTTTAAGTTAGGCATAAGAAGCAAGAAAAAGAATCAAGTGTTTGAAGAAGCATTAAAACCAAATTCCTTGCCCTTACCTCTCTTACTTTTATTCTTAACCTTGGGGAACATATGAATGCTTGGTGGAGAAACAAAGTGCATGGTGCCCTTTTCCACATCTATTATTGCTCCAAGGAGTTTCAATAGGGATCTTCCAAGTGTAATTTGTCCTTTTCCTACACATTCAATAACAAGATAATCAGTAGAAACCATTTTCCCTAAGATCTTTGTAAATACTCCTTCAACTATTAAAATGGGTAATATTGTGGCATTGTTAGCAAGAAATATTTCTTCTCCTCCTTCAGAAAGCCCCCAAAGATTCAAATATCATAAATATCTTTGGGCATAAGACAAAATTCAGACATGATATCACAGCAAGCATGAAAAGTTTCATTGTTTATAGCAATCTTTACTGTGGGAAGCCATTTTGAGGGTTCAGAATTTATTGGAACATAGTTATGATGCTCTCTAAGTGTATTATAGCAATCTTTCAAACTAGCAGTGCTGGTCTCAAGAGTATTCAATCTAGCAAATATGTTTATGAAGGAAGAATCAGATTTGCTAGGCAAGTTGTAAGTAAAGACCAACTTTTTTATGGCATTAACAGCATCATCCTCATTGCATTGGAGGAAATCTCCTCCCACTACAACATCCAAATCATATCTATAGCAAAGAGCAATTCCAAGGTAAAAGCTGCTAAGGAACAAGCTTTGAGTCATTTTAGGTTCAGTTTTTTCATGTAGATCAGAGATTCTAGACCAAGCTTCTTTGAAACTCTCTTCAATTCCTTGTTTAAAAGTGAAAATCATTTCCTCGGGTGACATAGTGATTGGAGCAATTCTAGACATAATGGCAACTTAAGATAGTAACTATTTTTTTTGTGTTTTTAATAAAGAAAGCAAACTAGTAAAACTATTTTGTGTGTGTTTTTTATAAAGAAACAAGCAAGCAAAGCAAAAGTAAACTAAGCAAAACAAAAATAACAAAGTAAAGACATTTGTTATGAGGGACTCCCCTTATGAAGATGTCCTTGACTCCCCGACAACGGTGCCAGAAAAAGAGCTTGATGGCCCAAAATATATCGAGCTCGTTGGGGAACCCCAAGAGGAAGGTATGATGAGCACAGCAGCAAGTTTTCCCTCAGTTATGAAACCAAGGTTATCAATCCAATAGGATCAAGGAAACACCCCAAAGGTGTTGCTAGCTGAACTTTGGCAGGGCGCACTACCGGTGCCAGCAGCAACGTGGAGACCTGCACAACACAACCACAGAACTTTGCCCCCAACTTGCGATGATGTTGTCAATCTCACCGGTTTTGCCGAAAACAAAGGATTAAACGTATTGAGTGGAAGAAATTAATAGTTTGCAGAAAGTAAACACAAAGCAGTAAACAGTTGATTGTAGATTGATGGTAAAAGAAAGGACCGGGGTCCATAGTTCACTAGTGGTGTCTCTCCTTAAGATAGATGACATGTTGGGTGAACAAATTACAGCGGGGCAATTGACAAACATCGAAAAAGCAATATGCATATACTACTCATCTTGACTCCTTTGAGATTCAATTGGGCATTACAACATTATACATAGACCGCCATCCAACTACATCTATGACAAATAATCCACCTTCAGGTTATCATCCGAGCCCCCTCCAGTATTAAGTTGCAAGCAACAGATAATTGCATTATGAATTGTGTGTAAAGTAAACAATACGATTGTTCTATGAACAAAGGATTGTGGTTTTCTCCCTAGTAGCAACAACACATCTAGTACCTTAGAGATTTCTGTCACTTCCCCAGATTACTAGAGGCATGAACCCACTATCGAGCATAAATACTAACTCTTGGAGTTGCTAGCATCTACTTGGCCAAGATAGCTACTAACAATGGAAAGCATGCAAGATCACAAATAATAAAGACATGATAGAATCAATAATCAATCTGAAATAGCATCTCAATATCCATCGGATCCCCGCAAACACAACATGTAGAATTACAAATAGATGATCTTGATCATGAACGGAGCTCACAAGATCTAAACATGATAGCATAAAGGAGGAGAACCAGCCATCTAGCTACTACATGGACCCGTAGTCCATAGATGAACTACTCACGCATCACACCGGAAGCTTGCATGATGATGAAGAAGGCCTCCAGGGTGAATTCCCCTCTCCGGTAGGGTGCCGGGAAGAGCTTCAGATCCCTCCCGATCTAGGATTGGAGATGACAGCGGCTATAAAATCTTTTGTGGAATTTGATCGGGTACTTAGGGTTTCTGTATCGGAGGCATCTTATAGGCGGAAGGAGAGGCCGAGGGGGTGCCTGGGCTGGCCACACCACCCCCTGGCGCGGGCCAGGCCTGGCCGCACGGCCAGGTGGTGTGGTCGCCCTCTGGCCCCTCTCTGTCTCGTATTCTGGCTCCGGCTGTCCCTCGGTGGAAAACTGACTTTGGCTTTTGTCCCGTCCAATTCCGAGAATATTCATTTTCTGACTTTCCTGGAACCAAAAACAACAGAAAACAGGCAGCTGGCACTATGGTCTTGTTAATTGGTTAGTCCAAGAAAGTGTATAGAAAGTACTCCAAAGTTAGAACAAAACATAAGAAAGTAGATAAAACCAAGCATGGAACATAAAAAATTATGGATACGTTAGCAACGTATCACCTATCTTGCTCGATCCCACTCTGAGCATCTTCGCTAGCTAGTGCAGCGCCGCGGAGGCGGACGACGAAAAGAATCAGGGACAGGTGACCTGGGCGTTGTGCCGGTCGACGACTTTGTCCGGACATGAATATTCGGGAATATGTGTATTACTATCTTTATCTTTGTTAAATCATTATTCAGGAATATGCGTATTACTATCTTTATCCCATATGATGTGCAACTAATGGTGAATCTTCAACCCTGGCCTATCTTCATCCATTGACACATCCCACATTATAGAGTAAACTAGAAAGGTGCGGTGAATGAATGTAAAATGAAGAAACAAGTCTTATAGATGTGCCTTATTATTTTCCTTTTAGCATTGTTTCCCAAGGATTTGATTAAACCTAGGTCTACTAGGGAAAAGCTACTATACTACATCCATAAATCTAGATCGAAGGTATCAGTCTCCACGTGCTCCACTATCGGCTACCTCGTTCCTCTCACCACTTTTACTCGTTTAGTAGCTAGGTTGGCATATAAATAAATTCACCATAGTTGCATATCTAGAGAATTTATCTTTTGTCTCAAGCCCAAATTGAAAATGTATTAAAATTAGAAGTAACACTTATTCATCCCCCTCTAGGTTTCCATACGATCCATTTTAACCCTAAAAAACAATTGGGTATTCCTTATATCACAGATCTAAAAGCAAAGTTTTCGTTTCCAAGAATGGATCCTTTCTAGAGAAGGAGTTTCTCGCGAAAGGTGTGAGTAGTCGGAAGTTAGAACTCGATGAGGTTGTTGAACCTTCTCTTCATAAAACAGCGAGTGGCATGGCATGAGAAGTTGTTGACTTTACCATATGAAGAGGGAACTAATGATAAAGATCATGAAACTCCAAAAGAGGACACTACCGAACCTCGCAGGTCAAGCAGGACACGTGCAACTCCTAAACTATAGGGAATCATGTCATGAATTTCATGATAGATGTAAATGATGACCCTGAGACATATGAAGAAGTGGTGATGATCCCGCATTCAAACAAATGGCTAGAAGCCATGCAATCCAAGATGGGATCCATGTACGAAAACCAGGTGTGGACCTTGGTAGACTTACCTCACGACTGAAAGTCCGTTGAGAATAAATGGATTTTTAAGAAGAAAACTGACACTAATGGTAATGTGATCATCTATAAAGCTCGACTTGTCACAAAGGGGCTTTGACAAATTTAATAAGTTGACCAAGATGAGACTTTCTCTCCCGTAGCAATGCTAAAGTTGGTTAGGATTATGTTAGAAATTGTTGTATTTTTCGATTATGAAATTTTGCAGATGGATATCAAAACTGTGTTCCCTAATGGTAACATTGAGGAAGAGTTGTATATGGTACAACCAAAGGGTTTTATTGATCCTAAGGATGCCGACAATGTATGTAAACTTCAGCGATCCATATATGGACTGAATTAAGCATCCTAGAGTTGGAATCTCCGCTTTGATAAGGTGATCAAAGGGTTTGGATTTGTCCAAGCTTATATAGAAGCTTGTATTTACAAGAAAGTGAGTGGGAGCTCTTTGGCATTTCTAATATTATATGTGGATGATATATTGTTGATTGGAAATGATACGGATCTTTTAAATACTGTTAAAAGTTATCTGAACAATAATTTTTCGATGAAGGACCTTGGTGAAGCATCATACATACCAGGCATAAAAATCTATAGAATAGATTAGGACGCTTAATTGGGCTATCAAAAAGTACACATACCTTGACAAGATTTTAAAGAAGTGTAAAATGGATGGAAATAAGAAAGGGTTCTTACCTATTGAAAGGGAAATGGACATCGCCTAGAGGAGGGTGAATAGGCGTTTTAAAATTATTACGGTTTAGGCTCTAATAAATGCGGAATAAAACTTAACGTTTAATTTATCAAGCCAAAACCTATATCCACTAGGTTCACTAAGTGCACCAACAACCTATGCTAAGCAAGACAAGCAACAAGGTGATAGCAAGATATATAATACTTCAAGCACGATGGCTATCACAATGTAAATTGCATAAGTAAAGGGCTCGGTTGAGAGATAACCGATGGACGCGGAGAAGATGATTTGTTTCCCGAAGTTCACTTCCAAAGAAGCTACGTCTCTGTTGGAGAGGTGCGGGGGCGTAATGTACTTCGAACGCCACGAGTGGCTCACCTCGAGGTGTGGTGGCTCGATGTTCACCTAACTCCACACAAGGCCTCACCCCAAGATGCGAAGGCACGCAACCTACCGACGCCACAAAAGTCTCACCCTATTCTCCCGTGAGCTCGCCACAAAGGCCTACTCATGTTCCACTATGGGACACTTGAGGGCGGTCATCGAACCTGTACAAGGTTGGGGCAATATCCACAACTCAATTGGAGGCTCCAGCCAAAAATGCCACAAAGTCTACAAAGCCACAAAAGGCAACAAGGCCACAAAAGGCTACAAGACCACAAAAGGTCAACAATCCAACCACACAACCGTCTAGGGTTCCAAGAACCTAAGAGAAACAAGCCCAAGGGCTTGAACTTGCCAAATCTCCGAGGAGAACTCAAACCTATGCACCAAATGCAAGAGGCAAGTCCTTCACTCTCAAATTCCACCAAAGCTACAAAAGCTATTGGGGTAATAAGGGAGGAAGAACACAAGAGGAGAACACAAAACTCTCCAAGATCTAGATCCCAAGGATTCCTTCACAAAGAAGGGATTTGGTTTGGTGGGGCTTATAGATCTAGATCTCCTCTCTCAAATCCCTCAAAAAGATGCAAGAATCATAGGAGGGGAAGGGGAGAGGGCAAGCTCTTTAAGGTCAACAATGGAGGAGAGAGAAAGCCAAAAACCAAGAAAGAGCAAGTTAATCCTGAAGGGGAAAGGGGAGCTCCTTTTAAAAGGCTCCCCGATCTGCCCGTTACTCATAGTTTCGCGCACGACCGATAGTACTGGTGGGTGGCCGGTACTACCGGTGACACTCAGCCAACGGTCCAAAAACAACGATGTGAATGAACATAAAAATGAGGACGGCCGCTACTACCGGTGGTCACCGGTACTACTGCCTGGGCCGGTACTACCGCCCAAGATTCCGACTGAAGTACCGTCAAATAGCACAAACCAGGCAGAGAGAGTACTGAACCAAAAATTGGGTTTATCGGAAGTTGGGCCGGAATTAACACCGGTACTACCGGCGGCAAACTGCCCTAGCGGTACTACCAGTGGCCCGCTGGAATTACCGGCCAGGCAAAAACTCCAGAACCAGAAATGCCACAACTTTTGCATCCGAACTCCAAACAAGATGAAACCAATTTTGTTGGAAAGATAACGACATGTAGAATCATGAATATATATGTGAGATACCTCCCAAGGTGTGGAGCCGGAAAACCCGCAAGATAAAAAACACAATAATATATGCAAGGGAAATCCATTTTTGATGAACTAGAGCTTGTTATGAAGATAACCACAAGCTCTAGATCCTCACATGGACAAGAACCAAACAACAACCAAGAAATATGATGCTATATATGCAAAGGTTTGAGCTCTCTCCGAAATATACGAACGAGTCACCCACTCGAGAGCCCCTCTTGATAATACGGCTATCTATCCTAAACCCGGTCTCCCAACACTACAAGAGACCGGTAAAATAGAAACCCTATCAATATCATACCTTTGCCTTGAGCATCCCACTTGAGCTTTATGTAGATGATCTTGTCACCTTCAAGATGGAACACCTTTCTTGATTGCTCTTGTTTGTTCTTGCTTGATGAAGACTTGCGAATGGCTCCCCCATACTCCATGGGGAAACCTCTTATTTGACCTTGTATTCATCCCTCCATGAACGGTAAGGATGACAAGCTTCAAGCATGAGATCTTCTAGAGATGGCGCACCTTGAGCTTGCCCTTCATTTCTTGATGATGTCTTGAAGATAGCCATGAGGTACTCCATCTTCTTCTTCTTCAAGACATACTTGATCTTCTTCTTCTACTAGATTCCAATAGGCACAAAGCCCTTGGACATTGCTTCATCTTTTTCATCCTTGAAACCAACACATGGTCCAAGCGATGCCAATGGCCAAACCTACAAGTGAAACTCAATTTGCATATTAGTCCATAGGAATTGTCATTAATTACCAAAACCACGCATGTGGGGCATACATGCCCTTTCACCTATATTGCAAGACAAGACATTGAGTAAGACTCAAAATCCAGCTACGACAGAAGATAGAGAGATGATGGATAATACCCCCTATGACTCAGCCATAGGCTCTAGCATGTATGCCATGCTGTGTACAAGACCGAATGTGGCACATGATGTTAGTTTGACTAGGAGGTACCAATCTAATCCAGGTTTGGAACATTGGATAGCGGTCAAGAATATCCTTAAGTACTTCAGAAGGACTAAGGACATGTTTCTCGTGTACGGAGCTAAAGAAGATCTCGTTGCAAAGTGTTATGTCGCTGATATCTTCGACACCGATCCAGATGACTCTAAGTCACAATCCGGGTACGTGTTTCTCATGAATAGAGCAACATTTAGTTGGAGAAGTTCCAAACAACCCGTGGTGGCTGGATCAACAACGGAGGCGGAATATGTTGCTGCTTCGGAAGCGGCACGGGAAGCGGTTTGGATGAAGGAGTTCATAGCTGAACTAGATGTGGTTCCTAGTGTGTTGGACCCGATGGTCATCTATTGCGACAACAATAGAGCCATAGCTAATGTCGAAGATCTGAGGTCTCACAAGAATTCCAAGCATATCAAGCGTCGGTTTCACTCCATCCGTGAGCATGTCAAGAATGGAGATATAAAGATTTGTAAAGTGCATACGATTCTGAATGTAGCAGACCCGTTGACTAAAACTCTCCCTAGGGAAAACATGATCAACACCAGAGCTCCATGGGTGTTCGATTTATCACTATGTAATCTATATTATTGACTCTAGTGCAAGTGGGAGACCAAAGGGAATATGTCCGAGAGGCAATAATAAAATAGTTATTATCTTATTCCAAGTATATGATAAATTTTTATTTTTCATGCTATAATTTTGTTAATTGGAAACGTTAAACATGTGTGTTTAATAAACAAATAAGAGTTCCTAATTATGCCTCTCATTTAAACTAGCTCATTGATTAACATATGATCAAGGTTTCCTGATCATGAACATTGCAAGTTGTTATAATGGGGTCACAACATTGGTGGAATGATGTAACATTTACCCAAAGTATAGCAATACGATCAAAGTCATTATGTTTACATTGCTATAACATCTCATACGAAGTAATTCTAATCCTTAGACCATGCGATCATGTTAATCACTAACATCGAAAGAATGATTTGATAACATCAAACGTCATACCGTAACAGGGTGACTATAAATGTGGGTTTAGGTATTCCGAAAGTGTTATGTAGAGGCTCATGGATCAAAATTGAATTTGTCCATTCCGATGATGGAGAGATATACTCAGGTCCATCCCGGTGATATCACATTAACACAGCTTGCAAGTAGGCGATTATATCACAGAGAATGTTATATCATGGGAACAAGTAAGAGTACTTGTCGGTAATGAGATTAAAACAGGTATAGGGATACCGATGATCAAATCTCGGACATGTAATATATCACGAGACAAAGAGATTTAGTTACGATGTTAATGGTTCTCATGATCACAAGATTCATCGTTAAATGTGTAGGAGTCAGTACGGATCTCCAGGTACCACTACTGATTATTGATTAGAGAGGGGTCTTGATCATGTTTGCATTATTATTGAACCATAGGGTGACATACTTAAGTTATACCAACACCAAATGAGGTAGATATGATACCAGAGAAAGGATTTGAAGCGTTGGGATTATTTCGATAAGTCCAAAAATGTTTCAGGTCAAATTGTTTAAATTGGTTTTAGATATAATATTGAAGTAATGCAAGGGGTTTATGCAAATGTTTGTTAATTAAAATAATTAACAAAATACTGAATAAAAGAAATAAAATTCGTTTTTATTGATGAGAGTTTGTATTAATTTTGGTGAAAAGTAATGCAACATGAGTAAAGTTGAAATTAATGTGAGTGGGCTTAGTGAAAGTTCCACCCACATGAACGAGGGAGAGGTGGTGGCACCCACCATGGCCGCCGGCCATGGCATGAGGCCTGCCCCTCCCCTATAAAGGAGGTAGTGGCCTCCTCTCCTCTTACACCTTCTCGTGAAGGATCTCTTTCTCCTCTAGCAAAGTTCACATTACTTCAGATTAGCGAAGTACATATTTTTGGTGGTTTCTCTGAAAATGATATGCTGCTTCCACTGCTTTGCTGGAGCTTGGACTCGGAGGTTGTCAGGGTGCTAGACGTCTGTGCTGCTGTATTATGGCGCTCTACAACTCGATCTTGAGATCGGCAAGAGTACGACTACGTCATCCACGAGAATAAATCTCGTAACGTTTTTCGGTCTTCGAGGATAAGTTTCTATGGATGTATATCCACCTGTTCTTGTATTTAGCTAGATAGATTTTGGTGCTTAGTTGTTCATATCGTAGGACTTTTTTTTCTATGCTGCGAACCTAAGAAAGCATCAGCTAAACTAAGGGAGGTGGATCTCCATCCCAAATTGAAAATAACCTAGAATCATAAGACAATGTAGCTAGGCTGTCCACCACTTTGTTTACATCTCTTGCACAATGCTTGAATTAGAAAGGGCAATTGCGAATGACTACATCAGCTGCACCAACACCATTGAGAAAATGAGTTGCATCCACATTCAATTTATATTGAGCATTGCGAATGACTACATCCGCTGCACCAAATGCCACTCGGAAAATGAGCTACGTCCACATTCAATTTCTATTGATGCATCCGACTATCCGAGGTTTGGAGGTGGCTATTGGGCTCACAGATGCATTTTGCATCCATCGTGAGAAAACATGTTTCGAAATGTAAAAAAATCAAAAAAAATGTTTACATATACATTCGAATATTTTATGTTTGTCCACAAGTTTTTGGGTTTGGGATGATAGAACATTCTACGTGTCCCGTGCAGAAAAAGACAAAAAAAATATTACGTGAATAGTTGATACATAAAATGTTCTTTCATCAGAAAACTTATGAACGAACATAAAATATTCGAATATCCATGTAGACATTTTTTTTTGATATTTTAAAATATGTTTTCTTAAAATGTGTGCAAATGCACTCGTGAGCAGATTTCCGAGCAGGTTTCTATTTCTCCCATGCAAGCATTTTTTTAGTACTCCCTCTGTTTTAAAATATAAGATGTTTTAGCTTTATGAATGGAGTATACCTAGACCTTTTTTAGTGTGTAGGTTCATATAGATTTGGTGTAAACCTACACACTAAAAGAAGTCTAGATACACTTCTTTCACAAAGATAAAAACATCTTATATTTTAAAAACGGAGGGTGTAGATAGTAACAAAAGCAGTCAGGATGGCGCTTCATTCAAATGGTACCTTGGGCTACGAAATTGCTCCACGTACGACAACTAACGTACGATCTCTTCTACGACGTCTTCACAGCGCTACTTTTCGTTCGGGTTCACCACGTTAATTAATCATCCACGTTAGGTGATACGTGTTAATTAACCCTTTGCGTCCAGCCAAGCCAAAAACCGTGTCCCTTTGGTGTGCTTTTTTTCTTACCGTACCCTTTGGTGTGCCTCTGCAAATCATGCTTCTTACGGAAATCACCTTAGAATCTTTTGACGCAGTTGTAGCAATTGCAGAATGGCTGCTACTATACGTTTTGGTATGCATTTTATCCTTTTTGTGTAGCCATGAATATAATGTATTTTAAGTTAAAATTTTGCATGTTGATAACAATATTACCTATGTCTGAATTCAAAAAAAAAAATATTACCTATGTCTAGTTGTTTTTTCCCAGATTTTTTTAAATATTAAAAATGTTGTTTTTAAATTTTTCAAAAAAGAACGCCATGGAGCTAGAGCTCCATTTGTCCACATCCAGAGAAACATCTTATATATGGTGGAACTGAGGTGTTCTGGTCAGCTACTCAAGCGAACTAGTCGAACAAGTAAAAAAGGATGAGTAGAACGGTTAAGATTGACCACAGGGATAAGGCCGCTACCTCGCGTGTGGGAAGCTGCCAGCTAGCATCGTAAGCATATTGGACGAAATACGTCGTTCGTATAGCAGCGCTCCTTGGGCTAGGTGGCGGAAACTCTAATGGGCCACATTTCACGGAAGATGTTACCACCACCCATTACAGCCCACGCACTTGAGACTTGAGAGAGCCGTTTTGACTTTTGACGGACCTGACCCGGCGCTGTTTTTATTTCAAAAAAGGAACAATTTTATTCCCAAATTCCCGCAGCAAGCGCGAAAATATTTAAACCCCCAGCGCCGCTGTTCCTGCAGAAAAAACCATTTCGAAATTCCAAATCGAACTCCGAAGCGAGTGCACGGGAGGAAGAGCGCAGCGGAGGCCGCTGAACAGATCATGCGAGCTCGCGTCGCCCACTCCGATCTGCCCCCAAGCCACGCGTGGACAGGCTCGCGGACAAGTCCCGAGCCTCTGGTTCTCTCCGCACCTCGCCTCGATTAGATTCGGCCGGCGGGGAGCCTGCCCGATTCGTGCCGGTTCAGCGGCGGCGAACCCGTAGCTACTCTAGGTGAGTTCTATTTTGCTGCTCATTCGGGCTTGTTGCTCGAACTTGGGACGTTTTGGGGGCTCTGTTTCGTTCTGACCGAGGTATTGACTGGGGCTAGGGTTTTGTGAGGCTAGTAGCCGATGGGGGTGGAGGACTACCATGTGGTGGAGCTCGTCGGGGAGGGATCCTTCGGGAAGGTGTACAAGGGGAGGCGCAAGTACACTAGACAGGTTCGCCTCAAACCCATCCTCTCTACTGGGTTCCGGTGGTACCATGGAAGGAGCAACCGATTTGTGCCCGTTTGTTCCCCATAGAGTTTAATCCTTTCTCCCGTTTGATTTTGATTCAGACGGTTGCCATGAAGTTTATTCTTAAGCATGGGAAGAGCGATAAGGACATCCACAACCTAAGGCAGGAGATCGAGGTAACTGCTGCTGTAATAATTTCTATTTCAGATCAACATCTGTAGAATTTAGTTTCCTACTTGTAGCGATTTATCTGAAGCTGCAAATCACATCCTTCACTTCTTTCTTCCGAATGTCACATCACTATTGCTAATATTTGAGAGCATGTAAGGGTAACCTCAATCTTCCTTCAATTGTATGTTTTGGTGTGTGTTGGCCGGGTTGGGCTTCCAGTTCATCCCGGGGGATGGGAGACAGTTCGGGAGTCATGATGATAACCCATGGTCTACTGAATCTAAACTAAGGCATTCAACACCTTTGAAAATGCCAAACGTTGCAGTTATTTGTTTGATTAATCTGGAGTGGAAGAGTCATGAGATGCATCATGTATGGAACAAGCGATAAACATATAGCCAGAATTTCACAATAATTCCCCATATAGTTGTATTTGTTATCTCACCATGCCACTATGGTTGTATTTGTTATCTCACTATGCTATTATGGTGTTTCTCATCTCACTTGACCATCTCAATGTTTGTTCTTATCATTTTTTTTGTAGATTCTGAGGAAACTCAAACATGAGAATATAATTGAAATGATCGATGCCTTTGAAACCCCTCAGGAGTTTTGTGTCGTCACAGAGTTCGCACAGGTACACAGCTATATATTTTTATCAGTGTGCTTTTTCACCAATGTTTGGGTTGGTTTCAATGTATTGGGTTGGCCAAACTTCAGTATTAATGGGATCATGGCTGTTTCAGGGAGAGCTATTTGAGGTGCTCGAGGATGATAAAAGCCTTCCAGAAGAACAAGTTCAAGCAATTGCTAAGCAGCTGGTATGGATTCAATTTAGTTTTGTTCCTTATGCACCATACCAGTCTAGAACTTACTGCCTTCATGGTTTGAGCGTGTGTCCTCATTTCAGGTAAAAGCACTCTATTACTTGCATTCCAATCGTATTATCCATCGGGATATGAAACCTCAGAACATCCTTATTGGAAAAGGATCTATTGTAAAGGTATATTCTATTCTGTGTAGGGTAATAGTTTTAGTCTTATAGATCAACACGAGATGTATTTTGGAATTTTTGTTGTATTTACATGCTTCAGAGCTGGGTGAAAACTTATCTACATTTTAGTTGCTGCCTTGCTGGTGCTGGTTATTTTATTTCTTCCCCCTTTCTGATTGAAGGACCACCAACATCCCCAAGCTTAATAAAACAGTTGTTCTTCTGTTCATCACTTAAAAATATGTACTACATGGGTACAAAGTTATAACCTATATGGTACAATAGTCCAATATCCCACGTCCTATGTAATAAATTGGTTGGCTAGCCATGTATTTTCATAACGCTAAAAGTAAGTACTCATCTCAATAATCACAATCCCTGTGTCAAAGTTCTAATCAGTGACATGGGAGAAATTTAGCTTCATTTATGACATTTCCTATATTGCTTACTGTTCTAGTTCCAGTATTTATGATCCATTACAGTATTATGGTTCGAGTTCCGATTGAGTTTTTTCTTGCCGTATTTGCAGCTTTGTGATTTTGGGTTTGCCCGTGCCATGTCAGCCAATACTGTTGTGCTACGCTCTATAAAAGGTATCTTTCATTTTTTTTGCTTTAGCTGATTTTCTCACAAAATCATTTTACGTGTATGTTGGTATGTTTCCTTTATCACTATTAAACAGAACTTATCACTGATCTTGTACATCCATTTGTGTAGATTTGTGCTATCGGTATGACCATTAAGATGGTAGTTTTCTAGCATGAAATGTATGTTTGTGTTAGCATTATTCTACCGAGAATGAGCTTAAATGGAGCTATCATTATATTTTGGAGTTGATTTAATACTTCCGACATTCTAGAACTGTCACCTATACACCATTATTTAACAAAGGATGACTGTTTCTAGTTGAGCATCTCATTGGTTCCTGTTTAGCATATTGTGGCATATGGTAATACTAATATGGATGTTTTCCTAGTATTTCATGATGACTTATGGGACCCTTTTGCCAGTCCTCCATTTCACTAAGCATGCTTCTCCCACTCAGGAACACCATTATATATGGCTCCAGAGCTTGTGAGGGAACAGCCGTATAACCACACGGCAGATTTATGGTCCCTCGGGGTCATCTTGTATGTAAATTCTTCCTTTTTCTTTCTACTATACATTGTTACTTTACAAATAGTCTCTTGTGTACTCTGTATTCTGCTGTTGTGTTTCTTCTTGTGTGACATGCACGCCATAATGTCATTCCATAGTTAAAGAAGGTGTGCCTACCTGTGCGCTCAAGCATAGGCGCTTAAGGGTGCAAATTGGTGGCCTTTATGCTACCCTCCGACCCTCTTTAGTTCAATCAAATGAACTAAAATTTCCAAAATCACATAACTTTTGGAAAACTAGTTAATTAGTTTGAACTAAAGATGGTTGGAGGGTACCCTAAGGGTCACCAAGTTGCACACCATAGGCGCTAGCCATCAACAGAACACCTAGCGCTTGATCGTGCTATGTGTTCGCTTAACCACGCCTATGTGTACGTTAGTTCATGAACAAAACACCTAGCGCTAGGCATCGTAAGTTATTTCACTTCATAATTCCAGTGAAGTCCTAGTCTACTTATCCGTTAATGAACTTTTTATAAATTAGGCGCCTATGTTTGTTTATAAATTCCAAACATCCTGGCTATGTAATTCCATCCTGATTTTTTATTTATTTTACTTTATCCAGATGGCCATACACAATTTAATCATCAACTGCTCATCTGGTTTGGCTTGATTATGGCTTTATGTAGCAAATGTGTGGTTTTACCCTTTATAAAACATGTTTTGATATAACCTAACTTCCTTGCTTCGAGGTACTTTGTACTGTTGTGCACAGTTAAACTCGGTTTATACTCTGTGTTTGATAGTCTATCACTTCATCTACTTTCAACAAGCTAACTTTTGTTTCCATGGCCAGGTATGAACTATTTGTTGGTCAGCCCCCCTTTTATACAAATTCAGTCTATGCACTTATACGACACATTGTCAAGGTTAGTCTGTTTACTGCTTGTTTCCAAATATTTGCTCTTTGAGTTTTGCTGTTGAAAAAAAAATGATATGCTATCTCTTTGCTTGTGGCAGGATCCTGTGAAATATCCAGATAATATGAGTGCAAACTTTAAGAGCTTCTTAAAGGGCTTACTTAACAAGGTCTTAACTAAATTTCACTTCTACTAGAGCACAGTTATTGAATTTATCGATCCCTCCTTATATTGCTAATGCTTTATATGGTGTTGAACTGTTCACAGTTGCCTCAAAGTAGACTAACCTGGCCAGCATTGTTGGAGCACCCATTTGTCAAAGATGATTCAGTTGAATTAGTGGGTGCACGTTTCTTGAATTATTTATTCTGAAAATTTGATTCTCAAAATAAGAAATTGTATGTTTGTATACCACTAACTTATTGTGAAGATAATGATTCTTTTCACATTTTTCTAGGACACTAAGTCCACACCTTTTGAAGTGAAAAGATCCGAGGCCACACAGAAGGAAGATGAAATTCAAACAGCAAAGAACCAACCCTCTGTTGCTGAACCACCAAGTAGATGATTTAAATGATAAATCAGGCTTAAGAATTTAATAGATTTCCACATGTTAACTTAACTTATGAATGTTTGGCAGGTAGAAATACTGTTACCAATAGAGAAAATGACCATGATAAACAAAAAAGCAACAAAAAGGGTGGCCCAACACCAGCTACTGACAATTATCATGGTTCATCTCCTGGTGCTATGTCTAGTGCTCCATCAGGTATGTTTTCTTCCAAACATAAGTTTGAATTGTTAGCATAATATTTAATGTAGCATTAGTTTTGATCAGAATAGTCATGGTTTTGTCTATGGACTGTACAATTAGATGACCTATGTGAATTGAGTAAGCCATACACCACTAACTGACATTTTTTGGGAGTAGTTCTTTACAATCCATGTGGTATTAATGGTATAATATATTTATAGTTGTCCTTTCAGTCAATAATGGTTAGTGGTGGACAACTAATATTGTATTGATAATTGCTTGGCTAACGGGCTAACACATAGCGTACAAGAGACATATGATTTCGAGGAAAGGACAATATCAGAATACCGGACTGATTCTAGTCACTTCACTGATTGTTAGTCATAATAAGGACTTCATTAGGAAGAGAGATTGTATTGCTTAACCAGGACTGATTCTTTCATGGAGAGTGGTAATATACAGATGATACATGCACGTCCCACAGACCACTCACAACAATCCTTTCTAGCAAATTGGGACAACCTATGAGTAACTTTATTATGACCTCTCATTATCTTGCGATGCACATCTGCTAGAAGCTGCATTGATCAATGCCTTGATATCTCGAATAATCAGACCTCACCTGGAATGGCCAGCAGTGGTAACTGTAGGTTCTTAAGGTTTAATAACTTGTAGTTTGTTTCACTGTATGCTCTCATTACTAGTGTACAGACCTACTTAACAACACCAACTTGTCTACTGCATTGCAGAGTGTACAGCTTTAGATAAGCTGGAAAAAACTTCACAAACAGTAAATGGTGCTAGCAGCATTATTGAAGATAGCGAAGCACTGTTGACTACCCTCAGTCCAATAAAAAATTGGTTGAGCAACCCTCCTAGTTCCCCGAGGTAATATTTGTAGCTTATGCTTTTACGTTCAACATGAGCTATTCACATTATTGCTTTTATTGTAGAAAAATGAAGAAAGGAGATTAGAAACTTACATTATCGTTGCTATCTACTAATATCTTTATAATTTCTTAAGAGCAGTGCTCACATTTTCTTCTGTTTGTATGCATCATATCTCTTCTTCATGTATGCGCTACACAACTTTGACACCATTTTAGTAGTATGTTCTAATCTATAAGGATTTAGCCATTGATCCACAGATTTCTACAAAATAAATTATTGGATTAGAAGTTTCCATTGTAGAACGAAAATCACTCACTCAAACTAAAGTTACAAGCTGTACTTTGTTCTGATATATTGTCATTCTAACTGCAATTTATGCTTTGTCAATTTTCACAGGGAATTGGATTTCGACGGTGCAAATCAGTCACTGAGAATTATTAAAAACCTAATTGAAGCTGGATCTTATCACTCTTGTGCAGCAATTGATGACATCATTTGTATGTTTCTTGAGTTTGCAAATCTCATTATCAGCACGAAGCTTTCAGCTGCTTACAGCCTTGCAGTGAAGGTATTTACAATTTTACATCAGACATCCAGCATTTCATATTGACTTTGCCAAGTGAAACAGAAGTGCAAACGGAAGCAAACTCCTTATTCTATTGACATAGTTTATAAAGTACATGCTATGCAAATAATACTTTGAAAAGACAGAAGTGAATGTTAAGATATATTTATGTTATAATTTCACTGTCTAACAATGCTTTTGTTGGCAGTGCCTAGCTATAGCACGTAAGCTCCTTGATACAAGTGAAGGTGCTGTGCTAAGTTCTTATGGCAGACACTGGTCCGCCCTTTATGATCTTTATTCACAGGTCACGTTTTGCTACTCACTACAGGCTCCATTGTCTGATGTGTTTTTTCTTTTGTCCTGACTAGCTAAGGATTTTATCTGCAGATTATGGTTTCCACAGTTGATCCATCTGGAAGAATATCCCGTGAGTCAACTGCATGTCTTGCTGTGATGTTATATCGTGTTATTTCTGTGTTGAAAATGAGCATCACCTCTGAGGGTTCGAAACAAATTGAAGAAAGTCTCGTCAACATTATTGATCATGCAAGGAAGTCAGAGTTACTAGAACTCTTGTGCGAGTGTCTGATTGCTTCTGGTACAGACATAATATCAGGTTCTACTAACATGGTTCCAGCAGCATGTGAGGCATGCAAGGCTATTTGGTATCTAGCTCATGCTGTTGACATTGTATCCCTTGGTGCACACCATTTTTCATTTCCATTAGCTAGCTCATGGCGACATGGTCAGTCAAAGTTGGATGGTAAAATGCAAGAGCAAGATCTGTTACGAGATTCAAACTCTAACAGTTTGATAAACATATTTGTCAAATCATTTCTGGCTTCACGTCCATTGCAGGTTGCAGTTTACCACTGCTTGCATAATGGTCTAGAGTCAGCTATTCATGCTTCTCTTCAGGTAATTCTCTCATACTTGTTAATCTATGTGCAAATTAGTTTCTCTTCATAGAATTCTCTTGAGTGGTAGTAGATATCCTTTCTGAAGGCCTAGTAAAATGCTAATTCTATTAGGTGAAATAGTGCGTTCTAATTAACATAATTGGTTCTGCACTTGTTTGCACTGTTTCCAACCAACTACTACTTTGTTCTCCATTGCTATCTTTGATCACATCAGCTTGTGGCAAACTCACAAGAAGCCTCACCTGATGTTCTCATCTATACGATCCAACTATGCTACATTGTGAGACTATTGTCCCTAGTTCTGGTTTTCTTCTTGTACATGATTGAGTAAGAACGAAATCCATGTGTGTTCAGCTTTTCCATGAAAGAAAGAACATAAAGTATATTTACATGGATGGAGCTTATACACAGTTGTGATACTCTTAGAGCTTGCGATATATCTAAAATGCTTCACGTTTGTTGGTTGATTATCACTGAACTACATCTATTTGTTATGATTCCTAATGCACCCAAATGTTGATTTGCAGCTCATCGCAAGGGCCTGCCTGCTGAACCCATCTTTTTGTGCTATTATGTGTGGTCCATTGAATTCAGCATCGGATGCCAATGAAGATGAATATGGTGGAGATGGGACAATTGTATCTGATATGTTTTCGTTGCTGTCACTGTGTGGTTCATATTTGAACAAGGAGTCAAAGCAGAACAGTAATCAGAAATGCAAACTGTCCAATCCTCATGCTCTAGTAGTGCACTGTTGTCTGGCATTGGCAACAATAGCTGCGTGTTTGAAGTTGGAGGGAAAATCTTCAGCATCAATAATTTTAACAAGTTCCCAAAAGAAACAACGGTCCCGGCTTTCTGTTCTTGCGCACCTCTCTTCAGCGGATGATACAGTGAAGAGTTGCCTGCAGCCACACTGTGCATCTGCAACACTCGCACTATCAACACTTATTTCACTTGAAAATGGAGGGCAAACTAGATCTTCTCTATGTGAAACTGCGCTTGCTTTGTTTCCTCGAATGGCGACACTGCACACATTGCTGAAGCTTTGGCTATCTGATGGAAGTGAGGAACTTTGTCGATATAATGCTGGTTTACTGAATCTGTTTGGCCTTCGTGATGGGAGTATTGGGCTGTTGGAGACTAGATTGAAATGGGGGGGACCATTGGCTGTTGAACAAGCCTGCTCCATTGGTATCCCTCAGCTGTTAATTCGCTTGCTTACTGACGGATTCTCAAGGGAGCCCTCTGATGGGAAAGAAGGCTCAACACACCGCAGTGGATTATCACCACTGGGAGTTGCCTGGACTCTGTCTGCTGTATCTCAATGCCTTCCTGGTGGTGTTTTCCGTGAAATTTTGTATAAAAAGGAACATGTAAAGCTTTTGACTGACATGCTGTCTGATATGCACCTGAAGGCGTTGGCAGCTTGGACTGGTCTTGGCGGTGGGAAAAGAGGAGTACGGGAACTGATAAATTCAGTTGTTGATATTTTGGCATTTCCATTTGTTGCAGTGCAGAGTTCTCCAAACATGCCATCAACAGCGGCATCCATCAATAGTGGCTTTCTCCTCAACATAGCATCACCTGGGGGAAGAATTGGTACCGAGAACAAGGAAATGCTCAAAACTATAGAGCATAACATGCCTCAGTACTTTCAAGTCCTCCTGGAGGTCTTACCAACTGACTCTAATCTTGTTCCTGTTCAGTAGTATACATTTGCATAACCTTACTCTTTTTCTTTCCTTTTTCAGGTTGGTATTCCTGGGTGTATACTTCGCTGTCTCGATTATCTCAATATGGAAGACATAGCAAGGCCCTTGGCCATTGTGGCCAAAATGGTGGGCTACCGCCCACTTGCGGTGAAACTTCTAAGAGAAGGTCTTCTAAATCCATGTAGAGTAGCAAAGCTACTCAAAGGTCCTCTTGCTAAGGAGACTTTACTCGACTTCATCATGATAGTTTCTGATCTTGCACGCATGTCAAAGGTTTGTCTTTTGTTGTCCTGTTTGCACATGTCTTGGTTGTGTAAAGATGTCAAATTGAGATACAAAAGCTTTGTTGGATATACATATAAATGACAAAAAGTTATGCTATTGTCTCAGGACTTCTACGAGCCCATTGACAAGGCAGGCATGGTTGAATTTTTGAAGAACTTTCTATCAAACGAAGACCCTGATATAAGAGCAAAAGCTTGCAGTGCCATTGGCAACATGTGCCGTCACAGTCCCTACTTCTATGGTCCATTTGTAAGACAATATTTATTTATTTCAGAATAAATTTTTATGGCAGGGATATTTAACCTTGTTATCTGGGAACAGGCAGCAAATAAGGTGATTGAGCTTGTAGTTGAGCGGTGTTCTGACCCTGACAAACGGACGCGGAAGTTTGCATGTTTTGCTGTAAGTCCGTAAAGATGTTTTTCAATGTTGTATTTTTTTACCTTCATACTTCGATGGCAATCATCAATCCTGCTAATGCTTTGGAGTTTTTCTTTTTGGAACCTGATTAGCTGTTGCTATTTCAGGTAGGCAATGCTGCTTATCACAACGACATGCTATATGAAGAACTCCGACGATCTATACCTCAACTCACTAAGCTACTTCTTGCTCCCGAGGAAGATAAAACCAAAGGCAATGCTGCAGGGGCACTAAGTAATCTCGTGAGGAATTCTGACATACTCTGCGAAGACATTGTCTCTCAAGGCGCTATTCAGGTTTGAACACCTTGCGTACTGCTCATGGCTCATGTTCGGTCATTTCTCCCTTTCTAGAGAATTTTTACTTTTGGCACCGAGGGAGGAAACCGACCCCGATATTCTTATCCTCAATTTAGTGAAGCAACCAATTTTCTATAACCAGATAAGTGATTATTGTTATCTCAATGTTAGTAAAAGTGGCAAATAGCATGTTATTGCTTCCGTTGAGTTCTTCTGTATTCTGGCATCATTTTTTAAGAAGTTGAATGGGTCAGATGTATTTTAAAAAACTGAAATGTATGTTAATGTACCATGACTGGAAAAACACCTAATGCTTTGCTCTTGTATTCTTATTCTTAATCTCTTGAACGGTAACTCTTAGATACTAATTTCTCGACTTGTTCATTGGCAGGCTCTACTGAAGATGGTCAGCAGCTACTCCACGGTCGCCCTGAGCCCCAGCAGAAAAGATGCTCTAACTGAATCGCCGCTGAGAATCGTGCTCTTCGCACTGCGCAAGATGTGCGACCACACCGTCTGCAGGCTCTTTCTGCGGTCATCTGAACTGCTCCCAGTCATCGTGCACCTCAGGCAGTCGCCCGACCAAACAATCTCCGAGTACGCCTCGGCCATCGCCAGTAAAGCCTACCAAGCCTGACGGTGTTCCTTGCCGGTGCAGCGCGAGGGTCCTACTATCTTGAGTTGCAATGCAGTACTCGTTCAGTTTTGCTGAACAATCCTGCAATCCAATCCATTCTGTTCTGGAATCGTGTAATTTAGAACAGTATCACGTGCCAGCTTACCGAGTTGTGTATGTATGTAAGGTTTATTTTGCCGTGTATATATACAGATATGCAGCACCAAACCGGTTCAGAGAATGTCTCGTATCATATGCCATTTCTGTACTGACCTGCTAACCGAGAGCTTCACACACAGATCGAAAACAGATTCAGAGGAAGTCTCGTAATCACATGTAACTGCACGAATCCAGTCGGCATCAGAAGAGCCAATGAGGCACCTTTCTTGGTAGCGACAACTCTTCGATCGTCTTCAGGCTAGGCTTCCATGGCCCCCCGGACGTCATCTTCCGGCTCAGGAACTCCGGCCGGTGGTCTCCAAGCTCGCCCAGAAACACTGCAACCACCTTGTCTTGCTGCTCCCCTGCACTCGCCGGCATCGGCAGGAACCGTGCCAGCGACCGTGACGCCACGCGGAGCACACGACGGGCCTCGTCGGCGGAGATCCTGCCCCTGGTGGCCGGGAGCACGACGTACACCCCCGCACCGTGCAGCACGTAGTCGGCCGGCAGCGCGGCGACCTTAGCGGTGCCAACGGAGACGAGCCGCGCGTCGACGACGAAGTGGCATGGGTGCTCCACCATGAGCTCGGCTACGGTCACGGGCTCGCCCAACGCCCGGACGGTCCCGTCCGGCAGCACGATCTTGCCGCCGCCGCCGCCTGCCGAAGCGAAGTTGCCCATGACAGTGGCAGCTCTGAAGAGTGTGGTTGCTCTTGGCTGAGGAAGATCGGCATTGGGGGTACTAGTATAAAAATGCTGGCGGTTGCGAGGTTTAGTTGGTGTGGACCCGGTGAGAAATTTCAAGTCAGTTGGGCGCTTGGCGGGTTCGGTGTGATTGTGTGAACGTGATCGAGCCAGCTGCTCCGCTAGCTAGCTCCAAGGTCGCTGCCTGGCCGGTCACGGCGCGGGGCCGACGCCGTGGACGGCGGACCGGTTCGTAAACTCTCAAATGATTAGCATAAAATCTATAGTAAACTCTCAATCCCCATTCCCCTTCCTCTGGCTCCCGCACCGAGATCTAGTGACTTTATAAGAAGCAAAGTCGCCAAATTTTGAACTTAAAATTCAAACTGCTCTACTGTGTAGTCTAGGAAAGTTTCTTACTTGGACAAATGAATTACCATTAAATAGCTTTTTATGTTTCGTTAGATCATAAACCAGTTACAAATGGCTAATTTTTTTTAAATAATACATTTTTTTATTGAATTTCACAAATAATATACAAAACAGGCAAATTGCAAATCTGTTGGCGTGTCGTCCGTTGAACGGACGAAGGCACTGTGTCGTCCGTTGACACAGTGCCTTCATCCGTTCAACGGACGACACACTGCCTTCGTCCGTTCAATGGATGACACGCCCTGCCACTATTGCAGCTTTGCATTGATTTGGTGGCGCAGGTATCGTCTGCTCAAAGGACGAACCCATCTGTCGTCCGAGCAACCAACGAAGGAGCTCTGTCATCCGTTGAACGAACGGACGACGGACGGACAGAAATGAAAATTGCTAAAATTGCGTATTATTTATGAAAATGAATAAAAAAATGTATTATTTAAAAAAAATTAGCTACCAAATGAAGCGAAACTTTCCCAGAATATCATCGGATCTCAGTCCCATTTCTAGTACTAGACCACAACGTCCAAGGCCCCAAGACTACTTTTACATGCCATTTTACGTGTGCTGTGTGCATTGGTACGTGATTGATACATAGGCAGTTACGCACAAGAAGATAATGGAGTAATATGTACTTATACTGTGCACCAAACGTACTTGCATAGCAAGACAACTGATGAGCAAAATCATGGCCATTACTTATGGCAGAAAGCTCATGTGAATGACGTGGACTCCACGGGTCCTGGATCTCAAGAGAAAATTCTATGGGGCTAGCCCTTACGGCGACCGTCCTGAGGCCCCTCCTAAGATTGAGATACGTCACCCCATCGCACATATCTTAAAGCTCTCAAATATCCTAATCCTTCCTACGTATCCTGTACCTACCTCAATCAAACAAAAAGATACGGTTGTGGGTACCGTTTGGTAGCATACCGCATCTCCCGTCTCTAACTTCTGGTGACGACAAGGATGCTTTCGATCCCCGCCGCCCTATCAACCTTCCACTGCGCCGGTGGCGAGAGTCGAGAGCAAGGTATTGTCGCCGCTCCTCTTCCATCTCCCTAGTGCTCTGAATCCCCTCGCAGCTTCACCTTTCGTCGCGGAAGCGGCAATGACAGGGCATGCCGCCGCGATCCCCACCGTCGCCTCGCCCGCCTCCGCCGGCTCTTATGGTTAATTGAGGACGAGATAAGACCTGTAGGCAGCAGGATCGGCAGCAATTCCACCCCTGGCTTGAAAACTAATTAGTCATCTGAATTTTATTACTAGAGTACTTCCTTTGTTCTTTCAGAGTTAACAGTTCAGACATGTAACTGCATTTTTCTCTCCGTAATAATGCAGGTCCTTTAATGTTGTGAGCATATGTTTGTCACTTTGTCCACTGCAAATTTTTCCATCAAGATTGGAGCATGGTGCGCTCCTGGACTGCTACCAATTTTCCTATCCTGGATTCAGATCGCTACAACACTAAGGAGTGATGGTTGCTTGCTAGGAGGAGAGCTGCTACTTGTATTACTGCTTTTTAGTCTGGGTTTCAGCTTGTCATGGCTCCTGGTTGTAATGTGTCATATGTCCTGTGATTCTGGTTTGTCCCAGATCCTTGCTCGGTACTCTCCGAGTTCTTGATATGTACTTGTAACATCCTCTTTTATTCTTAATAAAGAGTGTCAGGCCTTTGAGTTATGCTAAAATTGTGTTGGAATATTAGCTGCGAACTAATGGAAGTCCAATGTAAACATCATGTTTGATGGATGGATGTGCAATTGTGTGGTTGTCTAGTTACTAATACTTTGCTGAATCTTATGTAAACAAGTAGAATGCTCTCAAGTTTGTCATTGTCCAGAGACCACTACTTTGATAAATGATTTTGACGTGGGTGCCTTGTACTGTGATGAAACAGAAGAATGCTGCTGCTATGGAAGCGTACAGTAAATGCAAAATAAGGCATGCACATGCTCTAGTAGCCTATGTCTGAAGGTGATAAATATATTTGGCTAATAAAGCATCATCATAAATCAACAAATAATTTATGGGCAATGGACAGGAACACGACAAATGATGAAATTGGTAAACCATATCCTCACTCTCATGACCCAGTTCAGTAGTACATATATTTTTTTATAAGACTAACTCCACACACACACACATATATATATATATAGGAAAAATACTTCTTACTCCCGGGTATAACTACACCCACGTCTCATATACTACTTTACGGAAGTATTTGTAATACTTTATCTGTTTGAGTATGTTCATATACTATATCTAAGATACTTCTAAGCAAGTTAGGTGAAAAAATTGCAAATGCACCCATAGTTTTCAGTATATATGTAAAATACCCTCATATTTGTACGTACAAAAGGAGTATGTGAATAAAAATTACATACTACCCAAAAAATAGTATATATACTATCCAAATATTCTTATATACTTCATACTACCTATATATAGTCTCCGATATGATAGATACTGTCTAAATTACGTAAAACACACGTGGGTATAACTACACCCATGTCGTATATACTCCCATACAAAAGTATACGTGATACTTTATCGGTTTGAGTATATTCATATACTACATCTAAGATACTTCAAATCAAGTTACATGGAAAAAATGCAAACGGAGCCATAGTTTGCACTATGTTTCCAAAATACCCTTCATATTTGTACGTAAAATAAGAGTATGTGAAAAACTTATACATACTACCTCAAAAGTAGTATATATACTACTAAATAGTTTTATAATACTTCATACTACGCGTACATACTCTTCGGTATGATAGATACTACCTACATGGTGTGAAACACACGTGGATGTAGTTACACCCGGGAGTAGTATGAATATGTCCTATATATATATACCCACCTCTCATATACTATTTTACGGAAGTATTTGTAATACTTTATCTATTTGAGTATGTTCATATACTATATCTAAGATACTTACAAGCAAGTTAGGTGAAAAAATTATAAGTGCACTCATAGTTTGAACTATATATGTAAAATATCGTTATATTTATACGTACAAAAGGAGTATGTGAATAAAAATTACATACTACCAAAAAAATAGTATATATACTGACCAAATATTTTTATATACTTCATACTACGCGTACATACCTTCCGGTATGGTAGATACTGCCTATATAGTGTGAAACACGTGTGGACGTAGTTATACCCGGGTGTAGTATAATATGTCATATATATATATATATATATATATATATATACACACACACATATAGGTCACTGACCACAAGAAGAAACAATAAAATCTACTACTAATGTGCCTACTCCTTGCATCCTCAAGGATTCACGGAATCAAAATCCAATCTTCTCGAAGGTTGCACTAGCTCTGAAGTTTGATCATTCCGAAGTAGAAGTTCTGTATATCCTCCTGGGATGAATGGACCAGACATGCTCGAAGAATCTCCAGGAAAATTATTATTTGTGAAGTGTGGTATTGTAGTATCAAAAGTTGTGCTTGCCCCAAAAGATCCCTGTGTCATAAAAAGGTTGTGCAACTTTTTAAGATTTTTCATGGTATATTATATTATACAAAACTATAAAAAATCGAGTAATCGTTCTTACGGTAAATTGTTGAGAAAGTTCTCCGTGAAACATATTATTTGTGAAGTATGGTATTGTAGTATTAGTTCTCATGCTTGCCTCAAAAGATCCCTGTGTCACAGTATATATGAAAATGTTAAGAATTTTCGTGATACAACTGAATTGCATGAAAGATAATTAAGGACCCATAGTAATATGTCTTACGGTAAATTGCTGGGACCTTCTGCAACCATAGTAGCTTTTTTTACCTTCTTTCCAGCACCTACTATGAAGAACCATGTAAACAAGGCAAACTTTGCTGCCTATATATGCAAGAGACAAAAAATGAGAACCAGTGTGTTGCCCTACCTTTTTTTGTTCCAGTACTTGGCTTCTTTGTTCCAGTCTTTGGCTTCTTTGTTCCTTTATTTTCAAGTGCATCTTTTCTTCTTTTTACCATTGGACCTTTGATCGCTTGGGGAACTCTAAATGATATATTTCCATTTGTCATATGTTCACCCAAGTCATTCGAATTTATATCAACATTTTGAGGTTTCGCAGGTCTTCTTTGGCTTAGTGAATCATCCGCTTCTTGATCTAGCATATCTATCGCTTTCTCCAATTCTATAAGAAGTTCTTCTGAAACCGAGCACTTCAACGCAATAGAAGTTGCTTTCCGAGAAATGCGTGCAGCCCGTGTTTGTAACGTTTCTTGAGGACTTTCCTGATTATTCGAATAAAAACCTCTTTTTGCATAATTTGTCCATCTGTGTAGTATATATTGCGATGGCAAAGTGAACGCCTCATTGATGTTGAACACTCGGAGAGCATGCTTGCATAATATACCTATGACACAAGGGCACACATGTTATGAAAAATTATTAAATACTATAAAATTGTAAAAACATGACTGCGTACCTTTGGATTCATACACTCTACAGGAACATGATATGGTCACATTCTCATAATTGAAGGTAACCAGTGCCTCATCCTCATATGGCATAGCCATCACCTTATATGTTCTGACAACTCCGACTGCGGAAATGAGTTCGCACTTGACAGAAAATTGATGTTTGAACTGCTCCTCAAAATCATTATAAAACCTCCTTGTATATGACTCGGCTGCAGTCTTGAGCATAGGTAAATTTCTTACATAAGAAACCGGTTCGGACTTCCTTGATTTAAAGTCGGCATCTAGTTCATTTTCTCTAAGACTAGCAGCACACTTCTCATACTCTACTAACAGCTCAGAAAGACAGAGTCTCTTGCGAAATTGTTTCTTGAACACATTGTTCATACCTTCGCTCCTTTGAGTTGAGGTCATGTCGGCAGAAAATGAATCATTGCGGTACACGGAAGCCCACTTCTCACGCAAACCATAAAGAGTTTGTATCCATGAGTTCTCCACGAGGTCATAAGCAATCAACAATTCTTGCCACCTCTGCTCAAAGTATGCCACTGAACTTTCAAGGTATACAACTCTCTTAAAATCAGCAAGAAACCGTGGATGGTTTGAAATTACATGGCTAAGATGCTTAGCTGCATTTTGATAAATATGCCAAAGACATAGCGATGCTTTGTGCTCCAAAGAACAATGCTAATTGCCTTTGACATTGCTGCACACTGATCTGTAAAAATTGTCATGGGTCGCTTGGCGGACATTGCTGTTAAAAATGTGTTGAAGAGCCATATAAACGATTCGGTGGTTTCATCACATAATAGTGCTGCTCCAAAAAGAATGGTCTGTTTATGATGGTTAGTTCCAAGAAATGGTGCAAAAGGCATTTCAAACTTATTCGTTTGAAAAGTGGTGTCAAACGACAACGCATCACCGAAACAAGCATAGTCCATGATAGCTTGACCATCTGTCCAAAAAAAATTAGCTATCCGGCAATCCTCCTCATCTAATTGTATAGCATAAAAAAAAGAAGGATCTTCCAACTGTTTGTTTTTTAAGAACTTTAGTAGTGTTTGTGCGTCATTCACTTCCAAATATTTCTTCCGCTCGCGACCTATATGGTTATTGCTATCCACTCGCAAGAAAGGTACATTCTGAGGTCCTCCATACCACTGCTTGAAAATTTTGTACACTTCTACGGGCTTAAATCCTGCTTTCCTCATATGACCAATCACGAGTTTATCAGACTCTACCAAACGACGTTGTGACCGCAACATGTGTCTTTTATCTGGACTTGCGAGATAATGATTGTGCTCCAGTACGACCTTCTGCACCCTCCAAACACCATCACGAGCAATACTAAACTGAACACGAGCATCACAACGAAACCTTGTTTCAGCATTTTGTTTTAGAGTTTCATGTGTTGAATGTGTAGGGGTTCGTAGCATGGAAAACAAAAAATTTCTATCGCATACAAACAAACAAGCCAAGATCTATCTACTAGATTGCAGCAACGAGTCGATGGAATAACTCACCCTCGAAGATTCCAAAGTGTTTAACGAGAGATTCTCGTGATGTAGTCGATTACTCTTTCCGATCTCAAGATCGCAGAGACGATCCTTCCAGCGCCACGTTCCAGCAGCGCTCCCATGATCGGTCACACGTTCGATTTTCGACGAAGACCTTCCTCTCCCTTGTTCCAGAAAATGGAGGTTGTAGCACTCTCCTCGCGATTCCGGCAAAGACAACGTGGCGTGTGGGAGGTAGAGGGAAATCATGCAGGCTTCGCCTTAAGCCGTAGAGTATGGTGGAGCTTATGAGAGAGGCTATTAGTGGTCTAGTAATTAGACACACCAATTAGAAGGCTCTAAATCAATTAGAAGGCTCTAAACCGAAATAGCTCTAAACCGGGGTCTAGATCTAGGGTTTAGTTTAGAGGATAGGAAACTTGTGTGTGTAAGGAGGGGAGCCCTGCCCCTCCTTATATAGGTGGGAGGGCTGGCCGGCCAAGGGGAGGAGTTCCTCCCCAACTCGGCCTTGGGAGGTGCGCCGGCCAAGGGGACTCCTCCCCCAAGTCGGTCTCCACCTCCTCCTCTTTTCCCACTTCCCAAAATTGCCGTTTGACTTTCAAACTGGCCGTTTGACTTTTCAATTTAGGATTTAAATAAATCCTTTATTTGGGACAGCAAGAACACCTAGTACATGATGCAATCATTCCAATATGTAATGACACATTCATGTACCCTTCCCCCTCCGGAGTGCCGGACATTAAGGACCTTCTAGAATGTTCCCGATGAAAACACGGAACCATTCCTTACTCAAACGGAACTTTCCTTATATGAATCTTATTCTCCGGACCATTCCGGATCACCTCGTGATATCCGGATCCCATCCGAGACTCAACAACATTCGGTCTCTTTCTCATAATACCATAACTACTCAAACAACATCGAATCCTTAAGTGTGTCTCCACGGTTCGTGAATTATGCGGACATGATCGAGACACTTCTCCAACAATAACCAATAGAGGAATCTGGAAATTCATATGGCTCTACATATTTCTACGATTACTGCGATCGAATGAACCACTTACATACGATACCAATTTCCCTTTGTCTCACGATATGTTACTTATCCGAGGTTATGATCGTCGGTATCTCGCATACCTAGTTCATCCTCGTTCTTGATAAGTACTCTTTCTCGTTCCGTGATATGTGATCCCTTGTGACCCAGTCACATGCTTGCAAGCTAATTGGATGACATTTCACCGAGAGGGCCCAGAGAATATCTATCCGTCATGTGGATGGACAAATCCCACTCTTGATCCATGTGTTTCAACCAATACTTTCCGAACACTCAATGCCACCTTTATAGCCACCTGTTACGGTGTGGTGTTTGATGACATCAAAGCATCCATCCAAGAAAGGTGATATGCATGATCTCATGGTCGAAGGAATTAGGTTACTATGTATCGTAAAGCATATAGCAATTGAACTATTGAAATGACTTGATCTTTATGCTACGCTTATCTATAGGAGTATGTCCACCATATCATTCTCCTAACGATATGATCTTGTTGTTGATAACATCTCAATGTTCATGATAGAAACCACAATCATCAATCAACCAACAAGCTAGTGAAGTATAGAGGCCATACTAGGGACTTCAAATTAAGTTTACAAATCACACAAGTATTAATGGTTTCCTTGTTAATACTATTATAGCATGAATGTAAACATTTATCATAAACACAAAGATATATAATAATAACTACATTTATTATTGCCTCTAGGGCATATCTCCAACAGTCTCCCACTTGCACTAGAGTCATCTAATCTAGATTACATGGTAATATACCGAACACCCATGGCAGTTTGGTGTTGGTCATGTTTTGCCCTCGGGAGAGGTTTAGTCAATGGATCCGTCACATTCAGATCTGTGTACTTTGCAAATCTTTATATCCCCATCTGGATATGTTCTCGAATAGCGTGAAAACGCAGCTTGATATGCTTGACTTCTTGTGTGACCTTGGTTCTTGCGCATTGGCTATGGCGCCCATGTTATCACATGAGATAGACATTGGGTCCAGCAAGACTTGGAACCACACCCAGCTCTGTAATGAACTCTTTCATCCATATCGCTTCTTGTGAAGCCTCCTAAGCAGCCATGTATTCCGATTCAGTTGAAGATCTCGCCACAACGCTTTGCTTTGCACTCCTCCAGCTAACTGCTGCACCATTCAAAATAAATACGTATCCAGATTGTGATTTAGAATCATCCGGATCGGTGTTCCAACTAGCATCGGTGTAACCATTAACAACGATCTGTTCATCACCTCCATAAGAAAGAACCATATCCTTAGTTATTATCAATTAATTAATGATGTTTTTGTACGCTGTCCAATGATCCACTCGATCACTTTGATATCTGCTAGTTAAACTAACAGATATGCAATGTCGGGTCTAGTACATAGCATGGCATACATTAGAGATCCTATGGCTGAGGCATAGGAGTCTTACTCATCCTTTCTCTATCTTCACTGCGATGTCGGACTTTGAGTTTTACTCAAGGTCGATTAGCAACATGGGCAAGAACCCTTTCTTGCTATCTTCCATTCCAAACCTCTTTAGAACTTTGTCCAAATATGTACTTTGTGACAATGATATTTGGCGTTTTGATCTATCTCTATAAATCTTTATGCCTAATATGTAAGCTGCTTCGCCAAGATCCTTCATTGAAAAACTATTATTCAAATATTCCTTGACACTATTAAGAAGGTCTACATCATTCCCAATCAACAATATGTCATCCACATACAGTATTAAGAATGCTCTGAGCTCCCACTCACTTTCTTGTAAACACAAGCTTCTCCATAAGTTTGTATAAAACCAAAACTTTTGATTACCTTATCAAAGCGTTGATTCCAACTTCGGATGCTTGCTTCAATCCATAGATGGACCGTTGAAGCTTGCATACCTTGTTAGCATCTTTAGGATCGACAAAACCTTTGGGTTGCATCATATACAACTCTTCATCAATGTCTCCATTGAGGAATGCTGTTTTGACATCCATCTGCCATATCTCATAATCATAATATGCAGCGATTGCTAACATAATCCTCACAGACTTTAGCTTCGCTACTGGTGAGAAAGTCTCATCGTAGTCAACTCCTTGAATTTGTCGAAACCCCTTTGCGACAAGTCGAGCTTTATAGACAGTAACATTACCATCAGCATCTGTTTTCTTCTTGAAAATCCATTTGTTCTCGACAGCCTTCCGGCCATCCGGTAAGTCCACCAAAGTCCATACTTGGTTTTCGTACATGGATCCAATCTCGGATTTCATGGCTTCTTGCCATTTATTGGAATCTGGGCTCATCATCGCTTCCTCATATGTCTCGGGGTCATCGGTGTTGTCCACCAACATGACATTCATAACGGAATCATACCAACTGGAGGTACGAGTTCTCGCTGACCTCCGAGGCTCGGGAGTAACCTCAACCGAAGTTTCATGATCACCATCATTAGCTTCCTCTCTTATTGGTGCAGGCACCACAGGAACTTCTTCCGGTGCTGCGCTACTCGCAATTTCGAGAGAAGGTTCGACAACCTCGTCGAGTTCTACTTGTAGGGGTTCGTAGCATGGAAAACAAAAATTTTCTATCGCATACAAACAAACAAGCCAAGATCTATCTATTAGATTGTAGCAACGAGTCGATGGAATAACTCACCCTCGAAGATTCCAAAGTGTTTAACGAGCAGATTCTCGTGGGTGATGTAGTCATTCTTTCCGATCTCAAGATCGCAGAGACGATCCTTCCGCGCCAGCGTTCCAAGGCGCCTCATGATCGGTCACACGTTCGGTTGACGTAAGACCTTCCTCTCCCTTGTTCCAAAGCAGCGGAGGTTGTAGCACTCTCCTCGTGATTCCGGCAAGACAATGGCGTGGTACCGAGGTAGAGGGAGATCCCGAGGCTTCGCCTTAAGCCGGTGCGAGTATGGTGGAGCTTATGAGAGAGGCTATTAGTGGTCTAGTAATTAGACACACCAATTAGAGGGCTCTAAACCAATTAGAAGGCTCTAAACCGAAACAGCTCTAAACCGGGGTCTAGGTCTAGTTTCTAGTTTAGAGGATAGGAACTTGTGTTGTGTCTAGAGGAGGAGGCCCTGCCCCTCCTCTTATAGGTGGGAGGGCCGGCGGCCAAGGGGAGGAGTCCCTCCCCAAGTCGGCCTTGGGAGGCGCGCCGGCCAAGGGGAGTCCTCCCCCAAGTCGGTCTCCACCTCTCCTCCTTCTCCTCTTTCCGAAAACTGGCAGTTGACAAAAGCGGCGGTTGACTTTTCCAATTTAGGAATTAAATAAACCCTTTATTTTGGACAGCGAGAACACTTAGTACATGATGCAATCATTCCATCTTGCAATGACACATTCATGTACCCCTTCCCCCCCGGAGTGCCGGACATTCCGGGACCTTCTAGAATGTTCCCGATGAAAACACCGGAACCATTCCCCAACTCCGAAATGGGACTTTCCTTATATGAATCTTATTCTCCGGACCATTCCGGATCACCTCGTGATATCCCGGATCCCATCCGGGACTCAACAACATTCGGTCTCTTTCTCATAATACCATAACTACTCAAACAACGTCAATCCTTATGTGTCTCCCACGGTTCGTGAATTATGCGACATGATCGAGACACTTCTAGAACAATAACCAATAGAGGAATCTGGAAATTCATATGGCTCTACATATTTCTACGATTACTTTGCGATCGAATGAACCACTTACATACGATACCAATTTCCCTTTGTCTCACGATATGTTACTTATCCGAGGTTATGATCGTCGGTATCTCCGCATACCTAGTTCATCCTCATTCGATAAGTACTCTTTTCTCGTTCCTGATATGTGATCCCTTGTGACCAAGTCACATGCTTGCAAGCTAATTGGATGACATTTCACCGAGAGGGCCCAGAGAATATCTATCCGTCATGTGGATGGACAAATCCCACTCTTGATCCATGTGTTTCAACCAATACTTTCCAAACACTCAATGCCACCTTTATAGCCACCTCGTTACGGTGTGGTGTTTGATGACATCAAAGCATCCATCCAAAGAAAGGCAATATGCATGATCTCATGGTCGAAGGAATTAGGTTACTATGTATCGTAAAGCATATAGCAATTGAACTATTGAAATGACTTGATCTTTATGCTACGCTTGTCTATAGGAGTATGTCCACCATATCATTCTCCTAACGATATGATCTTGTTGTTGATAACATCTCAATGTTCATGATAAAGAAACCACATCATCAATCAACCAACAAGCTAGTGAAGTATAGAGGCTATACTAGGGACTTCAAATTAAGTTTACAAATCACACAAGTATTAATGGTTTCCTTGTTAATACTATTATAGCATGAATGTAAACATTTATCATAAACACAAAGATATATAATAATAACTACATTTATTATTACCTCTAGGGCATATCTCCAACAGTCTCCCACTTGCACTAGAGTCATCTAATCTAGATTACATGGTAATATACCGAACACCCATGGCAGTTTGGTGTTGGTCATGTTTTGCCCTGGAGAGGTTTAGTCAACGGATCCGCCACATTCAGATCTGTGTACTTTGCAAATCTTTATATCCCCATCCCGGATATGTTCTCGAATAGCGTGAAAACGTAGCTTGATATGCTTCACTTCTTGTGTGACCTTGGTTCTTGCGCATTGGCTATGGCGCCCATGTTATCACAAAGAGATAGACATTGGGTCCAGCAGACTTGGAACCACACCCAGCTTGTAATGAACTCTTTCATCCATATCGCTTCTTGTGAAGCCTCCGGCAGCCATGTATTCCGATTCAGTTGAAGATCTCGCCACAACGCTTTGCTTTGCACTCCTCCAGCTAATCGCTGCACCATTCAAAATAAATACGTATCCAGATTGTGATTTAGAATCATCCGGTTCGGTGTTCCAACTAGCATCGGTGTAACCATTAACAACGAGCTGTTCATCACCTCCATAAGAAAGAACCATATCCTTAGTTCTTCTCAAGTACTTAAGGATGTTTTTGATCATGTCCAATGATCCACTCGATCACTTTGATATCTGCTAGTTAAACTAAAGATATGCAATGTCGGGTCTAGTACATAGCATGGCATACATTAGAGATCCTATGGCTGATGCATAGGAGTCTTACTCATCCTTTCTCTATCTTCTCCGATGTCGGACTTTGAGTTTTACTCAAGGTCGATTAGCAACATGGGCAAGAACCCTTTCTTGCTATCTTCCATTCCAAACCTCTTTAGAACTTTGTCCAAATATGTACTTTGTGACAATGATATTTGGCGTTCGATCTATCTCTATAAATCTTTATGCCTAATATGTAAGGCTTCGCCAAGATCCTTCATTGAAAACTATTATTCAAATACTCTTTGACACTATTAAGAAGGTCTACATCATTCCCAATCAACAATATGTCATCCACATACAGATTAAGAATGCTCTGAGCTCCCACTCACTTTCTTGTAAATACAAGCTTCTCCATAAGTTTGTATAAAACCAAAACTTTTGATTACCTTATCAAAACGTTGATTCCAACTTCGATGCTTGCTTCAATCCATAGATGGACCGTTGAAGTTTGCATACCTTGTTAGCATCTTTAGGATCGACAAAACCTTTGGGTTGCATCATATACAACTCTTCATCAATGTCTCCATTGAGGAATGCTGTTTGACATCCATCCGCCATATCTCATAATCATAATATGCAGCGATTGCTAACATAATCCTCACAGACTTTAGCTTCGCTACGGTGAGAAAGTCTCATCGTAGTCAACTCCTTGAATTTGTCGAAACCCTTTGCGACAAGTCGAGCTTTATAAACGATAACATTACCATCAACATCTGTTTTCTTCTTGAAAATCCATTTGTTCTCGAGCCTTCCGCCATCCGGTAAGTCCACCAAAGTCCATACTTGGTTTTCGTACATGGATCCAATCTCGGATTTCATGGCTTCTTGCCATTTATTGGAATCTGGGCTCATCATCGCTTCCTCATATGTCTCGGGGTCATCGGTGTTGTCCACCAATATGACATTCATAACGGAATCATACCAACTGGAGTGGTACGATTTCGTTGACCTCCGAGGCTCAGTAGCAACTTCAACCAAGTTTCATGATCATCATCATTAGCTTCCTCTTATTGGTGCAGGCACCACAGAACTTCTTCCGGTGCTGCGCTACTCGCAATTCGAGAGAAGGTTCGACAACCTCGTCGAAGTTCTACTTTCCTTCCAAATCACTTCTTTCGAGAGAAATTCCTTCTCTAGAAAGGATCCATTCTTGGCAACAAAGATTTTGCCTTCGGATCTATGATAGAAGGTATACCCAATAGTTTCCTTCGTATCCTATGAAGACGATTTTTCCGCTTTGGGTTCAAGCTTGTCCTTTGTAACTTCTTTACATAGGCTTCAGATCCCCAAACTTTAAGGAGCGACAATTTAGGTTTCTTCCCAAACCATAATTCATACGGTGTCGTTTCAACGGATTTAGACGGTGCCCTATTTAAAGTGAATGCGGTTGTTTCTAATGCATAACCCCAAAATGATAGTGGTAAATCTAAGAGACATCATAGAACGAACCATATCTAAGAGAGTTCGACACGACGTTCGACACACCATTACGCTGTGGTGTTCGGCGGTGTCAACTCGAAAGTATTCCACATTTCTTCAAATGCTCGCCAAACTCGTAATTAGATATTCACCTCCACGATCGTAACGTAGAAATTTAATCTTTTGTTACGTTGATTCTCTACCTCACTTTGAAACTCCTTAAACTTCTCGAAAGTTTCGGACTTATGTTTCATGAAATAGATATACCCATATCTACTCAAGTCATCCGTGAAGGTAAGAACATAACGATAACCATCAGGCGATGCTACACTCATTGGACCACACACATCGGTATGTATGATTTCCAATAAGTCCGTAGCTCGCTCCATCATACCGTAAAATGGAGTCTTAGTCATTTTACCCATCGACATGCTTCGATCTTTCAAGTGATTCAAAATCAAGTGATTCAAGAAGTCCATCGAATGGAGTTTCTTCATACGCTTCACTCCAATGTGACCAAGGCACGATTGCCACATATAGGTCAAATTATCGCTTGATTTCAAACGTTTAGCCTCAATGTTATTAATATGTGTATTTCTCATCGAGATTCAATATGAATAGACCATCTATCAAAGGTGCATGTGCATGAAACATGTTACTCATATAAATCGAACAACCATTATTCTCGGATTTAAACAAGTAACCGTCTCGCATTAAACAAGATCATGATATAATGTTCATGCTTAACGCAGCACCAAATAACAATTATTTAAGTATAAAACTAATCCCGATGGTAGATGAAGAGGTAGCGTCCGACCGCGATCACATCAACCTTTGATCCGCTTCCCACGCCGCATCGTCACCTCGTTCTTTACTAGCTTCCGTTTATTCGTAGCTCTGCTTTGAGTTACAAATATGAGCAACCGAACAAGATCAAATACCCGTGCACTACTACGAATACTAGTGAGATACACATCAATAACATGTATATCGATATACCTTTCTTCTTGATGTTGCCGTTCTTCAAATCGCCAAGTACTTTGGGCAATTCCGCTCAAAGGACCTTCTCCCTTGCGGTAAAAGCTTGGTCCAGTCTTGGTCCTCTTCGTCGGTATGGTAACTTTCTTACCACCCTTCTTGAAGTGTCCCTTCTGCTTAGACTTGCCTTTCTTGAATTTGGTGGTCTTATTGACCATCAACACTTGGTGCTCTTTCTTGATCTCCACTTCTGCAGATTTTAACATAGCAAATAGTTCTGGCAACTCTTTGTTCATGTTCTGCATGTTGTAGTTCATCACAAAGTTCTTGTAACTTGGTGGTAGTGATTGGAGGATGCGTTAAACTCCCAAAGTATTAGGAATCACTATACCCAAACTTTGAAGTTTATTTGCGTGCCCAGACATCTTAAGCACATGCTCACTGACGGAGCTACCCTCTTCCATCTTGCAGTTAAAGAACTTTTCAGAAGTTTCATAGCTTTCAATTGCCGCATGAGTCTCAAAGATTAATTTGAGATCCTCGACAATATCATATGGGTCTGACTCTTCAAACCTTTTCTGAAGCTCCGATTCTAAACCATACAAGATAGCACCTGAACTATGGAGTACTGATTCTTCCGAGCGAGGTAAACATCTTTACTTCATCGGTAGCATCATGCAGTGGGTCACCTAGCGGTGCATCCAAAGACATAGGTCAAATTACCAAATGTGAGGACAATCCTCAAATTGCGGAACCAATCCGAAGTTGCTTCCATTGTTTTCAACTTTTCTTTCTAGGAACGCATTAAAATTGATGGTAGGGGCTGCCATTGATCTACAACATATTTGCAATAGTTTAGACTAAGTTTATGACAAATTGAGTTCAAATTAATTAATGAGATTAAACTAGGTGAACTCCCACTCAAAACAACATCCCTCACATTGTTTTAGTGATCACACGAACCAAATCCACTACATCAACACCGATCATCACGAGAGCTGATATAGTTTTAATGGCGAACAATCATCATGTTCATCATATCTACTATATGATTCATGCTTTACCTTTCGGCGATCCGTGTTCCTGAGGCCATGTCTGTACATGCTAGGCTCGTCAAGATCAAACCTTAGCTTCCGCATAAGCAAATCTGGCTTGCTTACGTTGTATTCACCCGTGGAATCAAAGACACCCGATCATCACGTGGTGTTTCGAAGCAGCAAGCTTTGGCAACGGTGCATACTAAGGGTGAACACTTTAGAACTTGAAATTTATGTGCATGAGGGATCATCTTATAATGCTACCGTCGTCTACTAAGCAATACAAGATGCATAAAGGATTAACATCACATGCAATTCATAATATGTGATATGATATGGCCTTTCTTCTTTGTGCTTCCGATCTCCATCTTCAAGCACGAATATGATCTCCATCATCACCGGCATAGCATCAAGGTCATTGACGCTTCTTCATGGTTGTCGTCCACCAGCTTCAACTATTACAACTATTTTGAATAGACACGCAGGTCTTAATGTAAATTAAAGACAACCATATGGCTCCGCCGTTGCCAAC
This sequence comes from Avena insularis, assembly GCA_023614405.1. Lineage (NCBI taxonomy): Eukaryota > Viridiplantae > Streptophyta > Magnoliopsida > Poales > Poaceae > Avena > Avena insularis. The sequence continues at coordinate 44,243,900 of CM042686.1, read as the reverse complement.
TTACAATAAGGAACATTGCATACATCAAATATAATCACAATCATGGCCATATCACATCATCAGACACCCTGCAAAACAAAGTTAGACGCTTCTACTTTCTTTGCATATTTTACGTGGTTTGGGGCTTTCCATAGGTGTCGTTCTAACCTACGAACAAGAACCACAACATTGATACTAGCATTGTTGATCACCCGTTGTAAATTGGATCTTTACTATGCTAGGAGAAATGTGCACCCATAAAGCCACTTATGCAATACAAGTTGCATGTTAAGCGTGGAGCAAGTCTCATGAACGATGTCATGTAAGGTTAGCCCGGGCCGCTTCATCCCAACATACCGCAAGATGCAAAGTACACAAAAAGCAATCTACAATAAAAGCATCAACGCCCACAATGATCATTGTGTTCTACTCGCAAGCAGATCTACATATAGACACGGCTCGATACCCTTTGTAGGGGTTCGTAGCATGGAAAACAAAAATTTTCTATCGCATACAAACAAACAAGCCAAGATCTATCTATTAGATTGTAGCAACGAGTCGATGGAATAACTCACCCTCGAAGATTCCAAAGTGTTTAACGAGCAGATTCTCGTGGGTGATGTAGTCGATACTCTTTCCGATCTCAAGATCGCGAGCGATCCTTCCGGCTGCGTTCGCAGCGCTCCGATCGGTCACACGCTTACTCGACGAAGACCTTCCTCTCCTTGTTCCGGCAAGCAGCGGAGGTTGTAGCACTCTCTCGTGATTCCAAGAAGACAACTGGCGTGGTACTGGAGGTAGAGGGAGATCCCGAGGCTTCGCCTTAAGCCGGTAGTATGGTGGAGCTTATGAGAGAGGCTATTAGTGGTCTAGTAATTAGACACACCAATTAGAGGGCTCTAAACCAATTAGAAGGCTCTAAACCGAAACAGCTCTAAACCGGGGTCTAGGTCTAGTTTCTAGTTTAGAGGATAGGAACTTGTGTTGTGTCTAGAGGAGGAGGCCCTGCCCCTCCTCTTATAGGTGGGAGGGCATGCCAAGGGAGGAGTCCCTCCCCAAGTCGGCCTTGGGAGGCGCGCCGGCCAAGGGGAGTCCTCCCCCAAGTCGGTCTCCACCTCTCCTCCTTCTCCTCTTTCCCAAAAGCGGCGGTTAATCAAACCAGCGGTTTGACTTTTCCAATTTAGGAATTAAATAAACCCTTTATTTTGGACAGCGAGAACACTTAGTACATGATGCAATCATTCCATCTTGCAATGACACATTCATGTACCCCTTCCCCCCCGGAGTGCCGGACATTCCGGGACCTTCTAGAATGTTCCCGATGAAAACACCGGAACCATTCCCCAACTCCGAAATGGGACTTTCCTTATATGAATCTTATTCTCCGGACCATTCCGGATCACCTCGTGATATCCCGGATCCCATCCGGACTCAACAACATTCGGTCTCTTTCTCATAATACCATAACTACTCAAACAACGTCAATCCTTAAGTGTGTCTCCCTACGGTTCGTGAATTATGCGACATGATCGAGACACTTCTAACAATAACCAATAGAGGAATCTGGAAATTCATATGGCTCTACATATTTCTCACGATTACTTTGCGATCGAATGAACCACTTACATACGATACCAATTTCCCTTTGTCTCACGATATGTTACTTATCCGAGGTTATGATCGTCGGTATCTCCGCATACCTAGTTCATCCTCGTTCGATAAGTACTCTTTTCGTTCCGTGATATGTGATCCCTTGTGACCAAGTCACATGCTTGCAAGCTAATTGGATGACATTTCACCGAGAGGGCCCAGAATATCTATCCGTCATGTGGATGGACAAATCCCACTCTTGATCCATGTGTTTCAACCAATACTTTCCAAACACTCAATGCCACCTTTATAGCCACCCTGTTACGGTGTGGTGTTTGATGACATCAAAGCATCCATCCAGTAAAGGCAATATGCATGATCTCATGGTCGAAGGAATTAGGTTACTATGTATCAGAAAGCATATAGCAATTGAACTATTGAAATGACTTGATCTTTATGCTACGCTTGTCTATAGGAGTATGTCCACCATATCATTCTCCTAACGATATGATCTTGTTGTTGATAACATCTCAATGTTCATGATAAAGAAACCACATCATCAATCAACCAACAAGCTAGTGAAGTATAGAGGCTATACTAGGGACTTCAAATTAAGTTTACAAATCACACAAGTATTAATGGTTTCCTTGTTAATACTATTATAGCATGAATGTAAACATTTATCATAAACACAAAGATATATAATAATAACTACATTTATTATTACCTCTAGGGCATATCTCCAACACTACTTTCCTTCCAGTCACTTCTTTCGAGAGAAATTCCTTCTCTAGAAAGGATCCATTCTTAGCAACGAAGATTTTGCCTTCGGATCTATGATAGAAGGTATACCCAACAGTTTCCTTCGGGTATCCTATGAAGACGCATTTTTCCGCTTTGGGTTCAAGCTTGTCCGGCTGTAACTTCTTTACATAGGCTTCGCATCCCCAAACTTTAAGGAACGACAATTTAGGTTTCTTCCCAAACCATAATTCATATGGTGTCGTTTCAACGGATTTAGACGGTGCCCTATTTAAAGTGAATGCGGCTGTTTCTAATGCATAACCCCAAAATGATAGTGGTAAATCTGTAAGTGACATCATAGAACGAACCATATCTAAGAGAGTTCGATTACGACGTTCAGACACACCATTACGCTGTGGTGTTCCGTGTGTCAATCTGAAAGTATTCCACATTTCTTCAAATGCTCGCCAAACTCGTAACTTAGATATTCACCTCCACGATCAGAACGCAGAAATTTAATCTTCTTGTTACGTTGATTCTCTACCTCACTTTGAAACTCCTTAAACTTCTCGAAAGTTTCGGACTTATGTTTCATGAAATAGATATACCCATATCTACTCAAGTCATCCGTGAAGGTAAGAACATAACGATAACCATCAGCGATGCTACACTCATTGGACCACACATCGGTATGTATGATTTCCAATAAGTCCGTAGCTCGCTCCATCATACCAGAAAATGGAGTCTTAGTCATTTTACCCATCAGACATGCTTCGCATCTTTCAAGTGATTCAAAATCAAGTGATTCAAGAAGTCCATCGGAATGGAGTTTCTTCATACGCTTCACTCCAATGTGACCAAGGCAGCGATTGCCACATATAGGTCTAATTATCGCTGATTTCAAGCGTTTAGCCTCAATGTTGTTGATATGTGTATTTCTACTATCGAGATTCAATATGAATAGACCATCTATCAAAGGTGCATGTGCATAAAACATATTACTCATATAAATCGAACAACCATTATTCTCGGATTTAAACAAGTAATCGCATCTCGCAATAAACAAGATCACGATATAATGTTCATGCTTAACGCAGGCACCAAATAACAATTATTTAAGTATAAAACTAATCCCGATGGTAGATGAAGAGGTAGCGTCGACCGCGATCACATCAACCTTTGATCCGCTTCCTACGCGCATCGTCACCTCGTTCTTCTCTAGCTTCCGTTTGATACGCAGCTCTGTTTGAGTTACAAATATGAGCAACCGAACCAAGATCAAATACCCGAGCACTACTACGAATACTAGTGAGATACACATCAATAACATGTATATCGATATACCTTTCTTCTTGATGTTGCTCTTCAAATCCGCCAAGTACTTTGGGCAATTCCGCTTCAAAGGACCTTCTCCCTTGCAAGAAAGCACTCAGGCCAGCTTAGGTCCAGCCTTGGTCTTCTTCGTCGGCATGGTAACTTTCTTACCACCCTTCTTGAAGTGTCCTTCGCTTAGACTTGCCTTTCTTGAATTTGGTGGTCTTATTGACCATCAACACTTGGTGCTCTTTCTTGATCTCCACTTCGCAGATTTTAACATAGCAAACAGTTCAGCAACTCTTTGTTCATGTTATGCATGTTGTAGTTCATCACAAAGTTCTTGTAACTTGGTGGTAGTGATTGGAGGATGCGTAAACCCCAAAGTATTAGGAATCACTATACCCAAACTTTGAAGTTTATTTGCGTCTGCACATCTTAATCACATGCTCACTTTGAGCTACCCTCTTCCATCTTGCGGTTAAAGAACTTTTCGAAGCTTCATAACTTTCAATTGCCGCATGAGTCTCAAAGATTAATTTGAGATCCTCGACAATATCATATGGATCGACTCTTCAAACCTTTTCTCAAGCTCGATTCTAAACCATACAAGATAGCACCTGAACTATGGAGTACTGATTCTTCCGAAGCGAGGTAAACATTCTTTACTTCATCGGTAGCATCAGCTGCAGGTGGGTCACCTAGCGGTGCATCCAGCACATAGGTCAAATTACCAAATTGTGAGGACAATCCTCAAATTGCGGAACCAATCCAAAGTTGCTTCCATTGTTTTTCAACTTTTCTTTCTCTAGGAACGCATTAAAATTGATGGTAGGGCTGCCATTGATCTACAACATATTTGCAATAGTTTAGACTAAGTTTATGACAAATTGAGTTCAAATTAATTAATGAAATTAAACTAGGTGAACTCCCACTCAAAACAACATCCCTCACATTGTTTTAGTGATCACACGGACCAAATCCACTACATCAACACCGATCATCACGAGAGTTGATATAGTTTTAATGGCGAACAATCATCATGTTCATCATATCTACTATATGATTCATGCTTTACCTTTCGATCCGTGTTCCGAGGCCATGTCCGTACATGCTAGGCTCGTCAAGATCAAACCTTAGCTACCGCATAAGCAAATCTGGCTTGCTTACGTTGTATTCACCGCTGAATCAAAGACACCCGATCATCACGTGGTGCTTCAAGCAGCAAGCTTTGGCAGTGCATACTAAGGGTGAACACTTTAGAACTTGAAATTTATGTGCATGAGGGATCATCTTATAATGCTACCGTCGTCTACTAAGCAATACAAGATGCATAAAGGATTAACATCACATGCAATTCATAATATGTGATATGATATGGCCTTTCTTCTTTGTGCTTCCGATCTCCATCTTCAAGCACGAACATGATCTCCATCATCACCGCATAGCATCAAGGTCAATGACGCTTCTTCATGGTTGTCGTCCACCAGCTTCAACTATTACAACTACTTTGAATAGACACGCAGGTCTTAGTAAATTAAAGACAACCATATGGCTCGCGGTTGCCAACTTACAATAAGGAACATTGCATACATCAAATATAATCACAATCATGGCCATATCACATCATCAGACACCCTCGCAAAACAAAGTTAGACGCTTCTACTTTCTTTGCATATTTTACGTGGTTTGGGGCTTTCCATAAGTGTCGTTCTAACTTACGAACAAGAACCACAACATTGATACTAGCATTGTTGATTACCCGTTGTAAATTGGATCTTTACTATGCTAGGAGAAACAGGCACCCGCAAAGCCACTTATGCAAAACGAGTTGCATGTCAAGCGTGGAGCAAGTCTCATGAACGATGTCATGTAAGGTTAGCCCGGGCCGCTTCATCCCAACATACCGCAAGATGCAAAGTACACAAAAGCAATCTACAATAAAAGCATCAACGTCCACAATGACCATTGTGTTCTACTGCAACAGATCTACATATAGACACGGCTCGATACCATCAGAGGGGTTCGAGCATGGAAAACAAAAATTTTCTATCGCACAAACAAACAAGCCAAGATCTATCTACTAGATTGCAACGAGTCGATGGAATAACTCACCTCGAAGATTCCAAAGTGTTTAACGAGCAGATTCTCGTGGGTGATGTAGTCGTATTTTCCGATCTCAAGATCACAGACGATCCTTCCAATACGTTCCAGCAGCGCCCGCAGTCGGTCACACGTTCGGTACTGACGAAGACCTTCCTCTCCCTTGTTCCAAAGAAAATGGAGGTTGTAGCACTCTCCTCGCGATTCCGCAAGACAACGGGCGTGGTACCGAGGTAGAGGAATCCCGCAGGCTTCGCTTAAGCCTGCGAGTATGGTGGAGCTTATGAGAGAGGCTATTAGTGGTCTAGTAATTAGACACACCAATTAGAAGGCTCTAAATCAATTAGAAGGCTCTAAACCGAAATAGCTCTAAACCGGGTCTAGATCTAGGGTTTAGTTTAGAGGATAGGAAACTTGTGTGTGTAGGAGGGGAGCCCTGCCTCCTTATATAGGTGGAGGGCTGGCCGGCCAAGGGAGGAGTTCCTCCCAACTCGGCCTTGGGAGGTGCGCCGCCAAGGGGACTCCTCCCAAGTCGGGTCTCCACCTCCTCCTCTTTCCCACTTCCCAAAATTGCCGTTTGACTTTCAAACTGCCGTTTGACTTTTCAATTTAGGATTTAAATAAATCCTTTATTTGGGACAGCAAGAACACCTAGTACATGATGCAATCATTCCAATATGTAATGACACATTCATGTACCCTTCCCCCTCGAGTCTTGGGACATTAGGACCTTCTAGAATGTTCCGATGAAAACACGGAACCATTCCCTTACTCAAACGGAACTTTCCTTATATGAATCTTATTCTCCGGACCATTCCGGATCACCTCGTGATATCCGGATCCCATCCGAGACTCGAACAACATTCGGTCTCTTTCTCATAATACCATAACTACTCAAACAACATCGAATCCTTAAGTGTGTCTCCCTACGGTTCGTGAATTATGCGGACATGATCGAGACACTTCTCGAACAATAACCAATAGAGGAATCTGGAAATTCATATGGCTCCCACATATTTCTCGATTACTTTGCGATCGAATGAACCACTTACATACGATACCAATTTCCCTTTGTCTCACGATATGTTACTTATCCGAGGTTATGATCGTCGGTATCTCTGCATACCTAGTTCATCCTCGTTCGATAAGTACTCTTTTCTCGTTCCCGTGATATGTGATCCCTTGTGACCCAGTCACATGCTTGCAAGCTAATTGGATGACATTTCACCGAGAGGGCCCAGAGAATATCTATCCGTCATGTGGATGGACAAATCCCACTCTTGATCCATGTGTTTCAACCAATACTTTCCGAACACTCAATGCCACCTTTATAGCCACCCTGTTACGGTGTGGTGTTTGATGACATCAAAGCATCCATCCAGTAAAGGTGATATGCATGATCTCATGGTCGAAGGAATTAGGTTACTATGTATCAGAAAGCATATAGCAATTGAACTATTGAAATGACTTGATCTTTATGCTACGCTTATCTATAGGAGTATGTCCACCATATCATTCTCCTAACGATATGATCTTGTTGTTGATAACATCTCAATGTTCATGATAGGGAAACCACAATCATCAATCAACCAACAAGCTAGTGAAGTATAGAGGCTATACTAGGGACTTCAAATTAAGTTTACAAATCACACAAGTATTAATGGTTTCCTTGTTAATACTATTATAGCATGAATGTAAACATTTATCATAAACACAAAGATATATAATAATAACTACATTTATTATTGCCTCTAGGGCATATCTCCAACAGAATGAGTATGTCGTTCCCCCTCATTACTACAAACTATATGCTTCTTATATAATGTTTTATCTGGTCTCAACTTTGAGTGGCTCTTTCGGATGCTAAAACCAACCTTACCAGCATATTTATTGTAAAATTCGTATGCATCCTCTTCTGACTTGAAAGCCATCCCAACTTCAGGAACAATTAGTGATTCAGAAGTATTAACACCCACCTGCATTCAAGTATATGTAAATATATAAACTGAATTGCTGTAACCATGATACTACTAAAATGCATGGATCAGTTCGGTACCTTAGAGGGGGATGGTATTGTAGTGGAAGCTTTCAAAGCGGAAGCAGTAGATTGGATCGTCGTCGTGCACCTATGAGATTGTTCAACTGACCCTTGCATTGTCTGATCACCGGACATGGGAAAGGAGGTGGTCGTGGTAAGGTGATCCTGCGACGAGTCGACTGTGAATGAAGGACTCGGCTGTGTGCCGCCACCGTGGCGATATCTTGGTAATCGACTGGCAGGTCTCGGCTCCCGTGATCACTTCATGACCAGTGGACATGGGTGTCATGGCTGGGGCAACGTCGGTGTGCTGGACGGCAGAGGTCACTGGCGGCGGCGGATAGTTTGCAAACGCCATGACCTTCCTCTTCAACAGCTCGTTGCGATCGGCCAAGGTCGGTTTATAGGTATGACCTACAATGACCAACAAGACTAAGGTACAGCCGTATAAGGCTTTTTTCTGCTGATACAGCAGCCGTATCCTGATACATCGTAAGGAAGGATTAGGATATTTGATATTTGAGAGCTTTAAGATATTTGCGATGGGGTGACGTGTCTCAATCTCAGGAGGGGCCTCAGGACGGACGCCGTAAGGGCCAGCCCCATAGAATATTTTTCCATGGCGATACAATTTATTACTCCCTCCTCCCGAATGAGTCCTAGGTACCAAAGTCGAACTTTTTAAAATTTAACCAAAATTATAGAAAAATATTGATATATAAATAATACTACAAAATATAAAGATAATGAAAATTGTATATTCATGATTGTTGATGTCTTTTAGAACTTGCATTTCCTACTACTGCACTCTACCCGCTGAACCCTCTGCCCATGGAAAAATCAGAAAGAATGAAACATGTTTCGATGTACCAGCTAAGTAACAGAATGGAACAATCGTAAAAACCACAACAAAAACTTGTAAATTCTGGTTTTCCTAAGGATTACTCTTTTCTTATTCGAGATACCTCCTCAGCTATCTAGCTACAAACATTTTGTCAAAATTTCCTTTAATTTATTGCCACATGGGGCACTAGGAAAAGAATCTTACAACAATAAGTTACTCCTGATGTCGCTAAGAATGGTCTAGCTGCAGACTTCTTCGAGTTTTCAGTCTGTCCCAGAGACCTCAATCTGAACACTCTTTATGGAATTGCTTGCTAGCTTGTCTCTGTCTCAGCCTGGAAAGCTAACTCGTATATTTCACTGTATGTGTCAACAAAATGAACCTCAAGACCCTCCTTCACGTTAGGGGCAAGCTCATCGAAATCCCTTTTATTTGCTGATGGAAAAATGATTGTCTTTATGGAGCTTCGCCGGGCAGCAATGGCCTTCTCTTTTACCTGTTTCAGGAGTAATAATAATCAATCAATTGGTGTTTTGGCTAATAAGTTCCCAAGTTTTAGATATAAAGGGATCCAGGGAACAAAGTTCGGGTAAGGAGTAGAGGAAACATACCCCGCCAATTGGGAGGATTCTGCCAGTCAATGTTACTTCGCCAGTCATTGCTAGGTCCTTCCTGGCGGGCTTGCCCATAGCTAAGGATAGCATAGATGTAATCATGGTGCATCCAGCACTAGGGCCATCCTTAGGGGTGGCCCCTGCGGGAACATGCAAGTGCAACTTTGAGTTTGCAAAGAACTGATTATCCGGCTCTTTATCTCGCAGTATAGCTCTACTAACTGTGTGAGCAATCTGGGCACTCTCTTTCATGACATCTCCAAGCTGCCCCGTCATCACAAGTGCACCTTTCCCATCTCCTTCCTCCACTTTTGTTGTTTCAATGTATAAAGTAGACCCACCCATAGCAGTCCAAGCTAAACCCATGACCACTCCAACAGGAGTTTGCTCATATATACGCTCTGCTTGGAATACAGGTTTCCCAACAAAATCGTCAAGGTTTGATGAATCAACTAGTACCTTCTCAACTGCCTTGTCTGCTGCATCTTCTTTTGCTTCCTCTGTGTCCTTGTTACCCTACAGAATACAGAACTTGGTCAATACATGAGCCACATAATCTTGTAATATAATATCATTAATTATTACAAACTCCTCAGCAATTGTTAAGTCAACTAGAAATTTAAACAATTTATTAAGTACGCTAACCGTGGCATCCATGGTTTTTGGAGAACCAAACGCAGTAGCAAGGGCATGGGGAACAATAGTTGTATCCAATATTTACAAAATAGAATCTGACATCAAAAGATTCATTCAAGAGTCGAGACAATGCCATGAATCATACTAGCTACTCCCTCCGTCCTGAAATAAGTGATTTGGATTTGTCTAAATTCGGTTGTATGTAGACGCATTTTAGTGTTAGATACATGCGAATTCAGACAAATTCAAGTCACTTATTTTAGGACGGAGGGAGTAGTTTATTCGATCTGAGGCCTGCTTGTCTCATATCTATGTAGGTCAAAAAAAAAAAATTGGCCACCTCTATATAGGTCAATTGTCACCAAATGTGTTAATCAGTATCACATAAATACTATGGGTTAGCAAGGTAACAGTTGAGCGCCATATCCACTATTCGGGATCAAGTTATCTATCTATAAAGAAAAACAACAGAATGCAGGATGAGTATACTACCTCTGGGGTGCTCAATTTGTCCATTGATAGAGTTGTCTCAGTTACAAGAGTTTCTTCTGTCAAAGGTACTTCCTTAGCTTCCTCAGGGGCAGGATCAATTATACTGTTGCCCATGGCAGCATCTTCAGTAGCGGGATTCTTCATATTATCATCTTTCGCTATTGTTGGGCTGCCACCAATAGTAGGTTCTTCGCTTGATGTGGCAATCACAGCCACTTGGGCTGGCTCATTTGACACCCCTTTGCGGACAAGCTGCAGAGCTATCTGCAAGAAGGGTAACAGGGTGTGTAAAGTACACACAGGGATAAAGTTAAATTCATTAGTGAAGAGCTATGGAATAAGGGTATGAATCGAAGCATTAACTCTCAACCAGCAGCCTTTCATGCCAATGACTTGAAGACTGCTTAAGTACTGTTGACAATCAGTTTGACATACAGATAACTTATTTTTAGCAGAATTAATAAGGAAAAAATGCAAATGCCTACTTCTCTTCAAGCCTAAGCGGACACCAAAAATAGCAGATGTCATGATAATCAAATTTAGTATTGCTACAAACACTAATTTTAAGTTTTATATCACCCTACTTTTTTAAAACGGTATTGAATATAGTAGACAACTTCTCCTTGCTACAAAAGTAACAGGTCAAAGATCATTTACACTATGTTGCATACCTTCCGGTAAATTTTTTCGATCTGCTTTTGAAGGTTCCGCACTCCTGCTTCTCGGCAGTAATTTTCAATAAGGGCAAGGAGGGCAGCATCTGTAACTTCAACCTGTACATGTTTGTAGACCGACTGTTAAAGCTGAAACTACAATCTACTCACCAAGAACATGCAAGGCTTATATTCTATTACACATATCACTAGCATGATTTTTGAGTCGCTGAGTCAAGCCAAGTCGCCAGGGCAACGACTAGTGACTTGCTGACTTGACTCAGTGACTTGGCTTGATTAGTCGCCCCAAGTCGCCATGGCAATTAGAAGAGAATAATGCACCTGGTTCTCTCATTTACATAGCCCATTAATGCCATATCAGCAAAGCTGGCCCGTTATCTCTCGCAGCCAGGCCAGCCAGGCCCAACATTGGCCCAGCTAACCTCTCCCAGCTTCACCCTCTCGCTAAACCTAGCACACCAGCACCTAAAATCCTCCCAGCGCCGCCAGCCGGTACACGCAGTCCCACACATGCCTCGCTCGAGCCTTTTCCCTCGAACCCTCTCCTTCTTCTGCGCCGCCGGCGAGGAACGGTGGCGGCTCGAGCCTCTCCTCCCAAGCTCTGCCTTTGCTCTCCCTTTCCATCCCCTTCTCTCTGGAATCCCAAGGCAGGAGAGAGCCTTTATTCCCCCAAAAAAACTTCTAGCAGACCAAGAGGGTGACCAGCGACTATTCCCCGCCGCTGTATAGTCGCTGTATAGTCGCCGGCGAGCCAGAAAGTCGCGCGACTCGCTCCATGAGTCAAGTCGCGTGCGCGAGTCAGCCACGCCGCAACGACTTGGCGACTATACGGCGACTATACAGCGACTATACGGCGACTCAAAAATCATGATCACTAGAAGTCTCATACTCTATTACTGTGTGTCAAATTGTCAAGTGCTTCCTCCGTTCGGAAATAAGTGGGCACAGATTGGCCTAGATAGACATGTATCTGGACGCGTTTTAGTGTGTAAATCCATGTGTATCTACACAAATCTGTGACACTTATTTCCGAACGGAGGGAGTAGTACATTTCGTATTGTTCTTAATGGCAGGAAGCTATATAACAAGTGTTATTAACCCTAGAGATGGGTATGCTGGACTATTACTTATGCAATAATCATCGAGTAACTGCATAAGGCTCAACAAAAATCAGAAAACAGGCCTAGTAAGTTGCAAAAAGAGGCAAAAATTATCTGCCAAAAATAAACTGGCAGCTCGCATATACAGTTTTCCAAATACAGCTGTACATGACCCCTAAGGCTCTCTTTGGAATTGTGGCCTCAAGAGGACTCCATTTTGTAGATAATTTCCATTATATCATGACCGCACAGAGTGTAATATATTTGAATACACAACCTAAGTCTGTAACTGCAACCAGAATTTAAAGACAAGTCTACTGGGAGCCTTGTAGTGAACTAAGGATTTGGGAAGTTACTACAACTGAGCAATTTCCCAATATTATTAGAAAAAAACTTATGCAGAGCAAGAATGTACCAAATACTATAAGAATTTAGAAGTAACAAAGCATAACTTGATAAGATTTCAGGTATGTTCAACATATCAGACAAACAAAGCATGAGCACTAGTTTTTATGTTGTGAACTTCCATTTCGTAGCAAATTAAAGTATTAAGTGATAAACAACACTAGAAAAAAATGTAAATTGAATAGCTAGTCTGTTGATACCTGTTCAGGTTTAATGCCACAGGCCTCTCTGGTATTCTTCTCCAGATAGTCCCGAGCAATATGCATCTTCTCATCAGTTATATAACCAGCTATTGAAATGATCTCCATCCTATCCAGCAATGGATTAGGTATCGTATCAATAACATTTGCTGTGCAAACAAATAGAACCTGGTTTTCAAAAACCGAAAGTGTCAGATGATGTCAAGCAAAAATTAAGCTCAAAAACTTATTCGATAAAACAAGAACATCATAAACAGAAAATTGCATGACAGAGAAGTCACACAGCAAGGAAAACAGCAGCAATAGTAAGAAAATAAAAGGGAGTCAAGCCAAAAAGAAAATGCAATACCGCATTTATGTTATGTGCGGAAGTACATGGCCCCAGCATGGCAGCTCCCATTAATGGAAGTAGATCTATAAGCTTTCAATTAGGTAGTTTATCTTATATAAATTAGGAAGATATCCTTTAGCTTGGGCCTCAAGCTAATTTTAGATAGATGTATGATTTGGCACCTAGATTGAATTGATAGGCCTCTATAAAGAGGACCTTCTATGAGGAATTAAGAAGGCAAGAAGAATAGTTCTTCTATCTTGCCCCAAACCTCTGCTTACAAGGCACAACACATTAACTGAACCAAAACTCCTCTCAAGGCTTCAAGGCCTCAAGGGTATTGCTCTTTCGCGTCTTATCAATTAATAGCATAAACACTTGTGATAGCACAATAACGAGCATTACGCACGCCCAAGCATAACAGCCAGATGTATGAAATATGCCAAGAGATGCGAACTGAAATGACGTCTGTTACAGCTGTCGAGGGTACTTCAACAAACGCTACTTTGAACTTTAAACTGAAGTTACCAAATTGTATATATAGTTAAAAGGGGCAAAATGCCCATGAGATAGCAACAACTTAACCTTGGATAGGTCAATAGGAACATCAAGGTAGTGGTCTAGAAAATTAATATTCTGCTCAGGGTCCAGAAGTTCCAGCAATGCACTCGCTGGATCACCAGAGTGCCCTCTCCCAAGCTGCCAGGAAACAAAGATAGCCAGTTACAATTTCAAAATAATGCACACAAACCAAAATTTTCATAGTGGCTAACAAAATCAATTGCTGTTGAATACTGATGTCTAAATGAATCACAAGCCATGATGCAACTATGCAAGCAATTGCATCTCAAACGAATAGAGCAAATTTGTTACAGTACCTTGTCAATCTCATCTATCAATACCAGAGGATTTGCTGTCCCGACTGATTTGAGACATTGCACCATCTTCCCTGGCATTGCACCAACATAGGTACGCCGATGCCCCTAAGATTATTAAAATGTTACTAGTCCGTTCAACTAGTTTTAAACAATACCAACAATTGATACGTGACATGACATGGATATACGTTGTGTACCTTGATTTCTGCCACATCAGCCAAACCTCCAACAGAAAATCTGTAAAACTGCCTGTTCAATGCACGTGCAATAGAGCGACCAATACTAGTTTTACCGACTCCTGGTGGCCCAGAAAGACATATGATCTTTCCTGTTATAAATGATAGAAGTCATTGGTTGAATAGCTACAGGTGAGACATAAAGCGGTATTCCTTCAAGTTACAGAGAAGTGTTGTTTAGAGTGAATTTAAACTTTGATGCCTACTGATATATCTTTGAATATTGATGGAATGTGAAAATAATGTGTAGATTTATGTAAACAATTATTTTCATGATATTACTGTTTCACTGTTTTGTCAATATATTAGAACAAAAATCAGCCGTCAATGTTGCGTTCTGAAGAACATGTCTGACAAAAATGGCACTCTTCGTGCTCAGAGGGAGTATCCACATTTAGTGAGAATTAATCAAAGTAATCTAGCTACAGTATGTCTTATCAGAAGCCTCTGCATGCAGCTTTCGAAATCCAGCTTTAGTTAATGGTGAGCTATGATGAAGTAGAGGAATCAGATCCATTGTTTGTCACTATTTATGAATGTGGTGTATGATCGAAGATGCCAACAGAACACTTGAATGCTAGCTCTACACCATACAGATAAATGGCCTGCTTCAAAAGCAAAATAGAAAGAATATTATAGGGAGTATTCAAACCTTGGGAAGTCCCTCTTAGCTTCCCAACTGCTATGAATTCCAATATTCTCTCTTTAACATCACTGAGACCATAATGATCTTCATCAAGGATTTGTTGGGCATGATGAACATCAAAATTCTCGTCACTGCAACAAAAGGGCGAACACTACATAAGGCTCTGTGCCCGAGACCTATACTTCACAAAAGCGGATAAATGCAAACCTATAATTTCCCCATGGCAATACCGTCAGCCAGTCCAAATAATTACGAGTTACATTGAACTCGCTAGAACTGGCTTCTAACAGCTGTAGTTTGGTGAGCTCTTCTTCAATGACTTGCAGAACATGAGGAGGACACTTGTCTTTCTTTGCCTCGATCCTTTCCCTAAATTTTGCTACAACCCATAAACAATTAGTCAATTATTATGAAGTGCCAATGAAAAATGTATGCTCCAAAAGTAATAAGCAACACATTAACTGCCAATAAGTATGAAAGTTAGAGAACAAACCAGACAATGCTGTCTTGTCGTCAGTCTCCAAACCTAGCTCCTGCAAACATGAGATATAGTGAGTAATAATGAAGAACCAACAAAATATTAACCTAAATGTTTGATACTCTTAGATTTCACATTTGGCATGCACATATGGTTCAAGAAGCAGACACCTAATGTTAGCATTGGTCAATTTCTAGTTCTAGCATGGGCCTGAAATGATTGGCCATTGGGAAACTTTATGAAAATCAATAGCATTATGGATCACTAAAAAGTGCAAGCTTATACATCAGTAATCATTTGAAAACCGGACTGTAAGGAGAATAGTCAACTTGGAAAAATAATAATGAAGTACCTTCTTGATTGCTTTAAGTTGTTCATTCAATAGATAACGTCGCTGATCCCCACTAATTTTTTCTTCAATTGCTTTTGCAATTGCTTGCTGGAAAAAGTATAACTATATTACATATCAAGAAAACTCAAACTAAGAATAGAAACTAAGAATGGGAGACTAAGATAATAAATTACCTGTAACTTACTGATCTCCATGTCCTTCTTTACTAACTCAAGAGTTAGCTTCAAACGCTTATCTACCTGTTCCAGAAAAAAAATGAATAGAAGCAAGACAAGAAAGCTAGCATGTACTCCGAACAACATATTGCTCTTTCAAGAACACATAGATGCTGTATTTCAGGTACAAGAGACGCATCGTATAGTTAATTTTTCACAATTTTTTGTGTTCATGGATTCGGGAACAAAGTTTGCTTGCTAATCCAGGGATCAGTATTATTGTTTCACCAAGTATTTTCTTGTCCTTTCAAATTGGTTTGAAGGCCAATAAGTATGATGAGTGGACAAGAAGCAACTTCTGCTGAGCCCTATGACCATGAGAATGGTGTTCCATTGGGTAGATGAAGTGCCCATATTTCGGAATTAAATATTTAGAGCATGAAGTCAAACTGAAGCAGAAATAAGACCAGTGCACATGGCAATTCACAGTTTCCATGGTCTCTAAATATTAATGGATGCAAAAGTATACAAAAAATTGTATGGATAAGAATTTTGCAGATTTACAACATCCAGATTGCTTAGGGAGTTAAATTTACAGTAAAAAAAACTGTAAAAAGGAAAGAGTTCAAACAAAGTTTCTTACATCTAATTCCTCGAGCACTTCCTGGCAAAGCAACTTGTTGGCACCAGAAATAGCAGCACCAAAGTCTGCTAACCGTGGGTAGTTGAAATCACCTACGTGCTAAATCACGTGAAAGGAATAAAACATTCAGAATGTCACTGTAATTCAATGGCGTCCAAGAAAAAGGAAATGCATAGGTATACAATGAAAGTACATGTTAGGTTTGTGATCAGAGATTTTTATGTCAACTCTAACATGGCCACTGGTTACAATTCTATTATATTGCCATGCCCAACATTAACAGCCTTTAGTTAACAGCAGGTACTGGTAACTGGAAGCCAAGAATATGCCACTTCTAGTCATCACACTACCTGTTATTTACTTTCAGCAGCTAAAAAAGGATGGAAGAACTTAATAAGGTTCCTCATCATGCTTAGCCTGCCTACACTGGATATTTCACACACCATCCCAATAATCAAAATACCGGTCACCTTACAAGTTTGAGAAGTTCTATAACTTGTGAACAATACTCAAATATCAAATAAATGATAAAAATACAGTCACGTACAAATGAATAAATTAAGGACCTAATTCAGACCTGTATGTAGGTTTGGACATGATCCTTCCAAAGGGAACTTGTCTTGAGGACCTCCCTTAAAGTTGATATAACTTCAAATGAGGTTGCTTTTATGACATCATCATCCTTGTTATAGGTATTTTCCTGCGAAGGACAAGTTAAATTATCCAAAATGCAAGGTATCTTCCGAGTTCTGACAACTCATAGCAATGAAACAATCTCACATTTAGTTCATGCTGAAATCAGGTTAACTAAAGCATAAAGTATTTACTACAGTTTCAGTTAAGTATGTGCCATCTAGAAGTGCACAGTGCTAAACAAGTCAGAGAACTTCTAAATCATTAAAAATGCTGCAAGAGAAAACACAAAATAAGAACACAAAAGAAGGGTGATCTGAATTCTGGTATGTGATATACTGTATTACATGGATGCAGCTAAAATTCACAGCTACAGTAAAATTAGAATCATACACGGCCTTCCCTTCAGCTTCAAGCAATATAATTTTAGTGCACTTGTTCACTTTTTGTGTGAGAGATATAAGCAGTACATTCCACTTTGGGGCAGGAGGGAGCAATTAGATGTTCCTTAATGGCAAATACAAAATCAAAAGAAAATATGGGAATTGGTGATATCATTGTATAGTTACCTTCAGATGGTCAACTTTCACTGTAAGTGGGTCCTCCTCAACCTGCAGTTTTTGGTATCTTGATGTAAGCAAAGTTACCAACTCTAACTCATAGAGATTGAATGATAATGGATCTAACATATCTCACCATCTCAGTTATCCGCAGACGTCGGTGGCCAAGCAGCACTACCTGATCCCCTTGAATGCTAGTTATCTACAATACAACAAAGGCTAGTTATCAAAACACATTAATGTAAGACTGTGTTAGCAGGAGACAATTCCAGTCTTTCCAATCATCAGTCACCTGAGCAAGCGTGCCAATTTCATGAAGACGCTTCAACAACTCCTTCCCTTTGAGATTGTCAATGCTTTTATTATCTGAATCTGGACTGGCCACAATACTAGGGTCAGTACCTTCTTCATCCTTCACAAGAAAGGCACCGGCATATGGTATTGATCTTTTTCGATTTTCAATTAAGGCTTGCAACAGCTTTTGGTCCTAAAGGAGAGGAAAAATTACCAGATCAATAATAGGCAAAAGAAGGAAATTACAGAGTGAGGAAGATGTGACCAAATAGCTCAGTAACATACCTTCACATAGATCGGCATATAAAATCCTGGAAAGAGTGGTCGATGTGGAAGAGGCAGTGCTATGACCTATGGTAAAGTAAGAGAAGGGTACGCTTATTAGAATGCATCATGAAAATATAATAATCACACAGTGGCTGTTCACTCTACAAGTTCTTCGCGCATCACTTCCAAGTTCAAATTTAATATGAAGTTTCAAATGCATTTTGATCCCTTCATTATACAGCTCAGAAGAATCGACCACATCAGCCCCAGAATAACTATATTACTTACTTTACCACCAAAAAAATATATCAGTTTATATGTCCCTATTTCCCACTAGATGTAGGTCGTTCCACAATGTAGAGGCGTTTTTCTGTCATAGTTCTTAGCATTACCCTCTTTTGTCTCATGAATATTACTCCCATTAAAATCTCTGCTTCCCAATCCTTCCAGGTATAAGTCGCCTTCCACAATGAATAAAGGGCTCATTTACCAAACATTTCGAGCTCAACCCAAATTACACTTATACTACTACTGCACACAATTCCACCAAATGGCTGATCCAGGCAACTAAACATAGCGGTTATTATCCAAAATGAGAAAGAGCGCACCGATAGGAAGTCCTCAGGACGAGGGTTGGTGGACACGATGGCGGAGGACGCCTTGCCTTCCGCCTCACCCTCCGCGGCAACCGCATCCTCGGCCTTCGCCTCCGCTGCCGCCGCCGCCGCCGCCTCGGAGTCGCTCCCTGAGGAACTGGAGCAGAAGCGCGCTCTCCTCCCCAGCACCGAACTCCGGCCGCCTCTCAGCGTCCCGAAAACCCTGAGCAGCGGCGACCTCACCTCCTCCGCCACCGCCACGGCCGGCGCGGCGGCGAACCGCACCGGGAAGGAAGCGGCGGCAGCCGCCGCCGCGCGCAGCATGACGGATTCGGACGATTAGGCGATGCGCCTCTAGGGTTTGGACGAGCAGCCGTGAATGTGCGGGCGGCGTGCTCTGCCGTTCTGGTTTGGGGAGGAAGAAAGAAAGAGCCAAGCGGCGAAACCCTTCCAAAACCCTTTTATTATTTATTTATTTATTGCTTAAAATTATACTACTATACTACTTCCTCCCTGTTTTAGCTTTATGATGAAAAGAGTGAATCTAGACTTTTTTTTAGAATGAACCCTACACTAAAAAGGTCTAGATTCATTCCTTTCACAAAGATAAAAATGAACCTAGACACTAGAACAGATCTAGGTACACTCTCTTCATAAAGTTAAAACATCTTATATTTTAAAACGGAGGAAGTAGAAGTAATATTTACACCTGACCTCTGCATAACTAGGATGCACACAGCCGATCAACCACACACCAAGTGTCCAACTCAAAGTACAAAAATTACAAAGCATGCTAGAAAGTAAAGCGCCTCGAGCTAATGTTGATCGATACGGAGATCACGCTGTTATCCATGTCGGGAGAAAATGTCCTTCACTGTGTCCTCCAATTGCGTACACCCCTCCACAATAAGTCGCGAAGCTCCATACACTGAAGGATAGTCCATGATCGGAGAATAGCCGTAGCTCGATAGATAACCTGCAGAGAAGAAGACACAATGTTATTAAAAATCTTGTCATTTTTATATAGTCAAAGCGACCAAATAATGGCAAGCTCCCACTTAAACAAAGTCTCATATTTATCTTGTATCCCATGTAACTAGTTACCAAAAACATTGGTTACCGACCAAGGAGGAGATAAACCAGAGGCCACTTGGGTGATTGACCATATAGCACGAGCAAATTTACACTGGAAGAATAAATGTCGTATTGTGTCATTATTATGACAAAAAACACATTGTGTACTTCCATGCTAATTCCTCTTAGCAAGATTATCCTTTGTAAGCATTACCCATTTACGTAGATACCACGCAAATATCTTCATTTTAAGGGGTAATTTCAACTTCTAAATTTTACTATTATCATCAACTAGAATATCAGGTTGGATCAAATCTCTATACATTGAGTCCACAAAAAATTTACCACTCTCTAGTAGTTTCTATTTGAACTCGTCCACATCCTCCGACAGTTGTATCGTGGATAATCGTAAAAAAAGATTGTTCTACGACACCAGTTTAGGACATATGAGACTTCTTCTGAAAGACACATTACGTGGATTAGTTCCCAACACTGTAGAAAGTGTATCCCTTTTGTGTCTAACAATCGATTATAGAGTTGGATATTGTTCACGAAGAGTAGTTTGGCCAAGCCATATATCTTTTCAGAATCTAATCTGCGAACCATCCTTAATATTGAAAATACCATATTAGAAGAAATGCTTTTCGGATGTCATTAGTCTTGTCCAAAAATGTGAATCGCCGGGTTTCCAAACCACTTGAGACACAGCTTTGGAACCAACATACTTCCTCCATAGAATGGTTTGCCAGACACCATCTTCTGTAAGTAGTTTAAATAACCATTTATCCAAAAGCCCGGTGTTTTTAACTTGCAAATCATGTATGCCCTGTCCACCATACTCTTTCGGTCGGCAAACCATATTCCATCTAGCCAGTCGATACTTCTTTTTTTCACTATCCCCTTTTCAAAAGAATTTTGATCGAAAATAATCCACTTCCTTTAAAACACCTTTTGGTATTAAGAAAAACGAGATCATATACGGTGCAATATTGGTGAGTACTAAATTTATGAGAACAAGTCTTCCGTCAAAGGATAGTAGCTTACCCTTCCAACTATTAAGACGTTTTTGTAGCCTTTCCTCAACAAGTTTCCATTCAACAATCGTGAGACACCGATAATGTATCGGTATTCCCATATAGTCGATTGAAAATTTCCCCTGACTACAGCTAAAAAGTTCAGCATATAGGTGGGCATCGTTATTAGCCTCGCCAAAACAATACAAATTACTTTTATGGAAGTTAATTTTTAATCCAGAGAGTTGCTCAAATACTGATAAAATTAATTTCAGATTCTTAGCCCTCTCCAGATCGTGTTCCATAAATAAGATTGTATCGTCAGCATATTAAAGAATGGAGAGACCACCATCAACCAGATGGGGAACTATTCCATCAATTTGGCCATCAGCCTTGGCTCTCTCAATCAAGATAGCCAATATATCTGCCACTATGTTAAATAGTATAGGCGGTAGTGGATCCCCTTGTCTCAGTCTTTTTTTGGTTTGGAAGTTGTAGCATCCCAATTGTCTAACAATTGCAATGCTATTTGCCTAGTATATATAATGCTACTTCCTACATATAATTAGTTGCATCATCATTATATCATGCTCATGTCACCATGCCACCTTGCATTTGAGCATCATGTAAAACCCCTTTTAATTTGGTTCTTCTCTCATATGCAGTGTATTCTTATTAATTGTATTTGCCCCTTGATACATTGTAGTTGGATCTTGATATATTGTTAAATGCCCAATTTAAGTTGAGGGCATCTCTCTTATTCTTTCCCTCACCCCTAACATGTTAACATCATCCCTTGTTTCAATTCTAATTCTCTACATATGGGTGTCTCTTTTCATTTGAATCTTAACTCAATCTCATATGTTCGTCTTCTCACTTATATCTTATACATCCTCTTAGGGAGTGCATTAAATGTAATGCATGCCCCATGAACCCATACCCCTTTCCTAACCATCCTCTCCTCCTTGTTTGGTTTTGGGTTTCAATGGCAATTGTTCTCTTTCTTAATCCATCATGTGTGACCAAACCATCTTGCCATACTAATATGCCTTTTTCCACTATATAGTGCTACAGGCAATATTAACCTCTAGTCACATGAGATATCAATGCTACATGTGACCCTTCTTTTATTCAAATTCTTTTAGAACTTGTTTGCTTGCTGATTTTGATAAAATCCTCCATCCATCTAACTTATCTACCTATTCTAAATAAAACCCTAAATCTTAGTGTGTATACTCATATGTATATATACACACTAAATCTAACCTCTCTCTCTACAAAACCTAGCTAAAATTCTAGCTAGACAATAATCTATTTCCTACCCTACCATGTGCATGTATGAAGTTAAACACACACCAAGCATGTCCATGTTTATCTTCTCCATCCCAGGTACATGCTCGACCTGCTTTCCTCCTGACCACAAGTAGCAGCAGCAGATACCGAGGCCCACCATCCACTCCTTCCTTCCTATCTCTTTCCCCTTTTCAAGATAGAGCCAGATCGAGATCGACAACACGCTCTACTTCTCCTCTCTGACTGCCGAGTCCCGGCGAGAATTCCGGCGACTCCGCACGCCCTCCAGCCTCGCCAACCCATCCATAAGCTTTCCGGTGAGCTTGCCATTGTCCTGCACCAATCCATGCCCCCTCCCGTTCTCTAGCTCTCTACCGATGCTGACACCGTCGCACCGCCGCAGGAACCCGTCACCGGCGGCTCTCCGGTGATCTTCCGGCACCAACTCTGCCCTTTCTGGCTCAACCTGATGAGGCGCGTCTGGTGCGCTTACTCTCGTGTCCTGGTTCGACCCATAGCGCCAGATTCTTCCACGACCAGAGCTCCCTGCCATGGCCCAAGTTTTTGTCTCGGTTTCGTGTCTGTACCTCGTCGTGGGACTACATCAAGTAGCATTGCGTCTCCTTCAATCACCGACCTAAGACAGTCCTTGTGGTATGCGTCCTCGCCCTCTACTCGTCAGACTGCTACAAGCCAGCTGCTGTGCTTGTTCCTTAATTCTTTGCACGCATTAGTCTGTACACTACCACACCTACCATAAAGACTTGCTGAGTACCCCTAGGATCTCACATGATAAATTGTTTGATTCAGATGAACAGGTGTATTCGCAAGATGGATACTAGGTGGAGGAGACAGATGATGTTGGCAACGATCACGCGGTGTAGAGATTTCGGGAATGGGGATCCGCGAGATCTGTGGGCGGGATGTGCTTACTTATGTGGCATCTTATGCCGATTTGCTTCTTGTCCGTACTCGGATCTTGTTTCCGCTTCCGCTTGATACTCTGATGTTTGATGTATGAGGAGCTATCCTACACTATTATCTCTATCTAGGATATTTGGATCTTGCCGTATGGCATTGCAATATTTCTATTTCTTTTAGATGGAATGGCTTTGAGAACTGTTGTAAGGTAGCTTGCATACATACTCACTTGTGTATGTATTTGATCTCTTCGCCTGTTGCCTATGCCGCTCGCTCTTGTCCCGATGTTCTTGGAAGTGGTTAGGACGGCCGACGGGTCTACACGTGGGTGGCCCCTGGACCCTCGCTGTACTATTTTAACCACTTCTGGTTCATCCAGGCTTGAACTTAGAGCGTAGGGTCCAAGGTTGTTACAGAAGTATTTGCTAGTGTCGTCATTGACATTAATGGCAACACTATCACCATACACAAAAGACTGTATGAGAGTATACTCCTTCAAAAAACCTTTCATTTGGAGTGTTTGCTGAAGGAAATACAAATTAACCTTGTCATATGTCTTCTCAAAGTTAATCTTGAACAATACACCATTTAGTTTCTTTGAGTGTAGTTCATGGATTGTTTCATCCAGGATTACTACTCCATCTAGGATGTTTCTTTCTTGCATAAAAGCAGTTTGAGATGGGCGTACGATATGATCAGCTACCAAATTTAATCTAATTGTAGCAACTTTTGTGAAGATTTTAAAGCTAACGTTAAGAAGGCAGATTGAACGATATTGTTATATACGTTCTGCATCATTAACCTTAGGCAATAAAATAATATTTTCAAAATTGATCATAAAGATGTCAAGTTGAACAACATGTAAGAACTAAAAAAGATGCATCAGGTCCTTCTTAATAACTTCCCAGAATTTTTGATAGAATTCCACAGAAAAGCCAGCAGGCCCTAGTGTTTTGTTATGTTCCATTTGGAAAACAACTTTTTTGACCTCTTCCTCCATATAAGGAGCGGTTAGAAAGTTGTTCTCCTCAACAGAAACCTGAGAAATATCCGTTGTTTGGGACTCATCCATCACAAATGAATTATCTGGTGTTGCCCCAAACAAGGACTTGTAATAATTGGTTATATAAGATTTAGTTGCTCCTAACCCTCGATCGTACCTTTATCCTGAATTAAAGAGTGAATAAGTTTCTTTTTTATGCTTGCCATTGGCAATAACATGAAAGTATCTTGTATTCGCGTCTCCTTCAGGAATAAATTTTGCTTTAGAGCATTGGTACCATTTTAGTTCCTCCTCGTGAAGTAGTCTAGCAATTTCTACATTCAATTGGTTTTTAAGCTCAATCTCTTGTGCAGTTAAAAGCCTGACTTCTGTAGCAGCCTCTAAATTGTTAATAATAGATGATAGACATATTTTCTCTTTTTTAGGATTCTAGTAGTATGTCTAGCCCAACCGTGAAGGAAGTTGCGCAATGCTCGCATTTTGTTGTTTCATCGTTGTATAGGCATTTGACCGCTAACATGTTTCTCCCAAATAGCCTTCACCAATTCATAGAAACCATCACGATCCATTCATCTAAGTTCAAATTTGAAACTATGTTTGGCATTTCGTGCTGGTGTTCCAACAAATAATAATAAAGGAGCATGATTCGACAACGTCTCGATACGCTCTAGAGCACAAACAGTTATCATAGGGAATTTTTCTTCCCATTCGGTATCCATAAGCACTCTATCTAGTTTTTCGTATGTAGGATCCAAAAAACTATTAGCCCAGGTGAACTGTCTTCCTAACATAGTAACCTCTTTTAAGTCTAAACTGTCAATGATAGCATTCAACATGAAAGGTCAATGTTCGTCGAAACGGCCCTGACTTTTCTCATGAGGGAATCTCAGCAAGTTAAAATCCTCGCCTATAAGAATAGGGTACGGATTATCCTTAGCCAGATTAACCAACTCACGCAAGAAGTCTGGTTTACAAACATCCTGGGCAGCCCCATATACATCGACTAGAGACCATAAGAAATCATCAGCCTTGTTATGAATATGGAGTTTAGTAAAAAAGTCTCCATTCGAACTAGCTAAGACTTCCATAGTCTCATCTCTGACGCCCAATAGGATTCTCCCGGATCGACCACGCGGTGGACGTGATACCCACGTAAAGTCCACTCTGCCAGAAAGGCGGTTGAGTTGGGCTTGTGAGAAATCACATCTCCCGATCTTAGATATACCCAAAAAATCCAACTTATGATCTCTTACACAATCGGAAAAAAACAAATATTTAGCCAAGTCACAAAGACCTCTGCTATTTGATAACATGCCATTCATTGAGCAACAATAGAGGATTTGGATACATGACACCTCTTGCGAGATTTTAGGTTCTTTGATTTTCGACCAGAAGGTTTAAGCTCATGTAATGAGCCCAGCTCAGTCTCATCAAAACCCACCTCTGACACTTCACCAACTAAGTGAGGGAGGAGTTGACCATCTACTGTGGCATGCAACTCCTCCTCCATCGATGAAGTATCAGGAACAAATGAAACCTTAGGAGTAACCGTTAAACGGTTAACCTCCATATGTCTCAAAACAGAACTAGAAAGATTATTTTTCTTTACAGAATTACCCATGCTAACACCAACATTGGCTAGATTATCAACAATAATAGGGGTAGAAAACGAAAGGAAAGATTTAGATGAACCATTTATACCTTGAGAGTCCAGATTCTTCTCCGCCTTCCTACGCATGGCCTTCGCCAAGGAGTCCTCGTTAGTAGCCGATGCTCCAAGAGCATCAGTACCATGCCGAGAGCTCCTACGTGCTGGGGTGCTATCCGCCGAAACCTTGCTCGTGAAGCCGCATGCGCCCACGCCTAGTCTCGATGACACCACACCAGGGGAAGAACCCGACCCCTCCTGGGCCAGGTCTCCCCCAAGGTGTCGGACGTCCTGGGTAGAACCAGCAACAGAGCCCAGCCCCGCCTGGGCTGGAGAGTGATGAGTGCATATTTGCATCATGTTTTACATTATTATTTTGCATTGTAGATGTAGGATCTTGCTATTTTACGGTGCTCGCACGCACATTTTATGTCTGTTTTCACCAGGATTAGGACAGATGATGGATCCAATGGATACAATTCTTGGAGCAGTTGTACTATGGAGAAAAGGAGTCAAAAATAACGTAAATTGCTTATTTGGTAAATATTAATAATACCAGAAGAAAACCAGAAGCGAACAAGGAAGACAGAGAGTTCAACGACCAACTATACGGGCGGAGCAACTTTTCCGACCGTATAGCTTCGGCCGTATAGCTGGCGCCGCCTCCGCCTCGTCAAATAGTTTCACCCCATGCAATTGTTTCGGGGAGGCGACATACAGAACACCCAGAAATCGCAGAAACCTCACCTCCGGAAGGCATCTGGAGGGGGAACTCATCCGCAAGGGATCCATCTTCGCCCTACGCAGATCCAGGAGGCTAAGGCATCGATCTTCATCATCCACCGCTGCATCATCACCATCTCCATCCATCCCATCTACATATTGTCTAGATCTTGTTGTAATTCCTATACTCGTTGTGGATTTATACAAGGACTATTCATCTATGATTGTTTCCATTATCGTTGTTATGATGTTGATTGCCTCCATGTTTGAGTAGATCTCTAGTTCTTGGGGAGATGGAGAAACCCTAGCATATGACTGAGATGAGATAGAGATTATTATATTATACATCATTATGTGTAAGTGTTAATTGTCTTTATTTTGATGTTGGGAGTTGTGCATCTTCTTAATATTTCCTCCTATAGGGACTCGATGAAGGGGATTACTTGTTGGTAGACAGAGGGATGATAGCACTTACTGTGACTATAAAGTCGTTGTCCTTCCTTACATACTAACTTGGAGAATCAAGGAGAACTCACAAAGCCATGTCCATGCCACGGGAGAAATCCCTTAATAGCGCAGTAACGCAATGGTTGTCAGTTATTGTCTGCTGTGGTTATGAGGATGATGTGTGCAGTGGTTGCTGGCTATTCGTCCATATATGGAGCTCCTCCCACATACATACACATTATGATAATATCCGTTATAATACTCTCGATTACTTAGTCTAAGTTGCTAGCGGTGGATCCACTAATACCTGAGAACGCCTTTTTCCTATTATAGTTCCAAAGTTCTATTACACACGCGATTCTTACTTTCCGCATTAAGTTTTGCTTTACTTTAAATCATCTTGTTCAACCAAAAACCCAAAAACAACTCTACTTAGTTCCAAAGTTCTATTACACACGCGATTCTTACTTTCCGCATTAAGTTTTGCTTTACTTTAAATCATCTTGTTGAACCAAAAACCCAAAAACAACTCTACTTTTCTTGCATCTTAAAGTTATTCCTTAAGTACTTCGTTTAGTTCTAGTTAAAAGCATTTTAGTCTTTTGCCTATTGCTCCCTATAGGATCGATATCTTTATTTCGAAACTAGCTACAAACGATTTGTGCACTTGCAGTCATCAAAGAGCCTCCTGTGCTCGGAAGCGCCGACTGGGCCATCGAGCCCAACACCTAGGCCGTCGCTAGAGCCCGCCCATCCGCACATGCCGCGCCTCCAAGATGGGACACCGCCTAGCCCAAAAGGCCAGCCTCTCCTGCGTCCCCAGCCAGAAGCATCGTCGAGGGAGAGCCCGGGCTGGTCAGCCCCTCCTAGGCCACATCCAAAGTCGGCCCTCCCAGCGACCGAATGGCCAGTTCCACCTGAGCCAGCCCACCGCGAGCCACCTCACCGTAGACCTCCATCAACACTAGACTCAGCCCTCGCACAGTGGGTCTTGGTATGGATCGACCTAACACATTCGGTCTACGCCGAGCAGGAGAAGCCATCTAAAGAGCATTAGGCGACCCCCTCACCGCCTGAAGAGCATCATGTGAGAAGGCAAGACTCGAGGCGACCCTCCAGCTAACTTACTCCCACGCGGGAGGGAGTCCAAAGGCAAGGCATCCAAGAGTTCAATTCCACGCGGAGTAGTAGGGGAAGCATTAAAAGGAGTAATAGCATAAACTTGCACAGGAGCCTAAGGTGACGAAGACGATGCATAGTTCCCTTGTCCGGACAGATGTCCTGAGGGCGCCCCATCCGTGGAGGGAGGAAGGGCATGTTCCGAGGTATCCATAGCATCATCCCCATCGTTCCCAGTACCATTCCCATCAGAATCATCATTGTGCTTCCTCCACAAGTATGGTGAGAAATCTAGCTCCGGAACGTACCCCTGAGGCTCCATCCTAAACCGGAGCTCATACCCTTTGAGTTTAACGACCACATCAGAAGTAAGAAAGGAGCCCAAAGAATCTTGGCTTTTAAACACGGTAATATCAAACATGCCAACCAAGATGCAAACAACACCCCTCCACCGCAGACTCAGCAGATCGACATCGAGAGGGGTTCCCAGGATAAACCCAACAACCCACAAGCCAAGGAAGGTACGCAAGGAATGCGGAACCCCCTCTACATGCAACCAAACCTGATGTAACTCACACTTATGTGGCACTTCTTGAGTCTTGTAGGCAGATACAGATAGTTGTGTCTTGCCCAAAGGCACGGAGAACTGACTACCATCCACCCTATCCAGATCCTAAAACAACAGGAAACTGACCAAGAACTCACTGTCACCATGCAGGAACTACTATACTATAGCTTAAGCCTGAACAAAAGTGAGAAATATGAGGTCATCTGCCCGCGTGCGCGTTTCTGATCGTTTGATCTTTACTATGAGTCATCTCAACCATGCAGTTTCAGGTGTTGATCGAAGTCTTATGAGCTGGTCCCTCCCGTCCCATCCCCCACCCCTATCTCCATCTCGATCTCATTTTCCTCCACCCGAGCTCCTAAGTCCCGAGCTCCAGCCCATCCCAGCCCCTCCTCCGTCTTCCCTAGCAACTTGCGTCGCCCCCTCTGCTCTCGAGCTCTCCCTCTCATCTCCGCTCCCTTCGTCCCCTCCACTCATGAGGCCACTGCCTCCCCTCCAGCTCCCACATCCAGTGTTGGCCGCCTCTACTTTCTCGCCTCGAACTAGCCCAATACTGATTCAACATCGCCCCCGACCTCGCGCACCCGTTTGTTGCCATGCTTTGCCGGTGGTGAGGAAGATAAGGAGGAGGTGAGTGCATGGGATGGTGGGGGTAAGAGAGGGGCGGCACGGGTAGAGACGCTCCTATGCGGTACTACATGAAGATGTCGCATCATCCTCACTGCTTTGACTGGAAAATCAGGGACGGATGACAGAAAAAAGAATTGAAAAGGAGAAGGCCCCTCCGTTCCCTCCCCCTCCACTCACGAGGCCACCACCTCCCATCTAGCTCCCGCATACAGCATCAGACGCCTCTGCTTCCCTGCCTCGAACCTGCCCAGTACCGATTCAACATCGTGCACCTGTCTGCCACCACGCTTTGCCAGTGGCAGGAATATAACGAGGAGGTGAGCATGGGACGATGGGGGTGAGAGAGAGATAGGAAGCGCGGGTAGAGACACTCATATGCGGGACTACACAAAGATGTCGCATCATCCTCACCGCTTTGAATGGAAAAATCAGGGATGAATGGTAGAAAAAAGGAATTCAAAAGGAAAAGCCTTGCGAGATATGCGATGACGCGGCGTAGAGCGATTTGCCAGAACCCGGAATCTATAGTAAATGAATGGAAGAATCGTTGAACGGAAAGCGTGCAGCACTAATAAGGTGAGAAATGATTGCGTCTTGCGAGAAACGGTTGCGTTTCATGTCACTTCAATAATTAACATGTATGTATTCCTAAAACAAATCATAATAAGTTGATTTTGGACCCTCTAAGGCTCTGCAACTGAATTTGTTTTTGAATATATTTTGCATATCTTAAGAATACATGAGAAGGTTGTGTAAATTGATACATGTTCTACGTTATTATACAATTTCTACATGAGTTAACAAAAAATTTAGTGCCCTTGACTTGAAGCATGCTCTATAATTAATGAACAAGCGGGTTCCATCGACTAAGTGTGTCTAAAAGAAATATCATAACTTTAATTTTTATTTTGATGTACAAAAATTATTAAAGTTGATTACATATTAGATCTTGTTTTTATGTAAAGTTTCATGGCAACTTTCAGTCATACCTTCTCTTTTAAATTTTATTGAACCAGTGAATAATTTGGATTATCTGAAGTAGAATTAGTATATATGTAATATGGTTGTCTATATTGACTAAACTAATCATTTAATAATCCAGCCACTTATAAGTGTTGAATACAAAGTTGAGCCTTCCATTGAAGGTCTGCAATCCAAATAGTTGCAACCATCAACTTTGAAGCAGTTGAACAAGGTTACCGTGTGATCTTCATAAGTTAGCTTGTTTTGACATAATTAGTTTTTACCTTGATCATGTAACATGCCAGTTTCTTGTGGTACTGGACTTGGTCTATTACTTGATGTATTTTTGTTTGAAATTTGCTTGATGTATCTTTTTGTTTACTTGAAGAAACACTGGTACCCCTATGTTGCTTATGAGCTTCAATATAAAATAATGGTTGTTTCTTGCATGTAAGGTCATATCTCTCAGTTTTTTACATGTCTAATACGTAAATAACATATTTGTCTACCAATTAAAACACTCAACCCCACACATATATTTAATTTATTATGGTAACACAAACAAAACAAAATTTGTTACCAGTAGTGTACCACACTTTGTCAAATAGACTATAAGCGGCACGGCGAAGCGCGCGTGTGCACCTAGTCTTTAATTAATACTAGTACGAAACTGTGGATGTATTTTATTTTGCTAATTTTCCCGGAAAGTGTCTTTGGCATAGGCACCGGTGCTTTTTAAGTGAAACTTCTAATTTTTGTCTCTGAAAATTCTGAAAAAAATGTGTCATGTTGCGTTCAAAATTTTATTTAAAATATATTATATTTTGCGCTACACGAAAAGATAAATTTCTGACAAAATATATATTCTTAGTCTTATTCACCGTTAAACTTGTTTTTTTCTATAGCCTAAAATCAAAATGATTTTTTAGTTTGCAGCTATCAGTTATCCTATATAATTATGGTCGCATATGTAATTTCTTTATGGTAAATCTTTTGATAAGTGTATGAGATTATAACTTTTAGTTTGCGTTTGTTGTATGTTTAGATGTATATTACTACCTCATTCTTGTACGCATGTTCTAATCAAACTAGTATATGAATACGCGTGAGGGGGACATGTGCATTGGATGGATTAACTGGTATTAGCAACTGGATAGCGGTAGAAACTTGGAACCTACTAGGCTTTCTAGGCTTTTTATCTTTCTGTTGTTACCTAGCTAGGGATAAATGAATTTATGTGTTACATTCACCCACTCAAAGAAAAGGTGATCTTGTTAGTTTAAGGTAGAATATTTGATATTCAACATCATGTTAAAATAGCAAAGATAATACTCTTATTAGAGAAGTATTGGTAAGATGTGATGCATCATTTCAAACACAGCCCACACGAGTGTGTATCAAACATACTAAAGTTGGATCAATATTATCTTGTTATAAGAAGCTATATTGTTGCCGACATGTCTATGAGAGAACAGACAACAGAACTCATGAACACAGTTCAGTTTTAAGCATAAGAAATACCTTTTACTTTCAGTTACACGCATTTTAAATTCCTACAATTGATTAATCCAAAATTACAAAAACATAGCTATAGTTTACATTCCTAGATTACTTATATTTTAGTAATTCACATTATCATGACATTCCTTGCATCACTACATTTGCATTATTAGCTTGCTATTGCATTACATTTTAGCTATTTACTTTGCATCCTTGCATAGACATTTACTATTCGTTTGCTTTTTTTTCAATTCCCTTACACGTTGTGTGCTTGACAACCATTATAGTTGAGTCGAGGACACAAGGCAAAACACTTTGTTTTGTAAGTTGATTGAAGAAGGCGATGAATGTGTTCTACTATTTCTCCGAGAGTTCGATATTATACCTTGAGTCACCCTTGTGGGGAGATGCTTGCAACACCACTATGCGCTTAGAGTCTTAACAAATTGGTACACACGTAGTTTGTTGCCATCAGAGGCTTGATAACCATAGCATCAATACAAAGATTATTGCGAATATTCTAAAGGGCCCTAGATTGCGCCAACAAAAAAATCCAAAAATAGCCTATAAGGTTGCCCCGAGAAGCTTGAAAGAATAGCGAAAACCGCGCAAAATTAGTGAGTACTAGTTACACCAAGTAACTACCTCAGAACACTCCAAGAAAAAATAGCCAAGGAACACAAGAAAATATATGGGAGATATCCTCATTTGACCCACCTAGAGCACACGATCCAAGGGACCATGTGTAGTACCTATTTGCAAATTCTAGGGGAAGCGGTCTAGGGTTACTTAGCTACCAAGAGAAAATGCTTATTTTAAGAGGGAATGACACAGCTTACAGTCAAGCATGCGAGCGACACTTTGTTGAGCTTCAAATGGATGACCCATCACTATCACTTCACTCTTGTGGTAGTTGATCTTGAGCCCAAACATATACTCAAAACACATGGCGAGAAATTTCACATTTGCAATATGCAGATTGTTATCTTGGATTAGTATTAGGGTGTAGTATTCTCATAGATGGTGCATGATCCCCCTCCCCTCTAATAAGGTGAGGCACCACTCCTTGGATGTGACATTCCTCGTTGGCTGTAGTGAGAATGAATGAAATCGCTTATGTGATTAAGTTGAAGAGCAATGGCCGGAGGGGGTACCCATGAAGAACTCCTCTCTTGTTTCAGAAGAATGGGCCAATCTCTCCATTGATGGGAATCGTAGTCTAGTCACCCGAGATCAGTTGTGATATCTTATGAATGTACCCTGCATAAAAACCTTTTATGTCTAGAAACTTGACGAGGAACTCCTAGTTCACTCGGTCATAAGGTTTTTCAAAGTCGAGTTTTGAAAGGATGGATATGGTTAACTGAAAGGGCAATATTCCCTTATCCATTATTTTAGTTAATGATTACACCAATACTAAAGTGTGGACTAATGTTACCTACTAGTATTTACACGGATTTTAGTCTGCAAGTGAGGATGACACATGGTGTGAGACACCCATTCTCTACACAAGAAAAGAGCATGTGTTTTCGTTATACTTCTCTCTACTTTTCATTTGAGTCTAATTGGAACATCCCACTATTAAGAGGAGCGGTCTTGATGTGCTCTTTGGGGATGTTTTTCTGTCATATACACATCATGTTACCATATAGCCATCACACCCACAAGAGAAGAGCCTCTAGTGAAATAAAGAATATGCCTTTTGGGGGTTTCTGCAAAACTGATGGCTAGTCCAGCACCACCGGATGTAGCACCGAACCGTCCGTGGGTTGCTGGGTTAAAAAACACATAATACCGAATCGGTATTCCGATAGCACTTTCAGCGGGGCGCATGTTCACTTTGGTCCAGGTCCAAGCTCACCAACTTTGCCACCGTTTCGTCCTATGCAAGATCTAGCGACGTCGGACTGGTGCCAGTTTGTGTGTGATAACCCCCAAGTGCAGGGGATCACCGTAGTACAATTAGATAAGTATTTGAGTGTTGTACCCATGAGGAGATGAAGGTAAACTATCTATTCTCTAAATCCCTATAACCCTCTTATATGGCCTTCTATGCAAATCTAGGATCTAAAGTGTGTGTGTGGTTGTTTTTGGTATTAACTAGAAAACAATAAAGTAGTTGAAATAAATACTATAAGTAAAATAATGCAAATGACATGGAGCTAGTGGAGTGGATGTGGATAATCTATGGGAACAAATGTTTAGGCAAATCGCTATTTCATTCATTTTGTTGTCACAATTAGTGAAGCACATATATAGTCTTTTTTATTGTTTCTTCTAGGAGGAGCCATAACTAGGTGTAACCATAGATACGAGCAAATACACCACTAGTGATTGATCCCAAGACCAATTAAGAACAAACAAGAGAATATTAAGACATAAAGTCCAACCACCACATTTAGATCTAAGGTCCCCATGATAATCCCCCGTTGATTAACCATGAATTAATACTACATATATTTATAAGACTTAGGATCCGGCTTCTGTCAAACTTCATTTATCCCTCATCCTATCAACATGCAATGGTGACAACCTTGTGCATCCCCCAACATATGTGTCACCCATATGTTAGTGCATCAAGACCATCATAGAAGATAACATATACTTGTATGCAACCAAAACAAACTAGATCACAATTGTCATAACAATTCACTACTCAAACATCAACATAATCATACAATAGATCATGGGAAAATAATATATTGCATCATACATCATGTTTGCCAAGAGATTACAAAGGGGGATGATGGGATATTGTAGTAGATGGTGATGGAGATGAGCCTCCCCAAAGGGGAGAGGCGGGGTCGGCGTAGAGGAGGCGGTGCCGGCGGCCTCCTAGGGGCAACGGTTACCCTTTGGGGCAGCGACCCCTCTTCTTCTTTCTTGGAGATGGTGCAACAATGGAGGAGCTTCCACTACAAGAAAAGTTTCCTTCCGCAACGAATTGTCCCGACGGTCGTCGTAGAAGGCGCGTCTTCCGCGACGAAATTCTCGGCTCGGCCGTGGCCGATGGAAAACTTTTTTTTCCGGTTTCGCGGCCCTCTACTACGACGGATCTGCTAAAAACATGGAGGAAGCTCGGCCAGCGCGTGGCAGAAGCAAGATTTCCGTTTCCTCGCGCGATGTTGACTCGCCAAAGTCTTTTGAGGCGTGTGGGTCCTGGATGTTAGTATCTCTAGCGGACCATACTTTTCGGTCGCGCCTCCCTGATTTGAACTCGATAACGTAGCTCAAGGCATCTCCCGGCTCATGATTTAATTGTCATGTATTTAGCTATTGAGCTTCAAAGTTTATGTTTTTATGTGATCGCAGCATCAAAAAGAAAGTCTGAATTTTCCACGGAAGCCGGCTCAAAATATTTGATCCTGTTTAGTCAAGCTGCTAGGTCCCACATGT
Source organism: Avena insularis (assembly GCA_023614405.1). Classification (NCBI taxonomy): domain Eukaryota; kingdom Viridiplantae; phylum Streptophyta; class Magnoliopsida; order Poales; family Poaceae; genus Avena; species Avena insularis. Next base: position 44,208,800 of record CM042686.1, on the reverse strand, counting down.
CAGCCTCTCATTAGAAGGATCGTGTGTACGATGGATTTTTTTCCTTCTCTCGCGCTACCCTGTTCCGAAGTTGATAGGGCTGCTCGATGCATGTACCGTCTAATCAACCTCCTAGGACCCACATGTCATACTCTTATTAGAAGAAACGTGTGTATGATGGAATTTTTTTCTTCGCTGGCGCTACCCCGTTCAGAGTTGATAGCGTTGCTCGACGCATCTACCGTTTAACTAACCTCCTGAGCCCCACATGTCATCCTCTCATTAGAAGAAACATGTGTATGATGGAATTTTTCCTTCGCTCGCGCTACCCTATTCCGAACTTGATAGCATTGTTTGATGCATCTACCGTTTAATCATGATGCTGGACCCCACATGTTATCCTCTCATTAGAAGAAATGTGTGTATGATGGATTTTTTACCCTCTGTCGCGCCTTTGCATTCCGAACTTGATAGCGTTGCTCGCTGCATCAGCCGTTTAATCAAACTCCTGGACCTCACATGTCATCCTCTCATTAGAAGAAACGTTGTATGATAGAATTTTTTCCGTCGGTCGCGCCTCCGTGTTCTGAACTTGATAGCGTTGCTAGCTGCATCAACCGTGCTGGTGGGTTCCTTATGTCAGTCTCACATTAGAAGAATCGTGGGTATGACGGACTTTTTTTCTACTCTAGCGCCACCCTGTTTCTAACTAGATAGCGTTGCTTGACGAATTTGCCGTTTGCTCACGCAGCTGGGTCCCACATGACAGCCTCTTATTAGAAGGATCGGTTGTATGATTGACTTTTTTCTCTACTCGCGCTCCGTGTTTCGAACTTGATAACGTTGCTCGCTGCATCAGCCGTTTTTTCAGGCTGCTGGGTCCCCCATGTCAGCCTCTCATTAGAACAAATGTGTGCATGATGGACTTTTTTCTCGCTTGCGCCTCCCTATTTCGAACTTGGCAATGTTGCTCGATACAACACCTATATAAGGTCGTGCTAGTGGGACTCACATGTCGGTCTATCTTTAAATGAAATGTGTGTATGTATGATAGACCTTTTTTCGGCCGCCTCTGCTGTTTTGGACTTCTAATAGATTTAAACTGTGTGTGTCGCCACTACGCCAAAGATATTTATAGAAAATATATTATTAAACATTCCTTAGTACCTTCAAGTTATGTTTTAATGTTTTTAAAAAGATGTCGTGTGTCCGTGTTTATATTTTTAAAAATAAAAGGGCAACCTCCTGGCATTTCAATTTATAATGCCACATATATAATGGACTAGTTTTTTAAAAATATAGCGGAGTTTTTTAAGAGGTGGGGGGCAATGCTCAAAAGGCCGAATTAAAAATATTTTGGGTTATTCTACATGGTCCATCTACATGAGCTATACTCTATGGGCTCCTTTCTTAAATTTCATTGCGCTGTGCTAAGCAGTCCCTTGACCCTAACAAGGTCGAATCAAAATGTCCGTGCCTATGCTCCATGGGATCCTTTCTCAAATTTCACTGGCCTGTGCTCAGCAGTTCCCTGACCCTGTGCTAAAAAAAACAGCTCACTAACCTCGAAAAGGCGTGGGTGTATGTTGGACTTTTTTTTGGGTCGAACTTGATAACGTTGTTGGGTCCTCGATGTTAGCCTCTCACCACGCTGGACTTTTTCCTCGCTCGCGCCTTCCTATTTCGAACTTGGCAATGTTGCTCGATGCAGCATCTCTATAAGGCTGCGCTGCTGGGTCCCATGTATCAGCCTCTCTGTAAATGAAACATGCGTATGATGGACTTTTTTCCAGCCCCGTCCGCTATTTTGACATCGGTCCGTTGCTAGGTCTAAATATATATGGTACAAAGTAAATGACCAAATAGACACACATACTATATAGATGTCGATCAAATTATATATTTTTTTGAAAATTATCTATTATAATTTTATATAGTGATGATATGTCATATGTATATTATCTGGTTCTCACGTGCAGGGTACATGGAACTTACTAGTAATGCAGTAGTTTCAACAAAACAACATAGGTAGGCGGAGCTTTTTCTGGGGGAGGGGGGGGGCTGGGGAAGGGGATGACCATAAAGGCCGAATTAAAAAGATTCTGGGATAACTGGGGGCGGATGCCCTATTATTCATGGGCTCACTCCAAAACTGAATGCGCTATGGTCGGCGGCCACAAGGCAATGAAAAGGCCGAATTGAAGGTTTTGGGCTATGATTGGGTTTGATAGGCTAATTTCATGGGCTGGGTAATAAAAATTCCAGACCTCAACAAGGAAGAACAAAACGAGGGAGAAAATTTTGGCCGATATTTTCGCGTGAAAATTGTTGACAACCAGGACACATACCCTGCACGCGCCAAAACTTTCCCACTCGCGCCTTCACTCTAGCAGCCAGCTACTGTCTCTTTGCGCCATTCTTCTAGAGACGCGCAGGCGGTTAAAATCACAAGCCGCGCACCAAAACATTCACACTCCGTCTATCAGCCGAGGCGGCCTGACAAGGGTTGCTGGCGGCGCCGTTCTTTTCGAGACGCACAGAGGCCAGCGATCAGCTGGTCGATCCCCACGGTACGTTTATAATATCCTTATTTCGCTCAATCATTCCCTAGAAGTAGTTTTGCACTCGATCTGCTCGTTTGACATTGTTCTGCACTTGATCTGTTTGTTCGAATCGGTTGTCATTTTGTGCTTGATCGATCTGTTCTCTCAAATATGTAACATAGTTCTGTACTCAATTTCTGAAATAAGCTAAAATTATGTGGCATTTATAGTTCTATATTCTGACCATCTCTATCCTCAACAGATGGACAGATATTGGATACTGAATGGAAAAAAGCAACACCTTCATATTGGGAAGGTGTTAATGAATTCATGAAGTTTGTTAGACAGCATAACAGCGACTCGGATGTGTTTTGCCCATGCCAAAGATGCCTTAATTATAAAAAGTTGAGTCAGAGCAGAGTCGCAGACCATACTTTTGTTAATGGGATGCAACGCACATATATTAGGTGGACTAAACATGGTGAACCATATGATCAGCCTATTCTTGATCCTCTAGCTGATGCTGATCCGCCTGAAGCTCATCAGATCGAGGATGAGGACCTTTCTGATTTGTTAAGGGACATGTACCCCACTACAAGCAAAAAAGGCGCTCCTTCTCTTAAAAGATCACTTTTCTCTGACCTGATAGAAGATGCCAAGTGTTCAGTGGACCCTGATTCTGGTATCTCAAAATTCGAACTAGTAATGAAATTACTAAAGGAGAAGTTGTTCAACAAGATTACCAACAAAGCTTTCGATTTAGTGATTAAGGTGTACATCGAGTCAATCCCTAGGAAAGGACTGCCAAAATCCTTTTATGAGATGAAACAGTACATCAAGGTACTTGGACTATCATATGAGAAGATCCATTTTTGTCCAAATAACTGTGTACTGTTCTGGGGGGATTATGAAAACCTCGATGAATGCCCAATATGTAATGAATCAAGATGGAAAAATGGTGATAAAAAGAAGAAAGATCCTTGTAAGGTTCTGAGATATTTTTCAATTATAGATAGATTGAAGAGGTTGTTTCAGTCAGAACAAACATCTAAGGAAACAAGATGGCACAAAGAGATTCTCAAGCCAGATGATTACTTACTCAGACATCCAGCTGATGGCGATGAATGGAAGAACTTTGACATGGCCCATCTAGGATTTGCAGCGGATCCAAGAAACCTAAGACTTGGCCTAGCTACAGATGGATTTAACCCATTTGGCAACATGAGTAACTAGTACAGCATGTGGCCAGTACTTGTTACAATTTACAACCTACCTCCCTGGGCATGCACTGATCAGTCGAACTGCTTGCTGGCTTTACTCATCCCAGGTCCCAAATCACATGGGAGGGATTTTGATCTGTTCATGCAGCCTCTTATACGAGACTTGCAGGAACTATGGAAGGGTATCATGACTCCTCATATCCTTGCCAGGAACCATGAAGATGCCAAGTTCCCTATGCGTGCTGCTGTGTTATTCTGCACCCATGATTTTCCCGCTCTTGGCACCATGTCAGGCAGAGTGACAACAGGTTATAACGCATGTGTTCGCTGTGAGACAAAACAGGTCACAGTGAGGCTACAAAATAAGACTGGTTTCCTTGGCCACCGGGTTTTTCTTCCTCAAGGCCACAAATTCCAAAAAAACTTGAAAAAATTGCAGTTCTATGGAAAGAGGACTGAATATGGCACTACACCACAAAAGTTCAGTGCATCTGAGTTGCAGGCGCATTTACAAAAGGTCAAAAATGTCAAACCAGGAAAACAACCAGCTGCCAGACGAGGTAAAAGAAAGAATATAGAAGATGCACCGACAGTAGGAGCAGCATCCAAAAGGAAGAGAGTGGAAGAAGTAGCAGCAGATTCCCAAGGGAAGGAAAAGGAACCGAGAATATTTTATAAGCACAGATCCACTCTATGGGACTTGCATTAATGGTAAGACACTTCGACATAATATTGATGTCATGCACATGGACAAAAATATATGTGACAACATTATAGGCACATTACTCAACATTCCATCTAAGACAAAAGATAGCTATAATGCTAGGCTTGACTGCGAAAAACTCAATGTTAACAACAACTTGAAGTTGCATCCTGACGATACGGTTGATAAGGGCGGTGAAAAACATTACAAATTTTGAGGTGCAGAATTTACCTTACCGATGAATAAAAGGGTACTATTTTGTGACTTCTTCCGAGGTGTGAAGTTCCCATCTGGATTTGCTTCCAACATTGCAAATTGTATCAATGCAGAGGGGAACAAGCTCCAAGGGTTGAAAACTCACGATTGCCACATCCTACTACAAAGACTTTTAGGTCTTGGCGTTAAAGGTTTAGTGAACAAGGATTTGTACAACGTGATTGCAGAGTTGAGAAAGTGAAGGAAATATGCCCTGAGGGGCAATAATAAAGTTGTTATTATGTATTCCTTGTATATGATAGATGTTTATTTTGCATGCTATAATTGTATTGAAGGAAACGTCAATACATGTGTGTTTAATAAACAAAAAGGGTTCCTAGTTATGCCTCTCTTCCAGACTAGCTCGTTGATTAACAAGATGATCAAGGTTTCCTGATCATGGACATTGGATATTGTTTATAACGAGGTCACAACATTTGTGAAATGATGTGATGAACATTCATCCGAAGTATAGCATTATGATCAAGTCATTATGTTTACATTGCTATAACATCATACAAAGTAATCTTAGTCCTTAGACCATGAGATCTGAAGGGTTCGCAGCATAGAAAACAAAAAATTCCTACGATGGGAACTATACGCCAAGATCTATCTACTAGATACAAGCAACGGGTGGATATACATCCATGGAGAACTTACCCTCAAAGACAACAAAGCTTTGTTAACAAGATGGAACTCGTGGATGATGTAGTCGTACACTTGCCGATTTCAAGATCGTGATGAAGTCCAGCAGGTCCGGCTCCAGCACGTCCTTTAGATCCAGCTCTAGCAAGTCCAGCATCACCAAGTCCAGCACCGCAAAGCAGCGGTGCATCCGTGATCGCACACACGTCCGGTACCCCGACAACCTCCGTCCCTCGCTCCAGCAAAGCAACGGAAGCAGCAACTCCTTTCCAGATAAAGCCACCGGGAACATGTATCTCGCTAATCCGAGACCATGGGGGAATAATACTAGAGGGGAAGAGAGATCCTTCACGAGGAGGTGTGAGTATGAAGGTGTGAGAGGGGGCCTTTTATAGGACGAGGGGGGTTCCCCTCCCCATGGCCGGCGCCCAAGGGGTGACCCCTCACCTCCTCATTCATGTGGTGGTAACTCCCTCCACATAAATTTGCCCCTTCACATTCTCTTTTAAAGTCTCCACTTTAAATGCATTAAATTTCTCCAAATTTAATGCTCTCTCATTTAATAAAAATCTTTTATTAATTTTATTCAGAATTGTGTTAATTACTTTAATTAACAAACATTCACATAAAACCCCCTGCAACATTTCAATATTACATGCAGAACCAATTTCAGCAATTTCACCCAAAAAGCTTGATTTGTCTATTGAAATAATTCCAGCGCTTTCTTAAATCTTTATCTGAAACATGTTTGCTCCAAATGGTGTCGGTATCCCTTAAGTGTGTCACCCTACGGTACCCCTCTCTGATCAATAATCAACATCGGGACCTGGAGATCCGTACTGACTCCCACACATTCAACGATGACTTATGTGATCGGTGAACCTTTAACGCTAGTAACTAAATCCCTTTGTCTCGCGATATATTACATGTCCGAGATTCGATCATCGGTATCTCCATACCTAGTTTGATCTCGTTACTGACATGTACTCTTTTCTTGTTCCCGTGATATAACATTCTAGTGATCACATCACTTGCTTGCAAGCTAACCAATGTGATATCACCGAGAGGGCCCAGAGTATATCTATCCGTCATCGAGATGGACAAATCCCACTCTTGATCCATGAGCCTCAACATAACACCTTTGTAGCATTGAACCCACCTTTATAGTCACCCTGTTACGGTGTGATGTTTGATGTTATCAAGATACTCTTCCGGTGTTAGCAATTAACATGATCTCATGGTCTAAGGACTAAGATTACTTCGTATGATGTTATATCAATATGAACATAATGACTCTGATCGTAATGCTATACTTCGGATGAATGTCCATCACATCATTCCACCAATGTTGTGACCTCGTTATTAAAAACATCCAATGTCCATGATCAGGAAACCTTGATCATCTTGTTAATCAACGAGCTAGTTTATATGAGAGGCAGTACTAGGAACTTTGTATTTTGTTTATTAAACACACATGTATTAATGTTTCCAATTAATACAATTATAGCATGCAAAATAAATATTTATCATAAACATGGAATAAGATAATAACCACTTTATTATTGCCTCTCGGGCATATTCCTTGATCTCCACTTGCACTAGAGTCAATAATCTAGTTTGTAAACTTGTATATACAACACGTAGGTGTTGAATATACGCGTTTGCTAGTGGTTAACATAATCTCGGGATCTGGCACTTTCAGGTTCGTGTGTATTTGCATGTCTTTGCGTCTCTACGCATCACTCATTCTCAAATGAGATGGCATTGTATAAATTTGGTCCTTTGGTGAGACCTTTCAGTTTGTTCGAGTTAAAATATGTTGATATTATTGTCATACAATATATCTTCATAGTATTAGCCCACTTTGAACCACACCTAGTTTGATAGCAAATTTCTTAACACAAATGCTCTCCTTTGCTGCTACTATAGCAGTCATATACTTAGCCTTTTGTTGTAGTATCCGTCACAATGTTTCAACTTTGGAACTTATCCAATTTCATCATGGAACATCCTTTCCATTACATTGTGCCACCCATAGTCTAAATTGAGATAAATTTAATTTGTATCTTGTGACAAAACTAGTATCAATGTAACATTTTACAATGAACTACCTTTAACTATTTGTCACTTATACATGATATATTCTTAGTTCTTCCAAAGCTCATAAGAATTTCTTTACTATTGTCCAATGATCATCTTATGAATTATTCTGGTATGTGCTCATAACATTTAGAGCATAGGACATTCTGGATATATACATATCATGGTATAATCGATCAAAATCTTCATGTGATTTTACTCACCAAGTGTTGAAACACTTGAATCTTGATACAATCCTTTCCATGCAGCAAGAACCTTTCTTGTTGTTTCCATATTGAACCCTTTCAATATCTCATATATGTATGTCTAGCACAACCATATTAGCGCCTCAATCTATCCATATATATATTGATGCCAAATATTCTGGTTTTGCCGAAGTCTTTCATCGAAATCTTATTTTAATGAAATTTTTAACTTGTGTCAATACAAGATACATCATTTCCAATCAACAATATGTCCTCTACATAATGTATTAGAAATATGTCTCGGCGCTCCCACTTAATTTCTTGCAAATGCAAGCATCTTCATCATCTCCGATGAATTTAAACTCTTTTAACAGTTTCATCATGGTGAAGATTCCAACTCCGCTATGCTTACTTCAACTATTGAAGTTTGCATGCCCTTTTAGCACCCTTTGAATTAACAAAAACCCTTTGGATCGTGTCTTGTACACGTCCTAGGTAACCATTCTATTAGAAGAACATTGTTCTGTTTGTTCAACTACCATACATCAAATTATATGTAGTGGTTGCTACATTAATCTGTCAAGACTAAATATCGCTATGAAAGATCAAATCTTGTCATAGTCAACTCCTTGAACATTTTCGTAAACTTCTTTCCGACATGTCGACTATTTCATAGATGTTAAACATCCATGTCTATTTCTTTATAGATCCAAACACGACTGATAGTCTTCACGCCTTTCCGGAGGGTCTTCCAAGTTCAGAAACTTGATTTCTCGTGTATGGATACTATCACGGATTCTATGACTTCTAGTCATTTTATGGAGTCAGGGCCCATCATCGCTTCTTTGCATGTAGTCGGTTCATCATTGTCAAAACAATAACGACTTGCTTATCAAATCACACTATTTGATTCTTACTGACCCACTTGGTTCAATAGGAACTCTAATCTCCGAGATCACAACCTTTGTAATCACGGGAGCCATGAGCATTATGGATGCCACCGGGACACTTTCCGGTGCTGCGCTACTTAGCACATATAGCTAAGGTTCAATAACCTTACCAAGGTTCTATTGTCCTCCCACTTAACTTTTCGCAAAAAATTCCTTCTCAAGAAACTTGACGTTCCAAGTAACAAACTCTTTTGTCCTCGGTGTTATCGAGAAATTCCCAACAATTTTTTTGGGATAACCTACAAAGATGTGCTTATCCGACTTTGGTTGTAAACATTTTACTTATGCATAGCATACCAAAACTTAAGAAAGACAATTTGGGTTTTATCTCAAACCATAACTTATATGGTGTCATTTCAACGGATCACGATGGTGCTCTTTTCAGTGTAAAAGCGGTAGTCTCTAAAGCTTCAATCATTAAAACATAATGGCAGTTTTATAAATGGCACCTTTGATCTTACCATGTCAAACATGGTTTGATTTCATCTCTCGAATATGCCATACTCCTATGGTTTATCGGGAAACACAAATCATGGAACAATTCCTCAAACCTTAGGTGTTTTTGCTAAACATGTAACTCAAATATCTTCCTTTATGATCGAATCATAAACTCTTTATTTTCTTGTTACAATGATTTTCCACTTCATCTTGAAAGTCTTTGAACAATTCTCAAATGTTTCATACTTCTTCCTTATTAAGTAAATATATAGATATATTCACTTAAATTTCTGGCGAAAGCATATGATGCAAAAAGATCCATTGCATATGGCTACATATAATGGACTATATATATCAATTTGTATAATATCCAATAAGTTAGTCATCCGTTTCTCTTTGGCCTATGGACGGAGTTTCAATTATCTCGAGGAAAGTCTCACAAGCGTCAATTGATCAAAATCAAAGACTCCAAAAATCCATCAACATGGAGTTTCTTCATGTTTTCTTTCCAATATAATTTAAACAGTGATGTCACTTCATAAGTGATCTTTCAATCATTTGTCTTGCGATATTATAGCAATAGTGTTTATGGATGTGATTTCTCCAACTAGACTTGTAAAAGTTCATTCATCCTTTATGGAATACGGTAATTATTTTAACAACCATTGTTCTCGTAATCCCAGAACAAAATAACAATTATTAAAACAAATCTTGAAGGCTAGGTTTGATGACAACAAAAAACACAATAACACTTTATTTGTTTTCGATGAACATCATCACTTATTCTCTTGCTAGTTACTTAGGCCATTGTAGTTCATGAATTGTGTTGCTCTGTATGACACTTCACACCAACCAATTCGGTATCCAGTACCGGTATCCAATACCTCAGAACCACATTGTTTAACAAGCAAGGAATACAGCCATAACATGTATATCTTCTATATACCTAAGTTGGACATCTCCAACCTTTCCTTTTCTGCCAAATGTTTTATAGATTCTCTTTCAACAATTCCTTTTCTTTTAAAAGAATCTAGCAACATCAATAGTGGTGTCATTCACATGACACATGGTACAAAGCTTGTATATAGTCAAATATTAATACCTTTGGACTTGCACTTTGAAGTGGACCACCATCATCAAATGTTTGGCATTCTTTCAAAAATCCATTCTTTAGTAATCTATTAGTGTAGTAAACATTTTACTTACATCTTCTATTCATCCTTATCATGACAACTTTCATGATCAAGCTACTATAGCCTATAAGTAAGAATGACGAGTATAATTTTAGTTCCCAAAACCTTTTGGGAGATTCAGATGCCTAACATCTCCATCCTTCACAAATTCTCATACAATATGAGAACATGTATTTTGCTAAATTATACTCTATCATAATGCAACCAAAAACATTGTTTCAGATATCACAATATCTTCCACACATGATGGTTTCTGAAACAATTTTTTAGCTCCTATATAATCTTGATATTAAAACAACTTTTGAATATCAATAATCATGGAGGCAAACATGATACTTTAGATACTAACATTGGAATTCTTACTCTTGATTTAATACTACTTATTAAACTTCATGGAGTAAATAGAGTTTGTTGAAAGTTTGTAATTGGACTTATAAACTTTAAATTGACATTCAAAACAATACGATACTAGTTCGTAAAGTAAATATCCAGAATTATATAGTTCTATTATCTCAAATAAAACTAAACATAAGGTAGTGAACAGATGCCAATGACTACAACAAATTATGCAAATTCACTTCGATTTAGTTTATGACAAACTAAGTTCGACTAATCCAAATTAGAAATGAACTCCCACTCAAAAACGACATCCCTCGTGCCTTTTTGGTGATTACATGAACCAAATCCACTACACCAAGTCCGATCATCACATGAGTCGGTGTAGCTTCAAAGGCGAGCATCAATATGGCCATCATATCAACTATATGACTCATGCTTAACCTTTCGGTCTGTGTTCCGAGGCCATGTGTGTACATGCTAGGCTCGGCAAGTAAGAACCTTAGTACTCGCGTGTGTTAAAACTGTCTTACACCTGTTGTATGAAAGCGTAGAGTTGAGTACACTCGATCATCACGTGATGTCTCGAAACACGATCCATAGAATGGTGCATACTTGAGGAAGAACACATTTTTATCTTGATATCTAAATGAGGGATCATCTTAAAATGCTACTAAAACGCCAAACTAGCAATATAAGATGCAAACATCTAATGTGTAAAGTGAGATGATATGGTCCGTGCAATTGATATCTATCATATGCATCATGGTACGATCTTTATCATTCCTTTGTGTGTAAGGCCAAGGTCTATGGAACTTACATGTTAGGTGTGCTGTAAGAGTATCTATCATACATCTACTCACAACATTACCATATCATGACACTAGCCCAGCAATGATCTGAACTAGACGCCTCTAATTTATCAATTGCAAGTTTTTACGTGGCTTAGGGCTTTCAAAGATAGAACAGGTCTTACCTACAAATATGGAACCACAACGATGATAACTAAGTTATTAGCAACTCGTTGTAAATCAGATATTGACTATAGTAGGAGAGACAAACACCCGCTAGCCACTTATGCAAAACTAGTTGCATGTCAGTCGTGGAACCGGTCTCATGTGCGATGACATGTAAGGTTGGTCCGGGCCGCTTCATCCTACTATCCCACCAATATCCAAAGTACATATAAGAAGCAATAACATGATCATCACCGCCCACATACTCTTATGTGTTCTACCCGTGCAAAGCACCTACGCATAGATCAGGCTCTGATACCACTGAAGGGTTCGCAGCATAGAAAACAAAAAAATTCTACGATGGGAACTATACGCCAAGATCTATCTACTAGATACAAGCAACGGGTGGATATACATCCATGGAGAACTTACCCTCGAAGACAACAAAGCTTTGTTAACAAGATGGAACTCGTGGATGATGTAGTCGTACACTTGCCTATCTCAAGATCATGATGAAGTCCAGCAGGTCTGGCTCCAGCACGTCCTTCAGATCCAGCTCCAGCAAGTCCAGCACCACCAAGTCTAGCACCGCAAAGCAGCGGTGCATCCTTGATCGCACACCCGTCCGGTACCCCGACAACCTCCATCCCTCGCTCCAGCAAAGCAGCGGAATCAGCAACTCCTTTCCAGATAAAGCCACCGGGAACATGTATCGTGCTAATCCGAGACCATGGGGGAATAATACTAGAGGGGAGAGAGATCCTTCACGAGGAGGTGTGAGTATGAAGGTGTGAGAGGGGGGCCTTTTATAGGAGGAGGGGGGTGCCCCTCCCCATGGCCGATGCCCAAGGGGTGACCCCTCACCTCCTCATTCATGTGGTGGTAACTCCCTCCACATAAATTTGCCCCTTCACATTCTCTTTTAAAGTCTGCACTTTAAATGCATTAAATTTCTCCAAATTTAATGCTCTCTCATTTAATAAAACTCTTTTATTAACTTTATTAAGAATTTTGTTAATTACTTTAATTAACAAACATTCACATAAAACCCCTGCAACATTTCAATATTACATGCAGAACCAATTTCAGCAATTTCACCCGAAACAGTTTCGGTGTCTATTGAAATAATTCCAGCGCTTTCTTAAATCTTTATCTGAAACATGTTTGCTCCAAATGGTGTCGGTATCCCTTAAGTGTGTCACCCTACGGTTCGCGAATAATGCAGACATGATCCATACTTACTCCCACACATTCAACGATGAATTATGAGATCGTGAGAACCTTTAACGCTAGTAACTAAATCCCTTTGTCTCGCGATATATTACATGTCCGAGATTCGATCATCGGTATCTGCATACCTAGTTTGATCTCGTTACCGACATGTACTCTTTTCTCGTTCCCGTGATATAACATTCTTGTGATCACATCACTTGCTTGCAAGCTAACCAATGTGATATGACCGAGAGAGCCCAGAGTATATCTATCCTGTTGGGTCCGCAACATAGAAAACAAAAATTTTCCTATGGTGTGAACTACACGCCAAGATCTATCTACTAGGTACAAAGCAACGGGTGGACATACATCCAACGAGAACTTACCCTCGTAGACAACGAACTTTGTTAATGAGTAGGAACTCGTGGTTGATGTAGTCGTACACTTGCCGATCTCAAGATCGTGATGAAGTCCAGCAGGTCTGGCTCCAAAGACGTTCATCGATCCAGCTCGGCACCACCAAGTCCGGCCACAGCAGCGGTGCATCCGTGATCGCACACGTCCGGTACCCCGACAACCTCCGTTCCTCGCTCCAGCAAAGCAGCGGAAGCAGCAACTCCTTTCCAGATAAAGCCACCGGGAACATGTACCTCGCTAATCCGAGACCATGGGGGAATAATACTAGAGGGGGGGAGAGATCCTTCACAAGGAGTTGTGAGTGAGAAGTGAGTAGAGGGTGGCCTTTTATAGGAGGAGGGGGGTGCCCCTCCTTCATGGCCGACGCATGGAGGAGGTGACTCTTCACCTCCTCCATTCATGTGGTGGTAACTCCCTCCACATAAATTTGCCCCTTCACATTCTCTTTTGAAGTCTCCACTTTAAATGCATTAAATTTCTCCAAATTTAATGCTCTCTCATTTAATAAAACTCTTTTATTATTTTGTATTCAGAATTTTGTTAATTACTTTAATTAACAAACATTCACATAAAACCCCCCGTAACATTTCAATATTACATGCAGAACCAATTTCAGCAATTTCACCAAAAGTTTGATTGTCTATTGAAATAATTCCAGCGCTTTCTTAAATTTTTATCTGAAACATATTTGCTCCAAATGGTGTCGGTATCCCTTAAGTGTGTCACCCTACGGATCGTGAATAATGCAGACATGAGTGAGACCCTTCTCAGATCAATAATCAGAAGCGGGACCTGGAGATCCATACTGACTCCTACACATTCAACGATGACTTCTGTGATCGTGAGAACCTTTAACGCTAGTAACTAAATCCCTTTGTCTCGCGATATATTACATGTCCGAGATTCGATCATCGGTATCTCCATACCTAGTTTGATCTCGTTACCGACATGCACTCTTTTCTCGTTCCCGTGATATAACATTCTAGTGATCACATCACTTGGTTGCAAGCTATTTCAATGTGATATCACCGAGAGGGCCTAAAGTATATCTATCCGTCATCGGGATGGACAAATCCCACTCTTGATCCATGAACCTCAACATAACACCTTCGTAGCACTGAACCCACCTTTATAGTCACCTTGTTACGGTGTGACGTTTGATGTTATCAAGATACTCTTCCGGTGTTAGCAATTAACATGATCTCATGGTCTAAGGACTAAGATTACTTCGTATGATGTTATAGCAATATAAACACAATGACTTGATCGTAATGCTATACTTCAGATGAATGTTCATCACATCATTCCACCAATGGTGTGACCTTGTTATTAACAACATCCATTGTCCATGATCAGGAAACCTTGATCATCTTGTTAATCAACAAGCTAGTCTATAAGAGAGGCATGACTAGGAACCCTTTTTGTTTATTAAACACACATTCATTGATGTTTCCGAATCAATACAATTATAGCATGTAAAATAAACATTTATCATAAACATGGAATAAGATAATAACCACTTTATTATTGCCTCTCGGGCATATTCCCTTCAGTCTCCCACTTGCACTAGAGTCAATAATCTAGTTTGAAAAACTTTGCGCATTGAACACCTATGGCTTTCTGGTGTTTCATATACGCTATTGCTAGTGGTTAACATAATCCCGGATGTGACAGTTTCAGATCCGTGTGTATTTGCATGTCTTTGTGTCTCTACGCATCACTCATTCTCAAATGAGATGGCATTGTATAAATTTGGTCCTTTGGTAAGACCTTTTTAGTTCGTTCGGCTCAAAATATGTTGATATTATTGTCACACAATATATCTTCATAGTATTAGCCCACTTTGAACCACACCTAGTTTGATAACAAACTACTTAACACAAATGCCCTCCTATGCTGCTACTATAGTAGTCATATACTTAGCCTTTCGTTGTAGTATCCGTCACAATATCTCAACTTTGGAACTCATCCAAATCCATCATGGAACATCCTTTCCATTACATTGTGCCACCCATAGTATAAATTGAGATAAATTTAATTTGTATCTTGTGACAAAACTAGTATCAATGTAACACTTTACAATGAACTACCTTTAACTATTTGTCACTTATACATTATATATTCTTAGTTCTTCCAAAGCTCATAAGAATATCTTTACTATTGTCCAATGATCATCTTATGAATCATTCTGGTATATGCTCATAACATTTAGAGCATAGGACATTCTGGATATATACATATCATGGTATAATCGATCTAAATCTTCATGTGATTTTACTCACCAAGTGTTGAAACACTTGAATTTTGATACAATCCTTTCCATGCAGCAAGAACCTTTCTTGTTGTTTCCATATTGAACCCTTTCAATATCTCATATTGAACCCTTTCAATATCTTATATATGTATGTACGCACAACCATATTAGCGCCTTAATCTATCCATATAGATATTGATGCCTAATATTCGGTTTGCCCAAGTCTTTCATCGAAATCTTATTTTAATGAAATCCTTAAATTGTCAATTCAAGATACATCATTTCCAATCAACAATATGTCCTCTACATAATATATTAGAAATATGTCTCAGCGCTCCCACTTAATTTCTTGCAAATGCAAGCATCTTCATCATCTCCGATGAATTTAAACTCTTTTAGCAGTTTCATCATGGTGAAGATTCCAACTCCGCTATGCTTACTTCAACTATTGAAGTTTACATGCCCTTTTAGCACCCTTTGAATTAACAAAACCCTTCGGACCATGTCATGTACACGTCCTAGGTTACCGTTCTATTAGAAGAACCTTATTTTGTTTATTCAACTACCATATACCAAATTATATGTAGTGGTTGCTACATTAATCCGTCAAGACTATATATCGCTATGAAAGATCAAATCTTGTCATAGTCAACTCCTTGAACATTGTCGTAAACTTCTTTCCGACATGTCGACTATTTCATAGATGGTAAACATCCATGTCTTATTTCTTTATAGATCCAAATACGACCGATAGGCTTCACGCCTTTCCGGAGGGTCTTCCAAGTTCAGAAACTTGATTTCTCGTGTATGGATACTATCACGGATTCTATGACTTCTAGTCATTTTATGGAGTCAGGGCCCATCATCGCTTCTTTGCATGTAGTCGGTTCATCATTGTCAAAACAATAAGGACTTTCTTATCAAATCTTACTATTTGATTCTTACCGACCCACATGGTTCTATAGGAACTCTAATCTCCGAGATCACACCTTTTGTAATCACGAGAGCTATGAGCATTGTGGCCGCCACCAGGACACTTTCCGGCGCTGCGCTACTTAGCACATATAGCTAAGGTTCAACAACCTTATCAAAGTTCTATTGTCCTCCCACTTAACTTTTCACGAAAAATTCCTTCTCAAGAAACTTGACGTTCCAAGTAACAAACTCTTTTGTCCTCGGTGTTATGGAGAAATTCCCAACAAATTCTTTGGGATAACCTAAAAAGACGTGCTTATCCGACTTTGGTTGTAAACATTTTACTTATGCATAGCATACCAAAATTTAAGAAAAGACAATTCGGGTTTTATCCCAAACCATAACTCATATGGTGTCATTTCAATGGATCACGATGGTGCTCTTTTCAGTGTAAAAGCGGTAGTCTCTAAAGCTTCAATCCTTAAAACATAATGGCAGTTTTATAAATGACACCCTTGATCTTATCATGTCAAACATGGTTTGATTTTATCTCTCGAATATGCCATACTCCTATGGTTTATCGGGAAACACAAATCATGGAACAATTCCTCAAGTCTTAGGTGTTTTTGCTAAACATGTAACTCAAATATCTTCCTTTATGATCGAATCATAAACTATTTATTTTCTTGTTACAATGATTTTCCACTTCATCTTGAAAATATTTGAACAATTTTCAAATGTTTCATACTTCTTCCTTGTTAAGTAAATATAGAGATATATTCACTCAAATTTTTGGAGAAAGCATATGAAGCAAAAAGATCCATCGCATATGGCTACACATAATGGACTATGCACATCAACATGCACAATTTCCAATAAGCTAGTCATCCGTTCCTCTCTGGCCTATGGACGGAGTTTCAATTATCTCGAGGAAAGTGTCACATGCGTCAATTGATCAAAATCAAAGACTCCAAAAATCCATAAACATGGAGTTTCTTCATGTTTTCTTTCAAATATAATTTAAACAGTGATGTCACTTCATAAGTGATCTTTCAATCATTTGTCTTGCGACATTTTAGCAATAGTGTTTATGGATGTGATTTCTCCAACTAGACTTGTAAAAGTTCATCCATCCTTTATGGAATACGGTAATTATTTGAACAACCATTGTTCTCATGATACCGGAACAAAATAACAATTATTTAAACAAATCTTGAAGGCTTGGTTTGATGACAACGAAAAACACAATAACACTTTATTTGTTTTCGATGAACATCATCACTCATTCTCTTGCTGGTTACTTAGGCCATTGTAGTTCATGAATTGCGTTGTCCTGTATGACACTTCATACCAACCAATTCGGTATCCAATACCGGTATCCAATACCTAAGAACCACATTGTTTAACAAGCAAGGAATATAGCCATAACATGTATATCTTCTATATACCTAAGTTGGACATCTCCAACCTTTTATTTTCTGCCAAATATTTTATAGATTCTCTTTCAGCAATTCCTTTTTCTTTTAAAAGAATCTATCAACATCAATAGTGGTGTCATTGACATGACACATAGTACAAAGCGTATATAGTTAAATACTAATACCTTTGGACTTGCACTTTGAAGTGGATCACCATCATCAAATGTTTGGCATTCTTTCAAAAATCCATTCTTTAGTAATCTATTAGTGTAGTAAACATTTTACTTACATCTTCTATTCATCCTTATCATGACAACTTTCATGATCAAGCTATTATAGCCTATAAGGAAGAATCGCGAGTATACTATCAGTTCCCAAAACCTTTTTGGTAGATTCGGATGCCTGGCATCTCCATCCTTCACAAATTCTCATATAATATGAGAACATGTATTTTGCTAAATTATACTCTATCATAATGCAACCAAAAAACATTGTTTCAGATATCACAATATCTTTCACACATGATGGTTTCTGAAATAATTTTCAGCTCCAATATAGTCTTGATATTAAAATAACTTTTTGAATATCAATAATCATGGAGGCAAACATGATACTTTAGACACTAACATTGGAATTCTTACTCTTGATTTAATACTACTTATTAAACTTCATGGAGTAAATAGAGTTTGCTGAAAGTTTGCAATAGGACTTATAAACTTTAAATTGACATTCAAAACAATACGATACCAGTTCGTAAAGTAAATATCCAGAATTCTATAGTTCTATTATCTCAAATAAAAACTAAGCATAAGGTAGAAAACGAATGCCAATGACTACAACAAATGATGCAAATTCACTTCGATTTAGTTTATGACAAATTGAGTTCGACTAATCCAAATTAGAAATGAACTCCCACTCAAAATCGACATCCCTCGTGTCTTTTTGGTGATTACATGAACCAAATCCACTACACCAAGTCCGATCATCATGTGAGTCGGTGTAGCTTCAAAGGCGAGCATCAATATGGTCATCACATCAACTATATGACTCATGCTTAACCTTTCGGTCCGTGTTCCAAGGCCATGTCTGTACATGCTAGGCTCGCCAAGTAAGAACCTTAGTATTCGTGTGTGTAAAACTGTCTTACACCCGTTGCATGAAAGCGTAGAGTTGAGAACACCCGATCATCACGTGATGTCTTGAAACACGATCCATAGAACGGTGCATACTTAAGGAAGAACACATTTTATCTTGATATTTAAATGAGGGATCATCTTACAATGCCATAGAAAGCGCCAAACTAGCAATATAAGATGCTAACATCTAATGTGTAAAGTGAGATGATATGGTCCATGCATTTGATCTCTATCATTTGCATCGTGGTATGATCTCTATCATTCCTTTGTGTGTAAGGCCAAGGTCTATGGAACTTACACGTTGAATGTGTTGTAAGAGTATCTATCATACATCTACTTACAACAATACCATATCAAGACACTAGCCCAGCAACGATCTAAACTAGACGCCTCTAATTTATCAATTGCAAGTTTTACGTGGCTTAGGGCTTTCAGAGATAGAACCGTTCTCACCTACGAACATGAACCACAACGAGGATAACTAAGTTATTAGCGACTCGTTGTAAATCAGATATTGACTATAGTAGGAGAGACAGACACCCGCCAGCCACTTATGCAAAACAAGTTGCATGTCAATCGTGGAACCGGTCTCATGTATGATGACATGTAAGGTTGGTCCGGGCCGCTTCATCCCACTATGCCACCAATATCCAAAATACGTAGAAGATGCAATAACATGATCATCATCGCCCACATATAAACATATGTGTACTACCCATGCTAAGCACCTACGCATAGATCAGGCTCTGATACCACTGTTGGGTCCGCATCATAGAAAACAAAAATTTTCCTATGGTGTGAACTACACGCCAAGATCTATCTACTAGGTACAAAGCAACGGGTGGACATACATCCAACGAGAACTTACCCTCGTAGACAACGAGCTTTGTTAACGAGTAGGAACTCGTGGTTGATGTAGTCGTATACTTGCCGATCTCAAGATCGTGATGAAGTCTAGCAGGTCCGGCTCCAGCACGTCCATCAGATCCAGCTCCAGCACCACCAAGTCCAGCACCGCAAAGCAGCGGTGCATCCGTGATCGCACACGTCCGGTACCCGACAACCTCCGTCCCTCACTCCAGCAAAGCAGCGCAGCAACTCCTTTCGAGATAAAGCCAGGAACATGTATCTCGCTAATCCGAGACCATGGGGAATAATACTAGAGGAGAGATCCTTCACAAGGAGGTGTGAGTGAGAAGTGAGGAGGGTGGCCTTTTATAGGAGGAGGGGTGCCCTCCTTCATGTCGGCGCATGGAGGAGGTGACTCTTCACCTCCTCCATTCATGTGGTAGTAACTCCTCCACATAAATTTGCCCTTCACATTCTCTTTTAAAGTCTCCACTTTAAATGCATTAAATTTCTCCAAATTTAATGCTCTCTCATTTAATAAAACTCTTTTATTATTTTTTATTCAGAATTTTGTTAATTACTTTAATTAACAAACATTCACATAAAGCCCCTGCAACATTTCAATATTACATGCAGAACCAATTTCAGCAATTTCACCCGAAACAGTTTCGGTGTCTATTGAAATAATTCTAGTGCTTTCTTAAATCTTTATCTGAAACATATTTTCTCCAAATGGTGTCGGTATCCCTTAAATGTGTCACCCTACGGTTCGCGAATAATGCAGACATGATAGAGACCCCTCTCAGATCAATAATCGAGCGGGACACGGAGATCCATCTTGACTCCTACACATTCAACGATGACTTACGTGATCATGAGAACCTTTAACGCTAGTAACTAAATCCCTTTGTCTCGCAATATATTACATGTCCGAGATTCGATCATCGGTATCTCCATACCTAGTTTGATCTCGTTACCGACATGCACTCTTTTCTCGTTCCTGTGATATAACATTCTAGTGATCACATCACTTGCTTGCAAGCTATTTCAATGTGATATCACTGAGAGGGCCCAGAGTATATCTATACGTCATCGGGATGGACAAATCCGACTCTTGATCCATGAGCCTCAACATAACACCTTCGTAGCACTGAACCCACCTTTATAGTCACCCTGTTACGGTGTGACGTTTGATGTTATCAAGATACTCTTCCGGTGTTAACAATTAACATGATCTCATGGTCTAAGGACTAAGATTACTTCGTATGATGTTATAGCAATATAAACACAATGACTTGATCGTATGCTATACTTCGGATGAATGTTCATCACATCATTCCACCAATGGTGTGACCTTGTTATTAACAACATCCAATGTCCATGATCAGGAAACCTTGATCATCTTGTTAATCAACAAGCTAGTCTATAAGAGAGGCATGACTAGGAACCCTTTTTGTTTATTAAACACACATGCATTGATGTTTCCGAATCAATACAATTCTAGCATGTAAAATAAACATTTATCATAAACATGGAATAAGATAATAACCACTTTATTATTTCCTCTCGGGCATATTCCCTTCATATCCATCATCGGGATGGACAAATCCCACTCTTGATCCATGAGCCTCAACATAACACCTTTGTAGCACTGAACCCACCTTTATAGTCACCCTGTTTCGATGTGACGTTTGATGTTATCAAGATACTCTCCCGGTGTTAGCAATTAACATGATCTCATGGTCTAAGGACTAAGATTACTTCGTATGATGTTATAGCAATATAAACATAATGACTCTGATCGTAATGCTATACTTCGGATGAATGTTAATCACATCATTCCACCAATGTTGTGACCTCATTATTAACAACATCCAATGTCCATGATCAGGAAACCTTGATCATCTTGTTAATCAACGAGCTAGTTTATATGAGAGGCAGTACTAGGAACTTTGTATTTTGTTTATTAAACACACATGTATTAACGTTTCCAATTAATACAATTATAGCATGCAAAATAAACATTTATCATAAACATGGAATAAGATAATAAACACTTTATTATTGCCTCTCGGGCATATATTCCCTTCAAGATCATGTTAATTGCTAACACCGAAAGAGTATCTTGATAACATCAAACGTCACACCGTAACAGGGTGACTATAAAGGTGGGTTCAGTGCTACGAAGGTGTTATGTTCAGGATCATGGATCAAGAGTGGAATTTGTCAATCCCTATGATGAATAGATATACTCTAGGCCCTCTCGGTGATATCACATTAAGATAGCTTGCAAGCAAGTGATGTGATCACTAGAATGTTATATCACGGGAACGAGAGAAGAGTGCATATCGGTAACGAGATCAAACTAGGTATTTGGATACCGATGATCGAATCTCGGACATGTATTATATCATGAGACAAAGGGATTAAGTAACTAGCGTTGAAGGTTCTCATGATCACAGAAGTCATCGTTGAATGTGCAGGAGTCAGTATGGATCTCCAGGTCCCGCTTCTGATTATTGATCTGAGAGGAGTCTCAATCATGTCTGAATTATTCGCGAACCGTAGGGTGACACACTTAAGGGTTGCCGGACACCATTTTGGAGCACATATGTTTCAGACGAAAGGATTGCAAAGCGCAGGAATTGTTTCGGGTGAAATTGCTGAAATTGGTTCTGCATGTGATATTGAAATGTTGCAAGGGGTTTTATGTGAATGTTTGTTAATTAAAGTAATTAACAAAATTCGCAATAAAATAAATAAAAGAGTTTTATTAATTTAGAGTGGGATGAAGTGTCCCGGACCAACCTTACATGTCATCGCACATGAGACCGGTTCCACAACTGACATGCAACTAGTTTTGCATAAGTGGCTGACGGGTGTCTGTCTCTCCTACTATAGTCAATATCTGATTTACAACGAGTTGCTAATAACTTGGTTATCCTCGTTGTGGTTCCATGTTCGTAGGTAAGACCGGTTCTATCTCCGAAAGCTCTAAGCCACGTAAAACTTGCAATGGATAAATAAGGGGCATCTAGTTTAGATCGTTGCTAGGCTAGTGTCATGATATGGTAATGTTGTAAGTAGATGTATGATAGATACTCTTACAACACACTCAATGTGTAAGTTCCATAGACCTTCGCCTTACACACAAAGGAATGATAGAGATCATACCACAATGCAAATGATAGAGATCAAATGCATGGACCATATCATCTCACTTTACACATTAGATGTTAGCATCTTATACTGCTAGTTTGGCGCTTTTGGTAGCATTGTAAGATGATCCCTCATTTAGATATCAAGATAAAATGTGTTCTTCCTCAAGTATGCACCGTTCTATGGATCGTGTTTCGAGACATCACGTGATGATCGGGTGTACTCGACTCCGTGCTTTCATACAACGGGTGTAAGACAGTTTTACACACGCGGGTACTAAGGTTCTTACTTGACGAGCCTAGCATGTACAGACATGGCCTCGGAACACGGACCGAAAGGTTAAGCATGAGTCATATAGTTGATATGATGCCGTATAGATGCTTGCCTTTGAAGCTACACCGACTCACGTGATGATCGGACTTGGTGTAGTGGATTTGGTTCATGTAATCACCAAAAAGACACGAGGTATGTCGTTTTTGAGTGGGAGTTCATTAGTAATTTGGATTAGTTGAACTCAATCTATCATAAACTTAGTCTAAATAAACTTTACAAATTCTGTTGTAGATGGCACCACATGCTTTTAATTTCAATGTGTTCATGGAGAAAGAGAAACTTGCTGCGAATGGTAGCAACTTCACCAACTGGGCTATGAATTTGAGGATTCTCCTCACTGCTGCACAAAAGCAATATGTGCTAGAGGCGCCGCTAGGACCCCCACCAGCTCCTGATGCCCCTGACGAGGAAAAGAATGTCTATATAGTTGTCAAGAGGACCACAACTTAGTTCATTGCGGCATACGGTATGGGCTAGAGCCAGAACTTCGAAAGCGTTTCGAAAATGGCAATGCCTTTGATACCATGGGAGAATTGAAAATGATTTTTGATACCCATGCCGTCGTAGAGAGTTATAATGTTTCTAAAAAGTTCTTTAGCTGCATGATGGAGGAGAACAGCTCCGTTAGTGAGCACGTACTCAAATGTTTGGGTACGCCGATAAGCTTGTGTCCTTGGGAATAACGATTCCCATTGACTTAGGCATACATCGTGTTCTCATTTGGTGGAAATTTAATGCATGTGTGAGTGGAATTTTGAGTGAAGGCTTTTTATGGGAGTGGGAGCTCCACCCACATGAATGTGGAAGAGGTGGGGGCACCACCATGGCTGCCATGCCATGGCCCTTGGGTGCCCCCTCTCCCCTATAAAAGGCCCCCCTCTCCTCCTCACAAACCACACCTCCTCATGAAGGACCTCTCTCCCCCTCTAGTTATTCCCCATGGTCTCGGATTAGCAAGATACATGTTCCTGGTGGCTTTATCTGGAAAGGAGTTCTCGCTTCGCTGCTTTCTTTGGAAGCGAGGGATGGAGGTTGTCGGGGTACCGGACGTGTGTGCAATCACGGATGCACCGCTGCTTTGTGGTGCTGGACTTGGTGGTGCTGGACTTGCTGGAGCTGGATCTGATGGACGTGCTGGAGCCAGACCTGCTGGACTTCATCACGATCTTGAGATCGGCAAGTGTACGACTACGTCAACCACGAGTTCCATCTCGTTAACAAAGCTTTGTTGTCTTTGAGGGTAAGTTCTCTATGGATGTATATCCACCTGTTGCTTGTATCTAATAGATAGATCTTGGCGATAGTTCCCATCGTAGGAAATTTTTTGTTTTCTATGCTGCGAACCCAGGTGGTATCGAGCCGATCTATGTGTAGGTGCTTTGCACGGGTAGTACACATATGTTTATATGTGGGGGATGATGATCATGTTATTGCATCTTTCATGTATTTTGGATATTGGTGGTATAGTGGGATGAAGTGTCCCGGACCAACCTTACATGTCATCGCACATGAGACCGGTTCCACAACTTACATGCAACTAGTTTTGCATAAGTGGCCGACGGGTGTCTGTCTCTCCTACTATAGTCAATATCTGATTTACAACGAGTTGCTAATAACTTGGTTATCCTCGTTGTGGTTCCATGTTCGTAGGTAAGACCGGTTCTATCTCCGAAAGCTCTAAGCCACGTAAAACTTGCAATGGATAAATAAGGGGCATCTAGTTTAGATCGTTGCTAGGCTAGTGTCATGATATGGTAATGTTGTAAGTAGATGTATGATAGATACTCTTACAACACACCTAACGTGTAAGTTCCATAGACCTTGGCCTTACACACAAAGGAATGATAGAGATCATACCATGATGCATATGATAGAGATCAAATGCATGGACCATATCATCCCACTTTACACATTAGATGTTTGCATCTTATATTGCTAGTTTGGCGTTTTTAGTAGCATTGTAAGATGATCCCTCATTTAAATATCAAGATAAAATGTATTCTTCCTTAAGTATGCACCGTTCTATGGATCGTGTTTCGAGACATCACGTGATGATCGAGTGTACTCGACTCTACGCTTTCATACAACGGGTGTAAGACAGTTTTACACACGCGAATACTAAGGTTCTTACTTGGCGAGCCTAGCATGTACAGACATGGCCTCGGAACACAGACCGAAAGGTTAAGCATGAGTCATGTAGTTGATGTGATGACCATATTGATTCTCGCCTTTGAAGCTACACCGACTCACGTGATGATCGGACTTGGTGTAGTGGATTTGGTTCATGTAATCACCAAAAAGGCACGAGGGATGTCGTTTTTGAGTGGGATTTTATTTCTAATTTGGATTAGTCGAACTCAATTTGTCATAAACTAAATCAAAGTGAATTTGCATAATTTGTTGTAGTCATTGGCATCTGTTCACTACCTTATGCTTAGTTTTAATTGAGATAATAGAACTATAGAATTATGGATATTTACTTTACGAACTGGTATCATATTGTTTTGAATGTCAATTTAAAGTTTAGAAGTCCTATTGCAAACTTTCAGCAAACTCTATTTACTCCATGAAGTTTAATAAGTAGTATTACATCAAGAGTAAGAATTCCAATGTTAGTATCTAAAGTATCATGTTTGCCTCCATGATTATTGATATTCAAAAGTTGTTTTAATATCAAGGTTATCTAGGAGCTGAAAGAATTGTTTCAGGAACCATCATGTGTGGAAGATATTGTGATATCTGAAAAAAAATGGTTGCATTATGATAGAGTATAATTTAGCAAAATACATGTTCTCATATTGTATGAGAATTTGTAAAGGATGGAGATGCTAGGCATCTGGATTTCCCAAAAAGATTTTGGGAGCTAACATTATACTCGTGATTCTTCCTTACAGGCTATAGTAGCTTGATCATGAAAGTTGTCATGATAAGGATGAATAGAAGATGTAAGTAAAATGTTTACTACACTAATAGATTACTAAAGAATGGATTTTTGAAAGAATGCCAAACATTTGATGATGGTGATCCACTTCAAAGTGCAAGTCCAAAGGTATTAGTATTTGACTATATACAAGCTTTGTACTATGTGTCATGTGAATGACACCACTATTGATGTTGGTAGATTCTTTTAAAAGAAAATGAATTGTTGAAAGAGAATCTATAAAATATTTGGCAGAAAAGAAAAGGTTGGGGATGTCCAACTTTGGTATATAGAAGATATGCATGTTATGGCTGTATTCCTTGCTTGTTAAACAATGTGGTTCTAAGGTATTGGATACCGGTATTGGATACCGAATTGGTTGGTATGAAGTGTCATACAGGACAACGTAATTCATGAACTGCAATGGCCTAAGAAACTGGCAAGAGAATAAGTGATGATGTTCATCGAAACAAATAAAGTGTTATTGTGTTTTTCGTTGTCGTCAAACCTAGCCTTCAAGATTTGTTTTAATAATTGTTATTTTGTTCCGGTATTATGAGAACAATGGTTGCTCAAATAATTATCGTATTCCATAATGGATGGATGAACTTTTACAAGTCTAGTGGGAGAAATCACATCCATAAACACTATTGCTAAAATGTCGCAAGACAAATGATTGAAAGATCACTTATGAAGTGACATCACTGTTTAAATTATATTGGAAAGAAAACATGAAGAAACTCCATGTTGATGGATTTTTGGAGTCTTTGATTTTGATCAATTGACGCTTGTGAGACTTTCCTCGAGATAATTGAAACTCCGTCCATAGGCCAAAGAGAAACAGATGACTAACTTATTGGATATTATACAAATTGATGTATATAGTCCATTATATGTAGCCATATGCGATGGATCTTTTTGCATCATATGCTTTCTCCAGAAATTTAAGTGAATATATCTATATATTTACTTAATAAGGAAGAAGTATGAAACATTTGAGAATTGTTCAAAGACTTTCAAGATGAAGTGGAAAATCATTGTAACAAGAAAATAAAGAGTTTATGATTCGATCATAAAGGAAGATATTTGAGTTACATGTTTAGCAAAAACACCTAAGACTTGAGGAATTGTTCCATGATTTGTGTTTTTACCGATAAACCATAGGAGTATGGCATATTCAAGAGATGAAACCAAACCATGTTTGACAAGGTAAGATCAAGGGTGTCATTTATAAAACTGCCATTATGTTTTAAGGATTGAAGCTTTAGAGACTACCGCTTTTACACTGAAAAGAGCACCATCGTGATCCGTTGAAATGACACCATATAAGTTATGGTTTGGGATAAAACCCAAATTGTCTTTTCTTAAATTTTGGTATGCTAAGCATAAGTAAAATGTTTACAACCAAAGTTGGATAAGCATGTCTTTGTAGGTTATCTCAAAGAATTTGTTGGGAATTCCTCCATAGCACCAAGGACAAAAGAGTTTGTCGCTTGGAACGTCAAGTTTCTTGAGAAGGAATTTTTCGTGAAAAGTTAAGTGGGAGAACAATAGAACTTTGATAAGGTTGTTAAACCTTAGCTATATGTGCTAAGTAGCGCAGCGCCGGAAAGTGTCCCGGTGGCGGCTACAATGCTCATGGCTCCCGTGATTACAAAAGGTGTGATCTTGGAGATTAGAGTTCCTATTGAACCATGTGGGTCGGTAAGAATCAAATAGTAAGATTTGAAACCAAAGTCGTTATTGTTTTGACAACGATGAACTAACTACAAGCAAAGAAGCGATGATGGGCCCTGACTCCATAAAATGACTAGAAGTCATAGAATCCGTGATAGTATCCATACACGAGAAATCAAGTTTCTGAACTTGGAAGACCCTCCGGAAAGGCATGAAGCCTATCGGTTGTGTTTGGATCTATAAAGGAATAGACATGGATGTTTAACATCTATGAAATAGTCGACATGTCGGAAAGAAGTTTACAGCAATGTTCAAGGAGTTGACTATGGCAAGATTTGATCTTTCATAGCGATACTTAGTCTTGACGGATTAATGTAGCAACCACTACATATAATTAGGTATATGGTAGTTGAATAAACAAAACAAGGATCTTCTAATAGAATGGTTACCTAGGACGTGTACATGACACGGTCCGAAGGGTTTTATTAATTCAAAGGGTGCTAAAAGGGCATGCAAACTTCAATAGTTGAAGTGAGCATAGCGGAGTTGGAATCTTCACCATGATGAAAATGTTAAAAGAGTTTAATTTCATCGGAGATGATGAAGATGCTTGCATTTGCAAGAAATTAAGTGGGAGCACTGAGACATATTTCTAATACATTATGTAGAGGACATGGTGTTGATTGGAAATGATGTATCTTGTATTGACATAAGTTAAGAATTTCATGAAAATAGGATTTCGATGAAAGACTTGGGAAAAACCGGAATATTTGGCATCAATGTCTATATGTATAGATTGAGGCGCTAATATGGTTATGCCATACGTACATATATGAGATATTGAAAGGGTTCAATATGGAAACAACAAGAAAGGTTCTTGCTGCATAGAAAGGATTGTATAGAGATTCAAGTGTTTCAACACTTGGTGAGTAAAATCACATGAATATTTTGATCGATTATACCATGATATGTATATATCCAGATATGTCCTATGCTCTAAATGTTATGAGCACATACCAGAATGATTCATAAGATGATCATTGGACGATAGTAAAGATATCTTTATGAGCTTTGGAAGAACTAAGAATATATCATGTATAAGTGACAAATAGTTAAAGGTAGTTCATTGTAAAGTGTTACATTGATACTAGTTTTGTCACAAGATACAAATTAAATTTATCTCAATTTAGACTATGGGTGGCACAATGTAATGGAAAGGATGTTCCATGATGGATTTGGACGAGTTCCAAAGTTGAAACATTATGATGGATACTACAACAAAAGGCTAAGTATATGACTGCTATAGTAGCAGCAAAGGAGGGCATTTGTGTTATGTAGTTTGTTATCAAACTAGGTGTGGTTCAAAGTGGGCTAATACTATGAAGATATATTGTATGACAATAATATCAACATATTTTAACCCGAACGAACTAAAGGTCTCACCAAAGGACCAAATTTATACAATGCCATCTCATTTGAGAATGAGTGATGCGTAGAGACACAAAGACATGCAAATACACACGGACCTGAAACTGTTAGATCCGGAGATTATGTTAACCACTAGCAATCGCGTATATGCAACACTAGAAAGCTATAGGTGTTCAATACGCAAAGTTTTTCAAACTAGATTATTGACTCTAGTGCAAGTGGGAGACTGAAGGGAATATGCCCGAGAGGCAATAATAAAGTGGTTATTATCTTATTCCATGTTTATGATAAATGTTTATTTTGCATGCTATAATTGTATTAATTAGAAACATTAATACATGTGTGTTTAATAAACAAAATACAAAGTTCCTAGTAATGCCTCTCATATAAACTAGCTCGTTGATTAAGAAGATGATCAAGGTTTCCTGATCATGGACATTGGATGTTGTTAATAACGAGGTCACAACATTGGTGGAATGATGTGATGAACATTCATCCTAAGTATAGCATTACGATCAAAGTCATTATGTTTATATTTCTGTAACATCATACAGAGTAATCTTAGTCCTTAGACCATGAGATCATGTTAATTGCTAACACGGGAAGAGTATCTTGATAACATCAAACGTCACACCATAACAGGGTGACTATAAAGGTGGGTTTAGTGCTACGAAGGTGTTATGTTGAGGCTCATGGATCAAGAGTGGGATTTGTCCATCCAGATGACGGATAGATATACTCTGGGCCCTCTCGGTGATATCACATTGAAATAGCTTGCAAGCAAGTGATGTGATCACTAGAATGTTATATCACGGGAACGAGAAAAGAGTGCATGTCGGTAACAAGATCAAACTAGGTATTTGGATACTGATGATCGAATCTCGGACATGTAATATATCACGAGACAAAGGGATTTAGTTACGACGTTAAAGGTTCGCACGATCACAAGAGTAATTATTGAATATGTGGGAGTCGACGGATCTCAGTCCGATCTGATTATTGATGGAGAGGGTCTCGATCATGTCTGCATTATTCAGCGAACCATGGGGTGACACATAAGGGCTACCGACACCATTAGGAGCAAATATGTTTGGATAAAGATTTAAGAAAGCTGGAATCATTTCGATTGAAACCGAATTGTTTGGTGAAATTGCGTAAAGTTCGCATGTGATATTGAAATGTTGCAGGGGGGTTTTATGTGAATGTTTATTAATTAATGTAATTGACAAAATTCTGAATAAAATAAATAAAATAGTTTTATTTAATGAGAGCTTGCATTAAATTTGGTGGAAATTTAATGCATGTGTGAGTGGAATTTTGAGTGGAGGCTTTTTATGGGAGTGGGAGCTCCACCCACATGAATGTGGAAGAGGTGGGGGCACCACCATGGCTGCCACGCCATGGCCCTTGGGTGCCCCCCTCTCCCCTATAAAAGGCCCCCTCTCCTCCTCACAAACCACACCTCCTCATGAAGGATCTCTCTCCCCCTCTAGTTATTCCCCATGGTCTCGGATTAGCGAGATACATGTTCCCGATGGCTTTATCTAGAAAGGAGTTGCTGCTTCCGCTACTTTGCTGGAGCGAGGGATGGAGGTTGTCGGGGTATCGTACGTGTGTGCG
Source organism: Avena insularis (assembly GCA_023614405.1). Taxonomy (NCBI): domain Eukaryota; kingdom Viridiplantae; phylum Streptophyta; class Magnoliopsida; order Poales; family Poaceae; genus Avena; species Avena insularis. Next base: position 44,177,959 of record CM042686.1, on the reverse strand, counting down.
ATCACGGATGCACCGCTGCTTTGCGGTGCTGGACTTGGTGGTGCTGGACTTGCTAGAGCTGGATCTGATGGACGTGCTGGAGCCGGACCTGCTGGACTTCATCACGATCTTGAGATTGGCATGTGTACGAATACATCATCTACGAGTTCCATGTCGCTAACAAAGCTTTGTTGTCTTAGAGGGTAAGTTCTCTATGGATGTATATCCACCCGTTGCTTGTATCTAATAGATAGATCTTGGCGATAGTTCCCATCGTAGGATTTTTTTGTTTTCTATGCTGCGAACCCAACAGAATCCATGTATAAAAACCAGGTTTGGACCTTGGTGGACTTACCTCACGATCGAAAGGCCGTTGAGAATAAATGGATTTTGAAAAGAAAAACTGATGCTGATGGTAATGTGACCATCTATAAAGCTCGACTTGTCGCAAAGGGGTTTCGACAAATTCAAGGAGTTGACTACGATGAGACATTCTCTCCCGTACCGATGCTTAAGTCGGTTAGGATTATGTTAGCAATTGCTGCATATTTCGATTATGAAATATGGCAGATGGATGTCAAAACTGCGTTCCTCAATGGTAATATTGAAGAAGAGTTGTATATGATACAACCTAAGGGTTTTATCGATCCTAAGGATGCTGATAAGGTATGCAAACTTCAGCGATCCATCTATGGACTGAAGCAAGCATCCCGGAGTTGGAATCTCCGCTTTGATGAGGTGATCAAAGAGTTTGGATTTGTCCAAACTTATGGAGAGGCTTGTATTTACAAGAAAGTGAGTGGGAGCAATGTGGCATTTCTGATATTATATGTGGATGACATATTATTGATTGGAAATGATATAGATCTTTTAAATAGTGTTAAAAGTTATCTAAACAGCAAATTTTCGATGAAAGACCTTGGTGAAGCTTCATATATATTAGGCATTAAAATCTATAGAGATAGATCAAGACGCCTAATTGGGCTATCGTAGAGTACATATCTTGATAAGATATTAAAGAAGTTTAATATGGATGAAAGTAAGAAGGGGTTCTTACCTATGTTGCAAGGCAAGACATTGAGTAAGATTCAAAGTCCGGCTACGGCGAAAGAAAGAGAGATAATGGATAAGATCCCCTATGCCTCAGCCATAAGCTCTATAATGTACGCCATGCTATGTACAAGACCGGATGTGGCACATGCTATTAGTTTGACTAGTAGGTACCAATCTGATCCAGGTTCGGAACACTAGATAGCGGTCAAGAATATCCTTAAGTACTTAAGAAGAACTAAGGATATGTTTCTTGTATACGGAGGTGAAAAATAGCTAGTCGCTAAGTGTTATGTCGATGCTAGCTTTGACACCGATCCGAATGACTCTAAGTCTCAATCCGGATATGTATTTCTCTTGAACGGAGCAACAGTTAGTTGGAGGAGTTCCAAACAACCTGTGGTGGCTAGATCAATGACGGAGGCAGAATGTGTTCTTTGCTTGAAGCGACAGAAGAGCGGTTTGGATGAAGGAGTTCATAATGGAACTAGGTGTGGTTCCTAGTGCATTGGACCCAATGGTGATCTATTGTGACAACAATGGAGCCATAGCCAACGCCAAGGAACCAAGGTCTCACAAGAATTCCAAGCATATTAAGCGCCGGTTTCACTCCATCCACGAGCATGTCAAGGATGGAGATATAAAGATTTGTAAAGTACACACGGACCTGAATGTAGCAGACCCATTGACTAAAGTTCTCCCTAGGGCAAAACATGATCAACACCAGAACTCCATGGGTGTTAGATTTATCACTATGTAAACTAGATTATTGTCTCTAGTGCAAGTGGGAGACTGAAGGAAATATGCCCTGAGAGGCAATAATAAAGTTGTTATTATGTATTCCTTGTATATGATAGATGTTTATTTTGCATGCTATAATTGTATTGAAAGGAAACGTCAATACATGTGTGTTTAATAAACAAAAAGGGTTCCTAGTTATGCCTCTCTTCCAGACTAGCTCGTTGATTAACAAGATGATCAAGGTTTCCTGATCATGGACATTGGATGTTGTTAATAACGAGGTCACAACATTTGTGAAATGATGTGATGAACATTCATCCGAAGTATAGCATTACAATCAAGTCATTATGTTTACATTGTTATAACATCATACAAAGTAATCTTAGTCCTTAGACCATGAGATCATGTTAATTGCTAACACCAGAAGAGTATCTTGATAACATCAAACGTCACACCGTAACAGGGTGACTATAAAGGTGGGTTCAGTGCTACGAAGGTGTTATGTTGAGGCTTATGGATCAAGAGTGGAATTTGTCAATCCCGATGACGGATAGATATACTCTAGGCCCTCTCGGTGATATCACATTAAGATAGCTTGCAAGCAAGTGATGTGATCACTAGAATGTTATATCACGGGAACGAGAAAAGAGTGCATGTTGGTAACGAGATCAAACTAGGTATTTGGATACCGATGATCAAATCTCGGACATGTATTATATCATAAGACAAAGGGATTAAGTTACTAGCGTTAAAGGTTCTCACGATCACAGAAGTCATCGTTGAATGTGTAGGAGTCAGTATGGATCTCCAGGTCCCGCCTCTGATTATTGATCTGAGAAGAGTCTCAATCATGTCTACATTATTCGCGAACCGTATGGTGACACACTTAAGGGTTGTAGGACACCATTTTGGAGCACATATGTTTTAGACGAAAGGATTGCAAAGCGCAGGAATTGTTTCGATAGAAACCGGAATTGTTTCGGGTGAAATTGCAGAAAGTGGTTCTGCATGTGATATTGAATGTTGCAAGGGGTTTTATGTGAATGTTTGTTAATTAAAGTAATTAACAAAATTCTGAATAAAATAAATAAAAGAGTTTTATTAATTGAGAGTTGCATTAAATTTGGTGGAAATTTAATGCATGTGAGTGGAATTTTGGGTGGAGTTAAAATTGATGTAAGTGGAGCTTCCACCACATGAATGAGGAAGAAGTGGGGGCACCCTCCTTGGCCGCCGGCCATGGTAGGGGAGGATCCCCCTCTCCTATAAAAGCCCCCTCTCCTCCCTCACAAAGCACACGTCCTTGTGAAGGATCTCTCTCCCCCTCTAGATATTCCCCCATGGTCTCGGATTAGCGAGATACATGTTCCTGGTGGCCTTGCATCTGGAAGGAGTTGCTGCTTCCACTGATTCGCTGGTGCGGGGAGGTGGAGGTTGTCCGGTGGCTTGAACGTGTGTGCGAGGACGGATGCGCTGCTGATTTGCGGCGCTCGGACTTCCACACGATCTTGAGATCAGCAAGCGTACGACTACATCATCCACGAGTTCCAACTCGTTAACAAAACTCTGTTGTCTTTGAGGGTAAGTTCTCCATGGATGTATATCCACCCGTTGCTCTGTATCTAGTAGATAGATCTTGGCGTATAGTTCTCATCGTAGGATTTTTTTTGTTTTCTATGCTGCGAACCCAACTGAAAGTTCTTTAGGGAAATCTGTAGCAAAACTCTGGACGGAAGAGTTGTAGCACGTCTTCAGACGGACATAGCAGAAATCCTATGCAAGCTTGAGCTGATATATCCACTAGCCTTCTTTGATGTGATGGTGCATTTGGTTGTTCATCTGTCTGAATATGCACTTTATAGAGGTCCCGTACAGTACGGATGAATGTACCCTATAGAACATCGACTTTGCACTTTCAAGGGTACTGTCAGGAACAAGGCTAGAGCAGAGGCTTGCATTGCAGAGGCATACATTGCTGCTGAAGCATTTGCATTTTGCTCAAGATACATTCCTGATCATAAAACGAGATCTAGTATGGGTGGCAGAATTGAAGAAGTTGAAAAATCTGTTTTTAACCATAGTGTTCGCCTAGTAGGAAAGAAGGAACATAGAACATTAATGCAGCACGAATATGACCAACTTACTTGGTATGTGCTGAATAACACCGATGAGGCTGAAAACTTTGTTGCGTAAGCACTATTCATACATATCTCACATATATGAAATGAAACTTGTAGCAAGATATGTTCAGATGTCTTACTTGAGTATCGTTTTTGTAGGTTATTTAAAGCAACCAAAGGAAAATATTATGCTACACCAGTATGTGGGGGTGGGTTTCAGGAATGGTTTAGGAATCATGTAAGATGGTCAATTGAACTTTTAATTGCATACGAATTGTGCACATGAGATGACCTCTTGATTATTTTGTATAACCACAGATCATGAAGCTACATGAAGAGAATTTAGGCGATGTTAGTGATGGTCTCTATGCCCTATCACGTGGTCCGGCAAAGAGGGTGCAGACAGCTTCAACTTGCAATGACGATGGTATCCACTACATCACTTATGAGCGTGAGAAACATCTGAAGACACAAAACAGTGGCATCACGACCAGTGGAGAGCACTTGACAGCCAAAATGAAGAAGTCATATGACTATGATCATTATGGTCGCATAAAAGAGGTTATTGAGTTGAATTATAACAATAAGACTGGTGGTCTATCTGTGGTTCTATTCAAGTGTTATTGGTATGACCAAGATCCGAACAAGAAAAGAGGCCCCAGAAATGATGGGAATTTCATATCGATCAATACTACTGCCAAGTGGTACAAGGAGGAACCTTATATTTTGGTAACTCAAGCTTCCAAGGTAATTTTCTTGGATGACAGAGATAATAAGGACTGGCAATATGTGCAAAAGTTTGAGGCAAGGAGCACCTATGATGTGAAAGAGTATGACGAGCCAGTCACCACAGATGTTGCCCACCAAGATGATCCCAGTGGTTGTATGGTAACTGAACTGGCTGACATCGATGAAAATTTGATTGCCAAAGGCGGCTCTGCGCATGATGGACAAGTAGATTTCACTGTCGAGGTTAGTGTAGTCGACAAAGACAGGAATAAACTGGTTCTACCTGATGAATCTTAGGACATGTATGATGAATGGCAAGGGAAAGAAGATCCAACCCAGTGGGAATATGTGGATCTAGAACGCGGCGGTGCCGAAAGCGATGATGGTGATGATGATTAGACTGTTGTTTCATATTATGAAGTGATATGATGAATAGTGATTCATATTGGTTTTCTCTTTGTAAAATATATGAGACATGATGACAAATTCCTGTTGGATTGTAATCCTAGACTAATTGTTTCCCCTATCTAAATTGGATTAAGCTTAATTCGACAAGTGCAAACATATATAGAACAGGTTCACTTGGCGTGCAGCAGAAACATTGGTTCAGTACATTAATTAATTATCAACCACATGAAAAGTTTCATACAGAAGGGGGCATATGCACCTCGTGTCAGTAGAGATGGGCGAGCACATTGTCTCGGCAGATAGGGAAGCTGGTGTTGGTCTCAAACCAAGTGAAGATGCACTTGTAGTGGTACGGATGGTTGCATTCTCGAGACACACCGTTGTGCACTTCGACAACGCCTGCATGCATAAGCTACATTGGCCATCCTCCTGCTTAACCAGGTACCAACTTTCTTGAAGCGCCGGCAAGTTGACGATGAGACGAAGATTCAGGCTGAGGGTTAGGTCGAAGTTGAACCCGTCGACCCACATACACGCCTCAAACTAGAGCCGGTGCAGAATATCATACGACATGATGATGTCCCACTCCTCCGCCGTGAGTTGCAGGTTCTTCAGCAGCCATACACGGCCAAGAACCTTGCGCATAGTTCCCACGACCTTGCTCTCTCTTCGCAGCTTGCTGGGAGGCAGGCTGAGATTCAACACTTCCTCTTCGCAGGGTGTGGTCATGACATCGTCCTCCTCTAGAGGGGCTGGGATGGAGCCATGCATCCTTCTGAGCTCGTACGTCCTCGAGAATAAGATCTTCAGTGTCATTGTGTATGGCATCGCCACGTTAACTAACTGCGGCTCGAAGACAGAGAAGTCGGTTGTGGCTGCAGGGACGCGGTAGGCACAAAAACATGGGGGCAGACTCGATGATGCGCTCCTGTGAGGAGCACTCCAATTCCGGCGGCGCCGCCATTTGGGGATTTTTTTGGGGGATGGGGGGAGGGGAGGGGGCGGGGGCTAGTCCATGGTGCTGGCCTGGATGAGGGGGAAGAGGCCAGGGGAAAATGGCGAGGGCCTGTTTGATTTGTAGGATAGGAAAATCGTAGGAATAGGAAAAATGTAGGATTGCATTGTCATGTTCACTCCAATCCTATAGGAATTCATATGCACCAAAGTGTGTTTGATTCCACCATAGTAGGAATCTAAAAAAAGAGGTATGGGTGAGTGTTTGATTTCCTACGAAAACTAGTACCGTATAAAGGAATCCTTAGGAAAAAATCCTATGGGAATCAATCATACAAATCAAACAATCGTCGTAGGAAAATTTCCTATAGGATTTAATCCTACAAAATTTCTAGGCAAATCCTTGTAATCAAATGGACCCTGATAGTGGACTACTCGAACAAAAGGCAGGACCGCGCTACTGATGGCTCAGTGTTGATGTAGAGCTCGTTGGGAACCCCAAGAGGAAGGTATGATGAGCACAGCAGCAAGTTTCCCTCAGTTATTAAACCAAGGTTTAATCGAACCAGTAGGATCAAGGAAACACCCCAAAGGTGTTGCTAGCTGAGCCTTGGCAGGGCGCACTACCGGTGCTAGTAGCAACGTGGAGACCTTCACAATACAACCAAAGAACTCTGTCCCCAACTTGCGATGAGGTTGTCAATCTCACCGGTTTTGCTGAAAACAAAGGATTAAACGTATCGAATGGAAGGAAGTAATAGTTTGCAGAAAGTAAACACAAAGCAGTAAATAGTTTGTAGATTGTATGTAAAGAAAAAGGACCGAGATCCATAGTTCACTAGAGGTGGCTCTCCATAAGATAGATAACATGCTGGGTGAACAAATTACAGCGGGGCAATTTACAAACATCGAGAAAGCAATACATGCATACAGTAATCATCTTGACTCCTTTGGAACTTGATTGGGCACTACAACATTATACATAGACCGCCATCCAACTGCATCTATGACTAATAATCCACCTTCAGGTTATCATCCGAACCCCCTCCAGTATTAAGTTGCAAGCAACAGATTATTGCTTTACGAATTGCGTGTAATGTAAACAATATGATTGTTATATGAACAAAGGATTGTTGTTTTCTCCCTAGTAGCAACATCACATCTAGTACCTTAGAGATTTCTGTCACTTCCCCAGATTACTAGAGGCATGAACCCACTATCGAGCATAAATACTAACTCTTGGAGTTGCTAGCATCTACTTGGCCAAGATAGCTACTAACAACGGAAAGCATGAAAGATCACAAATAACAAAGACATGATAGAATCAATAATCAATCTGAAATAGCATCTCAATATCCATCGGATCCCCGCAAACACAACATGCATAATTACAAATAGATGATCTTGATCATGAACGGAGCTCACAAGATCTAAACATGAAAGCACAAAGGAGGAGAACCATCCATCTAGCTACTACATGGATCCGTAGTCCAAGGATGAACTACTCACGCATCACACCGGAGGCTTGCATGGTGATTAAGAAGGCCTCCAGGGTGAATTCCCCTCTCCGGCAGGGTGCCGGGAAGAGCTTCAGATCCCTCCCGATCTAGGGATGGAGATGACAGCGGCTACAAACTCTTTCGTGGATTTTTGATCAGGTACCTAGGGTTTTCGTCCCGAGGGCATCTTATAGGTGGAAGGAGAGGCCGAGGGGGTGCTGGGGTCGGCCAGACCACCCCGGGCGCGGGCCAGGCCTGGCCACGCGACCAGGTGGTGTGGCCGGCCCCCAGCTCTTCTCCGTATCGTATTCTGGCATCTGATGATTTCCAGAAAAATAGGCACTTTGGCTTTTGTCCCGTCCAATTCCGAGAATATTCATTTTCTGACTTTCTTGGAACCAAAAACAGCAGAAAACAGGCAGCTAACACTGTGGCTCTTGTTAATAGGTTAGTCCAAGAAATCATATGAAAAGTACTCCAAAGTGTGGACAAAACACAAGAAAGTGGATAAAACCAAGCATTGAACATCAAAAATTATAGATACATTTGCAATGTCTCAACATCCCCAAGCTTAACTCATGCTCGTCCTCGAGTAGGTAAGTGATAAAAAGAAAGAATAATTTTTGAGGTGACATGCACCATCAAAGACTTGATCAAAGTATTTGTAAAACATTCAAAGCTGGGATCATAGTACTTCAATCATAACATGAAAGACAAAGTCCTAGCAATAAGACAAAGAAACTATGATGCAACATGAAAAGGCACAAACAAAAGATTCATGAATAACAATGCTTTGCAAGACGTTTGTTTGTTTCACATAAAGAAAATATAGCATAATAGCATTCAGCTTGTCCCTCATAGAGTAGCACATATAAATGCATAGGACACCTTCAAAGTTCATAAGAGTGACTAGATACAAATAGTTTAAAACAAGCAATATCAAGTTATGCATCAATCAACTAGTCTTGGGACAATGCACATAGAACTAAGAATGGCCACTATGCTCTCAAAGTACGTGCATAAAGATAGAAGGTGGAGACTCAATATAATGGTGGAAGAAAGGTCCTTCACAGAAGGAAGTAGGGATTCAAGTCTCATAAAGAGCTTCCAAAAATTATGGTACTTATAGCTTTCAGCTCTCATTGCGCCTATCATAAGCATCTTGAAGTGATTAAGGTTAAAGTGAACAAACTATGGTGTACATGCTTGCCGAAGTATAAGTTAGAAATCTCATGTCCCTTGTATACGAGGGCCGCTCCTCATGCTACTCAAGTTTAGTCACCGGTAAGTTCTTGTCATTGTAAGTACATGTGTATCATAGAGAACTGCCAACGGGATACCCCTTGCCCGATGATACGGAAGAATCCCCATATCAAAATGACAAGGCAAGCAGACAACGAGCATCTCAACAATCTTCTTATTTACCATGGGAATATCGTGCTTTTTTTCTCTCTTTCCTCTTTTCATAATCTCTTTTTTTATTTCTCTTTCTTTTTCTCAATATAGGACTCTTTTTTTTATAAGAAGAATGCTTCATAGACAACTCATTATGGTTACGCTGCAGGTTTCCACCATGTCAGCATGGATTAGACCAGCGGCCCAGGCGTTTCTCTAACACATATACATAACTCCATGGACTTATAAGCTCCCCTTTCATTTCACACCGATGACATCCATATACAAAAGAGCATGATATCAACTAGGTACAAGTACCAAGTGCAATGTTGAAAGCATTCCCCATGAAAGCATGGTTCTGCTAATTCCCAACAAATAAGTGCAAGCATATACAACATAGACGACACAATGGTTCAAGTTTATTAAGGGCAAGAAAAAGTAAAGTGTGCCATCAAGTTTGTGAGAGCTTTAATCACTAGTTTTCTTATAACAAGTTTAATTTGGAAGGTAAACAAAAGCATGAATATACTTGGAATATCATAAGCTAATAGGTAGGTATGGTGGACTCTTTGTAATAACTTGGTTTAGAGAGTTGGATGCATGAGTGGAACTCATACTTGGTTGTGAAGGCTAGCAAAAGACTGGGAGCGACAAACTAAGAGAGCAATAATGGCCATAATCATGCAGAGCGACAAAACATCATTGATCAAAGCATAAAGTGATACTACAAGTTGAAAACTAAAGGATCATAAAGGCTATGGTGACTTGAGATAGTCATAACATGGTATGAGCATGCGCCAAGTCAACCCAAATAAAGCATCAAAGGAGAATGACACTATACTATGCTTTAATATGCTAAAACAACGCATGATTCATCCAAGGCACATTAAGCAATCTCAATTGTTTATAACAAGTCATGCCACAGCAAAGAATACTAAGCATAAAGCCAAAAAAATATCAAGCATGGCATGACAAAGCATAGGCCATAGTAAAAAACGAGCTCTTTTTACCACATAAGTATGAACTTTCCTACTCTTTTTCAAACCAAACCAAACTATTTGCAAACCAATGCATAAAAGAGGGGGTCCAACCAATTTATTCAGAAAACTAAGAAAACAAAAGCAAACAAAAAACCAAAATAAAAACGAAAAAGAAGACGCTCCAAGAACAACACAACTGTGCATGAAAGAATAAAAATGAAGCGTTTGGAAGAAACCTGAGATTTTTATTGATGAAGAGGGGATGCCTTGGGCATCCCCAAGCTTTGACGCTTGTACTTCTTGGATATTTCTTGGCGTGACACGCGTGGCATCCCCAAGCTTGAGCTTTAGTCCATCCTTCATCTCATTACTCATTCCTTCCATACACCTGAAATTTTTCCTTCATACAAAACTTCACACAATCTTTATTAGCAACATTAGTGCACTCAAGATAATAAGTCTTAAGGTTCAGTTCCAACAACAATAAACTTCCATTAGAACACTAGCTACTGAAGCACTTCCCTCAAAAAGCTCAATTCCCCAAAAGAACTCAAAAAGGAACCAACAAGAAGCAAATGCAAAAAATGGCAGAAATCTGTCAAAACAGACCAGTAGGTAAAGACGAATTTTTTCGAAGACCTTCTGTTGCTCAAATCAAAACGTGTTGAACTAACGAAAGTTAGATAACAACCTGGGGCATAAGCACAAAAATTCACGCCTCAAAAAGACGTTCAGAGATTTTACACGAATTTTTACAGTGAAGCACAAAAATCTGTTTCGGGACAGCAACTTTCCCCATCATTACTTCTCTCTCATTAGAGGTTACTCTTGGCACAAAAAGCAAATAAAAATGATAAGGAGCGGTTATTACTGAAGTACTAACTTCCAAGACTCATCTAAAACTTTTGGGTTATCTCCCAATAAGTACTTTTCTTTAACGCCTTTAAGTTAGGCATAAGAAGCAAGAAAAAGGATCAAGTATTCTCAAATGAAGAAGCATTAAGACAAAATTTTGTTTTCATAGGAGAGGCAAAAGAAATCTTCTATATCTTCTTAGGGAAGTGTTCTATACCTTTCTTGAATGGGAGTTGATATTTAATGGTGCCTTCATTCATATCAATAATGGCACCAACAGTTCTAAGAAAAGGTCTTCCCAAAGTAATAGGACAAGAAGCATTGCATTGAACATCCAAAACATAGAAATCAACGGGGACATAGGCATTGTTAACCATAATAAGAACATCATTAAGACTCCCCATGAGTTTCTTTTTATCATTATCATCAAGTGGGATATTCAAATAACAATCTTCAAGTGGAGGCAAATCAAGCATATCATAAATCCTTCTAGGCATAATAGAAACACTACTATCAAGATCACATAAAGCTTTGAAATCAAAGTAATTCACTTTCATATTAATGATGGGTTCCCAACCATCTTCTTGTTTTATAGGAATAGAAGCTTTATGTTTCATCTTTTCTTCTTTAATCTTTCTGAGAGCATCAGTAATGTGTTTTGTAAAGGCCATGTTCATAGAACAAGCATTAGGACTTTTAGCAAGCTTTTGTAGGAACTTAATAACTTCAAAGATATTGCAAGCATCAAGATCAAAATCAAATTTATCATCTAAAGTAGTAGAACTATTACTAACCTCAACACTAGTGGTGGTAATAGTAGAAACACTAATGTTTCTAGCAATTTCATCTTCTCTTTCCCACTTAGCATGTAATTCAGCTAATAGTCTAACATTTTCATCAATTCTTACTTGTATGGCATTAGTAGCTGCAAAGGGATTATCATTAGTTTCAGGTTTAGCAGCCATTTTATTCAAAGAAGATTGAGCTTCAACCAAAGATGCTATATTTCTTTCAGCATTAGAGAGTTTTCCTCAATAGTTTTATTGAAAGCAGTTTGTTTACTAATAAAGTCTTTAAGCATAACTTCAAGTTCAGAGGGTGCACTCCTATTATTGTTGTAAGAATTTCCATAAGCATTACCATTGTTGGGAGGATATGGCTTATAATTGTTGTTACCAAAATTGTTCCTATAAGCATTATTGCCAAAATTGTTATTTCTTATGAAGTTCACATCAACTTGATCTTCTTGAGCAACCAAAGAGGCTAAGGGAACATTATTTGGATCAATATGGGCTTTCCCATTCACAACATAGACATAATAATATCAATCTTATCACTCAAGGAGGAGGTTTCCTCAACAGAATTTACCTTCTTACCTTGTGGAGCTCTCTCGGTATGCCATTCAGAATAATTAACCATCATATTGTCCAGAAGTTTTGTTGCAGCACCCAAAGTGATGGTCATAAAGGTACCTCCAGCAGCAGAATCCAATAGGTTACTTGAAGAATAATTCAATCCTGCATAAAAAGTTTGGATGATCATCCAAGCAGTCAGTCCATGAGTGGGACAATTCTTTACCAAAGATTTCATTATTTCCCAAGATTGAGCAACATGTTCATTATCAGATTGTTTAAACTTCATTATTTCACTTCTCATAGATATAATCTTAGCAGGAGGATAGTATTTTCCAATAAAAGCATCTTTGCACCTAGTCCAAGAATCAATGCTATTATTAGTTAAGGAATTCAACCATTCTTTAGCTTTTCCTCTCAAAGAGAAAGGAAACAATTTAAGCTTAATAATATCACCATCTATATCCCTATGCTTTTGCATCTCACAAAGTTCAACAAAGTTGTTTAGATGGGCAACAGCATCTTCATTACCAATACCAGAAAATTGTTCTCTCATAACAAGATTGAGTAAAGCAGGTTTTATCTCAAAGAAAGTAGCTTCAGGAACATGTGGAGCAATAGGTGTGCTCATAAAATCATTGTTGTTGGTGCTAGTGAAGTCACACAACTTAGTGTTTTCAAGAGTAGTCATTTTTTTGGGTTTTCAAATAAGAAAGCAAACTAGTAAAACTATTTTTTTCTATTTTTGATAACAAAACAAGCAAACAAAACAAAAAGAAACTAAGCAAAACAAAAATAACAAAGTAAAGAGATTGGTTATGAGGGACTCCCCTTGTGAAGATGTCCTTGACTCCCCGGCAACAGCGCCAGAAAAATGCTTGATGGCTCAGTGTTGATGTAGAGCTCGTTGGGAACCCCAAGAGGAAGGTATGATGAGCACAGCAACAAGTTTCCCTCAGTTATGAAATCAATGTTTAATCGAACCAGTAGGAGCAAGGAAACACCCCAAAGGTGTTGCTAGCTGAGCCTTGGCAGGGCGCACTACCGATGCTAGTAGCAACATGGAGACCTGCACAACACAACCACAGAACTTTGTCCCCAACTTGCGATGAGGTTGTCAATCTCATCGGTTTTGCTGAAAACAAAGGATTAAACGTATCGAATGGAAGGAAGTAATAGTTTGCAAAAAGTAAACACAAAGCAGTAAATAGTTTGTAGATTGTACGTAAAGAAAAAGGACCGAGATCCATAGTTCACTAGAGGTGGCTCTCCTTAAGATAGATAACATGTTGGGTGAACAAATTACAACGGGGCAATTGACAAACATCGAGAAAGCAATACATGCATATACTAATCATCTTGACTCCTTTGGAACTTGATTGCGCACTACAACATTATACATAGACCGCCATCCAACTGCATCTATGACTAATAATCCACCTTCAGGTTATCATCCGAACCCCCTCCAGTATTAAGTTGCAAGCAACAGATTATTGCTTCTGGTGTGTGTAATGTAAACAATACGATTGTTCTATGAACAAAAGGATTGTTGTTTTCTCCTAGTAGCAACAACACATCTAGTACCTTAGAGATTTACATCACTTCCCCAGTTACGGAGGCATGAACCCACTATCGAGCATAAATACTAACTCTTGGAGTTGCTAGCATCTACTTGGCCAAGATAGCTACTAACAACAGAAAGCATGCAAGATCACAAATAACAAAGACATGATAGAATCAATAATCAATCTGAAATAGCATCTCAATATCCATCGGATCCCATAAACACAACATGCATAATTACAAATAGATGATCTTGATCATGAGCAGACTCACAAGATCTAGACATGAAAGCACAAGGAGAGAACCAGCCATCTAGCTACTACATGGATCCGTAGTCAAGGATGAACTACTCACGCATCACACGGAGGCTTGCATGGTGATGAAGAAGGCCTCGGTGAATTCCCTCTCCAGTGAGGTGCGGAAGAGCTTGATCCCTCCCGATCTAGGGATGGAGGCCAGCTGACTCTGAGACTCTTTCGTGGATTTTGATCGGGTACCTAGGGTTTCGTCGAGGGCATCTTATAGGCGGAAGGAGAGGCCGAGGGGTCGGCGGACCACCTCTGGCCTTGAGCTAGGCACAGCCATGCGGCCAGGTGGTGTGGCCAGCCCCCAGCTCTTCTCCGTCTCGTATTATGGCATCTGATGACTTTTAGAAAAATAGGCACTTTGGCTTTTGTCCCGTCCAATTCTGAGAATATTCATTTTCTGACTTTCCTGGAACCAAAAGCAATGAACAGTAGCCTTTGTGGCTCTTGTTAATAGGTTAGTCCAAGAAATCATATGAAAAGTACTCCAAAGTGTGGACAAAACACAAGAAAGTGGATAAAACCAAGCATGGAACATCAAAAATTATAGATACATTTGCAATGTATCAGCTACCTCGTCACTCCCCAACATCATCCCTGGCTCGTCCTCTCTTTATGGTTCTATTTAGGTTCGTCATAGTGCTAGTGGGAGTAATCTGGGTAGTACTACATAGTCCTACATGTATTGCCAACTAAGCATTTAGATGACATGGCATGCAATTAAATGATGAGAGAGAGCCTTGGGCTAACTAGCTATGTTACCATAAGGGCGTCTCCAATGTGAAAATAAGGTCGGATATAAGACTTATGTGGTCGACCTTAATTTAATTTAAACATTGTAGCACTAGGTCTTAAGCTGGGTTGTTTGGTTTAGAGGATGTCATTTAGGGGATGAGGATATCCCCAACCAGCTGGTTAGGGGTAGCCATTTTATGTGTTTGGCTAAAGTGGGGAAAAAGTGGTTAGGGATAGCCAGTCAAAATCTACAAACAGGAAAACACTTCGGGGGAGCTATCCAAAAGTGGTTGAGCTCATCCATCTCTTTTTGTGGGATATGCTCAACCACCATTTTAAGCCAAAAGTGGTTACCCATATCCCCTCCACCCTCTAAACCAAACACTGGATAACCACAAAAAAATGGATATCCCTTGTCATCCACTGGATAGCCACTGAACTAAATAGCCCATAAGAAACCTTGCAGTTGACCATACCAGTATGACCCGACCATAAGAACTAGAAAATCATTGTTTCTCTCTCCTCACTACACAGTGCGCTTGCGGCAGAATTTCAAGACAAAATGAGTCTACATTGCAATAAATGATACTTTGCATGATACCACACCTATGTTACTTTCCACTATGGAGGTAGTAACTTATTTTATTTTATTTTGCAAAAATGGAGTGATACATTGCAAATGTATCTATAATTTTTGATGTTCCATGCTTGGTTTTATCCACTTTCTTGTGGTTTGTCCACACTTTGGAGTACTTTTCATATGATTTCTTGGATTAACCTATTAACAAGAGACACAGTGCCAGCTGCCTATTTTCTGCTATTTTTGGTTCCAGGAAAGTCAGAAAATGAATATTCTCGGAATTGGACGGGACAAAAGCCAAAGTGCCTATTTTTCCGGATGTCATCAAGTGCCAGAATACGAGACGGAGAGGGGCCAGGGAGCCACCACACCACCTGGCCGCGCGGCCAGGCCTAGCCCGCGCCAAGGGGTGGTGTGGCCGCTCCCGGCACCCCCTCGGCCTCCCCTTCCGCCTATATATTGCCCTCTGGACGAAAACCCTAAGTGCCCGATCAAAAATCCACGAAAGAGTGTAGCCGCCGTCATCTCCATCCCTAGATCGGGAGGGATCTAAAGCTCTTCCCGGCACCCTGCCGGAGAGGGGAATTCACCCTAGAGGCCTTCTTCATCACCATGCAAGCCTCCAGTGTGATGCGTGAGTAGTTCATCCTTGGACTACGGATCCATGTAGTAGCTAGATGGCTGGTTCTCCTCCTTTGTGCTTTCATGTCTAGATCTTGTAAGCTCCGTTCATGATCAAGATCATCTATTTGTAATTCTGCATGTTGTGTTTGCGGGGATCCGATGGATATTGAGATGCTATTTTAGATTGATTATTGATTCTATCATGTCTTTGTTATTTGTGATCTTGCATGCTTTCCGTTGTTAGTAGCTATCTTGGACAAGTAGATGCTAGCAACTCCAAGAGTTAGTATTTATGCTCGATAGTGGGTTCATGCCTCCGTAACTGGGAAGTGATGAAATCTCTAAGGTACTAGATGTGTTGTTGCTACTAGGAGAAAACAACAATCCTTTGTTCATAGAACAATCGTATTGTTTACTTTACACGCAGTTAGTAAAGCAATAATGCTGCTTGCAACTTAATCTTGGAGGGGTTCGGATGATAACCTGAAGGTGGATTATTAGTCATAGATGCAGTTGGATGGCGGTCTATGTATTATGTTGTAATGCCCAATCAAGTCTCAAAGGAGTCAAGATGATTAGTATATGCATGTATTGCTTTCTCGATGTTTGTCAATTGCCCCGCTGTAATTTGTTCACCCAGCATGTTATCTATCTAAGGAGAGACACCTCTAGTGAACTATGGATCCCGGTCCTTGTCTTTTACATACAATCTACAAAATGTTTACTTCTTTGTGTTTACTTTCTGCAAACTATTACTTCTTTCCATTCAATATTTTAATCCTTTGTTTTCCGCAAAACACGGTGAGATTGATAACCTCATCGCAAGTTGGGGACAAAGTTCTGTGGTTGTGTTGTGCAGGTCTCCATGTTGCTACTAGCATTGTAGTGCATACCAAAGCTCAGCTAGTAACACCTTTGGGGTGTTTCCTTGCTCCTACTGGTTCGATTAAACCTTGGTTTCATAACTGAGGGAAACTTGCTGCTGTGCTCATCATACCTTCCTCTTGGGGTTCCCAACAAGCTCTACATCAACACCGCCATCAAGCATTTTTCTAGGCGCCGTGCATTGAGCCATCATGGAGGTAGTAACTTAGACTAGTAACATATGCATGTTAAGTTACTCCCAACCATGACCAGCCTAAATATACTAGTAACTTGCATATGTTATTGTCTTCATATAAATGTGTGATGTTATGGTAATACCTCCCTCTTTTTCATCATTAATTATCATGTCATGTCACCAATACATACAAGTTACTACTCCCACGTGATGAGAGAGATGGTTGTTGTCTCTACCTTAAATAGAGGAAGGGTTGTTGAGCTGGATAGGGAAGATAAATATTTTAACATATCCTTGGTTTTTTTGTGGCATCATCTGTGCAACGTAGGCACCGGTGCCGGATGGATGAGAAGTGGTTTGGGCACCGATATTTCCATATGTTGTGCAGGGCCACCCAAGTTCTACGGATTTCCATGCTTTTTAGCTAAAAAAGAGAGCAACTATGTAGATGCACAGGCTGATGGTACTTCCCCTTGCTATCGGTAAAAGAGAGAAACTATGTGGATGCAATGATGATTCAATTTATTTATATAACATAACTGATATAGGTACAACACAACCATGGCAGAAACTAAACCATACTCTAGACAGAATCAACAAACACATAGACACCCGAATATCATACGGTTCTTTTTTGTCAAGAACCTATGTCGCCCTCGGCCCGTGCGGGCACGCCCTCTGGTGTTCGATGAACTCGAGGAAGCGGCCAGCCATGTCGCAACCTTTGTTGCTACACTTGAGCTTTATTCCCGAGGACATCTGATCCACGGTAGTGGTTGGTTCGAAGACGCCTCTGTATTCACATCCCAGGCACTGGCCATCAGATAGTTTTCGAACACATTATGCGTATGCAATGTGCGCCGCGGCCTTGCCAAAGCACTGCTTGTGCAAGGAAAAGAGATTTAGCCCAAAAACAAGAGTTGTATTGAACCAGTGTGGAAAACATCATGAAGAAAGAAGTAGTAATAACCATGTACGCGGGACGATGAACAATTTGAGAACACAGCCTGCGGATGATGTCCTGCCTCATTGCACTCATGTCAATCATAGCTTCAAACCACTCGTCCGCCATAGAGCCGTCTTCTTCAACTGCGGCGGATCTTAGAGGGATTTTGAGACCGAGCGAGAGAGCAGAGGGAGGAGCGCAGATCTGAGAAGGTTGATGAGAGCGAGCGAGAGAGACTGGTACAATAGTTAAATACTAGGAGTACTAGACTCCTCATATCACTCTAGGCAATATCGTCCGTCCATCCAAATTCAACGGCCATGAACCGATACCTTATCTATTTGGCAAGAGACCTGCACGAAGAAAACTAGGGAAGCGTTGTGTTCCCCGATTAATTATCTCCCTCTGACCCGGTGTACACGTTGCTTTGACAACCTAGGGCTACGTGGAAGACTAAATACTATACTCCAGTACTACCCTGGGATGGAGGTACTAGTACTACTGTATCTCTTTTTGGGATGAGAGTATGAGACTAGCCCCAATGGGGGTATCAGGTGGTATGTACTGTATCATGCATTAGGCCTTTCACAATGGGGTGTAGCTTACCATAGGAGTTATAAATACCTAATAGACAACCTCTCCAATGCATTGTATTTTAGAGGTTGTATGTTAATTTAATGTTTTTTTCTCTCATGCATGCATTTTATTGGGCAATCAACTCTTTTTGCCTATGATTACGTGCAAGGGGTGTATCTTAGCTACTACTAGTAATTGACATGCCACAAAAGCATTTTGCCTAGTATGCCGCGCTAAGAGACTCCCCCATTGTCAAAGACCTTATTACATGCATGGACAATGCTTATGTGTCACAATAATTAATGATGAGGTGTTGGTATCACTAAAAAATAATTATAATTTTGAGTCACGTCCATAAAGTATAGTATGTATAATTGATTCTTGTACCTTGTGTCATGTAGAAATCAACCTACTATAATGATGAAAGAGATTGTGTTGGTATCACTGAAAAATAATTATAATTTTGAGCCACGTCCATAAAGTATAGGGTGTATAATTGGTTCTTATACCTTGTGTCACTGTATGGTCAGGCATGTGCAACTTATTACTACTGTATACTGGAGTACATACATACTCCAAGAATTTACCAGACTCATTCTCGAGCTGCCAGCTGCTCGCCACCTCTATTTCGAGAGTGTATAGTACTACCACTCCTACTATCCGATTAGACTGCGGCCAGCTGAAAGTACGGCCGCTACAAGTACCGATATGACATTTCTCTTATGAGTTAATGCCCCGGATAACCACCAACTGCGAAAAAACTCATGCGCCGCCAAGCGGTCGCTCTGCATACTCCTTGGAGCATCTAAAAAAAGTACTCACTGGAGAAATGCTGGGTCAAAACTAAGTAGCACCGCTAGTAGTACTACTAGTACTATACTTTCTCATTCATTCTACTCTCCGACGAAAGTTCTTTATTCCACCAAAGGCATGTTACCCTCACAAATACTTGAAGGAATCCCGATGGATTGGCTGCGTCGTCCTCGGAGGTCTGCTTTGGCTCGAGGCCAGGCCCCGAAACAGTTCATCCGGCGGGAACATGTCGCCGTTGGAGCCGCCGTTGGAGCTGCCTCTGTAGAGCGCCTGGTCGCCCGTGGTAAACGTGCGTTGGCCCTGCCGGCCGACAACACGATTTTGGGCCCCGTCGAGGCTACCGATCCTGCGATGGCCACGTCACGGAGGCATCAACACGGTAGGCGAACAAAAGTGGACCTCTACAACAAAGCGTCGGTCCCAGTGGGCCTCCCTTTCGACTGTGATGGAGCTGCATCCGGGCAGGCGCTCTGGCTGGACATCAACCGCGGCCAAGTTAAGCCCATGCAAGACAACAGCCAATCCTTCTGCCGGGAACCTGCAACCAGTGATAATGTGACCGGGGCAGACAACTCAGGTGGGTGCCAGGTAGCTGTGGCTGTGGCCGACGCTGTCCTAGGTCCCCTCGAGCCTATCGATCCTATGCCGGCCCTTGCTTTGTAGGGTTTCGTAGCATGGAAAACAAAAATTTTCTATCGCATACAAACAAACAAGCCAAGATCTATCTATTAGATTGTAGCAACGAGTCGATGGAATAACTCACCCTCGAAGATTCCAAAGTGTTTAACGAGAGCAGATTCTCGTGGGTGATGTAGTCGTACTCTTTCCGATCTCAAGATCGCGTAGACGATCCTTCCGGCGCCAAGTTCATAGCGCTCCCATGATCGGTCACATCGTTAGATTGACGAAGACCTTCCTCTCCTTGTTCCAAAGAAATGGAGGTTGTAGCACTCTCCTCGTGATTCCGGCAGACTGTGGCGTGGTAGGAGGTAGAGGGAGATCCCATGAGCTTCGCCTTAAGCCGGTGCGAGTATGGTGGAGCTTATGAGAGAGGCTATTAGTGGTCTAGTAATTAGACACACCAATTAGAGGGCTCTAAACCAATTAGAAGGCTCTAAACCGAAACAGCTCTAAACCGGGGTCTAGGTCTAGTTTCTAGTTTAGAGGATAGGAACTTGTGTTGTGTCTAGAGGAGGAGGCCCTGCCCCTCCTCTTATAGGTGGGAGGGCCGGCGGCCAAGGGGAGGAGTCCTCCCAAGTCGGCCTTGGGAGGCGCCTGGGCCAAGGGAGTCCTCCCCAAGTCGGTCTCCACCTCTCCTCCTTCTCCTCTTTCCAAAATCGCGGTTAATCAAAATGGCGGTTTGACTTTTCCAATTTAGGAATTAAATAAACCCTTTATTTTGGACAGCGAGAACACTTAGTACATGATGCAATCATTCCATCTTGCAATGACACATTCATGTACCCTTCCCCTGAGTCTTGGGACATTCGGGACCTTCTAGAATGTTCCCGATGAAAACAGGAACCATTCCCCAACTCCGAAATGGGACTTTCCTTATATGAATCTTATTCTCCGGACCATTCCGGATCACCTCGATATCCCCGGATCCCATCCGGACTCGAACAACCTCCGGTCTCTTTCTCATAATACCATAACTACTCAAACAACGTCGAATCCTTCAGTGTGTCTCCCTACGGTTCGTGAATTATGCGGACATGATCGAGACACTTCTCCGAACAATAACCAATAGAGGAATCTGGAAATTCATATGGCTCCCACATATTTCTACGATTACTGCGATCGAATGAACCACTTACATACGATACCAATTTCCCTTTGTCTCACGATATGTTACTTATCCGAGGTTATGATCGTCGGTATCTATGCATACCTAGTTCATCCTCGTTAATGATAATTACTCTTTTCTCGTTCCCGTGATATGTGATAAATTGTGACCAAGTAACATGCTTGCAATCTAATTGGATGACATTTCACCGAGAGGGCCAGAGAATATCTATCCGTCATGTGGATGGACAAATCCCTCTTGATCCATGTGTTTCAACCAATACTTTCCAAACACTCAATGCCACCTTTATAGCCACCACATTACGGTGTGGTGTTTGATGACATCAAAGCATCCATCCAGTAAAGGCAATATGCATGATCTCATGGTCGAAGGAATTAGGTTACTATGTATCGAAAGCATATAGCAATTGAACTATTGAAATGACTTGATCTTTATGCTACGCTTGTCTATAGGAGTATGTCCACCATATCATTCTCCTAACGATATGATCTTGTTGTTGATAACATCTCAATGTTCATGATAAAGAAACCACATCATCAATCAACCAACAAGCTAGTGAAGTATAGAGGCTATACTAGGGACTTCAAATTAAGTTTACAAATCACACAAGTATTAATGGTTTCCTTGTTAATACTATTATAGCATGAATGTAAACATTTATCATAAACACAAAGATATATAATAATAACTACATTTATTATTACCTCTAGGGCATATCTCCAACAGTCTCCCACTTGCACTAGAGTCATCTAATCTAGATTACATGGTAATATACCGAACACCCATGGCAGTTTGGTGTTGGTCATGTTTTGCCCTCGGGAGAGGTTTAGTCAACGGATCCATACATTCAGATCTGTGTACTTTGCAAATCTTTATATCCCCATCCCGGATATGTTCTCGAATAGCGTGAAAGCGTAGCTTGATATGCTTGACTTCTTGTGTGACCTTGGTTCTTGCGCATTGGCTATGGCGCCCATGTTATCACGATAGATAGACATTGGGTCCAGCAAGACTTGGAACCACACCCAGCAGTAATGAACTCTTTCATCCATATCGCTTCTTGTGAAGCCTCCGGAAGCGACCATGTATTCGATTCAGTTGAAGATCTCGCCACAACGCTTTGCTTTGCACTCCTCCGACTAATCGCTGCACCATTCAAAATAAATCATTATCCAGTTGTGATTTAGAATCATCCGGATCGGTGTTCCAACTAGCATCGGTGTAACCATTAACAACGAGCTGTTCATCACCTCCATAAGAAAGAACCATATCCTTAGTTCTTCTCAAGTACTTAAGGATGTTTTGACCATTGTCAATGATCCACTCTGGATCACTTTGATATCTGCTAGTTAAACTAACGACATATGCAATGTCGGGTCTAGTACATAGCATGGCATACATTAGAGATCCTATGGCTGATGCATAGGAGTCTTACTCATCCTTTCTCTATCTTACGCCGATGTCGGACTTTGAGTTTTACTCAAGGTCGTATTGAGCAACATGGGCAGAACCCTTTCTTGCTATCTTCCATTCCAAACCTCTTTAGAACTTTGTCCAAATATGTACTTTGTGACAATGATATTTGGCGTTCGATCTATCTCTATAAATCTTTATGCCTAATATGTAAGCTGCTCGCCAAGATCCTTCATTGAAAAACTATTATTCAAATACTCTTTGACACTATTAAGAAGGTCTACATCATTCCCAATCAACAATATGTCATCCACATACAGTATTAAGAATGCTCTGAGCTCCCACTCACTTTCTTGTAAATACAAGCTTCTCCATAAGTTTGTATAAAACCAAAACTTTTGATTACCTTATCAAAGCGTTGATTCCAACGGGATGCTTGCTTCAATCCATAGATGGACCGTTGAAGTTTGCATACCTTGTTAGCATCTTTAGGATCGACAAAACCTTTGGGTTGCATCATATACAACTCTTCATCAATGTCTCCATTGAGGAATGCTGTTTGACATCCATCGCCATATCTCATAATCATAATATGCAGCGATTGCTAACATAATCCTCACAGACTTTAACCGCTACCGGTGAGAAAGTCTCATCGTAGTCAACTCCTTGAATTTGTCGAAACCCTTTTGCGACAAGTCGAGCTTTATAGACGATAACATTACCATCAACATCTGTTTTCTTCTTGAAAATCCATTTGTTCTCGACAGCCTTCGGCCATCCGTAAGTCCACCAAAGTCCATACTTGGTTTTCGTACATGGATCCAATCTCGGATTTCATGGCTTCTTGCCATTTATTGGAATGGGCTCATCATCGCTTCCTCATATGTCTCGGGGTCATCGGTGTTGTCCACCAATATGACATTCATAACGGAATCATACCAACTGGAGGTGGTACGATTTCTCGTTGACCTCCGAGGCTCTGTAACTTCAACCGAAGTTTCATGATCATCATCATTAGCTTCCTCTTATTGGTGCAGGCACCACAGGAACTTCTTCGGTCTTTGCGCTACTCGCAATTTCGAGAGAAGGTTCGACAACCTCGTCGAGTTCTACTTTCCTTCCAGTCACTTCTTTCGAGAGAAATTCCTTCTCTAGAAAGGATCCATTCTTGGCAACAAAGATTTTGCCTTCGGATCTATGATAGAAGGTATACCCAATAGTTTCCTTCGGGTATCCTATGAAGACGCATTTTTCCGCTTTGGGTTCAAGCTTGTCCTGTAACTTCTTTACATAGGCCTCGCATCCCCAAACTTTAAGGAACGACAATTTAGGTTTCTTCCCAAACCATAATTCATACGGTGTCGTTTCAACGGATTTAGACGGTGCCCTATTTAAAGTGAATGCGGCTGTTTCTAATGCATAACCCCAAAATGATAGTGGTAAATCTGTAAGAGACATCATAGAACGAACCATATCTAAGAGAGTTCGATTACGACGTTCAGACACACCATTACGCTGTGGTGTTCCCGGCGGTGTCAACTGCGAAAGTATTCCACATTTCTTCAAATGCTCGCCAAACTCGTAACTTAGATATTCACCTCCACGATCAGAACGTAGAAATTTAATCCTTTTGTTACGTTGATTCTCTACCTCACTTTGAAACTCCTTAAACTTCTCGAAAGTTTCGGACTTATGTTTCATGAAATAGATATACCCATATCTACTCAAGTCATCCGTGAAGGTAAGAACATAACGATAACCACTGCGCGATGCTACACTCATTGGACCACACACATCGGTATGTATGATTTCCAATAAGTCTGTAGCTCGCTCCATCATACCAGAAAATGGAGTCTTAGTCATTTTACCCATCAGACATGCTTCGCATCTTTCAAGTGATTCAAAATCAAGTGATTCAAGAAGTCCATCGGAATGGAGTTTCTTCATACGCTTCACTCCAATGTGACCAAGACGACAGTGCCACATATAGGTCAAATTATCGCTTGATTTCAAACGTTTAGCCTCAATGTTATTAATATGTGTATTTCTACTGTCGAGATTCAATATGAATAGACCATCTATCAAAGGTGCATGTGCATGAAACATGTTACTCATATAAATCGAACAACCATTATTCTCGGATTTAAACAAGTAACCGTCTCGCATTAAACAAGATCCTGATATAATGTTCATGCTTAACGCAGGCACCAAATAACAATTATTTAAGTATAAAACTAATCCCGATGGTAGATGAAGAGGTAGCGTGCCGACCGCGATCACATCAACCTTTGATCCGTTTCCCACGCGCATCGTCACCTCGTTCTTTACTAGCTTCCGTTTATTCTGTAGCTCTGCTTGAGTTACAAATATGAGCAACCGAACCAAGATCAAATACCTGTGCACTACTACGAATACTAGTGAGATACACATCAATAACATGTATATCGATATACCTTTCTTCTTGATGTTGCCGTTCTTCAAATCGCCAAGTACTTTGGGCAATTCCGCTTCGTGACCTTCTCCCTTGCAGTAAAAGCACTGGGTTTCAGGCTTGGGTCCAGCCTTGGTCCTCTTCGTCGGTATGGTAACTTTCTTACCACCCTTCTTGAAGTGTCCTTCCGCTTAGACTTGCCTTTCTTGAATTTGGTGGTCTTATTGACCATCAACACTTAGTGCTCTTTCTTGATCTCCACTTACGCAGATTTTAACATAGCAAATAGTTACGGCAACTCTTTGTTCATGTTCGCATGTTGTAGTTCATCACAAAGTTCTTGTAACTTGGTGGTAGTGATTGGAGGATGGTAAACTCCCAAAGTATTAGGAATCACTATACCCAAACTTTGAAGTTTATTTGCGTGCCTGGACATCTTAAGCACATGCTCCTTGTGAGCTACCCTCTTCCATCTTGCAGTTAAAGAACTTTTGAAGCTTCATAGCTTTCAATTGCCGCATGAGTCTCAAAGATTAATTTGAGATCCTCGACAATATCATATGGGTCGACTCTTCAAACCTTTTACGAAGCTCGATTCTAAACCATACAAGATAGCACATTGAACTATGGAGTACTGATTCTTAGAGCGAGGTAAACAGTCTTTACTTCATCGGTAGCATCATGCAGTGGGTCACCTAGCGGTGCATCCAGCACATAGGTCAAATTACCATTTGTGAGGACAATCCTCAAATTGCGGAACCAATCCATGGGTTGCTTCCATTGTTTTTCAACTTTTCTTTCTCTAGGAACGCATTAAAATTGATGGTAGGGGCCATTGATCTACAACATATTTGCAATAGTTTAGACTAAGTTTATGACAAATTGAGTTCAAATTAATTAATGAGATTAAACTAGGTGAACTCCCACTCAAAACAACATCCCTCACATTGTTTTAGTGATCACACGAACCAAATCCACTACATCAACACCGATCATCACGAGAGCTGATATAGTTTTAATGGCGAACAATCATCATGTTCATCATATCTACTATATGATTCATGCTTTACCTTTCGGCGATCCGTGTTCCTGAGGCCATGTCTGTACATGCTAGGCTCGTCAAGATCAAACCTTAGCTTCCGCATAAGCAAATCTGGCTTGCTTACGTTGTATTCACCAGAGGAATCAAAGACACCCGATCATCACGTGGTGATTCGAAGCAGCAAGCTTTGTAAACGGTGCATACTAATGTTGAACACTTAAGAACTAGAAATTTATGTGCATGAGGGATCATCTTATAATGCTACCGTCTACTAAGCAATACAAGATGCATAAAGGATTAACATCACATGCAATTCATAATATGTGATATGATATGGCCTTTCTTCTTTGTGCTTCCGATCTCCATCTTCAAGCACGAATATGATCTCCATCATCACCGGCATAGCATCAAGGTCATTGACGCTTCTTCATGGTTGTCGTCCACCAGCTTCAACTATTACAACTATTTTGAATAGACACAGGTCTTAACAGAAATTATAGACTACCATATGGCTCACGGTTGCCAACTTACAATAAGGAACATTGCATACATCAAATATAATCACAATCATGGCCATATCACATCACTGCACACCCCTGCAAAACAAAGTTAGACGCTTCTACTTTCTTTGCATATTTTACGTGGTTTGGGGCTTTCCATAGGTGTCGTTCTAACCTACGAACAAGAACCACAACATTGATACTAGCATTGTTGATCACCCGTTGTAAATTGGATCTTTACTATGCTAGGAGAAACAGGCACCCGCAAAGCCACTTATGCAATACAAGTTGCATGTTAAGCGTGGAGCAAGTCTCATGAACGATGTCATGTAAGGTTAGCCCGGGCCGCTTCATCCCAACATACCGCAAGATGCAAAGTACACAAAAAGCAATCTACAATAAAAGCATCAACGCCCACAATGATCATTGTGTTCTACTCGTCTGCAGATCTACATATAGACACGGCTCGATACCCTTTGTAGGGTTTCGGAGCATGGAAAACAAAAATTTTCTATCGCATACAAACAAACAAGCCAAGATCTATCTATTAGATTGTAGCAACGAGTCGATGGAATAACTCACCCTCGAAGATTCCAAAGTGTTTAACGAGAGCAGATTCTCGTGGGTGATGTAGTCGTACTCTTTCCGATCTCAAGATCACAGAGCGATCCTTCGGCGCCAGCGTTCCTAGCGCTCCCATGATCGGTCACACGTTACTCGACGAAGACCTTCCTCTCCTTGTTCCAGAAAGGCGGAGGTTGTAGCACTCTCGTGATTCCGAAGACCTGGCGTGGTCTGGGAGGTAGAGGAGATCCCAGGCTTGCCTTAAGCCAAAGTAGTATGGTGGAGCTTATGAGAGAGGCTATTAGTGGTCTAGTAATTAGACACACCAATTAGAGGGCTCTAAACCAATTAGAAGGCTCTAAACCGAAACAGCTCTAAACCGGGGTCTAGGTCTAGTTTCTAGTTTAGAGGATAGGAACTTGTGTTGTGTCTAGAGGAGGAGGCCCTGCCCTCCTCTTATAGGTGGGAGGGCCGTGGCCAAGGGAGGAGTCCCTCCCAAGTCGGCCTTGGGAGGCGCTGGCCAAGGAGTCCTCCCCAAGTCGGTCTCCACCTCTCCTCCTTCTCCTCTTTCCAAAAGCTGGCGGTTTGACCAAATGGCAGCTTGACTTTTCCAATTTAGGAATTAAATAAACCCTTTATTTTGGACAGCGAGAACACTTAGTACATGATGCAATCATTCCATCTTGCAATGACACATTCATGTACCCCTTCCCCCCCGGAGTGCCGGACATTCCGGGACCTTCTAGAATGTTCGATGAAAACACGGAACCATTCCCCAACTCCGAAATGGGACTTTCCTTATATGAATCTTATTCTCCGGACCATTCCGGATCACCTCGTGATATCCCGGATCCCATCCGGACTCAACAACATTCGGTCTCTTTCTCATAATACCATAACTACTCAAACAACGTCGAATCCTTAAGTGTGTCTCCCTACGGTTCGTGAATTATGCAGACATGATCGAGACACTTCTCGAACAATAACCAATAGAGGAATCTGGAAATTCATATGGCTCTACATATTTCTACGATTACTTTGCGATCGAATGAACCACTTACATACGATACCAATTTCCCTTTGTCTCACGATATGTTACTTATCCGAGGTTATGATCGTCGGTATCTGCATACCTAGTTCATCCTCGTTCTTGATAAGTACTCTTTTCTCGTTCCGTGATATGTGATCCCTTGTGACCAAGTCACATGCTTGCAAGCTAATTGGATGACATTTCGAGAGGGCCAGAGAATATCTATCCGTCATGTGGATGGACAAATCCCACTCTTGATCCATGTGTTTCAACCAATACTTTCCAAACACTCAATGCCACCTTTATAGCCACCCTGTTACGGTGTGGTGTTTGATGACATCAAAGCATCCATCCAGTAAAGGCAATATGCATGATCTCATGGTCGAAGGAATTAGGTTACTATGTATCAGAAAGCATATAGCAATTGAACTATTGAAATGACTTGATCTTTATGCTACGCTTGTCTATAGGAGTATGTCCACCATATCATTCTCCTAACGATATGATCTTGTTGTTGATAACATCTCAATGTTCATGATAAAGAAACCACATCATCAATCAACCAACAAGCTAGTGAAGTATAGAGGCTATACTAGGGACTTCAAATTAAGTTTACAAATCACACAAGTATTAATGGTTTCCTTGTTAATACTATTATAGCATGAATGTAAACATTTATCATAAACACAAAGATATATAATAATAACTACATTTATTATTACCTCTAGGGCATATCTCCAACATGCTTATGATCAGGACATGCTCGAGTTCGAGCTTGCGCGCAAGGAACCTGCAGCAAGCGAGCATGCGACCGAGGCAGAAAACTCAGGTGGGTGCCAGGTCGCTATGGCCGTGGCAGACGACACCATCCTGGGTCCCCTCGAGCCTATCGATCCTATGCTGGCCCTTGCTCACCATCAGGACATGCTCAAGTTCGAGCTCGAGCGCGAGGAACCTGCGGCCGCGAAGGTGCGGCTGGGGGAATCGACTCGGTATGGGGGCAGTGTGCTCCTCTACTCGTTTCGAGCAATATCGTTCCTTCGACCATGATCAACACACAGGTGCATGATGTGTTTCGTGTGTGAAGCAAACAGTAGTAGCAAGAGTATGGCTTAGCTGCTTGGTTGAAATTGAGCCGGACCCAACTGTCTTTCCAAGCTAATTTTTAGGGGCCTTTATGCCAATTGTATGGACTTGGATGTAATTTTCTATTTTTTGATGTAACCTTTTAATTCCACCGAACATGTTGATTGAAGCATGATGCACTTTCGGGTGAAACTATCTACTCCCTCCGACCCAAATTAGTTGACTTAGATTTGTCTAGATTCATGTATCTAGACTTGTTTTAGTGTTAGATACATCCGAATATAGATAAAACTAAGTCAACTAATTTGGATCGGAGGGAGTATAAAATTAAGCTTGGAAAATATAACATGTAATTTATCCAGAAAATTCATGTACTGCTAGTAGTAAACTAGTAAGTTGCATGTTCCCTACACGTGAGACTCAGATAATAGACGTTTGACATATCATCACTATATAAAATTATAATAGGTAAAGCAGAAAAAATATAAATTTGATCAACATCTATAATATATGGGTGTATATTTGGTTCTCGTACTTTGTATATCATGTAGAGTGAATGATTATTAGCTAATCTAAAACTTCAAAATTTGGTAACATGGTCTGGAGAAACGAGGGAGAAGATTCTAGAATGATGGAGAAGTGTTTTGAGGTTCCCATGTTTTCGGACATAGCTAACCACCCATGTTTTACTTGTGATTCCTAGGTTCTTTGAGTTTTGATAAATTAACCCACTTAAATTACACTACTGTCTCCGATTCAAATTAATGTTCTCAGATTTATCTAGATTCGGGTATATGCATCTAGCACAGAAACATGACTAGATACATTAAATATAGATTGGAGGGAGTCTGTCAAAATTATGTCAAATCATTTTGAACCACATGTGAGCTGTCAATTGCTCTTTAAATTCCACAAAAATCTTTTAAAGTTGCCCACCAGACAGCCAATATATGGAGAACACGATCGGGAGTTTTCAAAGATTCAACTTCTTTCTAGACTTTGCATGCTGACAAAGTTGACCCTGCTTTGAAAAAAGAGAAAGATATAGGCAAAAAAACAGGGGGACTCATGCATGGCGTCCTTTTGCTTGTACTACCTGCCATGAAAAATAATAAACATGAGTTTTTCACAACTTTTGAAAAAAGCCGCTTCACAAAAATGGTCTACCACTTCCATACTAGTACTACTTGAAAAGGGAGGCGGCTCCTTCTAGAAAAAAGGAGGCATCGCGAGAGCACCGGGAGGAGGAATCGGAAGGCGGTGCGATGTCAGAGCAAAGCTATGATGGGCTGCTGACACGAGGTACACTCCACTAGTAGTAAATATATGGACCTACTAGTAGTAATATGCACGCAAAACAAATTGTGTTTTCTCTCTCCTTCGCTGGCTCTCACCATCCTGAAGGGAATATGCCCGAGAGGCAATAATAAAGTGGTTATTATCTTATTCCATGTTTATGATAAATGTTTATTTTACATGCTAGAATTGTATTGATCGGAAACATCAATACATGTGTGTTTAATAAACAAAAAGGGTTCCTAGTTATGCCTCTCTTATAGACTAGCTTGTTGATTAACAAGATGATCAAGGTTTCCTAATCATGGACATTGGATGTTGTTAATAACAAGGTCACACCATTGGTGGAATGATGTGATGAACATTCATCCGAAGTATAGCATTACGATCAAAGTCATTATGTTTATATTGCTATAACATCATACGAAGTAATCTTTATCCGTAGACCATGAAATCATGTTAATTGCTAACACCGGAAGAGTATCTTGATAACATCAAACGTCACACCGTAACAGGGTGACTATAAAGATGGGTTCAGTGCTACGAAGGTGTTATGTTGAGGCTCATAGATCAAGAGTGGAATTTGTCAATCCCGATGACGGATAGATATACTCTGGGCCCTCTCGGTGATATCACATTGAAATAGCTTGCAAGCAAGTGATGTGATCACTAGAATGTTATATCACGGGAACGAGAAAAGAGTGCATGTCGGTAACAAGATCAAACTAGGTATGGAGATACCGATGATCGAATCTCGGACATGTAATATATCGCGGGACAAAGGGATTTAGTTACTAGCGTTAAAGGTTCTCACGATCACAGAAGTCATCGTTGAATGCGTAGGAGTCAGTATGGATCTCCAGGTCCCGCTGCTGATTATTGATCGGAGAGGGGTCTCGAGCATGTCTGCATTATTCGCGAACCGTAGGGTGACACACTTAAGGGATACCGACACCATTTGGAGCAAATATGTTTCAGATAAAGATTTAAGAAAGCGCTAGAATTATTTCAATAGACACCGAAACTGTTTCGGGTGAAATTGCTGAAATTGGTTCTGCATGTAATATTGAAATGTTGCAGGGGGTTTTATGTGAATATTTGTTAATTAAAGTAATTAACAAGATTCTGAATAAAAAAATAATAAAAGAGTTTTATTAAATGAGAGAGCATTAAATTTGGAGAAATTTAATGCATTTAAAGTGGAGACTTTAAAAGAGAATGTGAAGGGGCAAATTTATGTGGAGGGAGTTACCACCACATGAATGGAGGAGGTGAAGAGTCACCTCCTCCATGCGCCGGCCATGAAGGAGGGGCACCCCCCTCCTCCTATAAAAGGCCACCCCCTCCTCACTTCTCACTCACACCTCCTTGTGAAGGATCTCTCTCCCCCTCTAGTATTATTCCCCCATGGTCTCGGATTAGCGAGATACATGTTCCCGGTGGCTTTATCTGGAAAGGAGTTGCTGCTTCCGCTGCTTTGCTGGAGCGAGGGACGGAGGTTGTCGGGGTACCGGACGTGTGTGCGATCACAGATGCACCGCTGCTTTGCGGTGCTGGACTTGGTGGTGCTAGAGCTGGATCTGATGGACGTGCTGGAGCTGGATCTGATGGACGTGCTGGAGCCGGACCTGCTAGACTTCATCACGATATTGAGATCAGCAAGTGTACGACTACATCAACCACGAGTTCCTACTCGTTAACAAAGCTCGTTGTCTATGAGGGTAAGTTCTCGTTGGATGTATGTCCACCCGTTGCTTTGTACCTAGTAGATAGATCTTGGCGTGTAGTTCACACCGTAGGAATTTTTTTCTTTTCTATGCTGCGGACCCAACACATCCATCCTCCACCGATCTCTTCTTTGCAGTCGCGGGTACACAGTCCGACTTGTCTCTTCCTCATCCACAGCGTGGCGCTGCGCACGTGTGACTTGGTACTTCACACCGATCTACTTCCAGCAACCATTTTTCCCCGAAATTCAAGCTATCTACTGGATTAATAATCATCTACACCAATAAAAAAAAGTCTCAAAAGTATAATAATAATTACAAAAAGGTCCTCAGACCACATTGCGACGACTACAAACCCTAGTGCGCTAATTGGAGTGTCTCGCTCCTTTAGGACCTATGGTACCCATGTTCCAAAAAACAAATAAAGAATGCCACTGCTTTCTTACAATTCCCAAGTTTTAGGATTTTTCAAGCGGGCATAGATTTTTTTTCATTTTACTCCTATTTAATCTTCTTGCTTTTTGATGAGGTTGCTACATGTAATGCTAGTTGTTTTATAGTTCAAATATTAGGTATTGTACATGCTGGTATAAAGCCGACAATAGATGACGTGTCACTTTGTTATACCTAACACTAGGTTATACTATTGAACTAGCTCTTAGATTTGTCTAGATTCGGGTATATGCATCTAGCACAGAAACATGACTAGATACATTTGAATCTAGATGAATCTATGAACATTAAATATGGATCAGAGGGAGTCTGTCAAAATTATGTCAAATTATTTTGAACCACATGTGAGCTGCCAATTGCTCTTTAAATTCCACAAAAATCTCGTGAAGTTGCCCACCACACAGCCAATATATGGAGAACACGACCGAGAGTATTCAAAGATTCAACTTGTTTATAGACTTTGCATGCCGGCAAAGTTGACCCTGCTTTGAAAAAAGAGAGAGATATAGGCCAAAAAAGGGGGACTCATGCATTGCGTCCTTTTGCTTGTACTACCTGCCATGAAAAATAATGTGAGTTTTTCACAACTTTTGAAAAAAATCCGCTTCACAAAAATGACCTACCATGTAGTATAAGTATGAACAGGTTTCAGGACGAGCGACCAAGCAAGGTCACGGACATATCCATGTTTATGGGAATTTTGTAGTAGTACTACAAGAAAGTAGATGTGCGCATATTGGCGTTGGTAAACAACTTTGCGAATGTGAGTTCCCAAATACTAGGAAAAGTAACAACTCCAATTTTCTAAGCGATGGAAATATTTTTCTCTGTATAAAGCAAAGTAATACTCCACTTCCGTACTAGTACTACTCGAAAATGGAGGCGGCTCCTTCTCCAAAAAAAGGAGGCAGCACGAGAGAAGCGGGAGGAGGAATCGGAAGGCGGTGTGATGTTAGAGCAAAGCTATGATGGGCTGCTGACACGAGGTACACTCTACTAGTAGTAAATATATGAACCTAGTAGTAGTAATATGCATGCAAAACAAGTTGTGTTTTCTCTCTCCTTCGTTGGCTCTCACCATCCATTCTCCATCGATCTCTTCTCTACAGGCGCAGGTGCACAGTCCGGCTTGTCTCTTCCTCGTCCACAGCGTGGCGCTGTGCACGTGTGACTTGGTACTTCACACCGATCTACTTCCAGCAACCGTTTTCTCCCCGAAATTCAAGCCATCTACTGGATTAATAATAATCTACACCAATAAAAATTTCTCAAAAGTAATAATAATAATTACAAAAAGGTACTCAGACCACATTGCGACGACTACAAACCCTAGTGCGCTAATTGGAGTGTCTCGCTCCTTCAGGACCTATGGTACCCAGGTTCCAAAAAAGAAATAAAGAATGCCACTACCCCAATTTTCAGACTAAGTGTACCATGCTTTCTTACAATTCCCAAGTTTTAGGATTTTTCAAGCGGGAATAGATTTTTTTTTCATTTTACTCTTGTTTAATCTTCTTGCTTTTTGATGAGTTGCTGCATGTAATACTTGTTGTTCTATAGTTCAAATGTTAGGTATTGTACATGCTGGTATAAAGCCGACAATAGATGACGTGTTACTTTGTTATACCTAACACTCAGTTATACTATTGAACTAGCTCTCACGCACTTCTAGAATATTAATTTAGACCTAATTCGACAAATCGACGGAAAGTTGTCTGAGTGGGTGAAATTAGCTAGAAAATTAAGCTTGAAAAATATAACATGTAATTTATCCAACCACTTTATGTACTATATTAAATAAATGGCACATGCTATAAACTCCAAATCATATTGATCGCACTTCCTTCCAAAAATACTTTTACTTCTTTACCATGCATGCTAACATGCACCGACCTAGCTATACCAAAATATGGGCACACAGTCATTATCTTGATGAAGACAGGGTATGTCCATGACCTTGGTCATTTGGCTTGAAACCCAAAAAAGTTCATACATACTAGTACATGATATAGTAGGCAATACCAGAAGTGTGAGTTTTTCAAGTACTTTTACTGGTAGAAAAATAAGAAAGAATGGCCCCACCAAATTTTCGTACAAAGTGGACAATTCTTTCTTACAGTTCCCAAGTTTAAGTCTTTTTCAAAATTCCAAGGTAAATCTCCACGTGCACTTAAATGCATGACTCGAAGTCGATTAAACAAAATTAGGTCAAACTTAAATACATGTGAGCGTGATAGACTATTACTCTTGAAAATATCCAAAATTCTTTAGAAGGTACCCAGGCAGCCAATATATCACGGGCTAACAATAGTTTTGAAAAATGCCATTACTGATTAGTATTTGCATACCGACAAATTTGACAGCGTATGGAAAACATTCAAATAAAATAAAGCGTAAATCAAAAACACGAGACTTCATTACGATTAGGGTACTTTTGCTAGTAGTATTATTAATTGCCAAGAAAAAAGATAAACATGAGATTCGACAATCTTAGAGAAAACGGATTCACATTATAGCCCACCATGATGTAACATTATTAATTCTTGGTTTTCAGCACGAATGACCAATAAGATCATGTCTTCTATATCGATGTATACCCTAGCTACACTTTTACATAGGGTTCTGACATCGGGTAGATGGGTACGTCTTGGCCTAGTAAACAATGTTGCCCGTGGGAGTTTCGAACAATTAGGAAAAACATTTTTCACTTTTCCAACTGATTATGGGGATGTTTTGTACTAGTAGTGAAGAAAATCAGAAGAATGTGGCAGTGAATGCGAGAAGAGTGCCATGTTTCCGGACATAGCGAACCATCCATGTTTTACTTGCGATTCCTAGGTTCTTTGAGTTTTCAAGGTTCATAGATAAATTAACCCAATTAAAATACACTATTGTATCCGATTCAAATTAATATTCTCAGATTTGTCTAGATTCAAATATATGTATCTAGCATAGAAACATGACTAGATACATTTGAATCTAGATGAATCTATGAACATTAATATGGATCGGAGGGAGTGTGTCGAAATGAGGTCAAATTATATCGAACCACATGTGAATTGCCAATTGCTCTTTAAATTTCATAAAAATCTTTTGAAGTTTCCCACCAGATAGCCAATATATCGAGAACACGAGGGAGTTTTCAAAGATTCAACTTCTTTCTAGACTTTGCATGATGACAAAGTTGACCTTGCTTTGGAGAAAGAGAGAGAAATAGGCAACAAAAACAGGGGGACTCATGCATGGCGTCCTTTTTCTTGTATTGCCTGCCATGAAAAATAATAAACATGAATTTTAATAACTTTTGAAGAAAACAGCTTCACAAAAATGGCCTACCATGTATAAGTATGAACAGGTTTCAGGACGAGCGACCAAGAAAGGTCATGGACATATCCACATCATAGTTTATGGTAATTTGGTAGTACTACAAGAAAGTAGATGTGTGCATGTTGGCATTGGTAAAAAACTTTGCCAATGCGATTTTCCAAATACTAGGAAAAGTAACAACTCTACTAAGCGATGGAAATATTTTTTCTATAAATCAAAGTACTCCACCTCATTCTGTCCTGCTACTCCAAAAGGTAGGCAGCGCGAGAGCAGCGAGAGGAGTGCCCTGCACGTGAGACTCAGATAATAGACGTATGACATATTATCATTATATAAAATTATAATAGGTAAAGCACAAAAAAGTATAAATTCGATCAACATACATAAAGTATGGGTGTATATTTGGTTCTTGTACTTTGTATCATCATGTAGAAGTCAAAGATTATTATCTACCCAAAACACTTGATTTTTTTTGGTAATATGGTCTAGAGAAATGAGGGAGAATATTCTAGTATGATGGAGAAGTGTGTTTTGAGGTTTATGCATAGCATTCATTATGCCGAAGACTATCTATACAATCTTCTAGATGCTATAATGGAAAAAAAGATCCAATAGTTGGTAATATTGGGATTCACGAGTATTGAGATCCAACGGTCGGCATTCAAAGTTGTTCATACAATCTTATCTTACCAAGTACTATATAGTGTACGAATACAAATAACTTTGAATATTGACCATTGGATCAAGACTCGCGAATCCAAACGACATTTCCAGCCGTTGGATCTTCTTTTCCATTATAGCATCTAGAAGATTCTATTGATAATTTTTAGCATAATTAATGCTATGCACAAACTTCAAAACACACTTCTCCATCATACTAGAATCTTATCACTCGTTTCTCTAGACCAATGCTACTACCAAAAATTTCAAGTGTTAGGTAGCTAATAATATTTGACTTCTACACATGACGATACAAAGTAGAAGAACCAAATATACATCCATACTTTATATATATTGATCAAATTTATATTTTTCTGCTTTACCTATTATAATTTTATATAGTGATGATATGTCAGACGTCTCTTATATGATTTGTCTCCGATTCAAATTAATGTTCTTAGATTTGTCTAGATTCGGGTATATGCATCTAGCACAGAAACATGATTAGATACATTTGAATCTAGATGAATCTATGAACATTAAATATGGATCGGAGGGTGACGAGGGTTTAACTCATCAATGCCCATTGTTATGGACTTGGGTTTTGGAGAAGGAGGGAGCGCTGGAGACATCTATCGGCTAGCAAACAAGCACACATGGGACTCAAAGATTTACCCAGGTTCAGGCCTCGTAGAGGTCCCTACTCCTGCTTGTCTCGCCGTGGAATTATCAAGGAATCAAGATTACAATGGTGCACAGATGCAATCTGGCGAGGGTTGTGGAAACTAGGGTTGCGTGTGTCCTCCTCGCCGCCCCTCCTAGCCTTTATATAGGTAGGCTAGGTCTCGGGTAGCAGGTCGAGTCGGTTACAAGTTAGGGTTTTCCCCTTCAAACTTTCTATCTTTAGCTTCTTCTTGTTCTTCAAGCAATCGAGAGTCCGTAGGTTACTCGAGTCCTTCATTTGGGCCTTGGCGACACTGTGGGCCTTTACGTATTTAGGCCGTATATACCAAGCTCGAGTACCTGTAGGGTATACCCATGTCAGAGGGAGTCTGTCAAAATTATGTCAAATTATTTCGAACCACATGTGAGCTGCCAATTGCTCTTTAAATTCCACAAAAATCTTTTGAAGTTGCCCACCAAACAGCCAATATATGGAGAACATGACCGAGAGTTTTCAAAGATTCAATTTCTTTCTAGACTTTGCATGCCGACAAAGTTGACCCTGCTTTGGAAAAAAGAGAGAGATATAGGCCAAAAGAAACAGGGGGACTCATGAATGGCGTCCTTTTGCTTGTACTACCTGCCATGAAAAATAATAAACATGAGTTTTTCACAACTTTTAAAAAAAGCCGCTTCACAAAAATGGCCTACCACGTGGTATAAGTATGAACAGGTTTCAGGACGAGCGACCAAGCAAGGTCACGGACATATCCATGTTTATGGGAATTTTGTAGTAGTACTACAAGAAAGTAGATGTGCGCATCTTGGCGTTGGTAAACAACTTTCCCAATGGGAGTTCCCAAATACTAGGAAAAGTAACAACTCCAATTTTCTAAGCGATGGAAATATTTTTCTCTGTATAAAGCAAAGTACTACTCCACTTCTGTACTAGTACTACTCGAAAAGGAAGGCGACTCCTTCTCCAAAAAAAATAAGGCAGCGGGAGAGCAGCGGGAGGAGGAATCAGAAGGCGGTGCGATGTCTGAGCAAAGCTATGATGGGTTGCTGACACGAGGTACACTCCACTAGTAGTAAATATATGGACCTACTAGTAGTAATATGCACGTAAAACAAGTTGTGTTTTCTCTCTCCTTCGCTCGCTCTCACCATCCATCCTCCATCAATCTCTTCTCTGCAGCTGCGGGTGCACAGTCCGGCTTGTCTCTTCCTCGTCCATAGCATGGCGCTGCGCACGTGTGACTTGGTACGGCACACCGATCTACTTCCAACAACCATTTTCCCCTGAAATTCAAGCCATCTACTGGATTAATAATCATCTTGTTTTTTTATGAAAAAATTTCAGGCCGAGCAACCTCGCAAGGTCGTGGACATATCCACATCATAGTTTATGGAAAATTTCCCATATTTGGTAGTACTACAAGCAAGTAGATGTGCATATCTTGCAATTGGTAAATAATATACGAACAACTTTGAATATTGACCGTTGGATCAAGACTCGCGAATCCCAATATTTTTAGCCGTTGGATATTCTTTTCCATTATTCTAGCATCTAGAAGATTCTATTGATAGTCTTCATCACAATGAATGATATGCACAAAACTCAAAACACACTTCTCCATTATTATAGAATCTTCTGCCTCATTTCTGTAGACCATGTTACCAAAATTTTAATGTTTTAGATAGCTAATAATCCTGACTTCTACATGACATACAAAGTATAAGAACCAAATATATACACCCATACTTTATATATGTTGATCAAATTTATATATTTTTTCTTTTCCTATTATAATCTTATCTTACCACTATATAGTGTACGAATAACTTTGAATATTGACCGTTAGATTGCGAATGGAAGTTCCCAAATACTAGGAAAAGTAACAACTCTAATTTTCTAAGCGATGGAAATATTTTTCTCTGTATAAAGCAAAGTACTACTCCATTTCCGTACTAGTACTACTCGAAAAGGGAGGCGGCTCCTTCTCCAAAAAAAAGGAGGCAGCACGAGAGAAGCGAGAGGAGGAATCGGAAGGCGGAGAGATGTAAGAGCAAAGCTATGATGGGCTACTGACACGAGGTACACTCCACTAGTAGTAAATATATGGACCTACTACTAGTAATATGCACGCAAAACAAGTTGTGTTTTCTCTCTCCTTTGCTGGCTCTCACCATCGATCTCTTCTCTACAGGCGCAGGTGCACAGTCCGGCTTGTCTCTTCCTCGTCCACAGCGTGGCGCTACGCACGCGTGACTTGGTAATTCACACCGATCTACTTCCAGCAACCGTTCCCCCTCGAAATTCAAGCCATCTACTGGATTAATAATCATCTACACCAATAAAAAAGTCTCAAAAGTAATAATAATAATTACAAAAAGGTCCTCAGACCACATTGCGATGACTACAAACCCTAGTGCGCTCATTGGAGTGTCTCGCTCCTTCAGGACCTATGATACCTAGGTTCCAAAAAAGAAATAAAGAATGCCACTGCCCCAATTTTCAGACTAAGTGTACCATGCTTTCTTACAATTCCCAAGTTTTAGGATTTTTCAAGCGGGCATAGATTTTTTTTCATTTTACTCCTGTTTAATCTTCTTGCTTTATGATGAGTTGCTGCATGTAATGCTAGTTGTTCTATAGTTCAAATGTTAGGTATTGTACATGCTGGTATAAAGCTGACAATAGATGACGTGTCACTTTGTTATACCTAACACTCGGTTATACTATTAAACTAGCTCTCACGCACTTGTAGAATATTAATTTAGACCTAATTCGACAAATCGACGAAAAGTCGTCTGAGTGGGTGAAATTAGCTAGAAAATTAAGCTTGAAATATATAACATGTAATTTATCCAACCACTTTATGTACTATAGTAAATAAATGGCACATGCTATGAACTCCAAGCCATATTGATCGCACTTCCTTCCAAAAAATACTTTTACTTCTTTACCATGCATGCTAACATGCACCGACCTAGCTATACCAAAATATGGGCACACGGTCATTATCTTGATGAAGAGAGGGTATGTCCATGACCTTGGTCATTTGGCTTGAAACCCAAGAAATTTCATACATAGTAGTACATGATATAGTAGGTAATACTAGAAGTGTGAGTTTTTCAAGTACTTTTACTGGTAGAAAAATAAGAAAGAATGGCCCCACCAAATTTTCGTACAAAGTGGACAATTCTTTCTTATAGTTCCTAAGTTTAAGTATTTTTCAAAATTCCAAGCTAAATCTCCATGTGCACTTAAATGCATGACTCTAAGTCGATTAAACAAAATTAGGTCAAACTTGAAAACATGTGAGCGTGATAGACTATTACTCTTGAAAATATCCAAAATTCTTTAGAAGGTACCCAGGCAACCAATATATCATGGGCTAACAATAGTTTTGAAAAATGCCATTACTAATTAGTATTTGCATACCGACAAATTTGATAGCGTATGGAAAACATTCAAACAAAATAAAGCGTAAAACAAAAACACGAGACTTCATTACGATTAGGGTACTTTTGCTAGTAGTATTATTAATTGCCAAGAAAAATGATAAACATGACATTCGACAACCTTAGGGAAAACGGATTCACATTATAGCCCACTATGATGTAACATTATTAATTCTTGGTTTTCAGCACGAATGACCAATAAGGTCATGGCCTTCTATATCGATGTATACCCTAGCTACACTTTTACATAGGGTTCTGACATCGGGTAGATGGATACGTCTTGGACTAGTAAACAATGTTGCCCGTGGGGGTTTCGAACAATTAGGAAAAAACATTTTTCACTTTTCCAACTGATTATGGGGATGTTTTGTACTAGTAGTGAAGAAAATCAGAAGAATGTGGCACTAAATGCGAGAAGCGCGCCATGTTTCCGGACATAGCGAACCATCCATGTTTTACTTGCGATTCCTAGGTTCTTTAAGTTTTCAAGGTTCATAGATAAATTAACCCAATTAAATAACACTACTGTATCCGATTCAAATTAATATTCTTAGATTTGTCTAGATTCAAATATATGTATCTAGCATTGAAACATGACTAGATACATTTGAATCTAGATGAATCTATGAACATTAATATGGATCGGAGGGAGTGTGTCAAAATGAGGTCAAATTATATCGAACCACATGTGAGCTGCCAATTGCTCTTTAAATTTCATAAAAATCTTTTAAAGTTGCCCACCAGATAGCCAATATATCGAGAACATGACCGGGAGTTTTCAAAGATTCAACTTATTTCTAGACTTTGCATGAATAAAAAGTTGACCTTGCTTTGGAAAAAGAGACAGAAGTAGGCAACAAAAACATGGGGACTCATGCATGGCGTTCTTTTTCTTGTATTGCCTGCCATGAAAAATAATAAACATGAGTTTTAACAACTTTTGAAGAAAACCGCTTCACAAAAATGGCCTACCATGTATAAGTATGAACAGGTTTCAGGACGAGCGACCAAGAAAGGTCATGGACATATCCACATCATAGTTTATGGTAATTTGGTAGTACTACAAGAAAGTAGATGTGTGCATCTTGGCATTGGTAAAAAACTTTGCCAAAGCGAGTTTCCAAATACTAGGAAAAGTAACAACTCTACTAAGTGATGGAAATATTTTTTCTATAAATCAAAGTACTCCACCTCATTCTGTCCTGCTACTCCAAAAGGTAGGCATCACGAGAGCAGCGAGAGGAGTGCCCTGCACGTGAGACTCGGATAATAGACGTATGACATATCATCATTATATAAAATTATAATAGGTAAAGCACACAAAAGTATAAATTCGATCAACATACATAAAGTATGGGTGTATATTTGGTTCTTGTACTTTGTATCATCATGTAGAAGTCAAAGATTATTATCTACCCAAAACACTTGATTTTTTTGGTAATATGGTCTAGAGAAACGAGGAAGAAGATTCTAGTATGATGGAGAAGTGTGTTTTGAGGTTTATGCATAGCATTCATTATGCTGAAGACTATCTATACAATCTTATCTTACCAAGTACTATATAGTGTACGAATACATATAACTTTGAATATTGACCATTGGATCAAGACTCGCGAATCCAAACGACATTTCCAGCCGTTGGATCTTCTTTTCCATTATAGCATCTAGAAGATTCTATTGATAATCTTCAGCATAATTAATGCTATGCACAAACCTCAAAACACACTTCTCCGTCATACTAGAATCTTATCACTCGTTTCTCTAGACCAATGCTACTACCAAAAATTTCAAGTGTTAGGTAGCTAATAATATTTGACTTCTATACATGACGATACAAAGTAGAAGAACCAAATATACAACCATACTTTATATATGTTGATCAAATTTATATTTTTCTGCTTTATCTATTATAATTTTATATAGTG
Organism: Avena insularis; assembly: GCA_023614405.1. NCBI lineage: Eukaryota > Viridiplantae > Streptophyta > Magnoliopsida > Poales > Poaceae > Avena > Avena insularis. The sequence continues at coordinate 44,135,303 of CM042686.1, read as the reverse complement.
ATGATATGTCAGACGTCTCTTATCTGATTTGTCTCCGATTCAAATTAATGTTCTTAGATTTTCTAGATTCGGGTATATGCATCTAGCACAGAAACATGACTAGATACATTTGAATCTAGATGAATCTATGAACATTAAATATGGATCAGAGGGTGACGAAAGTTTAACTCATCAATGCCCATTGTTATGGACTTGGGTTTTGGAGAAGGAGGGAGCGCTGGAGACATCTATCGGCTAGCAAACAAGCACACATGGGACTCAAAGATTTACCCAGGTTCAGGCCTCGTAGAGGTCCCTACTCCTGCTTGTCTGCTCATGGAATTATCGAAGGAATCGAAGATTACAATGGTGCGCAGATGCAATCTGGCGAGGGTTGTGGAAACTAGGGTTGCGTGTGTCCTCCTCGCCGCCCCCTCCTAGCCTTTATATAGATAGGCTAGGTCTCGGGTAGCAGGTCGAGTCGGTTACAAGTTAGGGTTTTCCCCTTCAAACTTTCTATCTTTAGCTTCTTCTTGTTCTTCAAGCAATCGAGAGTCCGTTGGTTACTTGAGTCCTTCATTTGGGCCTTGGCGACACCGTGGGCCTTTACGTATTTAGGCCGTATATATCAAGCTCGAGTAACTGTAGGGTATACCCATGTCAGTATCCCTCGAGTGTCCAGTGGAATCGCAGATTCGACTGGGGACTATTTGAAGTCTTTCTAGTGCATGAATGAGTATATTTTGACTGCTTTGTTTGTGTCATAGGGATTGTTGATGTGCGTGCCTGTTTTAACCGAAGTATTGGTATCAGTTAACCACCTTAGGGTGAAACAACGCAATCTACTCGGACTCGAGTCCCCAGACTCGAATACGGAAAAGTGTTGGCGTAATTCGACTCAAGCCGTGGAGGTCTTACAGGAGTCGAATTCCAGTTATATGGGTGTGAGCACTCGACGTGTCCGTCAAGGCATGTTCATCGTACCTGTAGGTACGGATACATTTCTGGTAGTACACAGATAATGTGTTGCCAGGCCTTATTCAGGTCTTACCTTCACGCTGTAAGCGCGGCATCCGAATTTTATCATCACGGAGACGATTCGGGTGACCCAGGAGACGCAGTCTCTTTGTTGGGAAAAATTATGAGGCGGTGTCGCCATGAGTTTCGAGTGTGGATGTTATCAACACACAGTTTTTGTATAAATAGTCATAGGGTGTGCGACCAACGCTCCCTATGGGAGTAGCCCCCGAGTGCCTAGTTGAGTCAAAGACTCAGGCAGGGACTAAAAAATCGTTTTGCGACTGCTGTCATCTTTTGTTTGCTTGTTTCAGTCGAATTTGTTTCCGGCGCTCCCTATGGGAGTAACCCATGTCCATAGTCAAGCCATGCTTCGAGTGGTTGGGTTTGCTTTGATTATCCATGTTCTTGAAAAAAGAAGAAGAAAGAAAAAATCGTAGGGTGCGCGACCAGCGCTCCCTATGGGAGTAGCCCCCGAGTGCTTGGTGGAGTCGAAGACTCGAGCAAGGACTAAAGTAGTCGAAGTCTTCTGTTGCGTAGCTTTGATGATGTTAGTGCTGACGATTTCATGACCTCAGTTGCCCGCATGAGCGAGTTTGACGAGACGTGATGAGCAGTGGGTCCCACTTTCTGACTTTGATTTGACTGGGCGTGCGTAATCTTTATTTTAACTGCACCTCCTCGATCTTCATGCATAATGGGAGCAGTGGAGGGACGGTTCGCGCTTCCACTCCTCCACGTGTCCAGCACGATTTTTGCCACGCGTCCAATAGGGTTTTTCTGAGCCGTTGGATTGCATCTTCCAGGGGTTAAGTAGCGGTGCTGTGACGGTAATTTCTCATCTGCTCGTACTCACCCTTTGCTTCCATTGCCATTGCCGCTACTCCTCTGCTTTCTCTGCGCTCGTCTCGTCCTTGATGCTGGACCAGCTCCGCTCGTTTCCAAGCTACTTCCTTCGGTCGCATCGCTGCTGCGCCATGGGGAAGAAGAAACAAGGTGTTGCGGTCGATTCCACGGCCACCGCTGTTGCGGCGAAGAAGAAAGGCGGCTCCGCCGCTGCGGGCACCAGCACTGCCGGTGGGAAGAAGAAAGGCATGGGCATCCGCATCATGAATGGCGCATGGCGTCCGTCCATCATCAAGTCGTCGGATCTCCGTCTTCTTCGTCAAGACGGAGTCTTTATCTGGCCGACGCCCGGCAGCGTCCCTGGCGGTGAGGCAATTCCTTCTCCTCCCGCTGGTTTTCGAGTGATGTTTTTGGCATTCATCATTCGCAGTCTCTCCTTGCCCCTTCACCCCTTTTTTTAGGGGCCTCCTTTGTTTCTACGGGCTTCAGCTTCATCAGCTGACCCCGAACTCGATCCTCCACATCTCTTGCTTCATTACCCTCTACGAGTGCTGGCTCGGAATCGAGCCGCACTTTGGCCTCTTCAAGCACCTCTTCAAATTGAAGCGCCAATCTGCATCTGGTTCTTTAGTCTACGATGTAGGTGGTTGCGGGATTCACGTCAACCCATCCGCCACCTATTTCAACATCAAGCTCATAGCGTCCGTCCAAGGGTGGAGGGACAAGTGGTTCTACATCCGCGATGAGAAGGTTGGGGACAAGCACTTCGGACTCGCACCGTTCGATCCCGCGACGCCGTGCAATAGGAGGCACTCCTGGAAAAATGTAGTTATGCCTGGCGAATCCACGGAGACGGGAGTGCTATACGAGCGTGTCTACGACCTCGAGACTCGCCTCGGCACAGAGGAGGGAGGCCGCGCCCTCATTCGCACGTGGTTGCGCCGTCGCGTCCAGCCTCTGCAGGCCAGAGTCCACCCCATGTTTCAAAGGGACTGGCCGACGATCCCACTCTCATGCACATGGCCATGGCATGTCCACGAGTGAAGTGGACAAAAGGGTTCGACTGGTCACCAAGTACACTGTCAAAGATGTGCTCCCCAGTGAGCCAGTTGTTCCTTCGTTTGATGCTGCTAACCCTCCTCCTGAGGTATAGTTGTGCTATGCAGTAGCTTAATTTATCGATTGCTTTTTTGTTGTTTATTTATTTTTTGCTGAACTTGTTGTCTGTATGCAGGATTGGGCGGCGTCGCCTTGTATGCCCCCTCTTCCTGAGGGGATTATTCCTCACGAAGCTTTGGAGGAGGACGAGTCGGAGTCGACCGTCCCTTCTGATGTGGAGGAGGAAGCCCCCGAGTCCGGTAGTCCGAATACTCGCAAGCGTTCGCGCAGAGAGGATTCCGATGCGTTGTCTCCTTCGACTCCGGAAGGTGCAGGTGTAGGTGCGGAGTCGCCGATCCCTGCCATTCCTGTGAGCGCCGTGGCACCATCCTCTCGCAAGAAGATGCGATTGCCCAAGGAGTCCTCGTCAAAGTCGAAGGAGGCCACTTTTGACTTTGATAAATTTGATTGGTAAGTTTTCTAAATTGTTTTACTCTTATCTGGATTTGCCCTTGTTTGGCTCGTCTATGTGTTTGTCCTTTTCTTGATGTGGATTTTGTCTTGCAGCCAAGAGGCGTCGTCATCTTCTGGCGATGTTTAATTCTTGAAACAGGAGTCGCGACCTCAAGGGCCAAGAAAGAGGTCGAGCATGCTCCTTCCCCTCCATTGGCGGCCCACTCCGGGCACAACTCTTCCAGTTCTCCTGATGCAGGGGAGCATCAAATGGTTGCCCGGATGAGTGCGCACCCAACAACTTCGGAGTCTTTGGAGGATCACGTAAGTGTAGGCCTTTTGTTCTTTTTGATGTTGCAGTCGATGAATTCTGCTGATCCTTTGTTATGCGATAGCTCCTTATGAAGGAGGCCGCGCACTTGGCGGAGCAGGTGCTCGCGATGGGCCACCAGCATGCAATGCTGGAGACGCGTCATCGCGTGGTCGAGAGTGAGTGTCTTGCACTTATTCTTCTTCTCCTTTGATATAGTCGACTGATAGTCAAACCTTTTTTGCTTGTGTAGCTGAACATAAGGCCCTCCTGCGCGACGCTGCCACCATGGAGAAAACTCTTGCCGCGGCTGTGAAGGGTCGCGATGAGGCAATTGCCGTGCATGACGAGGCGCAAAGGCGCGAAGAGGATCTTCGTGCTTCATTGTTTCCGGGGAGAAGTTGTTCGAAGAACAACTTTTCTCGATTTCCAAGGCCCTCTCAGGTACCTTGTTTGGATATCATTGTTGTTCTCTGTTTGTTATTTTGCCGTTGGCATTGATGTTTGATATTCATGTGTTGGTTTGTGTGCAGATGCTAGTGGTTTGAGCTTCGATCCTCAGGCCCTCCGCCGCGACGATGCTTTGGCGGGCACGCTTTCGGCAGTCGAGGACCGCAGCATCGCCGTTCAAGATACGCTCTCCAAGGCCAAGAGCGTTCTTAGTCGCCTCCGGAGGAGCTGATGCCCAAGGCTGAGCTAATCGAGAACATGGGCGAGCTGGTGGATTCTTTCGCAGGGGGTGTTCCTTCCAGCTTCAAGAACTCACTCCGCGCGGCTGGCGCGTCCATGTCACTTGCCATGGTGCAGGCCCACGGAGTTGCGATTGATCCTTCCGCGTGTCGAAGGCGATGCCTGTTAGCACGGACGGCCAACATGTAGTCTTTGCTCCTTTCGCGGCTGCCTGTGGTAAATATGGGCCGCAACTGATAAACACGGTCGCGAAGTATTCTGAGGAGCTACAGCGCGTTAAGAAGGCGGCGAAGGCTGTGGCATCAAGCGCTGGCGGAAATTCAGTGGCATCTGACACTGCCACGGACTCAATGAAGCCCTCGAAGCCATCGAAGTCGAAGAAGCCAATCGCTCCGTAGTAGCTTTGTAATAGTTAACTAGTTTATGTCCTTTGTTAAGAACATGCCTGCTGGTGAGTGTATCCAGTCTTGAATGCACTTGAATCTTTTGTCCTTGTGTTGATTTGGTCATCTTATTTGTTTCTATCTTGGCTTGTGGTAGGGTACATCGAGTGATCCTTTGAGGGAAACTCAGGACTCGCCGCCTCTTGATGATACTTTGGCACCGCCGCGCTCAAGGGTAGATGAGCTGTCGCTGCTTTCGCGACTGCGCGACCGCGTGAAGCAGCTGGAGCGTGAGTTTCCCATGCTCATGATAGCGGATGTATGGAAGTCGGCGAGAAGGCGCGCTGCCATGAGCGATTCTGCTTGGCGAGGCGACCAATTCAAGTGTTAGTTTGCTTGTTCTTATCTTTTCCTTATAGTCACTCGCGATGGTGCACTGTACTTATGCTGTTGTTGCTGCTTCGTGTAGTTGTCAGCGCACGTCATCCGCAGGATGAGAAGGACAGAATTGCCATTCATATGCATGATCTCACCCAGGAGCAACTTCAAGAGAGTGGATACTTCTGGGTAGATCATGATCGTGCGATTGCGCTGGCGACCCTGCAGGATCATGCGTCGCGAGTGCTGCACTTCCTGAAGAAGTCGCAGTCATGCTTGAAGAACATCTATCGGACGATGTTTCCACTGGATGTTACTCCGTCGAGCTTGCTGGCCCTCCTTGCCAAGTTTCAGTATCTTCCTGCGGTTCGCGAGTGCGTGAGGCAACAGTTGGTGGCTGGTGCCAAAGCTGCTTTGTCGCTGGTGCGACTGCATAGGCCTGCCGTAGATGTTGCGGCAATTGCTGCTGGGCCGCCTGCGCCACTAGTAGGTTCTGCCTGGAATATGGTGCCGCACTACCAGGCTGTGGATCGGCCAGCAGAAGAGATCGTCGACTTCTTTGAGGAGAAAACCAACGTTCTCTTACTGCAGTAGTATCTTAGTTTGTATCCTGCACATAAGTGTACCCGTGTTGTAAAGTTCGTATAAATGTTGTACATAATTTATTGTCGAATATGTATAAAGAGCTTGCTAGTGTGTGAGTGCGTTGCACTATGCGACGCCTTTTCGTTAGCTTGGCCATGCGTTTTATCTCAGTCCCTTGCCAACTTGTCAGGTGCGTTGCAACTGGGTTGATGTTGTGTCAAGGGTTTTGATTGATGTGCCAGCTACTCGGGATATCGCGTTTTTAGTTCGTAGAACAGATGTGTGTAGGGTGGCGTAGCCCCCGAGTCGATACGTCGTGAAAAAATAAAGGAAGATACAGAGTTTTGGGGCACTTAGCTTTATTTATTTGTGAGACAGTATGAAGTACAATGTGTGGCTAAGTAGCCTTGGCTGAGTGCCTTATTTGCGATGCAAAAGTAAAACGACTAAGGGTAGAAGCGTCGCAATTGTGTGACGTTCTAGGGGTTGGAGTATGCGACTCCTGTCTCTAAATCTTGAAGGCGATAGGCGCCACCTGGGATTACTTCTGTAATCACGTATGGTCCTTCCCAGGGGGGCTCGAGTTTGAGATGTCCCTGCTGCTTCAGTCGCAGGACCAGGTCGCCTTCGACAAAGGATCTGGGGCGTAGCCTCCTACTGTGGTAGTTGCGTAGGTTCTGCTGGTAGATCGTTGATCTTTCCGCGGCAATTTCTCTTGCCTCGTCAAGGAGATCGACGGAGTCTTCAACTGCGAGGGATGACTCTTGTTCGCTGTAAGCGACCACGCGCGGTGCCTTGTACCGTACCTCGGCGGGTAGCACTGCCTCGGCTCCGTGCACCATAAAGAATGGCGTGTAGCCCGTGGCACTGTTTGGAGTTGTGCGTAGGCTCCAGAGTACGGATTGCAGTTCGTCTAGCCAACAACCCGTGGCCTGTTCGAGTGGCCGGAAGAGTCGCTTCTTGATGTCGCCGCAGACGGGCCCGTTTGCTTTTTCCACCTGACCGTTGGTCTGTGGATGTGCTACAGAGGCGTAGCTGATGTTGATCCCCAGTTTCTCGCAGAATTATTGGAACTCTTTGGATGTGAAGTTCGTCCCATTGTCGGTGATGATGTTGTGCGGTACTCCGAAGCGGTAGACGATGGATTCAAAGAACTTGACTGCGCTGTGTCCTGATTGGTTGGTCACTGGCATGGCTTCAATCCACTTGGTGAACTTGTCGACTGTGACCAAGAGGTAGACGTAGCCTCCTCGTGAGGACCTTGGGAGTTTGCCGACCATGTCGAGTCCCCATTGTGCGAAGGGCTAGGCCAATGGGATTGGTCGGAGCTCTACGCCCGGTGCATGCGGCTTATCCGCGAATCGTTGGCAAGCGTTGCATTTTTGGACGATGTTCTTAGCGTCGCGCATGGTCGTAGGCCAATAGAACCTAGCTCGTAGAGCTTTAGCGACGAGGGCACGACTGCCGGTGTGGTGTCCGCAGGTTCCCTCATGGATGTCGAGGAGAACAACTCTTTTGTCGGCCGTGGAGACGCATCGTTGCAGTACTCCTGTGATGCTGCGTTTATACAGTTCGCCGTTGATAACAGCGAATGCCTTGGATCGCCGTGCAATGTGCCGTGCATCAGTCAGATCGTCCAGTAGCCTTTTGCTGAGGAGGTACGTGATGTACGGTTGCGTCCAGGATTGCTCAATCATCATGACGCTCATTGGTCCCTCGAGTCCTGTGTCCAGCTCCAAGTCATCGAGTGCCATTGGCTCATTGGGCGGCGTAGCCCCCGAGTCCGTTGCTGCGCTTGTTTTCTTCTCTGTGGCCTTTGGCTTGATGGAGAGTTCGCAGATGCGCTCGAGAAATACCTCGGGTGGTATGGGGGCGCAGGTAGAGCCTATGTTGGCGAGTGCGTCCGCCTCTTCGTTGCTTTCACAACCTACGTGCCGCAGCTCGCAACCGTCGAAGTCTCCTTCGAGTGTGTCATAGAGGTCATGGTACGTGATCATGTTGTCGTTAAGTGTGTCGCACTCATGCATTGTTTGGTTGACGACCAGCTTGGACTCGCCGTATATGATGAGCCTCTTGGCGCCGCAGGCTTTTGCCAGCCTCATCCCGTACAACAGGGCCTCGTATTCAGCCTCGCTGTTGGAGGCTGTGAACTGCATTCGCAGGACATACTTCAAATTGTCCCCTTGAGGTGATGTCAGTATGACACCTGCGCCTGCTCCGTCCTTCCGCTTGGACCCATCGAAGTGCATTGTCCAGAGGTAGGACATATCTGGTTTGTCCGGGAGCTGGTTCTCCATCCAGTGCACGAGGAAGTCAGGGAGAACTTGCGACTTGATTGCGTCGTGCTTTTTGTATGTGATGTCTCGTGGAGACAATTCTATTCCCCAAAGCGCGACTCGTCCCGTGGCATCGGGGTTATTGAGGATATGCCCCAACGGGGCGTCGTTGACCACCACGATTGGGTGTTCCTGGAAGTAATGGCGCGATCTAGCCGTCTCATGAAGACACCATACGCCACCTTCTGGTAGTGCGGGTACCGCTATTTTGTTGGTGTGAGGACCTCGCTGAGGTAGTATACTGGGCGTTGTACCCCGTGGACCTTGTTTTCCTCAGCTCGCTCGACGACGAGCACTGTGCTGACCACCTGGTTGGTGGCGGAGATATATAGCAACAGTGGTTCCCTTTCCCGTGGGGTCACGAGTACTGGCGAGGTGGATAGAAGGCGCTTGAGGTCTTCGAATGCTTCCTACGCTTCGTTGGTCCACTCGAACTTTCCGGCTTTGCGGAGGAGTTGGTAGAAGGGCAGCGCCTTTTCACCCATCCGACTGATGAATCGACTGAGGGCTGCAATTCACCCAGCTAGCTACTGAACGCCCCGTATGTTTTTCGGCTTCTCCATGGCTAGTATGGCTTTTATTTTCTTCGGGTTTGCCTCGATTCCCCTCACGGAGATGAGGTGCCCGAGTAGTTGCCCAGATGGCACGCCGAAGGCGCATTTGTCCGGATTGAGCTTGATCCGGTAGCGGTCGAGGTTGGCGAAGGTTTCGTGCAGATCGTCGATTAACGAGGCTTCCTCCTTGGTCTTGATTACTATGTCGTCGACATAGACTTGGATATTGTGACCCAGTTGTTCCTTGAGGCAAGCCTGCATGCATCGCTGGTAGGTAGCTCCCGCATTCTTTAGCCCGAAGGGCATTGTGTTGTAGCAGAACACACCAAAGGGCGTTGTAAACGCTGTTTTTTCTTGATCTTCCTCCTTCATTCGAATCTGATTATAGCCTGAGTAGGCATCGAGGAAGCAGAGGCGCTCGCATCCCGCAGTGGAGTCGATGATCTGGTCGATGCGTGACAATGGGAAGTGATCCTTTAGGCAATGCTTATTCAGAGAGGTGAAGTCCACGCACATCCGCAGGATATCCGTGTCCTTTTTTGGTACCAGCACTATGTTGGCGAGCCAAGTGCTTTCCTTGATCTCGCGTATGAATTTTGTGTCGAGGAGTCTGTTGATCTCCATGCCAACTACCTGCGCTCGTGGCTCGGACAATCGCCGAATTGTTTGCTTGACTGGCCTTGCGTCGGGGTTGACGTTGAGTGCGTGCTCGGCGAATTCCCTGGGAACTCCTGGCATGTCCGCAGGACACCAGGCGAAAATTTCCCAGTGCTCATGGAGGAATTCGACGAGCGCGAGTTCCTATGCGGGACTCAAGTTGTTGGCGATGAGGGCCGTATTGGCGGGATCCGATGGGTGGACCTGTACTTTCTTGGTGTGCACCGATGAGTCGAAGGATAGATCGGGCGAGCTCGGCCGGCTCAGGGGAGGCAGACTGTTGTCTGTTGACTCTTTCAGTCTTGCGAGTTCTTCCTGCATGCCGAAGGACTGGGAAATTCTGTTGAATTCCCTATCGCAGCTGTCGGATCTCTCGAAGTTCCCATTGATCGTGATGACGCCATTGGGACCTGGGATTTTCATCTGCAGGTCGCGTAGTGCGACACTGCCATGAACCTAGCGAACACGACACGTCCGAGGATGCAGTGGTATTGTGAGGGTCAGTCGATGACCTCAAAGTCGATGCGTTCGCGCTGAAAGTTCTTTGGCATGCCGAAGATGACGTCGAGGTTGATTTTCCCCAGGGGATATACGCCTTTCCCTGGGACGATGTCGTGGAATGTTGTGTCCGAGGCTTCCAGGCAGGTTAGAGGGATCCTCATTGCTCGCAAGGTACTCGCGAATATGAGGTTGATGCCGCTTCCGCCATCCATGAAGACGCGGCTCATGTCAAAGCCTCTGATTTGTGCCTCGAGTACGAGAGGACAATGTCCTGGACGGGGTACTTGAGGCGGGTGGTCTCTTTTGTCGAAGGTGATGCATGACTCGCTTCCACTGAGGTACTCAGTGGTAGGTGGTGGCGAGTGTGTGGCCAAGTTGACTTGGCGAGTGATAGCCTTCTGCACCCGATTGGAGGGACGTCCTTTTTGGATCATCATGGTACCCATGGCCCTTGGGTAGGGTTCGCCTCTGTGGTGCTGGTCCGGCGTGGCTGCATTCGGTGGTGGCCCAGATGGTGGTGGCGGAGCGCCATGTGCCATGGCGCCTGGGGCGGCGCCGTAACCTCTTTCGACTGTGTTGCGGTTCATCCGAGCTAATCCCTCATGTAGTTTGAGGAACTCGCGGCAGTCCTTGAGGAGGTGGCTGGACTTCTTCTTCCCATCATGCTTGTCGATGTAGAAGTGCACCGTGCATGGCCCGGACAGTTTGTCTTCAATGGTTGTTGCCGGTGCTTCATCACGATCGCGGCGTTGCCACACTTGTGTGGTCTTCCCAGAGTCGTGATATCCACCGTTACGGTATCCGCTGTTGCGGTTGTCGTCGTGTCTATCGGCGTAGCCGGCTGCGACCATGTTAACGTCGTCGCGGTCATCGTAGATGCGCATACGGCGTTTGCTTCGGCGGTCGCGTTTGCGCTCAAGTTCCGCCTCCTCGTCGGAATGAACGCGATTCTTCACCGAATCTTCTCCATCGGCCCACCGATTCGCGATCTCCATCAGGTGGTCGATGGTATTGGGCTTTGAGCGGCCCAGCTCCTCCCTGAGTTCTAGGTGGCGGACGCCGCCGTTGAATGCATCAATCGTGTGATCCTCCGAGATGTTCTCTACGAAGTTCTTGATGATGGACCACCTTTAGATGTAGGAGCGTAGCGATTCGCCCGATTGTTGCTGGCAGCATCTTAGCTCTTCGATTGATGCAGGCCACTTGTACGTGCCCTTGAAATTGCGCACGAAGCTGTAAACCAGCTCATCCCAGCTGGGAATGGATCCACGTGGGAGGTTGTTGAGCCATGCTCGGGTGGCGCCCTGCAGCTGTAGTTGCAAGCATTGCATGGCTGTGCTTTGACTGCCTCCGTGGAGCCTGACGGAGGAGATGTGGTCCTCCAGCCAGATTTTTGGGTCCTGTAGGTTGTCGAACTTCGGATTTTCCGACGGGAGTTTAAACCCCTTAGGCATTCGCTTCTGCCTAATGGATCTGCTGAAGCATCTGGCGCCACAGAGCTCCACATCCTCCTCTTCTGAGTCAGTCGACCGAGCGCATCGCGCCCTTGATTTGTCAATCTTGCGCTGCGTGAGTTCGTCGCGCGCATCATAGTCGCGGTCGTGTCGCCGTGAGCGGCAACGTCGAGACAGATCGTGACTGTGGTCGCTAGATGAGGGCGAGGAGTAGCGCTTTGCCCTTTTTCGGCTCTGGTGTTGGCTCCTTCTCGAGGGCGGCCTTGATTAATCCCAAGCCCGCGATCGTAGATTGGTGCATGGCGGCTCGGGGATCTCCAGCTGGCGGCTGGTTATTGAGGAGGTATATGGTTGCCGCTGTCACCGCAACTTGCGGCATTTTGGGGACCACGTTGCCCCGTGTGTCGACTGTCATAGAGATAAAGTCGATGACCTTTGCATCTTCTATGCGCTCTTGCTCGGTGAGATGGGCCATCCGAGATTGCCTCTTTTTGGCAACGTATTTGTTGCCTCTTGAGGAGGATCCTCCGTAGAAGGAGAGCCCTACACGACGAAGGCTCGACTCGTCTGCTGCCTTTTTGCGTGCCTCAAGTTGCACGATTGTTTGCACTTGGCGCTTGAATTCTTCCTTCAGGAGCCAATGGTAGCCCATTAGCATCTCTTGCGGAGATCCGAAGGGTAGAGGAGTGCCTCGTAGGGCCTCACGGCAGCAAGCCCACTCTTGCTCGTTGAGCTTGATCACGACGCGTTCGCCGGTTTGGTTGTTTATTATGGTTGGAGGCTCGGCTGCTCCTCCATTGTTGGCGTTGGTGCGATCACCACCATTACCGCTGTTAGCTCCGTTGCCGCTGACGTTCGTGTTGTCGCGGTTGGCGGAGCTGTCGCCTGTGTTGATGACGGCGCACATGAAGTGATTGGGGAAGCTGCTGCTCCCACAACTCTCAGATCTGGAACCGTAGGTTCCGTCTTTAGTGGCCAGGTCGCCTAGATCGGAGTCGCGACTGCTGTCGGACACGGTGTTTTCGACTGTTGTCGAGGCATTGAGCTCACCGAGTGTGCCGATCGATGGGGGGAACCATGATGCTAGAGCAATCGACGGCGCCGTCGGCTGATCAGGCATGCGAAGCGTGCCCATCTGACCAACTTGGAAACGGAAGCTCCCTATTGCCAGGCTGATCCCGTCGCCTATGGACTCGAAAGCCGGGCGAGTGGCTGGCGTGTGGACGGTGAAGTCGAACGCGCTGAAGAGCTGGCGAATCTCCGCTGTTGCAGAGTTGTAGATCGCGGTTGATGGGGCCGAAGAAGCCGCAACATCAGCACTCCCAATTCCCATAGACGGCGCCAATTGACGATGGTTTAACTCATCAATGCCCATTGTTATGGACTTGGGTTTTGGAGAAGGAAGGAGAGCTGGAGACATCTATCGGCTAGCAAACAAGCACACAGGGGACTCAAAGATTTACCCAGGTTCAGGCCTCGTAGAGGTCCCTACTCCTGCTTGTCTGCTCGTGAAATTATCGAAGGAATCAAAGATTACAATGGTGCGCAGATGCAATCTGGCGAGGGTTGTGGAAACTAGGGTTGCGTGTGTCCTCCTCGCCGCCCCCTCCTAGCCTTTATATAGATAGGCTAGGTCTCGGGTAGCAGGTCGAGTCGGTTACAAGTTAGGGTTTTCCCCTTCAAACTTTCTATCTTTAGCTTCTTCTTGTTCTTCAAGCAATCGAGAGTCCGTAGGTTACTCGAGTCCTTCATTTGGGCCTTAGAGACACTGTGGGCCTTTACGTATTTAGGCCATATATACCAAGCTCGAGTACCTGTAGGGTATACCCATGTCAGAGGGAGTCTGTCAAAATTATGTCAAATTATTTCGAACCACATGTGAGCTGCCAATTGCTCTTTAAATTCCACAAAAATCTTTTGAAGTTGCCCACCAAACAGCCAATATATGGAGAACATGACCGAGAGTTTTCAAAGATTCAACTTCTTTCTAGACTTTGCATGCCGACAAAGTTGACCCTGCTTTGGAAAAAAGAGAGAGATATAGGCCAAAAGAAATAGGGGGACTCATGCATGGCGTCCTTTTGCTTGTACTACCTGCCATGAAAAATAATAAACATGAGTTTTTCACAACTTTTGAAAAAAGCCGCTTCATAAAAATGGCCTACCATGTAGTATAAGTATGAACAGGTTTTAGGACGAGCGACCAAGCAATGTCACGGACATATCCATGTTTATGGGAATTTTGTAGTAGTACTACAAGAAAGTAGATGTGCGCATCTTGGCGTTGGTAAACAACTTTGCCAATGGGAGTTTCCAAATACTAGGAAAAGTAACAACTCCAATTTTCTAAGCGATGGAAATATTTTTCTCTGTATAAAGCAAAGTACTACTCCACTTCCGTACTAGTACTACTCGAAAAGGGAGGCGACTCCTTCTCCAAAAAAATGAGGCAGCGCGAGAGCAGCGGGAGGAGGAATCGGAAGGTGGTGCGATGTCAAAGCAAAGCTATGATGGGTTGCTGACACGAGGTAAACTCTACTAGTAGTAAATATATGGACCTACTAGTAGTAATATGCACACAAAACAAGTTGTGTTTTCTCTCTCCTTCGCTGGCTCTCACCATCCATCCTCCATCGATCTCTTCTCTGCATTGCCTGATCGCTTGTCTCTTCCTCGTCCACAGCGTGGCGCTGCGCACGTGTGACTTGGTACGGCACACCGATCTACTTCCAACAACCATTTTTCCCGTGAAATTCAAGCCATCTACTAGATTAATAATCATCTTGTTTTTTTATGAACAAATTTCAGGCCGAGCAACCTCGCAAGGTCGTGGACATATCCACATCATAGTTTATGGAAATTTCCCGTATTTGGTAGTACTACAAGCAAGTAGATGTGCATATCTTGAAATTGGTAAATAATATACGAACAACTTTGAATATTGACCGTTGGATCAAGACTCGCGAATCCCAATATTTTTAGCTGTTGGATATTCTTTTCCATTATTCTAGCATCTAGAAGATTCTATTGGTAGTCTTCATCACAATGAATGATATGCACAAAACTCAAAACACACTTCTCCATCATTATAGAATCTTCTGCCTCATTTCTGTAGACCATGTTACCAAAATTTTAAAGTTTTAGATAGCTAATAATCGCTGACTTCTACATGAAATACAAAGTACAAGAACCAAATATATACACCCATACTTTCTATATGTTGATCAAATTTATATATTTTTTCATTTCCTATTATAATCTTATCTTACCACTATATGGTGTACGAATAACTTTGAATATTGACCGTTGGATCAAGACTCGTGAATCCCAACATTTCCAGCTGTTGGATATTCTTTTCCATTCTAGCATCTAGAAGATTCTATTTGTTTGAATGGTCTAGAAGATTCTATTGATAGTCTTCATCAAAATGAATTCTATGCACAAAACTCAAAACACACTTCTCCATCATTTTAGAATCTTCTCCCTCATTTCTCTAGACCATGTTACCAAAAATTTCATGTTTTAGATCTCCACTACTATAATGGAGAAGTTTTGAATTGGATCCATAGCACCAATCCTGACCGTTGGGCTGTTAGATCCAATGGTTTAAAGCAGCTGGATTCGTGTTGAATAGTACCTAGAGCAAACTCCACCATGTTCTAGAACCATCATGTCACCACCCCCAAAATTTCATAGCACAATAGGATGTATTCTAAATATGTGTATATAATTATTATTAATAGATTTAACTTATGCATTTTTTCTCTAATGTATGAAATGTGATTTAACAAAAGTTGAGTTGTTATTAACCAATAGTCTTATTAGAGAAAAAATGCATATACATTAAGTGTATTAATAATAACAATATCTACACGTATTGAGAATACATCCTAATAATGTGCTATGAAATTTTGGGGATGGTGACATGATGGTTCTAGAACATGGTGGAGTTTTCTCTAGTTACGTACTATTCAACACGAATCTAGCTGCTTTGAACCATTGGATCTAAGAGCCCAACGATCAGGATTGGTGCTATGGATACAATTCAAAACTGCTCCATTATAGTATTAGAGAGAATACATCCTACTATGCTATGAAATTTTGGGGTGGTGACATGATGGTTCTACAACATGCATGGTGGAGTTTGCTCTAGGTGCTATTCAACATGAATCCAGTTTCTCTGAACCATTGGATCTAACGGCACAATGGTCGGGATTGGTGCTATGGATCCAATTCAAAACTGCTCCATTATAGTAGTAGAGATATAACCACTATATAGCGTATGACTAACTTTGAATGCTAATCATTGGATCAAGACTCGTGAATCCTAATATTTCAAACCGTTGGATCTTCTTTTCCATTCTAGCATCTAAAAGATTCTATACATAGTCTTCAACATAATGAATGCTATGCACAAACCTCAAAACACACTTCTCCATCATACTAGAATCTTCTCCATAGTACGGAGTAGCTAATAATCGTTGACTTCTACATGATCTTATCTTATCTTATCTTATCTTACCACTATATAGTGTACGGATAAGTTTGAATATTGACCGTTGGATTAAGACTCGCGAATCCCAGTGTTTCTAGCAGTTGGATCTTCTTTTCCATTCTAGCTACTAGAAGAATCTATTGATAGTCTTCGACATAATGAATGCTATGCACAAACCTCAAAACACATTTCTCCATCATACTAGAAGCTTCTCCCTTGTTTCTCTAGACCATGTTATCAAAAATTTCATGTGTTAGGTAGCTAAATAATCTTTGACTTCTATATGATGATACAAAGTACAAGGACCAAATATACACCTATACTTTATAGATGTTGATCAAATTTATATTTTTTTGTGCTTTACCAATTACTGTAAGTTGCACGTGCCTTGCACGTGAGACTCAGATAGTAGACGTATGACATATCATCACTATATAAAATTATAATTGGTAAAGCACAATAAATTATAAATTTGATCAAGATCTATAAAGTATGGGTGTATCCTTGTACTTTGTATGCCATGTAGAAGTCAAATATTATTAGCTACCTAACACATGAAATTTTTGATAACATGGTCTAGAGAAAAAAGGAGAAGATTCTAGTATGATGGAGAAGTGTGTTTTGAGGTTTGTGCATAGCATTCATTATGCCGAAGACTACAAATATAATTTTCTAGATGCTAGAATGGAAAATAAGATCCAATGTCTAGAAATACTGGGATTCATAAATTTTGATCCAACGGTTAACATTCAAAGTTATTCATACACTATATAGTGGTAAGATAATTTTATATAGTGATGATGATATGTCATACGTCTACTATCCGAGTCTCATGTGCAACTTACTAGTAGCTAATAATCGTTGACTTCTACATGATCTTACCACTATATAGTGTACAAACAACTTTGAATATTGACCGTTGGATCAAGACTCCCGACCCAACATTTCCGGCTGTTGGATCTTCTTTTCCATTCTAGCATCTTGAAGATTCTATTGATATTCTTCATTACAAACCACTATACAGTATACGAATATATTTGAATGTTGACCGTTGGATCAAGACTCAAGGATCCTAGCTTTTCGAGCCGTTGGATCTTCTTTTCCATCCTATCATCTAGAAGATTCTATTGATAGTCTTCGGCATAATGAATGTTATGCACAATCTCAGACACACTTCTCCACCATACTAGAATCTTCCCCCTTGTTTCTCTAGACCATGTTATCAAAAATTTCATGTGTTAGGTAGCTAATAATCTTTGACTTCTACATGATGATACAAACTACAAGGACCAAATATATACACCCATACTTTATAGATGTTGATCAAATTTATATTTTTTGTGCTTTACCAATTATAATTGTATATAGATATACGTCTACTATCTGAGTCTCATATGCAAGGCACGTGCAACTTACTAGTAGCTAATAATCGTTGACTTCTACATGATCTTACCACTATATAGTGTACGGACAACTTTGAATATTGACCGTTGGATCAAGACTCACGAATCCCAACATTCCAGCCGTTGGATCTTTTTTTCCATTCTAGCAACTTGAAGATTCTATTGATAATCTTCATTACAATGAATGCTATGCACAAAACTCACTTCCCCGTCATTCTAGAACCTTGTCCCTCGTTTCTCTAGACCATGTTACCAAAATTTTAAAGTTTTAGATAGCTAATAATCATTGACGTACTTCTACATGATATACAAAGTACAAGAACCAAATATATATATACACCCATATTTTATAGATGTTGATCAAATTTATATTTTTTCTGCTTTACCTGTTATAATCTCAACACTATATAGTGTACAAATAACTTTGAATATTGATCGTTGGATCAAGACTCGCGAATCCCAACATTTCCAGCCATTGGATCTTCTTTTCCATTCTAGCATCTAGAAGATTCTATTTTTTTAATGGTCTAGAAGATTCTATTGATAGTCTTCATCACAATGAATGCTATGCACAAAACTCAAAACACACTTTCCTCATCATTCTAGAATCTTCTCCCTCGTTTCTCTAGACGATGTTACCAAAAAAATCATGTTTTAGATAGCTAATAATCGTTAACTTCTACATGATCTTATCTTAGCACTATATAGTGTACGAACAACTTTGAATATTGATCGTTGGATCAAGACTCGTGAATCCCATCATTTTGAGCCATTGGATCTTCTTTTCCATTCAAGCATCTAGAAGATTCTATTGATAGTCTACATCAAAGTGAATGCTATGCACAAAAATCAAATAACACTTATCATTCTAGAATATCCTGCCCCGTTTCTCTAGACCAGCATGTTACCAAAATTTGAAAGTTTTATATAGCGAATAATCGTTGACCTCTACATGATATCCAATAGCTAGAAATGCTGGGATTCGCGAATCTTGATCCAACGGTCAACATTCAAAGTTATTCGTACACTATATAGTGGTAAGATAAGATAAGATCATGTAGAAGTCAACGATTATTAGCTACGAGGGAGAAGATTCTAGTATGATGGAGAAGTGTATTTTGAGGTTTGTGTATAACATTCATTATGCCGAAGACTATCAATAGAATCTTCTAGATGCTAGAATGGAAAAGAAGATCCAACAGCTGGAAATGTTGGGATTCACGAGTCTTGATCCAACGGTCAATATTCAAAGTTATTTGTACACTATATAGTGGTAAGATATCTCTATCTCTACTACTATAATGGAGCAGTTTTGAATTGAATCCATAGCACCAATCCTAACCATTGAGTTGTTAGATCCAATAATGGTTCAGAGAAGCTGGATTTGTGTTGAATAGTACCTAGAGCAAACTCCACCATGCATGTTCTAGAACCATCATGCCACCACCCCCAAAATTTCATAGCACGGTAGGCAGTATTCTCTCTACTACTGTAGTGGAGCAGTTTTGAATTGGATCCATAACACCAATCTTGACCATTGGCTATTAGATCCAATGGTTCGGAGCAACTGATTTCGTGTTGAATATATAGTACAGACCTAGAGAAAACTCCACCATGTTCTAGAACCATCATGTCACCACCCCCAAAATGCATAAATTAAGTCTATTAATAATAACTATCTACACATATTAAGAATACAACCTACCGTGCTATGAAATTTTGGGGGTGGTGAAGTGATGGTTCTAGAACATGGTGGAGTTTGCTCTAGGTACTATTTAACACGAATCTAGCTGCTTTGAACCATTGGATCTAACAACCCAACGGTCAGGATTGCTGCTATGAATCCAATTCAAAACTGCTCAATTATAATAGTAGAGATAATTTTATATAGTGATGATATGTCAAGCGTCTATTATCTGAGTCTCGCGTGCAGGGCATGTGCAATTTACTAATAGTGGTAAGATACGAATAACTTTGAATGATGACCGTTGGATCAATACTCGTGAATCTCAATATTTCCAACCGTTGGATATTCTTTTCCATTCGAGCATTTAGAAGATTCTATAGATAGTCTTCCGCAGAATGAATGCTATGCATAAACCTCAAAACACACTTCTCCATCATACTCCTAGAACCCTCTCCCTCGTTTCTCTAGACCATGTCACCAAAAATTTCAAGTGTTAGGTAGCTAATAATATTTGAATTCTACAGGATGATACAAAGTACAAGAACCAAATATACACCCATACTTTATATATGTTGATTGAATTTATAATTTTTTGTGCTTTACCTATTATAATTTTATATAATGATGATATATCATATGTCTATTATCTGAGTCTCACGTGCATGGCACGTGCAATTTACTAGTAGCCTACAATGTATGAACATTCTTGGGTTTCAGTCCGAAGGACCAATAAGGTCATGGCCATATATATCGATACCCTAGCTACACTTTATGCTACGGTTCTCACATCGGGTAGATGGGTGCGTCTTGGCATAGTAAAAAATGTTAACCGTAGGAGTTTCAGACAATTATGAAAGAACATTTTTCACTTTTCCAAGTGATTACGAGGATGTTTCGTACTAGTAAAGAAATTCAAAAGAATTTGGATCAGAATGCGACAAGCGCGCCATGTTTCCGGACATTGTGGAGCATGCATGTTTTCCTTGTGATTCCTAGGTCTGTCTGCCTAAATTAGTTCAAATGAGTTGGCATATGCATATGCGCACCGTTTAGCTAAGAAACCCAAGTTCACTCAGCCGTTTCGCTCACTACAGTATATGGGCCCCATTCATACAAATAACTTTAAATGCTGACCGTTGGATCAATTATTTGATGTATTTACATGAATTTGAAATATTTATTTATTTTTTATGAGGGCCACGGCTGGCAGCCAACACCACCCCAATTTCCTTTTTCATCTAGTATCCGCCACCATACTAGACTCCGACTTTTCTTCACAAGTTGCACACACCACTATCCCATCGCATTTGATGCGTGCTTGCTTTTCGAGCCTTCCTTTTAATAATACTCGGGAGGTGAGCCAAGCGCGATTCAGCACTAAATTTTCGCGTGATATTGGAGAGATCTTCTAGTTCAAAATTTTAGAGGATTATTGGCGGGACCTTGATGTCTACGCACTTCTATTCTTGTAGACAGTTGTTGGGCCTCCAAGTGCAGAGGTTTGTAGAACAGCAGCAAGTTTTCCCTTAAGTGGATCACCCAAGGTTTATCGAACTCAGGGAGGAAGTGGTCAAAGGTATCCCCTCTCAAGCAACCCTGCAATCAAGATACAAGACGTCTCTTGTATCCCCAACACACCCAATACACTTCTCAGGTGTATAGGTGCACTAGTTCGGCGAAGAGATAGTGAAATACAAGTGGTATAGATAATTATAAGTGGTAACGATGATAGAAGATAGCTTGATGGTGTGGAAGAGACTAAAGGCAAACTGAAATAAAGATGGCAGCAAGCAAACATGTAATAGATCTAGTTGCAAACGGTGTTTCAATGTTTAGAAACAAGGCCTGGGATCATACTTTCACTAGTGAACACTCTCATATAAATATCTTCTCTTTATGATACTACTCTGAACTACTCTCCAGTTGGACACTCTAATCCATGGTAGGGCTATAACAGCACTCCTCAAAGTTTGCTTTTCCCATTTAGATAACCCCACACTATCACCTTGAGCACTAGATGGATCCAACAAACATCACAATTTCATAAAGACATCCAACTCCATATAACTCATAACAAGTATTTGTAATCTCTAGCCTAAGTGCCACCATGGTGTGCACACTGTCAACTTCACACACATGGGGAGAGCAGAGATCTATTAAAGCACTTGAGTAGCAAGGTAGATCTACTTGATTACAAAGCTCATGATCACAATATGATCACGCATAGAGAGAGAGATGAACACATAGCTACCGGTAGAACCCTTAGCCTCGAGACAGAACTACTCCCTCCTCATCATGGGAATCAGCAATGGTGATGGAGATGGTGGTGGAGATCGATGGAGATGGCTCCGGGGGCACTTCCCGTCCGTGAGGTCTTGGAACAGAGACTTTCTATCCCCCGAATCTCCCCTTCGGTGGCGGCGGTGCTGCGAAACTTTTCGTGGCTGGAGGCTTGACGATTTAGGGTTTCTGTATCGGGAGGAATATATAGGCGAAGGGGCGAGGTCGGTGGCCAGCCAGGGGGCCTACACCATGCCCTGACGCAGCCTGGGGGGACCTGTGCCTAGGGGTGGTTTGGCCACCCTGTGGGCCCCCTTCGTCTCTCCTTCTGGCTCCGTGAATCTTCCGGGAAAATAACGATTTTGGCTTTTGTCCGGTCCAATTCCGAGAATTTTCATTTTCTGACTTTCTGGAACCAAAAACTGCAGAAAACATGCAACTGGCACTGTGGCTCTTATTAATAGGTTAGTCCAAGAAATCATATGAAAAGTACTCCAAAGTATGGACAAAACATAAGAAAGTAGATAAAACTAAGCATGGAACATCAAAAATTATGGATACGTTTGAAACATATCAACATCCCCAAGCTTAACTTCTGCTCGTCCTCGAGTAGGTAAGTGATAAAAAGAAAGAATAATTTTTGAGGTGACATGCACCATCATAAACTTGATCAAAGTATTTGTAAAACATTGATAGCTGGGATCATAGTACTTCAACATAGCATGAAAGATAAAGTTCTAGAAATAAGACATAGCAACTATGTTGCAACATGAAAAGGCACAAACAAAAGATTCATGAATAACAATGCTTTGCAAGACGTTTGTTTGTTTCACATAAAGAAAACATAGCATAGTGGCACTCAGCTTGTCCCTCATAGAGTAGCAAACATAAATGCAAAGGACACCTTCAAAGTTCATAAGGGTGACTAGATACAAATAGTTTAAGAACAAGCAATATCAACATTATGAATCAATAAATGAGTTTTGGACAATGCACATAGAACTAAGAATGGCCACTATGCTCTCAAAGTAGGTGCATAAAGATAGAAGGTGGAGACTCAACATAAAAGTAAAAGAAAGGCTTTCATAGAAGGAAGTAGGGATTCAAGTTTCATAAAGAGCTTCCAAAAATTATGGTACTTATTAGCTTTTAGCTCTCATTGCCCCTATCATAAGCATCTTCAAGGTGATTAAGGTTAAAGTGACACAACTAAGATGATATGCTTGACAAGTTATAAGCCGAAATCTCATGCCCCTTAATTACAAAGACCGAACCTCATGCTACTCAACTTTAGTCACAAGTAAGCTCTTGTCATTGTAAGTACATATGTATCATAGAGAACATGGCAGGTACCCTTGCACATGATACATGATCTATCCCATAATCAAAATGACAAGGCAAGCAGACAATGAGCATCTCAGCGATCTTTTTATTTGCTATTTGCATAGGTTTTTATTGAGGATGCTTCATAGAGTGCTCATTATGGTTATGCTGCAAGTTTCCACCATGATTAGGCATGGATTAGGCTAGCGACCCAGGCGTTTCTCTAACACACATACAAACTCCATGATCTTACAAGTTCCCCTTTTATTTCACACCACCGGGATCCATAAGCAAAAGAACATGATATCAACTAGGTACAAAGTACAAGTGCAATGTTGAAAGCGTTCCCCATGATACATGGTTCTGCTAACTTCAACTTATAAAGCGCAAGCATATACTCAACATAGATGGACGCAATGGTTCAAGTTTATTAAATGCAAGAAAAGTAAAGTGTGCCATCAAGTTCGTGAGAGCTTCAATCACTAATTTTCACATAACAAGGTTAATTCGGAAGGTAGACAAAAACATGAATATACTTGGAATATCATATGTTAATAGGTAGGTATGGTGGACTCTTTGGAATAACTTGGTTTTAGGAGTTGGATGCATGAGTGGAACTCATACTTGGTTATGGAGGCTAGCAAAAGACTGGGAGCGACCAACTAAGAGAGCAATGATGGCCATAATCATGCAGAGCGACAAAACATCATTGATCAAAGCATAAAGTGATACTACAAGTTGAAAACTAAAGGATCATAAAGGCTATGGTGACTTGGGATAGTCATAACATGGTGTGAGCATGCGCCAAGTCGACCCAAATAAAGCATCAAAGGAGAATACCACAATACTATGCTTTAATATGCTAAAACAACACATGATTCTTCCAAGGCACATTAAGCAATCTCAATTGTTTATAACAAGTCATGCTACGACAAATAATACTAAGTCTAAAGCCAAAACAATATCAAGCATGGCATGACAAAGCATAGGCCACAGTCAAAAACAAGCTCTCTTTACCACTTAAGCATGAACTTTCCTACTCTTTTCCAATCCAAACCAAACTTATTTGAAAACCAATGCATGAAAGAGGGGGTCCAACCAATTTATTCAGCAAACTAAGAAAACCAAGAAAACGAAAAACCAAAAAAAAAAAGAAAATAAGACGCTCCAAGAACAACACAACTGTGCATGAAACAATAAAAATGAAGTGTTTGGAAGAAACCTGGGATTTTTATTGATGAAGAAGGGGATGCCTTGGGCATCTCCAAGCTTTGACGCTTGTACTTCTTGGATATTTCTTGGGGTGACACGCGTGGCATCCCCAAGCTTGAGATTTAGTCCATTTTTCATCTCATTACATCATTCTCTCCATACACCTGAAATTTTTTCCTTCATACAAAACTTCACACAATCTTTATTAGCAACATTAGTGCACTCAAGATAATAAGTCTTTAGGTTCAGTTTCAACACCAATAAAACTTACATTAAAACACAAGCTACTGTAGCACTTCCTTCAAAAAGCTCAATTCCCCAAAAAGAACTCAAAAAGGAATCAACAAGAAGCAAATGCAAATAATGGCAGAAATCTGTCAAAACAGACCAGCAGGTAAAGACGATTTTTTTCGAAGACCTTCTGTTCATCAAATATAAAAGTATTGAACTAACGAAAGTTAGATAACAACCTGGGGCAAAAGCACAAAAATTCACGCCTCAAAAGGACGTACAGAGATTTTATACGAATTTTTACGGTGAAGAAGAGAAATCTGTTTCGGGACAACAACTTTCCCAATCATTACTTCTCTCTCATTAGAGGTTACTATTGGCACAAAAACCAAATAAAAATGATAAGGAGCGGTTATTACAGAAGTAATAACTTCCAAGACTCATCTAAAACTTTTGGGTTATCTCCTAATAAGTACTTTTCTTTAACGCCTTTAAGTTAGGCATGATAGTTTGAGAAGATGCTCACATAAGAAATATGAATTGAAGAGAGCATAAAGAAGCAAAGTCAAAGCACATTTAAGTCTAACCCACTTCCTATGCATAGGAATATTATAAAGAAACAAGTCATGAAAGCACAAAACAACAAGCATAGGAAAGCAAAACAAGTGCAACATCAAGACTTTCAACATAAAGAGGGGAAACTTAATTTTGTTGAGATACATAAAACCATGTTTACCTCTCTCATAATAACTTTCAGTAGCATCATGAATAAAATTAATAATATAACAATCACATAAAACATTCTTATCATGAGCCACATGCATAAAAGAATTAATACTCTCCACATAAGCATAGTCATTCTTATTAATTGTGATGGGAGCAAATCCAACAAAATAGCTGTCATTATTATTCTCATCGCCATAATTATCAAATATAGGAGGGATATTGTAATCATAATGAATTTTCTCCTCAATAGTAGGTGGACTGAAAATATCATATTCATCATTGTAATCATCATATATTGGAGGCATAGTATCATCAAAGCAAATTTTCTCCTCCGTGCTTGGGGGACTAAAAATATCATGCTCATCAAAACCAGCTTCCCCAAGCTTAGAATTTTCCATAGCATTAGCAATAATGGTGTCCAAAGAATTCACACTAACAACATTGCTATTAGCATGCAAATAAAGTTCCATAGGTTTTTAAATTTTCTCTTTAAATACTTCATGTCCTAACTCAAGATAAATACTATAAAGCTCTCTAATTTTGTTGTTGTTTTCCATTAAGCCTAACTAGTGAAAACAATAAACAAAAAGACAAAATTGCAGAATCTAAAGGAAATAACTTCGAGCACTCACACCTTAGGATGTGAGTACCTTTTACCTTACCTCCCCGGAAACGGCGCCAGAAAATAGCTTGATGTCTACGCACTTCTATTCTTGTAGACAGTTGTTGGGCCTCCAAGTGTAGAGGTTTGTAGAACAGCATCAAGTTTTCCCTTAAGTGGATCACCCAAGGTTTATCGAACTCAGGGAGGAAGTGGTCAAAGGTATCCCCTCTCAAGCAACCCTGCAATCAAGATACAAGAAGTCTCTTGTGTCCCCAACACATCCAATACACTTGTCAGGTGTATAGGTGCACTAGTTCGGCGAAGAGATAGTGAAATACAAGTGGTATAGATAATTATAAGTGGTAACGGTGATATAAGATAGTTTGATGGTGTGGAAGAGACTAAAGGCAAACTGAAATAAAGATGGCAGCAAGCAAACATGTAATAGATCTAGTTGCAAACGGTGTTTCAATGTTTAGAAACAAGGCCTAGGGATCATACTTTCACTAGTGAACACTCTCATATAAATATCTTCTCTTTATGATACTACTCTGAACTACTCTCTGGTTGGACACTCTAATCCATGGTAGGGCTATAACAGCACTCCTCAAAGTTTGCTTTTCCCATCTAGATAACCCCACACTATCACCTTGAGCACTAGATGGATCCAACAAACACCACAATTTCATAAAGACATCCAACTCCAAATATAACTCATAACAAGTATTTGTAATCTCTAGCCTAAGTGCCACCATGGTGTGCACACTGTCAACTTCACACACATGGGGAGAGCAGAGATCTATTAAAGCACTCGAGTAGCAAGGTAGATCTACTTGACTACAAAGCTCATGATCACAATATGATCACACATAGAGAGAGAGATGAACACATAGCTACCGGTAGAACCCTTAGCCTCGAGACAGAACTACTCCCTCCTCATCATGGGAATCAGCAATGGTGATGGATATGGTGGTGGAGATCGATGGAGATGGTTCCGGGGGCACTTCCCCGTCCCAGCAGGGTGCCGGAACAGAGACTTTCTATCCCCTGAATCTCCCCTTCGGTGGCGGCGGCACTGTGGAACTTTTCGTGGCTGGAGGCTTGACGATTTAGGGTTTCTGTATCAGGTGGAATATATAGGCGAAGGGGCAAGGTCGGTGGCTAGCCAGGGGGCCCACACCATGCCCTAGTGCGGCCTAGGGGACCCGCGCCTAGGGGTGGTTTGGCCACCCTGTGGCCCCCCTTTGTCTCTCCTTCTGGCTCCGTGAATCTTCTGGGAAATAATGACTTTGGCTTTTGTCCGATCCAATTCCGAGAATATTCATTTTCTGACTTTCTGGAACCAAAAACAGCAGAAAACAGGCAATTGGCACAGTGGCTCTTGTTAATAGGTTAGTCCAAGAAATCATATGAAAAGTACTCCAAAGTGTGGACAAAACATAAGAAAGTAGATAAAACTAAGCATGGAACATCAAAAATTATGGATACGTTTGCAACGTATCAGACCCTCTCTTCTACCTTTTCCAAAATTTAACCCTTCCTTCACTTCTCAGTTCTCGGCAAATGTTAGCTACCTCCATACTGACGGGGCCTCTTGCTCGCTCGCCCGCCGACTCCATAATCCATACTCACATCATCCTCTATCCCATCCCTCCTTAGCCGACTTCTAGGTCGCCGGAGTCTACTCATCGACGCTGTCATCCACGCTACCATCGTTGCTTCGTCGCATCTGCTTCCCCCACTCAGAGTGTCAGCTTCCCCACCATCCCAACCGAGAGATGCGTACGCCACGCGGACCCCTCACCAGGGCGATGGTTAGAAGTCCGTACAACCGAGACGAAGGTTGCTGCACACTTACTATGCCCGCTTTCCTTGCACTTTACTACTACTACTTCCGAATGTAGTTCATCGCTTCCTTGATGTGCCTTCTCATTACCAATTATTTCTAATGCATGCTAATTGCAGTACCGCAGGATCGGTTCAAAGAGAAAAGAAGGCAACTGCTAGTCGTCAAGCCAAATTGGTTATCTCGCACTAGTACGGAGCCTGGCCAGCCCAATGATAACCCCCAACAATCCTCCCCAGACAATGGTTTGCCTCCATTTTGCATATACGCGCGTTGTTGTTATGCATTTTATTTTTGAGAGTAGTTCAGCCTTTGCTTGTCCTGTCTTGTCATACTAGTATATACTTTTTGTAAGGCATGGAAGATGATGTACTGCCGAAACATGCCCTGTCTTGCCAAGGAATCCTGAAGAGTTTTGGACATGCGGATCTAGCCCCGCTCGGCACAACACAACTAGTACAGAAACATGGCCTGGTCAAGTACCCTAAACATGGCTATTTGTTGCATCTTGCGTGTTATTTACTGATTGATTTGCTGCATTGCAATTTGCAGAAGCAAGTGCATGATCATGTCCCTGCCAAGGAGGTTCGCAACACATATATTCAGCGTGCCAGTGATACAACCATTTCTACGAACCAAAACGAAGTATGGTGCATGGCCGAAGCTAAAATTAGGCTTCTCCAAAAGGATTTGGACACAATCACTCGGCGGATCAGAGAATTGAACCGAGGATGGATTTCTACTATTGAAGATGGCCTTGATGTTGCCGCTGATCTTCAGAAGTTAGTCGCTAAAAATTGTGTTCCCAATTCGGCTGATGCAGATGTCAATGAGATCAACGTGACGTTTTTGGAATAGGTCAATGCACGAGCAGAGATTCTCCGTGCATCTTTGCAGGCAGATGATTTTCGAAGGGTGATGAAAGACGCCATGCGAATAGATTGTTATTTCGAATAATGAGGATGACTTTTGTTGTGTTCTCAGCCTAATATTTTCTTTGGCACGCTGTATGAAACTGTACTATACCTAATTGCTTCATCTGGACAATGTATCCCAGTATCATTCTAGCCATTCGGAAAATGGAAAAGCCTTATTTTGTAGTTTCGTTTAGATCTGTAGAAACACGTTTTGCCGAAAATTAGCACATTACCATGAAAGGTAGTTCGTGCCCATTACCGTCAATAAATTCATGCACTATATACTTGTGTGGCCCTAAAGTCAAACTTTTAGACTGCAGTAGTAGATCGAGTACAAAAAAAAATCAACTGAGTGACAAACCACAAGCCGAAATCACCTCTTCCACTAAGCAGTGTGCCAGAAACACCCGCCGCAATGGGCTTCTGCATCCAAAATTCAAACGGTACTAAATTTTCATCTCGCCCTTCCGTCCAGAAACAACGCGCCAAAGGCCATTCCTCAAAATGGTTTCTCTTGTAAATTCCCACGCGCCACATAATTCAAAGTTCCAAACATACTAGTACCACCCGTGCCCTTCGGGCCGAATCCCTCGAGATCACCTTGCACGACCACGGTCGTGCTCCCTCCGTCCCATCTCCCCTTCACAGCCTCTCCACCGGCATGCCACCGTAGCGACGACGAAGACGTCTTACCAGCTCCCGATGCCGGACCGCACCAGATTAGCTCCTCTATACACGAGGTCCACGGCGTCGGAGCCGGCTCAGCAACGTCGTCGCAGCTTCGTTGGATCCACTTCCCTGACTCCACGGCACCAGATCTACTTCCTCGACCTTGTCCACGGCGCCGGAGAGATGGGGAGGAAAACCCGCTCAAGGGCGAACGACGAGGTCGTAGCTCACCATAAGTCCGGCAAAGGCACGGGAAGGAAATCACGTAATCACGGTCACAAAGGTTGACGCCATACACTTCATATGCTATTTACACATTTGATGTCTGAAAGTAGTTCATCGCTTGTTTCACTGCATTCTCCACTGAGTTTTTTATCTTGTACTCTGACATTTCTTGTCGAGGCATCGTATAAGCAATTAAACATATGTCTGTAATTATTCCTTCAGAGCTTTCAACTGCTTGCTAGCACTGTACTAACTTCCTCTTTTACACACACCTCGCTCTTAAATCTCATAAGATATATTTTTTGCTGATGCATGTAAGGTGATTTGCGGCCGCCTGATGAGGAAGAACGGAAGATTAGGGAAGATAGATTATTAAAGAATTCCAAATGTGCAAGGTCGCTCGGCCCGCAGAGAGTTAGATCTCTCATAGCTACCACCACCAATCATGAAGTCCAGGATTCTGATGCAGAATTTTATCCTCAAGATCAACAAAACCCAGAGGGAGACCTGACTCAGGAAGATGGACCGGTCAAGAACCCCCTCCCTAATCTGCCTGCTTGTCCATTGCCCAAGGTGCTTGCTCTGTCTTGTCATTGCGATATTTTTTTCATCTTCCATGTTTCGTACCTCAATTCCCACCAAATGTTGTGCAATGCCATATGCTTAGTTCATGTATCATATATGTTCAGCATATCTTGCCTTACTGTTCTTCCGTTCTCTCCGTGTCTCATTTTACATAGGACTTTGATAGATTAATGTATCGCTTATGTGTGTTAGGAATCAGCTGGTTCACCTAAGACCCTTTTAGGTACCAGCAGGGAAAAAAATTATGATCGGCAAGTGTCTGATTCAACATTAGTTTCTGTTGATGAACAATATTTTGAGGGAGACCTGACTCAGGAAGTTGGACCCGTCGAGGACCTCCCTGCTAGTCCGCTAGCTTGTCTACCCCCAAGGTGCTTGCTCTATTTTTTAATTGTGATATTCGTTGCATTTTCCATGTTTTGTATTTCAATCCCACCAAATAGTTTGCAATGCCCTCTGCCTAGTTCATGCATCATATATATAGAGCACATTTTGCCTTACTATTCTTCTGTTCCATGTGTATCTCATTACATATAGAACTATAATAGATTGAAGTATTATTTATGTGTGTTAGAAATTAGCTGGTTCATGTAAGACACGTTTAGGTACCAAACGCGAAGCGTCGACAAGAAGTCCTGCTAATGCTACCGGTGGAACACAAACACACGCCGTGAAATACAATAAACGAAAATCATGAAACTCACATATGGCTAAAAAGTGTCGCCTTAGCGGCACACCACAGGTTCCAACAGTAGTAGACACAGCAAATACCATCCCACACATTCCACAATCACCAATTGCCAATCAAGATACCCATCAACAATTGACAGCCAAACCAGTTTTGACCTCTACTTGCCTAACACTGCTGGCACAACACCAACAAGCTAGCGATGATCACCAACCTGTTGATCAGCCCGTCGCCAAACAAAGGGTAAAATACTCTTACAAGTTTGAACATGATGCCCATAGCTTCTTGGATCTCAGTTCATGCACAATTTCTTGGAGAGTGAGGGCTCCATCAAGGATGAATCTTCCTTTGATAAACGTTGTTTTTGGGCTAATAATCCTATGCGCAATTGGATCGATGAGAAGCAAAATCCTTAGAGATAGTTTTGAAAATGACATTGATAGACGCAATGGGTCTATATTGCATGATAGACTCAGCTCCTTTATTGGGATCAACGACATCACATAGAAGTCTAGCCTAGACACATTAATCCTCCCTAGGACAAAGTCGTTGAGGTTGTGAAGAACCCCATGCTTCAGTAGCGACTAAGAATTCTTGAAGAAATACACCGAAAAATCATCTGGGCTAGGTGCCATGTCGAATATCAAATCTGTAACTATTGCTTCTAGCGTGCTAGATTATAATTCCTCAACTGACACACATTTGCGAGCTATTCTGGAATCTATTGCTAGTCCATGGCTTCTAGGATCCGAGGTGCCCAACATATGGCGATATAACTCACAAATATGTTCCTGAATTTCAATCTTTCCTTAGATGGCACTGAAGGGAGACGAAAGGAAGTTAATAGTGCATCCCCGTCATCAATGTAAGTAGGCAGTGTTTGCACCCCTCACATAGTGTCCATCCAACCCTTCCCCTCCGCCTCTAGTATTCCTCATCCACCATATACATGTGTATACGTTGTTATTTGAGGTGGTAGCGGAAGGCCCAATCATTATCCTCAAGGCCTATCGAATCAACATTTAGGTCCAACTCTTTGATATGACTAAGAAGCCCTTTTTTCCTGGCTTTTGAGTCCCTACCCAAGTTTTTGCACCAACCTCTCAGATATTGTTGGATCCTAGAGCTCATGAAATTCCACCAATCCACAATGTCTCAGCCCTGAACAAAAGCAACCGACCTTTCCCAACGAGCCACCACCCTCTTACGGAATCTTTCGACCTTAAACCATCCTGTTTAAAAAAAGGATTAGTGTGAATTGGGGGCCCCTCTCCCGAATCTAAGATGAGTTGGGGTATGATAAGATCCAAAACTAGTTTAAGGAAATAAAGAATGCGCCAGGAATCTGGTTTCAATCTCCCGGGAGATAAACACTCGGTCTAAGACACATCTTACTGGATTAAGCTGCTTATTGGTCTAGGCAAACCTCCCCCCGCCCCCGCGAGGTAGTTCCTCTAAGAGCCCAATTCACAACATGCTCATTGAACAAATCATCCTTACTCAAATTGTACCATTGTTCTTATCAAGCTTGCTAGAGATTAAGTTGAAGTCCACACACAGGATAATTGGAAGAGTGCAGCCCGCTATCTTTGAGTGTCCTCCATTTTATGAACACGAATATGTCTTCGCTAGAAACGTTGTAATAATACGTCTGAAATATGTTTAATATTCAGGACCACTACTGTTAGCATCTAAAATAAAAAGAATAAAAACTATAAGAGATGTAAAACATTTTAAATTATTTATTTAGTTATTTTAGGATTTTTTATAGAGATAATAAATACGACTCCTTCGATCTATAATAAATACATATCGCTGATTTATTTATCTCCGCACGACAACTCAGCGTGTCAGTTCATCCACACAGAGCGCAGCACGAACACCCGAACACCCTACTGTTCGGGCGTTCCACTATGCTGCCTCAGAGGTTAGACCGGCGCCTATGCTTCGCCTATCTCAATTCCATCGCCGCATCATCATCCTCCGCTCCGTCCCGTCGGCCCCTGCGCCTCCTGCCTCACCGGAGCCATGCCAGGCCCACCAGCTTCTCTGCGAATTGCGCCGCCGGTTCTCTGTCCGGCCCTGCTGTTCAGCAAGACGATGCAGGTGGGTGAGATCCGAGTTCTACTATTATCGGGCGCGGCGAGCTTTGGATAGGGTTTTCAGGTTGTATTGGTAGAGGTTGGAGATTCGGTTGTTTTGTATGCTGAACTTTGGTCGCCTGACCTGTTTGTTTTGAGAATATTCAGTTCACTCAGTTCCTAAACCTTCTCCTTGATTGATCGGGAGAAGGGATGCAACTTATGATGCCTTGTGATGTTAGGAACAAACTGGTAAATTTCTGTAGTTTTAGCCAAGAAAAATATTGTTTTTTTGCATTTTCCAAAAAAATAAAATAAAATCTGGGAAGTGCTAGTTCAGACTTCAGAGTCAAGTATGATTCATCTATGAAAATGAAGCTGCTCATATCATCCGCCCCGCAATCTCACTTCTAAGAAATTGGAAAATTTAGAGAAGGACGTGTTAAGTTTCACATTATTAGCAGAACCATGTTCCAGTTTGTGTATGACACGCCTATCTGCAGTGTCGGGATATCGTCTCCCTGCAAAGGAAATCCAAGAAATTGTGGACGTGCCACCGAATCCTAGTTACCATGTCTCCCCTCGCCAAGATAGGATCATGTTCCTGAAACGTAGAGCTATGCCTCCTTTATCTGAGCTTGCAAAGCCTGATAAAGTACTTGCTGGCATACGGATCGATTCCAGTTCTAACATGAGGAGTCGAATGTAAGTAACATGACTTTTATCATTTTCAGATAATATGTGATCATAACCTTCTTACAGCTAACGGTTGGGCGATTTGTAGGCCCTTTTATACTGGGATTAGTCTCCATTTACTGATGGATGATGGAAGTTTGGGTCCAGAGAAAGTGGTCCATGGGTACCCAGATGGTGCAAAGATTAACTTCGTAACATGGTATTAAACATTCTTCAATGTATCTCTTTTAGTATACAGCAGAATTATGATTTGTAGTTCCTTTTTTCTCAACCATGTTTCCGCTTGTATCTTTCTGAATTTCAGGTCACCAGATGGCCAGCACATGGCCTTCACTGTGTGCTATGAAGATGAGGTGATTGGCTGATGCTTTAGAATACGAAATGGTAGCAGCTTTTGACGGGTTAATGTGTTGCTGATTCTGTTATCTACTTGATGCATATTTGACTTGAGTAGGTGAGCAGCGGTAGCAATTTAGCATTATGGGTTGCTGATGCTGAATCTGGACAAGCTCGTCCACTTTTCCAATCAACAGACATAAGACTGAATGCTATTTTTGAGCTGTGAGTGCCATTATTTTTCAGCTGAACCGTCCTTTTGTTCCTCGTTTCTCTTATAAATCAACACTCATCTTGTGATCTTGACAGATTTGTCTGGGTGGATCATTCTACTCTGTTGGTTTGCACTATTCCTTCATCACATGGTGATTCACCAAAGAAGCCATTGGTTCCTTTTGGTCCAAGGATTCGTTCCAATGAGCAGAAAAATGTCATCCGGATGAGAGCCACGAAAGAAATGCTGAAAGATTTGCATGAGGAAGAATTGTTCAAATACCATGCAACCTCTCAGTTAGTACTGGTCTCGTTGGATGGGAGAATGAAGCCAGTAGCCTCCCCTGCTATATATACTTCTCTTAATCCTTCACCAGATGAAAAGTACTTGATGCTCACCTCTGTTCACCAGCCATATTCTTCTATAGTCTCATATAAAAGGTTCCCGAGGAAGGTTGAGTTGTGGACAGTTGATGGTAGATTTGTCCGTGAAGTTTGTGATCTACCACTTGCTGAAAATATTCCAGTTGCAGCTAACAGTGTCCGTAGGGGAAAACGTTTAATCAGGTGGAGGCCTGACATGCCTTCAACATTATATTGGTGAGTCGCAAAAGGCTTAGTCTTAATTCATGATGCACCGATGCAGCTTCAATTAAAAAAATGATACTTTGTTCAATTCTGATGAGGAAATACTAGATAAACTCAATTCCCGTGGTATTTAAAGTTCAAATGAATTTATGCCTCTTTTATGCACTTAGTCGTGATGTCTCCATGTATTTATGCAGTTTCCCTCTCTTGGTACATAGTCCAAATTTGTTGTTGCTTATGAATAAATGGATATATTCTTTTGAACTCAGGCATGTCTCTCCTGTGAGTTTGGTGTCCTAGTCAGAAGTTATCCGTAATAGTCAACCTCAAATTAGTTATGTTGTTAGGGTTTAGGAAGGGAGAGAAACATAATTAGTCTAGAAAAGGAAATCACTATATTAATGATAATCCCTAATACATTAGTTGTTAATATCACACGTGCTTAACTATAACTGAGGACCAATGTTATGTTCTTAAATCACATCTGGCATTTTCAAAGGGTGGAAGCACAAGATGGCGGAGATGCAAACATTGAAGTCTCACCACGTGATATAGTTTACACAGAACCTGCTGAGCCTTTAAATGACGAGAAACCTCAAGTTCTAATTAAACTTGACCTTCGGTATAGGTATTGATCTACTGCAGGGACTAGACTTCTCCTGATGTTACAATGGGACATCAGTTTAGCTTCGCCTATATGTCCTTGGAGATAAATTTGAATTTTGGCATTTAAAATGTAGCTTTGAAATTCTCCTGCGTAGTTGTTTTTGACCTTGCACTTAAAATACACAAACATACTTTCTTCAGCTTCCTGTTCTATGATGCTACATTCCATGTTTTTGTCAAATCTACAGAAGGATATCTTGGTGCTACGGATTGCACGCACTGGTCTATGAATATTGGTACAAGACACGCAGAACAAGAACATGGGTTATCTCTCCTGACTGCAAAGATCTCAGCCCACAATTATTATTCGATAGATCTTCCGAAGATGCCTACTCAAGTCCAGGTTCTCCAATGATGTGCAGAACTCGTGCAGGCACCCTCGTCATTGCAAAAATTAGGACAAGTGAAGGGACTTGCATCTTAATGAAGGGACAGGGTGCCACACCAAAAGGAAGCGTCCCTTTCCTTGATCTCTTAAATATGTATGCTGATCTCTTTCAACCATTTCTGTTGCACCTCTCATTTCCACTTTTTTGCTATTGTCTGAATCTATTAACAACTTGCTTCTTTACAGAGTTACGGGAGCAAAAGAACGGATATGGGAAAGTGGGAAAGAGAAGTACTATGAATCTGTTCTTGCACTGATGTCATATCATCCTAAATGTGAAATCCAGCTAAATCAACTAAAATTACTTACATCGAAAGAGTCAAGAAGAGAAGCTCCCCAATATTATCTTAGTATTTGGCCTGATAAGAAACAAGTCAAGATAACAAATTACCCCCATCCATATCCTCAGCTGGCATTGTTGCAGAAAGAAATAATCAGATACCAGCGAGAAGATGGCGTTAAACTTACTGCTACAATATATATGCCTCCAGGCTATAACCCATCGAAACATGGGCCTCTTCCATGCTTGATTTGGTCTTATCCTGGAGAATTTAAAAGCAGAGAGGCTGCTGGGCAAGTCCGTCGTTCACCCAATAAATTTGCACGCATTAGCAACAATTTTCCTCTTCTTTGGTTAGCTAGAGGGTACTATCTTGCTTCATATTTATGCAATTTTTTTTGCAATTTAATTCCCCATCATTTGTAAAATGTATTTTATTTACCTTTATCTTATCTTACAGGTTTGCAATTTTGGCTGACCCGACAATCCCTATAATTGGTGAAGGAGACCAAGAGGCAAATGATAGGTAGCGACTAGTGTTCTACCTATTCAGCTAAACATTTTATACACTTCTCTGTACTTAATTTCTGGGCCTGCTATGATTTAGAACTCTTGTACTCACATACTCCTACGTTAAAAACATAGTCATCTTATTGAGACATCCCTTCGCATGCCTAATTGCTGTGCTGTCATAACTAGATATGGTTCTAACTTGGATGGGCGATCTATTGCTTTCCTAGGTACATAGAGCAGTTAATTTCTAGTGCAGAAGCAGCGGTAAATGAAGTTGTAAGAAGAGGGGTAAGGTTTTCTCTCACTTTGTTTTCAACTCAAATAGTTTCAGATTTGCATGTCCATCTTTAGGTTTTCGTGTTGCCCCATTTTTGCTTAATTACTCTCCGTTTGATTAATGATGTTCTGGGTCTCCAGATTGCTCACCCTGGCAAGATTGCTGTTGGTGGTCATTCATACGGTGCATTTATGACTGCTAACCTCTTGGCACATGCACCTCACCTTTTCTGCTGTGGAATCGCTCGTTCCGGAGCCTATAACAGGACACTGACTCCATTTGGCTTTCAGGTTCGGTCTAGTGTGCACTATATATTTTTGAAACGGATGACAGGAGCTTTACCAATTGATTTAAGCAAGGAAAAAAAAATCAAACGTTGCATCACTTGTCCCAGCTGGACTAGCCTAGACACTACTGCACAACACACTTTCAGATGGACTTGTCTTTGCTGATTTCTCCACACGTTTTGCTTGCAGAGAGAAGTGCGGACGCTCTGGGAGGCTACTGATACCTATATCAAGATGAGCCCCTTCATGTTAGCTAACAAAATCAAGAAACCTATTCTACTGATTCATGGAGAAGAAGACAGCAAAGTAACAACAGCAATGCAGGTAGTAAGTAGCAACAGTAGCTTCTGGGGTATTTTGGTTCTGAATGCTATGTTTCTCCTACAGTTTTAGTTGCCATCTGGAACTAAAATATTCTCGTACTTTTGTAGTCAAGTCATTTTTATAATGCTTTGAAAGGGCATGGAGTGCCAGGCCGTCTGGTGATTCTCCCGTTCGAGGGTCACCGATACGCTGCAAGGGAGAGCATTATGCATGTAATTTGGGAGACTGATAGGTGGCTGCAGAAATATTGTGCAAGTAATTCTAGGAGCACCCAGGTTATGGAATCCAGTGGTGAGACAGCACAATCACCTGCTGATTGTGAACCAGGCTGTGAAGGCGTTGAATTTCACCAAGATATCTAGTTTGGTAAGACTTTCTGTCCATGAAGTTGTCCTTTTCAGCGCGCACAACATTTACTGGTTCCTGGCTACTGCCACTAGTATGTAGCTAAATTATTAAATCTCTTGATTTTGGTATCTGGTGTACTTGCTTGTTTGTTCTGAACCTGTATGAGTTGCACTTCAGTAAATAGTTCAAAATTCACGTGTGGTGGCCGGCTTTTGTGTGTTTAAAGTACATGTTTATCTATCGTGATACACTCCTTTATTTTGGCTATCTAAGTTCTTGAGCTTGAGACTCAAATATGCTTTAGCGAGTGCTTCCGTAGAAAATTGTGATGTGCCATTCATGTTTATGGTTAAGTCATGAATTTGGTATCATGTCGTTTTGCAGAGCAAGTTGATGCTGCTGGCCTTGGATCATATTGGCCTAAGGAAGTTCAAAACTAACACACAATGATATTGATGGGTTTCCATGTGACACAGAAGAGTACTGCCTCATTGACTGGTCCTAGTTTTCTGTGTCATTCTTGACACTTGTAACATGCCACTATGAATCAGTAGCCTCGTACAGGCCAATAGGCACCATTGATATATCTATATTTCTGTTGTCTGCTTTCAAGAGCATGTCTTCTTTGGAATTCCTTTCTCGAATGCCACAGCATTATACACAAAGTATTATGTCATCAAGATCTTCTCATGAATAAATCTAATGCTTGAAGACATCCAAGTATGATAAAAGCATAGCGAGGGTAAAATCTGATCCCTTTCTTTTAACTGATGGTGTTTTGGTTGAGATCACTATGATGTATGCTCCCAAACATCTGCACTTGTGCTCTGCATTTTTAACATGAATTGATGTGGCTCTAACTCGTTTTTACTGGTAAAACTGCATAATAGTATACAATCGTAAGGTTCTATATGATGGGTATCGCAAATTAAGCATAACCATATCAGAATTCGCAAAAGGAAATCAGATAATTGCTTCAGTAAGATGCCGTGTGTTGAATAATGTCCTCACTTTACCATCAGTGCATCTTATTTGCTTGGGGATAGATGCCTGAAGCTTGTTGTTTCTGTTACAGATACCATTCAGATTAAATTGCTCCTATTGGTCCTTGACGAGTCCTCTCTTCGCACCACATAAAATTACTAGGATAACAATCTTTAAAAACACCAAGGAAAAATAAATCTGGCAACATGTGATTTAATTTTGAAGTTATTTTATTCTTTTGACTTCCTTCAACAGTAAAAGCTTAAAGTGAAAGTGATGCCTCTAATTGATTCCAGTCGATAGTATTTTATTGGTAGGGCTCAAATAAACTTGGAACCATTGGTGACATTTTCTTACTTGACAAATGCTCTACAGAAAAACAAAGACTTCTATGACACTGGGTGTGTGATACTATTGGATAACAAAACAAAGCATGGAGAAGGTCAATTATATAGTCTCCATCATCTGTAAATAGTTACATACAGATAAGGTGACTGTTGTGCCATGTGAGCTTGTGTCTATGATGCCTGGCAGATAAACTTTTTCTTCTGCTTTCTTTGTTAATGTGATACACTTAAGGTTCAATCAACCAAGATCATCTTGCAAGCATGGGACTAAACTCAAGCCCAGTCATCACCATCGTGTGCACAAGCACATGATTTGGACAGCAACAGTAAGTAGAACAAGACATCATGCTTTTATCTAACCATAACTAGCATCAATTATCAGGCCACAATTTGTGGTCAATGACAAAAAACTACACTACGGTCTCATTTTTCGATGGAATTTTATCAATCATGATTCTTTCTTGGCAAGCAATATGACATGGGTTTTTAGTCAATAAAACTATAGTGCCGGAGCTCTGCCCATTCATTAACAAAAGCAAAGTAATGTAAAATTATAATTTGCGAATTAAATGATTAACCTTAAAAAAATAATTTTGGATAGTGAACTCTATCTACTTTGACAATTCTACCATGCCGATTCAGAAGGCTCGCCAGGAACCTAGATAGGAGAATGGCTTGATCCATGCCGAGATCAAAGAAGGGAGGTGTATGCCGGCGAAAGCAATTGTCAGCACTGAATAATTCAATGTTAGCTTGCTGGCAGTTTGAATATTCTACAGTGTATTTCAACTCTTCTTTAAATCTGCAATTTGAATGTCATCTACTACTCCATTCTGGCATATGGAAAGGAAAATTTATCAACGTACTTGCATAGCTGTTGCACTGTGGGTCATTTATTTTGTAAGAGATTACATGGAGGAGGCATGCCACACGCACATCACACTCATGACATACACATACATACATGCGTGAGCGTGCGCACATCACACTCACGGCATACACGCGTGCGCGTGCACTACACGCGCTATATTCACGGTGCCAGATTTTTTTGATAGCAGTTTAATGTAGGTCGTTGTCAAAGAATCAAATCCAAGCACACATTTTTAGACTTTGTACTACCACACCATTTTTTTTGCAGGAGGAAAGCCAAATGGTGGTCTGAATTCTCCACGCCGTCAGAAGCATCTCTGTGTCGTAGTCTTCAAAGACTTGTGCAGGCCACAAGCCTCTCCATCTGTTCTGTCCATACAAGCAACACCCATGCCATTCTGGTACGTTTCCTTCCCCAATCCTCCTTGCAACTTGGCGAGTGGAGATTTCTATCTGATTGCAGCTGAACCTGAATAGTAGCTGCCATAGCCTCATCCAGGGCTCCTCCATGTTGCCCTTATCTTGTTCTCCGGAAGACACTGCCTTCACCTGAGAAATATCTGTCAATCCGTGGATGCGCCCGGGCCATTCATCGCCGAAAGTCTCGCAACTGGCTCCGATCAATGAAGAATATTTGCCCCCCTGTTTCGATCCTTTCGTCAAAAAGCTCCATTCAGGGTGTTCTCAGTCAGAGTGCGAGCGGACGGCTGCGAGGATGCCTTGGACCCAAAAAAAAAATCAGAATGGTTGGGCCCCATCTTTTGCAATTTCGTTGGGGTGCAAAGTCAACAAGTCGAAATGGTTCTCATGGGCAGCTTTAGTACCTATCTTTTTTGGGGTGCCTTGCCTTCCAGTGATTCCAAAGGCCAAGAAGCCAGGCTAGGCCTAGGAGCACCACTTGCATATCCGATGGCTGTTACTGTCTTACAGTGGCAAGCAAAAGGAGAGGCCCATGGGAAGATTAGGAAACACAGCAGCAAGCAAGATCGACAGAGAAAGCAACCGGTAGGTGCTGGAATTTAGAAAGCTCCAGGGGCAAGCAAGTTACACCCGAGTCGTCGCGTTTTCGCCTTGATCTGTAGCCTCCTGTTGCGTCCAGACCAATCACTGCCAGAATAAAAGATACAGTAGATCATTTGGTGCATTGCTTGGCTACTGTGATATGAGATCCTTTCACTAGATCAATGACTCACAGCCAGGGTAGTTGCCAGTTGCCTTCACTGGCACTGTATTATATTATTAGCCTTAAACCGAGACACTTGTTGCTGTCACTCAATCTATTTTTACCATTAATTCATTCATTGGTGTCCGTAGTGTTTTGGCATTTCCTGATATTTGGCCACGCAGGATTAGCCTGTACCTCTTTCTTCCCTCCGAAACAAACGGGTATGAGCCAATCCTGACCATCCTTGTGTTTTTGGTTTGATAAGTTTGGGTGAGAAGGGGCACACAGAAGCATACCCAGACCAGGTTGGTGTGGTAGGGTTCTGAACCCAGACAGTGGAGGGTGGCATAATTCCTTGTGGGTTTGGAGTTTACAGTTACAGAGCCCTGTTTTATCGTCACTGAGTGGAAGAAAGCTTATCTGTTGTAAAACTAAGAGACGAAGAGTACATCAAACTTAATTAACAGGTTCTGGGCATTTTCACAACTGCAGACTTTGTGAGCACAAATACATATTGAGAGCCAAATTAATCAGATATCAGTTTTGTCAGAGTAAAAAGAGCATTTTTGGTATGTTTACTGCTATTGCTACTGAAATTTCGACACCTACTAAGGACACTCGACAGTCATTTCTAGCCGCGACTTCAGTAAAAAAATCATTTCCCCTAGGGTAAACCATCTATTCTCTGCATGTAAAAAATCTAGTCTGAGTAAAAAGAACATAAGTTCTGCATGTTATGATTTGCTATGGAATATTCCACACTTATTAGGGACAGTAAAATAAACAATCATTTCTATTCATTTTTTCTTAGAGATGGAAAGTCGTTTATTGATTCCACTCCTGCCTTTTAGTAAAGAAAATAAAATTCCACCTACGGTAACCAAGTTTTTTCTGCTGTCATAGTGCCAGTTGATTGCTGTTGATATAAGAACAAAAATTAAGAAAATAATTTAACACCTAACAGTGCTGAATTAGGTCGATTTACATATGAAGGAGTGCCACCTTTGGTAAAGTCCAAGCTCTCACTATAGATGTAGACCACATCGGACTGCAGTCCTTTCAAGTGGCAAGTGTGTCGCCATACACATATTCAGCTGTTCATGCAACATGCAATCACACAGCTGGCCTTTTGTGATCTCAATCGACAAGTACAGTGAAGCATATATTCAACTGATCAGCTTTACAGCAACCCTAGTTCTGTACATA
Source organism: Avena insularis (assembly GCA_023614405.1). Taxonomy (NCBI): domain Eukaryota; kingdom Viridiplantae; phylum Streptophyta; class Magnoliopsida; order Poales; family Poaceae; genus Avena; species Avena insularis. The sequence continues at coordinate 44,093,602 of CM042686.1, read as the reverse complement.
CACCCTCTGTCCACAAATAAGTGTACTTCCAGCCTTCATCTTAAGTCAAACTTACTAAAATTTGATCAATTTTATAGGAAAATATAGTATCATTTATGACATTTAGTTAGTACTATTAGATCCGTTTTGAAATGTAGATTCATAATATATCATTTTGATGTATATATGTTGCTATATTTATCTATAAAATCAGTCAAATGCTATTTTTTTGACTCAGAGCATACTGCAGTAACATAAACAATTGATATTGATGCATATACTCCCTCCGTCCCAAAATAAGTGACTTGAGGTTCTCTAGATTCGCATATATCTACATACTAAAACGTGTCTAGATACATACAAATCTAGACAAATCCAAGTCACTTGTTTTGGGGCGGAGGAAGTATTAGTGATCTCGCACTGATGCATCTTTTGGAGTACTACTAGTGTAGGGCGCTGTGGTGTTAGGGGTTTGGACCGCTTTACTACTGGTCATGTAGGCACCAATAGATTCCCAGATGTCAATCTTATGGCGACATTGTCATCGTGTGTAACCTTTTTAGTCTAAGAATGCACCTGCCCGACTTTCTAGTAATGTGCATTACAGTAATTAATTTTCATGCATTCGGAGCATGGGAATTATTCCACAGTAATCATAGTTCCTTGGGGATGCTTAATTTCCGTATTAAAAATAATAAGAAAAGCATCACCTCATCTCTCTATACAGTTTTCCCCATCCATTTTCAGCTCGCAAAATGTCCTGTTTTTTTTTCAATTATATGCTTCGCAAATGTATCCCTGTCATGTTTTATGTGTTCTTTTCTACTCTGCATCCCATGCAGAGAAACTTTTAATTATATTTGCGAAAAAGAGTTAGTACTAGGAACCATCTGTTGAGACGGCTCCAAAGTTAGGGTGCTCCGATCGAATCCGTAGCATTTAGCAACCTACTGTACGGAACAGCATTTTCTTTTCCCAAAAAGTCTGTATGTAAAATGCAATGGTGCACCAACCAACCCTAGCTAGCTGGATTTCTTCTCGATGGATGACGACACTGTGAACGCATAAGGTGCAACAAAGGCCTGCTAGGGAACCTCGCATCATGCAAGCATACAAACATGGCTGTGCACATAAAGTTGCCCATGTCATTTTGGACGGCTATACAATATTAAGGTCCCGCTATGGATTGTACTACCTCTGTTCCATAATAGTCACAGAGACACTGACATTTGGAACTATTTTCGGTATGACCCACATGTCAGTTACTATGTACTTTTAAGTCGGAAATCGGGTTGGTCATGCTATATTATCGGTACTTTTAAATAGTTGCGTGAGATCCATGAATTCATACTGGCTGTATTTTTGTCGTAAGTAAAGATTGTACCGGATGATGCCCCCCCAATGCCCTTTCATACATAGTTATCCAACATGCGCATCTAGTTGTATTATATAGCGGACAACATAGAACATGACACACAAAGCTAGGTATCGACACAAAAGTTATGTGAGGTGGTCGAATCCGATGCACTGTATTATCATTTTTTAGTTATCGTTATGTAGAACTATTCTTGTGCCATCCACCTGCCATTTAGTGTTTACTTTAAACGGGTCATCATGCACTATCCACTCGTTGGAGTGGTCGTGTGAAATCCAAAATTCACACTACCTCTATTTCAAAGAATAAGGTTTATATTTTTTAAAGTCAAACGTGTGAACTTTGATCAAGTTTTTAGAATTAATCATTAACATGTACAATACAAAATAAATATAGTTAGATTCATTATGACATATATTTTTACATTGTATCTATATAATATTATGTTATAATTTTTTCTAAAAGTTTGGTCAAACTTTGCATAGCTTGACTTAAAAAAAACATTGGAATGGAGGAGAGTATATTGCAACATTTTTTTCACAACTAAAAGTGCATAGGCACAATTTTATGCGTTAACCCTTTCACACGTAGTTGTCCAACATTACATGCAATTGTACTATATGGGCAGCCGTACGTAGAAGTATATACAGGTAGATGATGTGGAAGCTATGCTAAATAGTGCAAAATGAGGCATTATATTACCATTGCCTTTGAATTATTGTTCATATTTCATCATATAAATGTTGCAGTCGTGATGGTTTAAGTTTTGCCATATGTTGGCCATTTTATTCTCGGAAAAAGAGAGATCCAATGAAATAGTGGGCAAACCTAGTTCTCCACAATATACTTTTTAGTAAGGAATAAGGTTGAACTAGATACATTTTTATTAATAGTGCATACTCTCATATAGTTGGGTGAGATACACAAATTCACATTTGACTATTTTGTAGTAAGCAAAGGTGATGCTCCCATAGGCACTTTCTTACATAGTTGTTCAACATGTGCATATGGTTCTATTTTATAGTGCACAGTAACATAGAACATGATACGTTTAGCTAGGTATCGACGCAAAAGTTGCATGAGGTAGTCGAATCCTCCTCGAAATAGGCTTCGAATCCTATGTGATACATTATCATTTTTTAATTTTTTTCACTATATCATATATCATATGTATGTGAATTGTAGCATTCTCTGACAATAATGTTGAGTTACTCTAGTTATACCCAACCGTCAGCTAGTGTTTATTTACAGGTTGTGTTGTACTGATACTTTTAAATGGTTGCATGTGGTCCAGAAAATCCTATATGACAACATCTCTATCATAAGAAAGTTTGTAGGGAACGATCTTATCCATCTACCCTTCCACAATCAGATGTAACCGATGTAGAAGATGTGTTTGACATTGGAATATAGTATCTATCATATGTTATGTAGCATTCCCCGACAATAATGTTGAATAACTCTAGTGCTACCCAACCATCAGTTAGTGTTTACTTACAGTTGTTATGCTGTACTAATACTTGGTTGCATGAGATCCAAAAAATCATATAGGACAACTTCTTTACCACAAGAAAGTACGATTGGAACGATTTTATCCACCTACACTTCTACAATTAGATGTAACCGATGTAGAAGCTTTGTCTGGCATTCGAATATTCTCTTATATTATCAGTGCAATATTCTTGTCCATATTTTGTCGTATAAATTCTCTAAGTGTCTATGACAACGATGACATGTACTCAATCTCCATAGAAATGTCTGCTTTGTCCTAGTGTTGCAGCCAAACTACTTATGTTAGGATTGTATGAGTTTTATATTACCGTCGTTCCACATGTTATTTCAGTGTTTTTTTTCTGTTCACACGCTTTCTGAATCTTGGGAAGCAAAGAGACCTTTTTATTTTCCGGTGTGAACATGAAATATACTCTCTTTCGTCTCGCTAGTTCACACTTTGAAATTAGTAAGCATAGCATATGTCCTGTTTTTTTTTTTTCAAATGATGTGATAGTGATGCATACATACTGTGGTTGCGTGTACATGCATACAATTGCATAGATCGATGCATACGGAAAGTTATGGATAAAAACAAAACCATCGAACATATCCTAATTAGTACTCCTTCCGTTTCAAAATATAAGGCGCCTAAAGATTAGTCAAAAGTCAACACTTTTTAATTTTGACCAAATTTATATAAAAAAATATGAACATTTAATACTGAATCAATATCAATAGATTCATCATAAAGTATAGTTTATTAATGTGTTCATTCAATATTGTAGATATCGATAATTTTTCATAAATATTTGATCAAAGTTAGTAAGATTTGATTTTTGTCTAATCCTTAGACGCCTATATTTTGGAACGGAGGGAGTAGTATGACTCAAAGTTAGTAGAATCACTCATTTGTGGGTTCCACAATTTTGATTCCATGGTCTGCGATTGTGCCATACTGCCATATAGGAGTCGATTCAAGATTTGCGATTTTACAAATGTTCATAGCCCCGTTAAAAAGGTCAAACATGTTCAAAAATTCATCTCATATTAGTACTAGTATATGATTGTGTGTTGGATTAAAAGAGGGTTTCTTATTGCAACAAATTGATGTTCATATGATTGAGAGGTGTTTTCTTCTGTTTGTGTCGGTTAGCCACACGCACCGGTCTCACACGTACACCCGTGTGGTCGCTGTCGCACCGAAGGTGGGTGTTGCGTGTAGTGCGCGTGCCCGCGCGTGCCCACCACGCACAGATGCGACACGTCGGTCGTCCGTGCGCCACATCCGGAGAACATACGCAGTCAGCTAGCAAGAATCGTATGTTTCGAGGGAGAACATTCACAGAGTCGTACCGATCCGGTAGTCTAGCAGTCATTGCCTTGCACGCCAAAGCTTGTAGGAGATGGAGTATATGTCCCGATCGATATTTTTCTTGGGGACCCTATTTTCTTCGGTCTGCTGTACGCCTTCTTTAATCTCTCAAGCTAGTCTCTTTACGGTTGTCAGCACCACCGGATTGACCGCCGGCGCCGGAAAAATCCATGGACGACGGCGATAAAAACCGTGTTAGCATAGACACACCACGTCGGAAAAACAAACATGGAAAAGTATACTAGTAATAGACATGAATTGTTTATTTATTTATATATTTTCATGATATTAAGTTCCAATAAAAAATTAATGATTGTGTTGTAGCCTTTGTAGTAGCTAGGCTGGACCGCTGGAGTAGCTGAATCAATCACAACAGACTGGTTTTCCGTTGGGGGCATTGGAGTAAAACGGATTTGACAATCCATCCTTGGAATGCAAGAGCCTTTGTGTTGCAGCGTACTCCCTCCGTTTGGAAATATAAGATGTTTTAGATTTGTGAAACGAATGTATCTAGACACCTTTTAGTGTGTAGATTCACTCCGAACCTCTATGAACCTATACACTAAAAGACGTCTAAATACATTTTATTTACAAAGCTAAAACATCTTATATTTCTAAACGGAGGGAGTACCAGGGTACCAGACAAGATTACAGTATCGAACAAAGCTCGATAGCGGCTCCCCCGTGTTTTTGTCGACCTGTACTGCATGCTTAACTTGGGCATCTTGGGTAGTACAATTCCACATGCCAGTTGGCACCTTGGAAGTTTTTTTTTCTATCTCTATCGCGAATTAGATGCATAGCTTTTTTTATTCACATGTGTGTCTATGTACTCCCTCCGATCCATATTAGTTGACTCAAGTTTGTCTAGATTCATATGTATCTAGTTCGCGATAGTATCTAGACAAAATTGAGTCAACTAATATGGCCGGAGGGAGTACTAAAAACATATCTACATATATATGAATCTAAATAAATATGTGACATAATTATGGAGGGATGAAGTATTTATTTTGCGGGTAGGCACCTTGGAAGTTGACCGCGGCCGCCCACAGGGCAGCTTGAGCATCTTCATCATCAAAGCAAACTTCATGCACACAATAAGAATATCGATCCGGTGAAAATGGATTAGTACTAGCATATCATATATTAGCGCATGTGATACTATAACTAACAAATTAATTAAGTTGGTGATTCTTTGGTCTCGTGAGCTAGCTCCGGTAGTCCTCTTTTTAAAAAAGAAAATTCAAAGTCGTCTACAAATTTCAACAATTCCAACAGAATCTCGTGTATATGATATGTATTTGCCATTATGACTCGTAAACATCTGCCCCATATCATCTAGCAAGTTGGATACAATCACTCCATCCAGTTTTACATTTTTGAGGCAGCAGAAACCCCTACCTCTTGGTTCTGGCTTGTCAGATGAACCTCGACCAGTTATTTTATCGATTATTATTATGTTTGTTCTGCTATCGAAAGGTAGTAGAAACTTACACAGTAGGGAAGTTGGATATGTGTCGCGGTCAAGCTGATCCAAGGAGTCATGTATCTTGTTATGTCATTGATACCCCAAGCCATCATATATACTCTCTCTGTTTTTGTTTAGCTACTATCGTTTTGGGTTTAATGAAAGTTAAGATTTATAAAGTTTGACTAACTATATGCATGAAAAAAAATCAACATCTACAACACTGCATATGACATATTATGGCAATTTTACTATCATAGATTTTATATTATAGATGTTGATATTTTTTCTAAATATTTTGTCATAGTTTAAATATTTTAACTTTGACTTAAACCCAAAATACATTGCAATTGCGAACAGAGGGAGTATCTCTTCCATTTTTTTGGTCATCATTTGTTCCATAATGTCCATGTTGGAGATATGGCATATTGTACAATTAATTACCACATGAGGTTTTGGTAAATCTAATTAGTCACCCGACGTCTACATCCAAACCTTAAGGGTTATATGAATCAACTAGCATCATCCATTTAAATAACGAAAAAAACCCTCAACCGACTTAGGGCCATGTTTTTTTTGGAATTCTTAGCCAGCTTCTAGATTCCAAACTAGAGGAGGCCAAAAGAAGTGAAAACTTCTGACTTACTTCTCCCTACCGCGGGCATGTTCGTGCTGCAAATTCTGGGATAGTAACATATCATAAGCCCAAATACATAGGAGCTTCCCCCCGCCAGATGTTCTTCCTACCAAGATTTGGAATCGAGTGTGATTCTCGAGGATTTCTTCTGGTTGTGTGGATCTCCCGATCGTTAAGGAGCTTCATCGTCGGTTATTCATTCTTCTTCGTCTCTAGGATGAATGTGGTTTTCTTGACCCGTTCGGCGACTTCCAGTCCTCAACCAACAATATCAGGCTGGCTCCGAGAGGAGCGGCGGCAGTGGCGCGCCGTCGACACTGTCTGGAGGTTGAAGACGAAGGGTATCTTATGAATTTCGTTGTAATTTCATTTTTATTAAGGTGTTTTGTACCGCTCGATGTTTTTTTAATACCAGAGTCCTTTTCACACAAAAAATGGATGGCAGAAACGTGTGCCGGTTCCTCGAGTAATTAAGCATACGTCCAACAGCAATGACCCTTAGATCCAAAACGAACCAATTACACACGGAGAGTGTTCATTTTGTCTCATCTCACTCATATATTTGCTCAAAGATGCATAAATTACGGCGTAGGTCTTTGCTTTCGTTCCTACCAGAAGGTGAAGCTGATACGGTAGTATTTCGATTCTCTCCCTTTGAACGTTGGATACTCGTACCAATTAAGCTAGGTCGCATCATTGACACTTGTGTGGTCGCTTAGACCGGATAGAAAACGACGCCATCTACGTATATCTACACAATAACCGGCTGGGGAGAGTTCATTCATAAATACACAACGGTTACGGCAAAAACCAACGGTTCTGCACGAACCAGGCGTGGGCCCCGCCGTCGCTCATCACTGACATGTGGGGCCGGTACACTCCCAAACTCCATCCTCTCCTACCCGCCTATATAAACACACATCGCTTACTTCCACAGCAACTCGTGCGCCTCACCTCCATCACTCACTCCCAGGCCGCTCAGCTATAGCCAGTAGCTTGTGCATCTCGAGCTTGATCGGGAAAGCAAGCTAGCTAGCAGAAGAGAGCAGGGGATCGAGTAGCTGATCGATCATGGGCATGGAGGGCTGCAAGGTGATGGAGGAGGAGGTCCTCGTGAAGAAGATCGCCGGCCTGGCCGCGGCCATCGGCAAGCTGCCGTCGCTGAGCCCCTCGCCTGATGTGAACGCGCTCTTCACGGAGCTGGTGGTATCGTGCATCCCGCCTAGCACCGTGGACGTGGACCTGCTGGGCCCGGAGGCGCAGGACATGCGCGCACGGCTGATCCGCCTGTGCGCCGACGCCGAGGGCCACCTGGAGGCGCACTACTCCGACCTCCTCGCCACCCACGACAACCCGCTCGACCACCTCACCGTCTTCCCCTACTTCAACAACTACATCAAGCTGAGCCAGCTCGAGCACGGCCTCCTCGCCAAGCACATCCCCGGCCCGCCGCCGTCCCGCGTCGCGTTTCTCGGATCCGGCCCGCTCCCGCTCAGCTCCCTCGTGCTGGCGGCTCGGCATCTCCCCGACGCGTCCTTTGACAACTACGACATCTCAGGGGACGCCAACGAGCGCGCCAGGAGGCTGGTGCGCGCCGACGCCGACGCCGGCGCGCGCATGGCGTTCGTCACCGCGGACGTGGCCGACGTGACGGAGGAGCTGGCGGGATACGACGTGGTGTTCCTCGCGGCGCTGGTAGGCATGGCCGCCGAGGAGAAGGCGGCGCTGGTGGCGCACCTCGGGAGGCACATGGCCCCCGGCGCGGCGCTGGTGGTGCGGAGCGCGCACGGCGCGCGCGGGTTCCTGTACCCGGTGGTGGACCCGGAGGAGATCCGGCGAGGCGGGTTCGAGGTGCTCACCGTGCACCACCCGCAGGACGAGGTGATCAACTCCGTGATCATCGCGCGCAAGGAGGCCGCGGCACCCGCCCTCGCCGCCGATGCCGACGCGCCGGTGAACAACGGCGGCCTGAACGCCCAGTGCGCGGTGGCGGTGAGCCGGCCCTGCCTTGGCTGCACCTGCGAGATGGAGGCGAGGGCGCACCACCAGAAGATGAAGGAGATGGCGATGGAGGAGATGGAGGCCTAGGCATCGACGCCCACACACGCATCGCACGGTGATTAATTTATCGATCGATTAATACTATTGCCCGATCAGTCCGCGGTTAAAAACATGCGTGGTAATAATTCGTTTGTCTTCATGCATGCGGCCGTGGCTACTTATTATTTACCATAATTAAAAAATTAATCCTTGTCTATGTGGCCGGATTATTTGTACCGTGCTTTAATTATCTGACAGCTGCTGCCTCCGGGTTTAACTTAGAGGAGGATATGTATTGTGCTAGCTGAGATGGAGTCGAGTGGAGTACTGTAATAAGTGATTTTGACACTACATCACTGAAGTGTGATCACTAAAAACTGTAATTCTGTGCTTGCTTAATTGATTCTATTGTCTTCATCACGGGTCTCTTGATCTCGTTATCTGGGTCTCTTTTGTCCTGATTGAGTACTCGATCGTCAGAAAATAGCAGCAAAACGCAAGTCATACGGCCAACTTCTTTTCTGACTTCTGACTTCTGACTTCTGAGAGTGCTCATACGGTCAGTCAGCAGCTTCATTTAGCGGTAGCAGGTTTAATGATTGGAGTGCAGGATTTATTTTTTCTCTTGTGCCAACTCAACCGGGGTGCTCGAGATGTGTGCCGGCGATTTCAATGGATGTTTCCTTTTTGAATGTAAATGATGGAACTTCCCAACACTTGTGTGATCTAGCACAGTCTACAGGTCCCCGTTACAAGCCTTTTTTTTTTTCGATTTTCCTCTGAACAGAAATGCCATCTTGGGGCCATTGGATCCATGCTGCATCTACATATTTGTGCTCCAAGTAGATATTCAGCGTCCAGTTGGCCCAACGGGCCGATAACAAGACGAGCATGATGCAAACAAAGGATAAGCAATTTTGGATGATTTAGACATCTTTGGTTGGTATATCACTGATTTTTTTTTGCAGGTCAGGACTCAAAAGAAGATGCCACACGAAAAGTTCTGTTATAGACCATATCTATACCTAATAATAAATGACAGATTGTTTCTCCCGATCCAATACTTTTTAAGACGGTTTTACCCTCCCACAAAAAATATATAATACCTAGGACGCCACCGGTGATTAAGAAAAACGGTTTCATTTGTACTAAAAAAAAGACCGGAGTCCTGCCACTCCAACCCACCCACGAGGCCACGACTCGTCGGACAAGAGACAAAATATCGATCAAGACCGCGTACGAAAGTTGCAGTCTTTCATGCATGTATGTGTCGTTCGATATTCGATCGCCATAGAGTTGCAACGCGCCGCGGAAGAGAGAGGAGAGGCTTCACATGGCAGGCCATACGGACAACACAGCCTCGAGGATATTGCCTGCTTTGGCGCCTCAATGGCGGAGCTGCGGAGGCATGCCTTGTGACGGTGACGTCGAAGCCGGTGATCTCCTGCACCATGGAGACACGATCGTCGGGGAAGCTGATGCCGATGATCTACTGCATCATGGAGACGTGATCTATGAACTGGTGCGCCTGATATCTCGGTCAGCCGGGCTGCATCTCTAGATCGTCGCTGCATGCCACACCGTAGGAGAGGACACTGCCAGTCCACGAGGGAGGGAACCACTCAGGCGACGCTGAGCAGCCATTCCCGGCCTCTTGGCTCCTGGACCACGTTGTTTGACAGTTTTAGCAGAAGGTTAGGTGCTAGCTATGACCGAGTTAATTGAGGTACTCCCTCCGTTTTAAAATATAAGATGTTTTAGGTTTGTGAAGAAAATGAATCTAGACTTCTTTTAGTATGTAGATTCATCCCAAAGTTGAGTGAACCTACATACTAAAACAAGTCTAGATTCATTTTCTTGATAAACCTAAAACATCTTATATTTTGAAACGGAGGGAGTACAATATCTTCTCTGTAGTTTGAAATTCGCAAACATAAATTAACCTCATGTTGCAATACTGATAGGATGATTCTCCTTGCATGTCAAGTCACATCTTAGACGAAAACAACTGGAATTACAGAATTGTTTCCATCATTAAAGAGCAAACTTGAATTGCTTCCTCCTGACGTTCTTATCATAGTATCCCAAACTCTTATCTGTTAAGGTCTCAAAATTATTTCCAACATATAAAACAAAAGATATTAGATAAACTTGTAGTGCTGAATTCATATTTCCATTGGCTAGGGATACAATGGTTGATCGATTTTTGCCAAAATTTGGGTAACACCAGTTTTTCATCAAAAAATGCATATGTTTCCCCCCTTGCAACGCAAGGGTATCTTTCCTATAAACTAAATGCGTGGGCTAATTAAACGGCACGGTGCCGGCCAGAGCTGGCAGCGGCGCACACTTCACAAGGAGATGAAAGGGAAGCACAACAAGGATGAGGAAGAGAGGATTTGGAGGAAGGAATTATTCTGCGAACAATCAATTGATCGAGGAGCGTATGTCGAGGAGCAAGTTAATTTTTTTTCTATATTGCGACGTACCACTCATTTTAAAAGAACTCACCACCGGTACAACAACGACTAACTTCTTCCGCCGCAGCGCGCGGGCATTTTGCTAGTACTGGATGCTTTTTCCCTATACTGCATTGCAAGGTCTACCTGAGAGCACTTCATTCTAGTTAGGTCCGATCTCAATAAAGAATAACATTGCTCACACACGTGTACAGCTGCACCCACTCAAACTAGTGAATGTTAGGTTCTAATCGTGCACCGTTCATGGGCGATCCATATCATCTCTATTTAGAAGGGACGGAGGATGATTATCATGTTGCTCATCCTTTTTTTTGAACGTGATAGGCCACGAAGGGCCTGGACTCTGCATAAAACGGTAGGAGTGTACAACTTACAGAAGGGACCCAGCAAGGTCCATAACTTTTACACCAAACACCCCACAAACTAGCGCAGAAACGCGATCAAGTCCTTAATTGTCTTCGATTGCTCGTCTCAGAATCCGGCCACCGTTGTAGGCACCGGGGACGGCACCACTTGGGCTTGCAGCAACGCAGGACGCCGGACTGAGGGAGAGAGATGGCCTCCCATGCTAGAGGTTGAAGATGCTCTGGCCATCTTGGCCAACGAGCTCGGCGCGGCCTGGATCTAGGCCAAAAGTAGCGGTTACCCACCTTGGGCTCCGCTTGGGATTCGCTGGAAAGAGAGCAGAGTCGCCCGGGGGAGCCAGGCCGCCATCTTCACCATGCGGAAGCACCTTCCCAGCACCTTCTCGCCACTCGCCCTCGCCACCATGGCCGGCCACGAGCCGAAGAAGGACACCGTTCATGAAGTTCCAACGATGAAGCTTGAGCAGATCTCCCGAGTTGCAAGCACCCTCCCACCCGCTGCCAGCTCCCACCAGAGGAGCGTCGAACAGAGGGATGCACCACAACCTCCTGGCGCTGCTCCAGCACGCCAAGGAGTAACACGACAACAATAGGATGACCCACTGCTTACCCATATCATCTCTTCGCCCCCCGCCGTCACGGCCGGTCAGTAGAAGAGAGGACACCACAAGTAGAGAACCAGGTCTGCCATCCAAAACAACTTTATTTGTGGAAGCAGTGGTCTCCTCCGCCGCCATCTGCTCGTCACCGAATAGGAAAAGGAAGTAAAGGAGAAACCCTAAGCCCCCCCAGATCTGGCTGCACAGATCCCATGCGTCGCTTCGATCTACGAGCATCAAGCCCAGACTTGGCATCTAGCCGTAGACCTATCTAAAAGCCGGGCTCCTCCCCTCCCCTTAGGCCGACGATGCCGTCAGAGGAGGAGGGAGGAAGAAGCCGGACGTCATAGGAACTTTTGGGAGCTTGCCTCTCATTTCGTGTGTGTGTGGGGGGTATGTGTCTTCGCTCTTAGTATACCCAGTACCTCTCAACCTAGATATCGATCCAGATTGAGGTGGTGGGTTCATGTTGCTCATCTAGAGTATGCACTAATGGATATATGTATTGTTGCGGTATTCTGGTTTTACCAAGAGGCGAGAATTCTGACTCAGCCCAATAAAGTGATGGCAACAACATAAAAAAATGGGTACATGTAGCCAGAGGCGAATCCAGGAAGGGGCGAGGGGTGGCCAAGCCTCCCCTATGGTTCGCCCCCATGGATATGCAGCGGGGGCTAGCACTAGTTTTGATGCTATATTGCTAATCATAATACTCTGTCCAGCCTAGACTAATGTCTGGAATGTGCTGATTGTTGAAGCTTTATGTGCCAATCCCTAAAAACTATCCATCAAGGGACAATACATATCTATTGAAGCATCGACAATACCACAGACCGATCAATTGATCCATGGGAAGCATCTGAATTTGTGCTCTACTCGGTTTCCCACAACGATCTAGTCGGCTTATTTCTCCCTTCTCCGTCTCCGCCATGGAGGCACCTACCTAGAGTCCGGGTGTCTTTGATTGAGCACCGTCACTAGGATCAAGATTTTCTATTCAGGCATCACCATGTTCGTTATTACCGATTAGTGAAGGCACAAAGCACATCGATATCTACTTATTCGTGAGTTGATCACCCTAAGGTATGATCTCAAATATATTGCACGTTGGCTACAAGAATTGTTAGTTTGATTATCCCATCCAATAGAAATTGTTTTGTGAGATTAATTACGGATTATATACACCAACATTTTTTTACAAATTATGTAGTGATTAACTAATTATTGAGTTATTGATTTATTTGATAGGTCTAGGCATAGACCTACGCTCAAACTAGTAAAATGTAGTTTTCTCTTTTATTTCAAAACATATAATGTTACAGTTTGATATCCATAATATACACTAGAAGACTTGATATATTTTCATGTTTATCTCTTTTATGGTGAATTTATTCTTTGCCCCACATGCTCATATACTATATTCGCCCCTTGGTTTATTTAGTATTCTTATACAACCTTATGTAGTTATTCATATTTATAGAGAAAATTTCTGCAAATTTTACCGTTCATGAGATCATAGACTTGTTTGATGGGTTTATACTTTATAGTCGTAAAGCTAATAAAATGGAACCTGTAATTATAGAACATGCCTTCAGTTAACAAAACTATATATATTTAATAAGATTCGATTTAGTTTTTTTGTATACCTATTTTATCGTCACTATCATCTCGCCCGCCCATGGTCAAATCCTAGATCCGCCCCTGCATGTAGCTACTATGCTTGTCCACTGAGCATCCGATTTGACATCTACTACAAAAGAGAGTTACGAAATGTTAAACTAGTGGTTGGGTCACGGTTGGCATATCCCAGCGACCGGAGTTCAATCCCTGTCAGGGACGAATTTTTGGAATTCTCACGCCGACCCACTTCTACTATATCAAAAAAGTGTCTAGTTCCTCCTATCACCGTTTCATCATATTCGTTATTTATGCGATATGCTGAATAAAAGTAGTGCAACAATATGTGTTAGTACAAGTCCCTCTAATGTAGGAGTACTAGCAATAGTTAAGCGTAACATTATATCACATGGGAATGCTTAATCTCATATGAATTGTAGAACTATATAGATAACTAATAATATAATCAAGTAAGATATATGTTGTTTCAAGTATATATCTCATGATCCTACAATTTCTACTATTGTATATTATGCAGAACAAATTGGAAACGCTATATGTAGTATCCGGTTTGTGATTATATATTTGCTTTGTGAAGTACTTAGCTACTTAAAAACATGATCATGCGCATATCACAGAGTATCTTGATTATGCCATAGAATGGACAAGGCAATACAAGTAAGATGGGTTGTTAGAATGATTCTTATTGTGCATTACATAAGTAGATGTAATTATTGACTTAACAAATGCATAATTGGCAAGTGTTCAGCTTACCTTGTAATTATAAATATGTAGAATGTCTGAAACTCTCAATGCTTCAAATAGAAACCAAGCGAGATTGTTCTCAATATGGAATATACAAGTTAAGAAAGGACAAGTTTCGAAGCACATCGATAATCAGAACTAGTAGGTTGATATCTGTCGTGGTGGTGTCACGGCAGATGCCATGGGTAGGATAAAGATGGGGCCATATGGACAGTAGTGGAATCCGGGGAAGGATAGTACGGTGGATACCGCATACAAAGAACACTCTCAGAGATACGATATACCCAGGTTTGAGGCTCTTCTAGTGAGATAAAACATCTACTCCTGCCTCTAGATCTTATAATCTGATCAATGGACTAGTACAATTGCTCCTTGAGCTGTATCGAGAGGAGGACGAAGATGGAGTGCCTCTACCTCTCTCTCCCTCTACTACTTGCTAGTATCCCAAATGAATCGACCCTCTCCTCGGAGGCCCTGGCGCACCTTATAAAGGGGTGGCCAGGTTACATCTAGGGCTTACGTGGCCCGAATATTCCCAGCATATTGTAACATCCCAGCGTTTAGGAACCAACGAAGGGTAGAAATTGAAATTTGTGCATTTGTATGTATTCATCTGTAAAATCGGGGTAATTTTTTCGCCAAACAAAACCTAGAGAGATAAGAGTTTCTTGCACTACTTCGAGTTAGAATTTAGCTCTTAGGAGTGTTTGCTATGAATTCTGACATGATCCTTAGGAATTATTATGAATTTGGGTGAATGGTTGAATTCATATTTGAAATTTGAATAATTTTGAAAAGATTTGAAAATTAGAAGTAATTAGTGTTGTATTGTTTTCCAAAAAAAATTAGTGATTATTGTTTGAGTATTTAACAATAAAACAATAAGGAAAATTGAAAACAATACAAATGAATAACTCCAAATTGGATATTTCGCAATTATTTATTTTATTCAACAATTAATAAATAAATAAAGGTATATAAAGTAAAAAATATCTCAGAGACAATTTGCAAAGAATGAGAAACTTTATTAAATAAAGAATAATATTACATTGATCTTTATAAGGAGTAGAAATGAATTATCACAAAAGAAAATAAAGAAAACCCTAAATTAATACCTAACTAGTCCTAAACTAATCTTCTTATTCTTCACCGTGTCTTGTACCTGCAAAGAAGACACAAAAAGAAATAAAACAAAGAGGGGGTCAGAGTTAGTTTTGCTCTCAGTTTTTAATAGTGTAATGCACTGTTTTCCAAACATCACTGAGCCGAAGAAGGGACAAAATCCATCAAGTGTAGAATCTGTTCTTTTAAGCAATTAAGGCCTCAGAACAACATCATAGGCAGAAGTGGCAAGTTCATCGGGATAAGTAATAGTAAAAGAATGAGGGAGTTTAAACCATATTTACTTGATATCAACCATAGCCGAAGCAAATAGTGAAGCAGCTCACACACCTAAATGCATGCAATGAGGTGTCAATAGCAAAGAGAAAATGGGCAGTTTAAATCACAGCAACACAGAGCAAAGAAAGCTTTGATATTCACGTCATAGAGAAACCATAGTTTGTCACCAACACATCCAAGAACAACACCAGATCTTGCAACCATATCAATAGATCAAGTCACTTTCCACCACAGAACCCAAGAGATCACCAACAAAGATGGTGACTTGAGGAGGGGGTGTACTAGGTGGACAGCAAGGCCACACAGGAGCAACAACACCAGGAGGAGCAAGACAAGGCCAAGGGGAAGGCAGAAGCCAGAAGTAAAAGGCAACATCAAGACAAGGCTACTAGGGTATATCCCTACATTTAGATCTAATCATTTTCCATCTTACACATTCATTTTCTTGCAAGCACATGATAAGTGGACATATTGGATAGTAGATAATAAACAACCAGATAATGCATGTGTTCTTGCATAGGCAGGGTCTCAGACCAGCATCACTGACCCTATGATCTAGTTTTAACTAGATAGATACACATCACAACTGCTGGTACAGGGCACATTCCCAGAAGGGTAACACCTCTGTACCTAGCAGGTTCATATCTGCTTGAGTACAAGCTCAAGCATATCCTCTTCAACAAAGATAATCATCTTCCTAAATGATTTAGGAATCATAAATAGACACTTTATTTTAGAAAGGACACTAAAGATGAATGTTGTCTATCACTAGGCCACACTATACAGAAACCACTAAGTTTAATCACTTTCCTACAAGCATATAGGAATCATCTCTTTATAAATCATCTCCTTATTAATCATAGAGAAGAGACTAGCACTAGTAACTTTATATTTACATAGTAACATGATTAAATCCTGAGACTGAACACATCAGTGCTTCACAAGTAAGCAATTAACC
Organism: Avena insularis; assembly: GCA_023614405.1. NCBI lineage: Eukaryota > Viridiplantae > Streptophyta > Magnoliopsida > Poales > Poaceae > Avena > Avena insularis. Next base: position 44,077,049 of record CM042686.1, on the reverse strand, counting down.
AAGCATCGACACATAGAGCATCCAAACTCAACACCATAGGAGTAAATCCACAACCACAACAACTTGGGCATCCACATTAAACTAAGCATGCTTTTACACGGAGTTCTCTCATAGAGAACGGGGTAACAAAAGCATGATCAGTAGAGTGTTCTCTGGTAGAGAACAGAGTAACAAACATGCTCAACAGAGATTGACACTACACTAACAGTAGATCAACATCAAAGGATTATCATAGGCAAGATTAACCCTAGAGTTATGCTAAATCACCACTGCAGGGGGATGAACCCTAAATGGGGAAATCCATCGCAAGTGACCACATGACATGGAACAGAGGCAAGATAGAGCACAGAGAGGAGAATAGGGCACTTACTTGAAGTGCTCACAAGGTTATCAAAGAGGAAGTAGAGAGGAAGCCGACGGTAGAGAGGTGGCGGCACGAGGAGCACCCCGAGGGGGCGCTGCAACCCGCGCCAGCACACGGTGATGGCGACCATGGAAGGGCGATGTCACGAGCACCACAACATCGTCGAGGGAGCACTGGAACATGGTGGACCCTAAACCCTAGCCATGGGGTGGGGTCAGCGCGACCAACGGAGAGCGCCAACGCCAGATCGAGCGGGACAGTGTCGAGCAGCGGCATCATCCGTGTCGTCTTGCACCGCGGCAACGGACACGACGGCCTGGGGTGGTCGGAATCGCCCATGGCGGCGGTGACATTGAGCGGCCAGATGGGGGCGTCATGCGAGAGAGAAGAGAGAGCGAGTGTGGGGTACTGGGCTGAGTAGGGCAGCCCAGTACTGCCCAGGGCAGTTAACCAGCCTAGATGGGACAGGTCGGGTTAGGCTGGGCCAACCTAGTGGGCCAGGCCCGTGTTTTAAAAGAAGGGCTTGTTTCAAATTATTAATTACAAATATGCCCCTGAGATAAAGTAGGCTCTAGAAAAATAAATAAAAATCATAAAAATACATATAATATATCTATGAAATCACAAAAATATTCTCTACCCAACAAAAATAATAGATAATAATTTTAAGTAATTAAATTGAGGTATATTATTGTAATTATATATATTCCTTTTGGAATTTAACATAAATAAATATAATATTTAAAATTGAATAAAACTCACTTTTATGATCCTAAATAGGTGTACTATTGTAGAAAATTACTAATTTGTATTTTTGGAAAAATAAATCAAGTTTGTTAAAAATAAGATCTTCATTCCCTATTGGAATTTTAAGAAAATAATAGAAAGAGTTAAAAATTAAATAAAAATATTTTAAACTCTTAGAATGTTACTAGTTATCACAAAAATATTAGATATAAGAATCATGTGAATTTAAGGGTCTTTACATTATTACATTCCTTTTATTAATTAAAAAAATGATAAAACCTTTATAAGGTGGGTAAAACACGCAAAGAAGGAAAATAATAAATCATTGCATGACATTACTATGCATTGCATATTTCTTATTTAATTATTGTCCTTATCGGGCAATAATGGTATTTTGTAGAAACAAGAGCTCAAGGTTAGGTGGAAGCATTTGACTTCACTACCATGTAGTCAGAAGGCAAGTTCATCACTTGCTCATGTCCTTTGAAGAGTCTTTATGAAAGTATTTGAAAATTGTGTGTTATCACCTATGTTCTAAAAGAGATAGAAAATAAGTATTTTCCCAAAAAAAAATGCTATTATCATCCTAAGTGATGATAAAACTATGAATGACAATGGATTCCAGTTGCTGAACAACTAGGGCTTAATAACCCATGACATCAGTGATTCTAGCATCGTATATTACGCGTTAACCATAAGATTTGGAATGGGACAGAGAAGTTAGCTGGAACTTCTTCCTTTTGCATGGATGGACGACCTGATCATGAGGCTGTGGATTTATCATTGAGAACATAGCACATGGGTGGAACACCTTAGTTTCCCGTGATTTTGTTGTATAGATTATCTTTGAGAGGCTGTCAGTGGTATAGACAGTCCTTTAAGGGAGCTTGCTAGGGCATAACCATCTCATAGAGTCTTCAGGTTCCTACCAGAGTTATAGCTGTCATCGGATTGATGACAAGTACGCTATGAGGGGGTCCTCGAGGCGTGCGGAAGAGATGGGTGTGGGACATATGGTGTTCCAGGATGGTGAGCACACAAGTTTACCCAGGTTCGAATCCGCTGGCTTTGGACGGATCCTACTCCTGCTAGTAATCCAGTAATACGATAGAGCTGGAATATGGGTTACAAGGGTTTCGCTTGTGCGAGTTGAGATTGTAGACTATTGTGAGGGTTGCCCTAAAAGATTTCCCTAGGATGGCTTATATAAATATCCGGCCTAGGGTTTACAAGAGAGACCTATCCGTCTACGACTAAGAGTCGGTTATAGTGTACATCTTGAACTACAAGTAACACTACGGGCCTATGTCGGTAAGTCATTTGGGCCTTCCCGTAGCCAGATTGGACTCCGTCTCTTCTCCCTGACTGGGCCGCCCATGAAGCAATGCTCTAACCCGAAGTGGGCCACCCTAGTCAGTGAGGCACAATGAGGATACCCGGAAAGTATATCCCCACAGCAGCCCCCGGAAGCGTCCAAGATCCAGAGTTGGATTTCACCATCGTCTAGCTTGATCTTCGGCTTGCAGAATCTTGAAGGGTTCCTGAAACTTCAAAAGAAAGGATAGGATCCAGGTCTCAAATGAGTCGGACCTATGAATACATTATTCGGGTTTCCATCTTGAAATTCAAACTAAGCCAGAACTTGGTCTCTGACATAGTCTGCAATTAGTCATGGTCAAGTCACATCACTGGCAAACATTCCTGTTAACACGACCATTGGTGGGTCCGCCCTTTGCGGAACTGAGGCGTCGTTTTAATGCACGCGTGGAGATCGAGGCAGCATAATCATCGTGTGGGGGTTACCTAGCTCCTTCCACGACGCGTGTCATGGTTACTATACACATTTGCACGAATCTTGGCGTGGTCGAAGGATATAAGTGTTTAAGATTCTCCCCCCATCTTCTTCACCAACACTTGCGCCATTTCCTTCCTCCCAATGCCTCCCATGAAAATAGAGCTCCTGTGTCTCCCCAGAATCCTCCAGCACCGCCCACCCTTGGTCACCGGCCCACGAGAACATGGCTGTGACCTCATCTTCCGGCGCGGCAGTGACAACAGCGACTACTTCAGCAGCGGAGAAGGAGAGTAACCGTGGGGTTTGGATCCCGTGCATCCTTGACGATGCCAAGCTCCGCGTCATGGAGAACGAAGGGCTCCTCCGTGCCGGCGACTGGTAGAGTGGCTATGGCGAAACCGTCCCTACTCCTCGCGCTGGCGAGTGGGTACACTTCGGCACCCACCTCAACAGAGGTTTGAGTTTCCCTCCCTCAGACTTCTTTTCTGAGGTTATAGATCACTACGAAGTTAAACTCCATCATCTTCCCCCGAACTCTCTCTTAGAGATGAGCGCATATGCTTCTTTGTGCGAAGCCTCGCCATTCGACCGAGTCTTACTTTTTTCCGGTTTTATTTTTATATCCGGAGAAATTCTATCACCGCCAGTAATCCGTATATTACCAGAACTATGAGTTTTTCCATTAGGAGAGAGCGCATATATCCTCGGATTAAGGCCAGTGAGTCGGTGAAACATTGGCCATCCACTTTCTTTTATCACAAGGATATTCCTGCTCTCGGCAAAGCTACTACTTTACCAGCTTTTGTCGACGGTGCTGCCACGCACCAAGAGTCCTAGAACGCAGATGCGCTGGCTCTCAGTGACGATCTACTTCTTGCCAAGAGGTGGATCGAATATTTGATGAAACACAAGTGCCTTAAGGGGTCCGACTTAGTTCACTACTGGGTGGCACGCCGAATTTAGCCTCTTCAACATCATGGATACCGGCTTATGCATTCCATTACAGCGTCCAAGAAAGATACCCTCTGGATCTTCTCCCAGCCTTACACGGATAAAGACTACGAGTCCCAAATCAAGTGGCTGATAAGGGAGCGGATCGAGAGGAAAATCCCGGAGCTGTCTTTGGATATGCATACGGCTGAGGATCCTATGGTACTAGTAAGTTTCCAGCAGTAACTCGAATTATGTGTTCATCTTTACATTATTATTTCTTTTTGCAATACTAAGGTATCTATTCTTTTCAACTTGCTGACCTCCCCGAGTCGGAGCTTGCTCCTCTTGAGGGATATCCTCCTGAGATTTCTCAGGATGACAAAGAATTGGTTCCACTGCCGGATGCACTTACTCGAAAGCGTAAGGCTCCGACAGTGTCTATCGGCACAAAGGAGGTGCCCGTTGTGAAGAGGTAATCTTTCCTCACAAGGTCTTTGTATTTTATGTCTTATTCTTTCTGAAGTGTAACGATTTTTGTTCTATTACCTCTTCAGAGCTAGACAACTCACCAAGGGCAAAGGAAAGGGAGCCTCGTCAAAGCCCCTGCGCTAGTCAAAACTTAATTTGACTTCTCCTGCCGCAGCGCCTCCGACTCCTGCCCCTCAGCCTTCTACGGCACCGGAGATTACTACATCTCTGACTGTCGTAGAAGATCCGGATCAATCAGAAGAGCCAACAATCCTCGAATCACAAACTGACGTCACCATGGGTGACTCAGGTTTTGATAAGGGTGAACCCTCTTCTGGTAATGATCCCTTGGCAAAGGTCTTTGCTGACAACCTCCTCAGCAATCTGGGACTTGCCAAACTTGGCCTTTCTCAGAAATCTACAAAGGAGATCCAACAGCTGGCCCGACAATGCCTGGAAAGCCGGACTATCACTGCCGAAGAAGAAGCACAAGAAGCTGATGATGTCAAGTACTCTGAACTTCTTGAACAAGTCCATCTTCGCGATGAGAGGATGAGAACTGGCGAGCTTCCGCCACCACCAGTGATCCCACTCACTCTCACCGAGAAGGTTACCACAAAAGTGAACATGAGTTTGAGCAAACTCACTTATGAACAACATGTAAGTCGGAATTCCAACTTACTCTTCTACTTACTTTATATCATATCCTCTAGCCCCCAAGCATGAAGTTGGATAGATAATCCAGATTTATGCTTCCTTAGGATGTCAAAGAATGAATTAGTGTAGCCCCCAAGGCTCGTGCTGATATTAGTAAAAATATTAGCCCGAGTCTTTAGTAGACTTCTGACTCTGGGTATTCTGACTTACATAGTTAATTCATATAACTAGGAATTGTTAAATAATATTTGCAACAAGCGGAGAGAAATCAGAGCTCTCTGGCTTGAAAACGCTCAATTGAAAGTGTCAAGGGATGAGGCTGAAGGTAAACATCCCTGTACTCAAACCTTGCCTTTTATTTCATAGTCAAATTTTTATTCAACCGTTGTTCTTTTGACTACAGCACTGGTAAAGCAATCATGTGCTATGATTGAAGAAGTCGAGAATCTAAAGACCCTGGAGGTGGAAAATGCCGACCTACGCCGCGAGCTGAATAAGCTCAAAGTGGATCATGAGAAGAGCATTGCTCAAGTTCTCGAATCCTCCTCCATGGCCACCAAAGAGCGCGATCGTAAGATTGTGCTCCAAGATAAGAAAATCTTGGATCTTAGCAATGAACTGTTCATAGAAAAGGACATTATCGAGGCACTCCGGGCTGAACTCCAGAGTCTTTGTGAAGAGAAGTGATGACCCACAAGTATAGGGGGTGTATCGCAGTATTTTCGAGGGAAGTGAAACCCAATTTATTGATTCGACACAAGGGGAGCCAAAGAATATTTATAAGCCTTAACAACTGAGTTGTCAATTCAGCTGCACTGAAACAATCTTGCTCACAGCAGTTTATCAAGAGCAACAGTTTTGTAGTAGGAATAGTAAAGTAGCAGCGGTAGTAAAGTAAAGACAACAGATAACAATAGCGATAAACAGTGAGGGATTCGAGTGCGGTAGGCATAGGGATGGATGGACAGGCGTTGCATGGACAAGACAATTCACATAGCAATCAGAACATAGGGCAATTGTAGATAAATAAGATAAAGCATCCAAGTACTAGACAATCCTAGGCATGTGTTCCATATATAGTCATACGTGCTCGTAATGAGAACTTGCACAACATCTTTTGTCCTGCCAGCCCGTTTGTAGCGGGGCCTCTAGGGAACTACTGGCAATTAAGGTGCTCCTTTTAATAGAGCACCGGAGCAAAGCATTAACACTCCGTGAACACATGTGGTCCTCACATCAAAGCCATTCCCTCTGGTTATCCCGATTTCTGTCACTTCGGGGCCATTGGTTCCGGACATCAACGTGTGTACACAACTTGTAGATAAGACCAAAAACAATACTATCATAATGAATCAATAACATGTTCAGATCTGAAATCATGGAACTCGGGCCCTAGTGACAAGCATTAAGCACGACAAGTCGCAACAAAGTCATAAAGCACTAATAAAAGATACTAGGCACCATGCCCTAACAATCTGATGCCATTACATGAACAATCTCATCCAATCCCTAACATCCTCATAGCCTACAGCGGGGGATTACTCACTCATAGATGGGGGAAACATGGATGGTCGATGGAGAAGCGATGGTGATGATGATGGCGATGATCTCCTCCAATTCCTTGTCCCGGCAGGGTGCCAGAACGGAGTTTCTGGTGCTGTTTCGTGGAATCTGGTGGTGGCGGCGGAGCGGAACTCCTTCTGGAAAAACATCGACCCCCCCGAAGTTTTTAGGTCAGAAGGCTCCTTATAGGCGAAGAGAGAGGCCGAGGGGGGTGCCTAGGGGGCCCACACCACCCCTGGCGCGGCCTGGCCTGGCCCGCGCCACCAGGTGGTGTGTCCACCCCCTGGCTCTTCTCTGTCTCGTATTCTGGCTCCTGGAGTCTTCGGGTGAAATACGATTTTTGGCATATTTTTCGGGATTTTTCCTGATAGTTGGTTTTCTGCACAAAAAGTAGACACCAAGGCAATTCTGCTGAAAACAGCGTCAGTCCGCATTAGTTGCATCCAAATCACACAAGTTTAGAGGAGAAACAATAGAAAAAGTGTTCGGGAAAGTAGATACGTTTTGGACGTATCAACTCCCCCCAAGCTTAGCTTATTGCTTGTCCTCAAGCAATTCAGTTGAAAACTGAGTGCGATAAAAGAACTTTCACGAACACATTTGCTTCATATGATGTAAATATTATCAGCAATGTGATCAACTACTTAGACAATTCATAATAAAGAGTATGCAACCAAGTCTACTTAATAGTCATTGCAAGCTATGAAGAGATTCCAACTCAAAAATAATAAGTAGCAAGAGGCACAAACATAAGCAACATTACAATGCTCATAGAAAGGTATGATAGAGTGGTATCTCGCTTGCCTTTGATTATGAATGTCAAGGCACCTCTGAAGTTCAAGTGATGACTAGAAGTAAAGATATCAAGGATTTAAGCATCAAAGTCATAACACAAATAATCAAGTAATGGAACAAATACAAAGAATGGCAACTATGCTCTCAAGAAGGTGCTCAAAGAATATGTGGAGACTCAACAAGTAAAAGAAAAGGTTTTGAATAATTTGAAAGGCTTCCAAATGCTGAAAGTATGGTACTCATTAGCTTTGAGCTCTCATTGCCCCTATCATAAGCATCTTTAATGTGGTTAAGGTGAAAGTGAGGTTCAATCTGAGTTATATGCTTGACAGACTATAAACTGAAAATCCCAAGTCCCTTGAGTACGAGGGCCGCTCATCATGCTACTCAACTTTAGTTACCGGTAAGTTCTTGTCATCGTAAGTATGTGCGTATCATTGAGAACCGCCAATGGGGTACCCCTTTCCCGATGATACGGAATAATCCCCATATCAAAATGACAAGGCAAGCATACAATGAGTATCTCAGCAATCTTCTTATTTACCATGGGAAAATGGTGCTTTTTTTGCTCTCTTTCCTCTTTTCATAAAACTCTTTTTTTCTTTTTCTCAATAGCTATCTCTCTCTTTTTTTATAATAAGAATGCTTCATAGATATCATTATGGTTACGCTGCAGGTTTCCACCATGTCAGCATGGATTAGACCAGCGGCCCAGGCGTTTCTCTAACACACATACATAACTCCATGGACTTACAAGATCCCCTTTTATTTCACACCGACGACATCCGCAAACAAAAGAGCAAGGTATCAACTGGGTATATATTTACAAGTGTTGAAAGCGTTCCCCATGACAGCACGGTTCTGCTAATCCCTAGCCTATAATTTGCAAGCATATAACTTTCATGGAGAGTTCACAATGGTTCAGGTTTATTAAGTGCAGGAAATAAAGTGTGTCATCAAGTTTGTGAGAGCTTTACTAACTAACTTTCTCATAACAAGCAAACATTTTATTCGGAAGAAAACAAAGCATATTGAATATGCACGGAAGTAGCAAATGATGCTAATAGGTAGGTATGGTGGACACTTTGGAAATATTTGGTTTAGGGAGTTGGAAACTTGAGTAAAACACTCAGTGGAAGTGAAGGCTAGCAATAGTAAGGGAGCGACAAACGAGAGAGCAATAGCTGTCATTATCATGCTTGCAACAAAACAGGACTACTCATGGCATGAAAGTGATTCAAGATCCTCAAGGCAAAATAATTCATCGAGGCTCAACTGATTATTACAGTCATGTGCATGCGTGAGCATGTGCCAAGTCAATCAAATGAAACATTCTGAGGAGGATACCGCGGTGTCATACCAATTTATGAATAGAACAATGTAAGCAAACATTCATAAGACATGCTACAAACTATTAGCGAGCTAGAGCTAATCATACGAAAGCAAGAAATACTAAGCATCCAAAGATAACATACACCCTACATGAACAGACTAAGCATGCCCACAGTGATGAGTATATGTACAAAAATGAAAACAAATAGAGTTCATTACCAGCCTCTTACCACGCCTCAAGTTGTCATTAATCCTCATTATTGCTCGTCACTTGTGTGGCTTGAATAATAATATGAGACCAATATTCCACTGAGGACTGCTGAACCCTGTAGCAAACTCACAAAACCAAAGAAGAACGATAAATATTTTTGGTGTTTTCGATTTTTAAACAAGAACCAAAATGGAAAAACAAGCAAAGCAAAATCTTTTTGGGTTTTTCGAATAGTTCAAACAAAGCAAAAAGGGAAAAACAAACCAAGGAAAAAAGAAGAAGCAAACCGAAGAGAAACAACAGAAATATTTTTGGTCTTTTTGTGTTTTAGAAAGCAAAAGCAAAATAAAAACGAAAACTAAAAAGAGAACGAAAACATGAATATACAAAGTACCGACGCAACATGATATGGAGATGAGTGCGGTGTCGATGTACCTCCCCCCAAGCTTAGGATTTTGGCCTAAGTGGGTATCAATCCATGTACGAAAAGGGGTTCCAAGCGGGCGGATCTTGGTAAGAATGGTCGTAGCTGGGCCCATGAGAAGAAGAAGCTCCCCAATCATAAGCGGGCTGCTGATATGAAGATTCTCCCTCATTCGAGGGCTGGACCGAATCATCCATGACCTCCCTTCTTATGTCCTGCTCCTGTTGGGAGAGCTCTCCCAAGTATGTGTCAAGCTCCTCCTCAGTGAGGGACCATCCTTCCCTGTTATCAAGGTTAAACAAAACAGGTGTAGGCAAAAGAACAACACGCTCGGACTTGCTCTTTCTCCAACCAGCTTTGAGAAAGGTTATTTCATAAGATAACTCACTCATACTAGCCCACGAGGAAACAAATTTATGCTGTATCATGGAATTAAGATCAAGCCTTTCTATAGGAAACTGTAGGTCTAGATGACGAGGCACTAAACCATGCAATGCTAGTAAACGAGAAGCAATGAGGCCTCCACAAATTCCACCTTTCTCACGGTTAGCAGCAAGACGGAAAGCTATCAAAGCACCCAAGTTGTAAGACCTATCTCGTCTAAGAGCAGCAGAGATAAATGCTAGATCAAACGAAGATAACTTATTGGCAGTTTTCCTAGCAAGAACACACTTGGCAATAAAGTAGGCAAAGTAGCGAATGGAGGGAAGATGAATGTTACAGATTTTTCCACTCTCCTTCGAGAAGCTACTCCCTTGGCAAATTTCTGCATATAAATCCATGAGTGGTTCAGGTCTCTCCTTAATCTTCCTACATGATCCCCATTGAGGTACCTTAATAGCTGCACAAAAATCATCAAGACAAAGGTTGATAGCAATATTGTAAATTTTGTAATGGACCATGGGGTTAGGCAAAGAGTGACTAAATTGGAAATCCTGCACCACAGACATGGTTAGCTTCACAAATTGACAAGGTTCATCTTCCAAAAAGTGCTCTAACCCTGCATTAGAAACCAAAGTGTGGAAATCCTGTAGAATTCTTGCAGCTCTCATGAACTCAGAGCATGGATAAATGGAGGGAAAAACTTCCTCCTCCCGGTGGACCTTCATGAGCTCAGTTACCCAAAGCTCATGTTGGTTTAGGTGGTGTTCACTCATCTTCTATTCTGAAATTTAAACACCTATTAAACAAGTGATTGCAAAGTAAATATAATGAAGGATTCTACTCATAGGGACTTGCAAGAGGCATAAACATGCATCAAAACTATATCTCTAAGAATCAAACAAGCTTACAAGCTCTCATAACCAGTCACCTACAGCAGCAAAATACTCAATATATAATCCACCAAACACAAATCTACTTGGACAAGGGGAGGAGTCACATACCAGGGATCAAATGCTCCAAATTTCAGCAAGAAAGATGGGCTGAGCAAGGAGATCGAAAAAATCGAGAGCAAGCACAGCAAGAACGTGATTTTGAGCAATGAACTGGAGCTTACTCGGGAGAGAGAAGAAAGTGGCAGGTGAGAGAGTTAGTGGGGGGCCAGGAGTGGCCCACACCAGGGCATGGCGCCACCCAGGGCTGGCCGTGCCACCATGTGGTGTGCCTGCCTGGTGGGCCCCCTGGTACCTCCCAGGTACTCCTCTGCCCCTTTTTTCACGTAAAAATTTAATATGAATTTTCTGGAATTTTTCGAGACACTTTATTTTTGGGCATTTTTCAGAAATAGAAGAATGATTTTTCTGACAGACAGATTTTTTTTCTTTTGGAAACATGATGCAATGACAAAACAAAACTAGAACTACAGAAGTTCTAAGACACTCTAACATGCAAGCAACTAACAACAAAAAGAAAACTAAACGAAAGCAAAAACTAAAATTCAAAGGATAGAACTAAACAGAGATAATCATAATGAAAACATTGTTTTGTTCAATGGAATCCTTTTGTTAACAAGGTTGATCAAGTCTTGCTACCAAAACAATTGCATATGAGATAAAACTTTGTATTTCACTAATGATTTTGTTACCTCAACCTTGATAGCAATGGTCCCAATCATAATAGTTTCAAATTTTTCTCTTAGTATGGGACAATATATTTCTCCAACTTGAATGCCTTCAACATGTTCAATTGAATTCAAACCATAAGTCCTTTCAATCTTCTTGGGGAAATAGACAGTATGTTCCTTGTCATTAACATTGAAGGTCACCTTTCCTTGATTACAATTAATAACAGCACCTGCAGTATTAAGAAAAGGTCTCCCAAGAATAATAGACATATTATCATCTTCGGGCATTTCAAGCACAACAAAATCAGTTAATATCAAGCAATTATGAGCCACCTGAATAGGTACATCCTCACATATACCCATAGGAATAGTGGTAGATTTATCAGCCATTTGCAAAGATATATTAGTTGGTATTAATTTTTCAAGTTGAAGCCTCTTATAGAGAGAGAAAGGCATAACACTAACTCCAGCTCCCAACTCACACAAAGCAGTTCTAATATAATTGTTCTTAATAGAGCAAGGGATAGTTGGAATCCCCGGGTCTCCAAGTTTCTGAGGAACCTTACCATTGAAGGAATAATTAGCAAGCAAAGTAGAAATTTCTTCATTAGGGATCTTCCTTTTATTCGAGACAATGTCCTTCATATACTTTGAGTAAGGAGGCAATTTAATAGCATCAGTCAAAGGAATTTGCAAGAATAAAGGCTTCATCCACTCCCAAAACTTATTATAGTGTTCATCTTCCTTTGACTTGTGTTTCTTATCAGGTAAAGGCATAGGTTTTTGGACCCAAGGTTCTCTTTCACTACCATGTTTCTTAGCAATAAAATCTTCTTTAGTGTATTTAGTATTCTTAGTGTGGTTTTCAGGTTCTTCTTCAACTTTTTCTTCATTAGGCACTTCATTTTCTTCATTTCCACTTTCAGTTTCAGCATCAGAGATAGATATACTATTAGGATCTATAGCAGGTTCAGAGGGTTCTACAATAGTTTTATGTTTCTTTTTCCTTTTCTTACGAGTAGAACCACTATTTTCAGCTTGTTGAGAATCCTGCTCAATTCTTTTGGGATGCCCCTCAGGATATAGAGGATCCTGGGTAGCAGCACCACTTTTAGTTCTAATTTCATAAGCATGTTTTTCTTTAGCAGCGTTAACTAGCAAGTCGTTTTGCACTTTAACGAGTTGATCTATTTGAGTTTGAACCATTTGAAAGTGTTTAACAATCATTTTAACATCATTAGAGGTTCTTTCCACAATATCTTTCAACTCAACAATAGCTCTAGTGTTTTCCATTAGATGATTTTGCACCCTTTTATTAAAATTATCTTGCTTAACAATAAAGATATCGAACTCTTCTAAGCATTGATCAGGAGGTTTAGAGTAAGGGATATCACCTTCATCAAAGTGTTGGAGAGAGTGTACCTCGATAGTGGATGAGTAGGGAATAGGCTTACATAATTCTTCAATAGGAGGTAAATTCTTGACATCTGTAGCTTTAATTCCCTTCTCCTTAAGACATTTCTTAGCTTCCTTCATCACTTCATCATTTATTTCAATAAGTCCCCTCTTCTTTGATGTTGGAATAGGCACAGGAATAGTTGGTTCAGGGACAATTACTTCAGGTATAGCTTGTTTAGGAGGAGTCCAATCTTCATAGTTCTTACTTATTTTAGCCATTAATTCCTCAGCTTCCTTAGGAGTCCTATTCCTGAAAACACAATCAGCACAACTATCTAGGTATGTCCTAGATTCCTCAGTTAGTCCATTATAAAATATATCAAGAAGCTCAGTCTTAGGTAATGGACTTCCAGCTTGTGCATGAATCAAAGCACAAAACCTTGCCCAAGATTCAGGCAATACCTCTTTTCTCCCTGTTTAAAATCAAAAAGTTCCTGCAAAATAGCATGTCTAGCACTAGGAGGAAAATATTTCTACAGGAAAGTACTAATCAAGCACTCAGGGCTATCAATAGATCCAGGAGGTAAATTACTAAACCAAGTTTTAGCTTCTCCTTTCAGTGAAAAGGGGAAGATCTTGGCAACAAAGTAAGTACGCATCTTAACATCATCAGAAAACAAGCCACTCATGGTAGAACGTTCATTCATATGTGATACCGCACTTTCATTCTTAGTCCCACAAAAAGGTTCTTTCTCGACAATAGCTATGTAAGATAGATCGAGAGAGAAATCATAATCTTCATCTATAATGTTCATGGGAGAAGCAACAAACTTAGCAACAGGAGACAATTTGGGTCTAATAGTATGCCTCTCAAGGAGACTCTTAGCAGCGCTCCTATCATGGGTGTTTTTACATTCTTTAATAAACTCATCGGTCATATCAACATAACCATCTTCAATATCATAACTTTCACTAGACTCAAGTGAACTAACATGTGTGGTAGTGTCTTCATTAGGAGTTTCAGTATTTTCAGCTATAGTTCTAGCAATCGTAGCATCTAGGAAAGGACCTAATGAACCACTCTTATCAAGCACAGTAGAAGCAGCATCATAAGCATCAGAATTTCAGATTCAGCAGTAGTAGCAGTGTGTGTAGCATGTGTATGTGGTGGTGTAAGGAACTTACTCATAACAGACAGTGAATCAAGAGCAGTAGAGGTGTTTAGAACCGTACCTCTTCTTGTAGTGGATGGTAAAATAGGAACCTTGCCATCACGAGACTTACCCATGATGGATGGATAGCAGCGAACAATAGAGAATCCAAGTGAACTTGATAAATAAAGCTATGGTCCCTGGCAACGGCGCCGGAAAATAGTCTTGATGACCCACAATTGTAGGGGGTGTATCGCAGTATTTTCGAGGGAAGTGAAACCCAATTTATTGATTCAACACAAGGGGATCCAAAGAATATTTATAAGCCTTAACAACTGAGTTGTCAATTCAGCTGCACCTGGAAACAATCTTGCTCACAGTTTATATCGATGCATGATTTTGTAGTAGGAATAGTAAAGTAGCAGCAGTAGTAAAGTAAAGACAGCAGTAACAATAGCAGTAAACTGTAGGATTCGAGTGTGGTAGGCATAGGGATGGATGGACGGGCGTTGTATGGACAAGACAATTCACATAGCAATCAGAACATAGGGAATTGCAGATAAATAAGATAAAGCATCCAAGTACTACACAATCCTAGGCATGTGTTCCATATATAGTCATACGTGCTCGCAATGAGAACTTGCACAACATCTTTTGTCCCTGACCCATTTGCGGCGGGGCCTCAAGGAACTCATCGGCAATTAAGGTGCTCCTTTTAATAGAGCACCGGAGCAAAGCATTAACACTCCGTGAACACATGTGATCCTCACATCAAAGCCATTCCCTCCGGTTATCCCGATTTCTGTCACTTCGCGGCCATTGGTTCCGGACATCAACGTGTGTATACAACTTGTAGATAAGACCAAAAACAATACTATCATAATGAATCAATAACATGTTCAGATCTGAAATCATGGCACTCGGGCTCTAGTGACAAGCATTAAGCACAACAAGTCGCAACAAAGTCATAAAGCACTAATAAATGATACTAGGCGCCATGCCCTAACAATCTGATGCCATTACATGAACGATCTCATCCAATCCCTACCATCCCCATAGCCTTCAGCGGGGGATTACTCACTCATAGATGGGGGAAACATGGATGGTCAATGGAGAAGCGATGGTGATGATGATGGCGATGATCTCCTCCAATTCCTCGTCCCAGAAAGGTGCCAGAACGGAGTTTCTGGTGCTGTTTCATGGAATCTGGTGGTGGCGGCAGAGCGGAACTCCTTCTAGAAAAACGTCGAACCCCCCGAAGTTTTTAGGTCAGAAGGCTCCTTATAGGCGAAGAGAGAGGCCGAGGGGGTTCCTGGGGGCCCACACCATCCCTAGCATGACCTGGCCTGGCCCACGCCACCAGGTGGTGTGGACACCCCCTGGCTCTTCTCCGTCTCATATTCTGGCTCCTGGAGTCTTCAGGTGAAATAGGATTTTTGGCATATTTTTCGGGATTTTTCCTGATAGTTGGTTTTCTGCACAAAAAGTAGACACCAAGGCAATTCTGCTGAAAATAGCGTCAGTCTGCATTAGTTGCATCCAAATCACACAAGTTTAGAAGAGAAACAATAGAAAAAGTGTTCGGGAAAGTAGATAGGTTTTAGACGTAACAAGAAGACCAAAGTTGACGATGTCATCTTTAGTATTTTTCCTCCTTTTTGAATCTCTGCCTTTTCTAACTTATGGAATTCCGATATATTTGCTAACCTTTTGCATGTGCAGGTCCTCTGAATTTACTAGATTCAGCCTCCACCGAGTCTCGCACTAGCCGGCTTACCCAACTCAACGATTTACTTCATGATTTCTGCTAATCCCTTGAGGATATTGGCGAAGTTCTCAAGGTTCCGAACATGCATAGAATGTCCGGTTTTGAAGTGCGAGATAAGGCCAAGGAGATGCCCTAGCTCATCCAGGACTGGAACATGTCCTACACGCGGACCGCAACTCAGAACGTCTCACCATGGTTATGAGCCACCATGGAAGCATGGAAATCTGGCAAGTGATCGACCAGAGGGTATTCTACTGTGGATGAAGACGGACGGGAGCAGGACATCAAAGCAATCATGGACTCCTGTGCCGGATATGGGTGCCACGTAGCAGACTTGACCAGCTATGACACTCCTTTCTTCACTCGCGTAGAGACCCCACCTCGGCCCGCCGAAGAAATTGGTGAAGTTTCCGACGACGAACAAACCGTTTTGGATTTGAACGTCTCAGAAAGATATCGAGGCGAGGCTGATGTCTCTAGTGAGCTGATACATTGCAAATGTATCTATAATTTTTGATGTTCCATGCTTGGTTTTATCTACTTTCTTGTGTTTCGTCCACACTTTGGAGTACTTTTCATATGATTTCTTGGACTAACCTATTAACAAGACCCACAGTGCCAGCTGCCTGTTTTTTGCTGTTTTTGGTTCTACGAAAGTCAGAAAATGAATATTCTCAAAATTGGACAGGACAAAAGCCAAAGTTATTATTTTACCAGGGGACACTTGGAGCCAAAATAAGAGACGGAGAAGGGCCAGAGGGCGGCCACACCACCTGGCCGTGTGGCCAGGCTTGGCCCGCGCCAGGGGGTGGTGTGGCCAGCCTAGGCACCCCCTCGGCCTCTCCTTCCGCCTATATATTGCCTCTGATCCGGAAACCCTAAGGACCCGATCAAAATTCCACGAAAGAGTCTTTAGCCGCCGTCATCTCCATCCCTAGATCAGGAGGGATCTGAAGCTCTTCCCGGCACCCTGCCGGAGAGGGGAATTCACCCTGGAGGCCTTCTTCATCATCATGCAAGCCTCCGGTGTGATGCGTGAGTAGTTCATCTCTGGACTACGGGTCCATGTAGTAGCTAGATGGCTGGTTCTCCTCCTTTGTGCTTTCATGTCTAGATCTTGTGAGCTCCGTTCATGATCAAGATCATCTATTTGTAATTCTGCATGTTGTGTTTGCGGGGATCCGATGGATATTGAGATGCTATTTCAGATTAATTATTGATTCTATCATGTCTGTTATTTGTGATCTTGCATGCTTTCCGTTGTTAGTAGCTATCTTGGCCAAGTAGATGCTAGCAACTCCAAGAGTTAGTATTTATGCTCGATAGTGGGTTCATGCCTCTGGTAATCTAGGGAAGTGACAGAAATCTCTAAGGTACTAGATGTGCTGTTGCTAAACAACAATCCTTTGTTCATAGAACAATTGTATTGTTTACTTTACACGCAATTCGTAATGCAATAATCTGTTGCTTGTAACTTAATAATGGAGGGGGTTCGGATGATAACCTGAAGGTGGATTATTAGTCATAGATGCAGTTGGATGGCGGTTTATGTATAATGTTGTAATGCCCAATCGAATCTCAAAGGAGTCAAGATGATTAGTATATGCTTGTATGCTTTCTCGATGTTTGTCAATTGCCCCGCTGTAATTTGTTCACCCAGCATGTTATCTATCTTAAGGAGAGTCACCTCTAGTGAACTATGAACCCCGGTCCTTTCTTTTACATTCAATCTACAATCAACTATTTACTGCTTTGTGTTTACTTTCTGCAAACTATTACTTCCTTCCATTCGATACGTTTAATCCTTTGTTTTCAGCAAAACTGGTGAGATTGACAACCTCACCGCAAGTTGGAGACAGAGTTCTGTGGTTGTGTTGTGTAGGTCTCCACGTTGCTGCTGGCACCGGTAGTGCACCCTGCCAACGTTCAGCTAGCTACACCTTTGGGGTGTTTCCTTGCTCCTACTGGACTAATAACCTTGGTTTCGTACTGAGGGAAAACTTGCTGCTGTGCTCATCATACCTTCCTCTTGGGGTTCCCCAACGAGCTCGATATAGTTTAGGCCAACGAGCAACAACTTTTCTGGCGCCGTTGCCGGGGAGTGAAGGACATCTTCACAAGGGGAGTCCCTCATAACCAATCTCTTTACTTTGTTATTTTTGTTTTGCTTAGTTTACTTTTTTTTGTTTGCTTGTTTCTTTATCAAAAACACAAAAAATTAGTTTCACAAGTTTGCTTTCTTTATTGAAAACACAAAAAAATTAGTCTCTATCTTAAGTTGCCATTATGTCTAGCCTTTCTCCAATTACTATGTCACCTGAGGAAATGATTTTCACTTTTAAACAAGGAATTGAGGAGAGCTTCAAGGAATCTTGGTCTAGAATCTCTGATCTACATGAAAAAACTGAGCCTAAAATGACTCAAAGCTTGTTCCTTAGCAGTTTTTACCTTGGAATTGCTCTTTTCTATAGATATGCTTTGGATGCTGTTGTGGGAGGCGATCTCCTCCAATGCAATGAGGATGATGCTGTTAATGCTATAAAGAAATTGATCTTTACTTACAACTTGCCTAGCAAAACTGATATTTCTTTCACAAACATATTTGCTAGATTGAACACTCTTGAGACCCGCACTACTAGTTTAAAAGATTGTTATAACACGCTTAGAGAGCATCATAATTATGTCCCAATAAATTCTAAACAATCAAAGTGGCTCCCCACAGTAAAGATTGACATAAATAATGAAACTTTTCAATCCCGATGTGATATCATGTCTGAATTTTGCCTTATGCCCAAAGATATTTATGAATCTATGAATTTTTGGGGGCTTACTGAAGGAGGAAAAGAAATATCTCTTGCTAATAATGCTATAAATTACCTATTGGAATAGCCGAAGGAGTCTTTACAAAGATCCTTGGTAAGATTATTTCTACTGATTATCTTGTTATTGAATGTGCAGGAAAAGGACAAATTACACTTGGAAGGTCCCTATTAGAACTCCTTGGTGCAATAATAGATGCGGGAAAGGGGACCATGCACCTTGCTTCTCCACCAAACAATCATATTTTCCCCAAGGTTAAAAATAAATGTAAGAGAGGTAAGGGCAAGAAATTTGGTCTTAATGCTTCTTCATTTGAGAACACTTGATCCTTTTTCTTGCTACTTATGCCTAACTTAAAGGCGTTAAAGAAAAGTACTTATTGGAAGATAACCCAAAAGTTTTAGATGAGTCTTGGAAGTTATTATTTCTGTAATAACTTCTTCTTATCTTTTTTATTTGCTTTTTGTGCTAAGAGTAACCTCTAATGAGAGAGAAGTAATGATTGGGAAAGTTGCTGTCCCGAAACAGATTTCTGTGCTTCACCATAAAAATTCATGTAAAATATCTGTACGTCTTTTTGAGGCGTGAATTTTTGTGCTTCTGCCCCAGGTTTCTATCTAACTTTCGTTAGTTCAACACTTTTTTATTTGAGCAACAGAAGGTCTTCGAAAAAATTCGTCTTACCTGCTGGTCTGTTTTGACAGATTTCTGCCATTTTCTGCATTTGCTTCTTGTTGGTTCCTTTTTGAGTTCTTTTGGGGAATTGAGCTTTTTTACAGAAGTGCTATAGTAGCTAGTGTTTTAATGGAAGTTTTATTGGTGTTATAACTGAACCTAAAGACTTATTATCTTGAGTGCACTAATGTTGCTAATAAAGATTGTGTGAAGTTTTGTATGAAGGAAAATTTTCAGGTGTATGGAAGGAATGAGTAATGAGATGAAGGATGGACTAAAGCTCAAGCTTGGGGTTGCCACGCGTATCACCCCAAGAAATATCCAAGAAGTACAAGCGTCAAAGCTTGGGGATGCCCAAGGCATCCCCCTCTTCATCAATAAAAATTCCAGGTTTCTTCCAAACGCTTCATTTTTATTGTTTCATGCACAGTTGTGTTGTTCTTGGAGCGTCTTCCTTTTTGTTTTTGTTTTGGTTTTTAATTTGCTTAGTTTGATGAATAAATTGGTTGGACCCCCTCTTTCATTCATTGGATTTCCAATAGTTTGGTTTGGTTTGGAAAAGAGTAGGAAAGTTCATGGTTAAGTGGTAAAGAGAGCTTGTTTTTGACTATGGCTTATGCTTTGTCATGCCATGCTTGATCTTGTTTTGGATTTATGCTTAGTATTCTTAGCTGTAGCATGACCTTTTATAAACAATTGAAATTTCTTAATGTGCCTTGGATGAATCATGCGTTGTTTTAGCATATTAAAGCATAGTATAGTGGTATTCTCCTTCGATGCTTTATTTGGGTTAACTTGGCACATGCTCACACCATGTTATGACTATCCAAAGTCACCATAGCCTTGATGATCCTTTAGTTTTCAACCTGTAGTATCACTTTATGCTTTGATCAATGATTTTTTGTCACTCTGCATGATTATGGCCATTATTACTCTCTTAGTTTGTTGCTCCCAGTCTTTTGCTAGCCTCCATAACCAAGTATGAGTTCCACTCATGCATCCAACTACCTGAACCAAGTTATTCCAAAGAGTCCACCATACCTACCTACTAGCATATGCTATTCCACGTATATTCATGTTTTTGTCTATCTTCCAAATTAAACTTGTTATGAGAAAACTAGTGATTAAAGCTCTCACGAACTTGATGACACACTTTACTTTTCTTGCACTTAATAAACTTGAACCATTGGGTCCATCTTTGTTGCGTATATGCTTGCGCTTTATAAGTTGAAGTTAGTAGAACCATGTATCATGGGGAACGCTTTCAACATTGCAGCTGTACTTTGTACCCCGTTGATATCATGTTCTTTTGCTTATGGATCCCGGCGGTGTGAAATAAAAGTGGAACTTGTAAGATCATGGAGTTTGTATGTGTGTTAGAGAAACGCCTGTGCCACTAGCCTAAGCCATGCCTAATCATGGTGGAAACTTGCAGCATCACCATAATGAGCACTCTATGAAGCATCCTCAATAAAAACCTATGCAAATAGAAAATAAAAAGATCACTGAAATGCTCATTGTCTGCTTGCCTTGTCATTTTGATTATGGGATAGCTCCTGTATCATGTGCAAGGGGTACCCCGTTGGCGGTTCTTTATGATACATATGTACTTACAATGACAAGAGCTTACTTGTGACTAAAGTTGAGTGTCATGAGGTTCGGTATTCGTAAGTAAGGGGCATGAGATTTCGGTTTATAACTTGTCAAGCATATCCTCTTAGTTGTGTCACTTTAACCTTAATCACTTCAAGATGCTTATGATAGGGGAAATGAGAGCTGAAAGCTATAAGTACCATAATTTTTGGAAGCTCTTTATGAAACTTGAATCTCTGCTTCCTTCTATGAAGGCCTTTCTTCCACCATTATATTGAGTCTCCACCTTCTATCTTTATGCACCTACTTTGAGAGCATAGTGGCCATTCTTAGTTCTATGTGCATTGTCCCAAGACTTGTTGATTGATGCATACCTTGATATTGCTTGTTTTAAACTATTTGTATCTAGTCACTGATACGTCCATTTTGCATCACTATTCTATGTCTTAATTCACTGTTATTCATTGATATATTTCGTATTGAGAGGTGATACTTATGTTATTTCATCTGTTTTTTCATGGTTGATGAATTTTGGAGCATGGACCGCTGCAGTCAGGATTCTGATGGAAAAGGTGCTGTTTGGAGGGAAAATTCGCGAAGATCAGAAAATACGGGAAAATATACGGAAAATCCTATTTTTCCAGAAGACTAAGGATGCCAGAAGACGGAGTGGAGATGGGCCACAGAAGACCCACACCACTCCCTGGCGCGGGCAGCCCTAGGCTGCACCAGCAGGTGGCGTGGCCTCCTTGGCCCACCTCTGGCTCTCTCCTCTGGCGTATATCATCCTCCCGAAACCCTAAGACTCGGGGAGCAACCACAGAAAGATTCCGCCGCCTCTATGGGGCGGAAAACACCGAGAGAGAAAGATCTCTCCGGCAGATAGATTTCTGCCGAGGGCATTCCTTCCCAGAGAGGGGAGATCGTCGCCATCAACACCATCATCAAGCTGGACTTCATCAGGATCATCATCATCATCATCACCACCATCATCATCTTCAGCATTCTCATCACCATCTCCATATTTCTATAACAATTGGGTTGAATCTTGCATAGTTCATAGGGGAAACTCTCCCGGTGTTGATTACTCTTTGTAGTTGATGCTATTGAGTGAACCGTTGAATTATTGTTTATGTTCATATTGTTATACATCATTATTCCATCTCTTATCATGATCCATATGATGTCTTGTGAGTAGTTCGTTTTGTTCTTGAGGACATGGGAGAAGTCATGTTGTTAGTAGTGGAGTTGTGTTGAGAAAGATTCAATAGTTTGATATTTAAGTTGTGGTGTACTTCTTCTAGTGGTGTCATGTGAACGTCGACTACATGACACTTCACCTATATGGGCCTAGGGGAGTGCATTGTGTATTTGGCTACTAATCGTAGGGGTTGCCAGAGTGATAGAAACCTAAACCCCCGTTAGGAAACCATTGCACAAGGGACGTAAGGGTCTTAGAGTTTAAAGATGTGGTTAGGTTTCTACCTTAATTACTTTCTTGTACTTACGGATGTTTGCAAGGGGTATTATCACAAGTATGTATTAGTCCTAGGAAGGTCGGTACATTAGCACAGGTTCACCCACACAACACTTAACAAGCTAAAGAAGATTAATCAACTATATGAAGCAAAAGCACTTGACAGTCTTCCCATGTGTCCTCGAGAACGTTTGGTCATCTTAAGTAATACAACCGGCTTGTCCTTTGCTGCATAAAGGATTGGGCCACTTGCTGCATTTATTCTTACTATCTTTTATTTACTCGTACTTTGTTTACTTGCTTTATCGAAAACCCCTAAAAATCTGTTTGCTAAGTATTTGGAGAGAATTCCTGATCCATACCACTAGCCAGCACCTTCTGCTCCTCGTTGGGTTCGACACTCTTACTTATCGAAAATACTGCGATACACCCCCTATACTTGTGGGTCATCAAGACTATTTTCTAGCGCTGTTGCCGGGGAGTGAAGCGCTATTGGAGAGTGGAACTGCTAAAGGAAACTTCTACTGTGAGTATTGTTTACTTCTGTTAGTTGCTTTATTTTCGTTATGGATAATTCGCTGAGTTTCTTATTTGGTAATGCTACTACCACTGCTAAGGTAGTAGATAAGCCATCACCTGCTGAGAATGATGTTTTCAAAATACCTACAAGAATTATTGACTGTGTTATGGATAACTACTATGTTGGGGATGGAACTGTCCATCCCGGTGTTCATTTTCTCTTTATACACAAATTATGTGGGTTGTTCAAGTGTGCAGGTATTACTACAGATCAAGTTAATAAGAAGTTATTCTCATTATCACTAAAAGGAAGAGCTGAGGAATGGTATAAGCTGCTGAAGAATGGTCAAGCTCTGGAATGGGAGGAAATAGTGCCTCTCTTTTATTCAAAGTTTTATCCTCCTAGTGAGATTCATAAAGATCGGAATCAAATATACAACTTTTGGCCTCTTAACGGAGAGAGTACAGCTCAAGCTTGGGGGAGATTAAAGTTACTAATGCTCAAATGTCCCATTCATGAGCTCCCCAACAATATTATTATCAATAACTTTTATGCAAGACTCCCTCTACATGACAAGGATTTATTGGATGCTTCTTGTGCTGGATCATTCACTCGCATGGAAGAAGAAGCTAAATGGGATCTTCTGGACCATATTCAAGACAATGCTGAAGCTTGGGAGAATGACAAAGGTAGAAAGTCAGGTATAAATTATGATTATGAATGCATTGCATCTTTTATGGGAACTGATGACTTTCAAAATATTAAAAATGCTTATGGTATAGACTCTCAAGCTATTGCTTCTTATTTTAAGGCTTTTGCTTCCTATATTGAAGTGCCTAAAAAGAAGTGGAATAAGTATCATGAACCTTATAAAGATGTTGCTAAGAGTGTTCCTGCAAGAAATACTGAAGTTTATACTACTAATCATGTTTTACCCGAACCTTATATTGAGAAAATGCCTTTCCCAGTTAAGATAAAGGAACATTCTATGATAGCTAGTATGGTTAATGAAAGTACGAATGAAGCTGTTGAACCTGATAAACAAATAAATGATGAACCTATAATAGCAAATGTGAAAGACTTTGTCACTAAATATGAAGAAGAGGGACACACTTTCCTTTGTAAGGATACCTCTAATATTGTTCCACAAAGTAGTGTTATGAGAGCTAGTATTCCTGTGTTTTCTATTAGAATATGTGATCATTGCTACGATGGCCCTTGTGATAGCTATATTATCATGTTTATGCATGATACTGAAAGTTACTATGAGAGAGGGAAAATTGTTCTTATGCATCTCAATAATATCAAGTTTCCTCGTTTTATGATGAAAGTTTTTATGTTGCACTTGTTTTGCCTTCTTATGCTAGTGGTTTCTGGTTTAAACAACTTATTTGTTTACAAAATTCCCTTGCATAGGAAGTGGGTTAGACTTAAATGTGTGTATTTTTTCTTCTTAATGCTCTCTTTCACTTCAATTCATATTCCTATGTGAGCATCTTCAAAATTATCATGCCCATCTTAATGGCTATAAAGAAAGAGCTTTTTGGGAGACATCCCAATTTGTTTTTGCTTTCAGTTTGTTTTTGTTTCTTTGAGCCTTGGAAGTTATTACTTGGTAATAACCGCTCCTTATCCGTTTTGTTTGGTTTTTGTGTCAAGATCAACCTCTAATGAGAGAGAAGTAAGATTTGGGGAAGTTGCTATCCCGAAACAGATTTTTGTGCTTCACCGTAAAAATTCGTGAGAGATATCTATATGTTGGGTTGAGCTGTAATGTTTTGTGCTTCTTCCCCAGGTTGTTATTTAACTTTCGTTAGTTTTGCACTTTTTGATTTGAGCAACAGAAGATTTTCGAAAAAATTGATCTTTACCCGCTGGTCTGTTTTTACAGATTTTGCCACTCTTGCATTTGCTTCTTTATTCGATTTCCTTTTTGAATTCTTTTTGGGTTTTCGGAAGGAGTTGCTACAGTAGCTTATGTTTTGATGGTTTTCAGTTGAAGTTGGACTCAAATGGTTTTATCACTTCACTTATACTAATGTTGCTAATAAGAACTGTGTGAAGTTTTGTGTGAAAGAAATTTCCAGGAAGTGGAGATAATGGTGTAATAAGGAAGAGAAGGGTTTTATGACTCAAGTAATAAGTGTATGAAGATGAAGATATTGATGTTATTCAAGTAATGACTCCGGAAGAATCCACTAGATACCAAATTCAGAGACCTGCAGAGTCTGTTTTCAAATAGGTAACAATTCTGGTAAGAAAAGTTCCACAAAAATACTATCCAACTATATTTTTGCAGTTTTTAGTCAATAAGGAAAGCTACGAAGCGAAAAAGGGACGGAAACGGAGCCAGGGTGGCTCACACCACCCTGTGGCGCGGGCCCACCCCTGGCCGTGCCACCAGGTGGTGAGTCCACCCCGGACTCCGCCTCCGACTCGTTTTCTCCCAGTACCTTCCTTTTGATATGAAAATTCGTAATATATAACCCCCCGGATCCCCCGAGGTTCGTATATCGTGTTCTTGTCGTGTTTTTGTTTCGATCTGTTTCTTCCAGGACATACTCTTTGAAGGTTTTAGAAGCACAATGGTGTCCGCCAAGTATAAAGTGAAGGAGCCTATGGAGGAAGATCTCCAAGACCCCAAGCAGGGGCCGGTACCTTCAGTCACTTGCCCTGCATCAACAGAGGCCCTACGAGTCACCAAGGAGTTCTGCGATACGTACCGAGACTTGAGGAGGACGGTGGACATGCTTCAATGGGAAAATAATAGGCTTCGCAAGATGTTGGAAGATTTCCTCACGTCAACTAAGAACATATTACCACCACCACCGAAGGAGTAATTCGTCATCAGGTTTGGCATCCCCTTGGTTTGTTTCAAGCTTGGGGGAGAGCCGCGGTATCACATCACTATCTTCTATCTTTTTTATCTTATTAGTAGAGTCATATCATGAATAGAGGAGTTATTATGTAGTATGGTTTGCATTATGGAAGTGTCCCCTCTCTCGTTATATATGTATCCCTTGGTGTGAGATGCCATTATGGAATATTAATGAGAAGTTCTATCATTCACTCTTTTGCATAGCTTATATTAGTTTTCAATTCGTGGTTATATGATTGATCTTGTTGTTAGTATTGGTATCACCTTTGGGATCATTGAGTTAATTTAGTTGGTTTTGGCAAACCTGGCTCGGTCAGTAGCACACTATTTTCGAGAGTTGAATGAAAAAGATAGAAGTACTCTAGAGAAAAAAATTTCATCATCTTTCTTTCTTGATTTGCTCATAAGTCTAGTATTCTCTAGTTAAGATCTTTTGTGCTTCCAAGGAAGATTGCATGTTTGCCTTTATCACTTGTATGTTTGTTAGTTTCCTTCAACTCTTGTACTTGCTACCCAGCCTTGCTAGCCAAAAACCTGTACTGAGAGGGTATTCTTCTCGTGCATCCACTCCTTTAAACCAAAACCTTTGCCATTTGTGTCCACCATACCTACCTAGTAGCATTATTGCTATTCCAAGTAAGTTCCTGTTTTGTCTACCTCCCAAATTAAACTTGTTATGTGAAAATTAGTGATTAAAGCTCTCACGAACTTGATGGCACACTTTACTTTCTTGCATTTAAATAAACTTGAACCATTGTGCTCACCTATGTTGCGTATATGCTTGCGCTTTGTAAGTTGTGAGTTAGCAGAACCATGCTGTCATGGGGAACGCTTTCAACATTGCACTGGTACTTTGTACCAAGTTGATATCATGTTCTTTTGTCTATGGATGTCGTCGGTGTGAAATGAAAGGGGAGCTTGTAAGTCCATGGAGTTATGCATGTGTGTTAGAGAAACGCCTGGGCCGCTGGTCTAATCCATGCTGACATGGTGGAAACCTGCAGCGTAACCATAACAAGTATTTATGAAGCATTCTTCTTAAAAAAAGAGATAGAGATTGAGAAAAAGAGAAAAGGAAAAAAGAGATATTATGAAAAGAGGAAAAAGAGAGAAAAGCACCATATTCCCATGGTAAATAAGAAGATTGCTGAGATGCTTGTTGTCTGCTTGCCTTGTCATTTTGATATGGGGATTCTTCCATATCATCGGGCAAGGGGTACCTCGTTGGCGGTTCTCTATGATACACATATGCTTACGATGACAAGAACTTACCGGTGACTAAACTTGAGTAGCATGAGGAGCGGCCCTCGTATTCAAGGGACATGAGATTCTCAACTTACAACTTGTCAATGCATATCCTCATATTTGATCACTTTAACCTTAATCACCTAAAGATGCCTATGATAGGGGCAATGAGAGATGAAAGCTAGTAAGTATCATAATTTTTGGGATCTCTTTATGAGACTTGCAATCCCTGCTTCCCTCTTTGAAGGGCCTTTTCTTTTACTTTTTAGTGAGTCAGTAAACCTACTCCCTTCTATCTCAGCAAGTATTTTGAGTTGTTGTGTTTCATTCATTCATATGATGATTTATTCAAATCATGTTTCTTATGTTCCTTGTTTTGCACTTTGCTCTTATCTTGATGTTTACTTCTTTGAAAGCTATCATTGAAAACCAGCTATTTGTGAACTCCAGCAAATTATCAACTATTCTTCGACCAAGAGCTAAGTTTGCCATTACCAATTATGATTCACTTTATGTATCTCTATTGTGTTTCCTTTACTCATTGCAAGTTAAGTTATATAATTGTGAGTTGTCTTCTATTATGATCTATGTATTTGATGAATGTGATACTTCTTGTCCGTATTCTTTTATCGACTCTTCACTCCATAAACCTGAGGCCATGTTTATTGAGCTCCGTTTCACTTGGGGACAAGCAAAGTCTAAGCTTGGGGGGAGTTGATACGTCCATTTTGCATCACTATTTATGTCTTAATTCACTATTATTCATTGATATATTTCGTATTGAGAGGTGATACTTATGTTATTTCATCTGTTTTTGCATGGTTGATGACTTTTGGAGCATGGATCGCTGCAGTCAGGATTCTGATGGAAAAGGTGTTGTTTGGAGGCAAAATTTGCGAAGATCAGAAAATCCGGGAAAATATACGGAAAATCCTATTTTTCCAGAAGACTAAGGATGCCAGAAGACGGAGTGGAGATGGGCCACAGGGGGCCCACACCACCCCCTGGCGCGGGCAGCCCCTAGGCGCCGGCCAAAGTGGTGTGGCCGCCTGGCCCACCTCTCCTCTCCGGGCGTATATCATCCTCCCGAAACCCTAAGACTCGGGAGCAACCAGAAGATTCCACCGCCTCTCTGGCGGAAAACACCAAGAGAGAAGATCTCTCAGACAGATTTCTGTAGGGAATTCCTTCCCGGAGAGGGGAGATCGTCTCCATCAACACCACCATCAAGCTGGACTTCATCGGGATCATCATCATCATCATCACCACCATCATCATCAGCAGCACCCTCATCACCATCTCCATATTGCTATAACAATTGGGTTGAATCTTGCATAGTTCATAGGGGAAACTTTCCTGGTGTTGATTACTCTTTGTAGTTGATGCTATTGAGTGAACCGTTGAATTATTGTTTATGTTCAGATTATTATACATCATTTTTCCATCTCTGATCATGATCCATATGATGTCTTGTGAGTAGTTCGTTTTGTTCTTGAGGACATGGGAGAAGTCATGTTCTTAGTAGTGGAGTTGTGTTGAGAAAGATTCAATAGTTTGATATTTAAGTTGTGGTGTACTTCTTCTAGTGGTGTCATGTGAATGTCGACTACATGACACTTCACCTATATGGGCCTAGGGGAATGCATTGTGTATTTGGCTACTAATCGTAGGGGTTGCCGGAGTTACAGAAACCCGAACCCCCGTTAGGAAACCATTGCACAAGGGATGTAAGGGTCTTAGAGTTTAAAGCTGTGGTTAGGTTTCTACCTTAATTACTTTCTTGTACTTACGGATGTTTGCAAGGGGTATAATCACAAGTATGTATTAGTCCTAGGAAGGTCGGTACATTAGCACAGGTTCACCCACACAACACTTAGCAAGCTAAAGAAGATTAATCAACTATATGAAGCGAAAGCACTTGACAGTCTTCCCATGTGTCCTCGAGAACGTTTGGTCATCTTAAGTAATACAACCGGCTTGTCCTTTGCTGCATAAAGGATTAGGCCACTTGCTGCATTTATTCTTACTGTCTTTTATTTACTCGTACTTTGTTTACTTGCTTTATCGAAAACCCCTAAAAATCCGTTTGCTAAGTATTTGCAGAGAATTCCTGATCCATACCACTAGCCAGCACCTTCTGCTCCTCGTTGGGTTCGACACTCTTACTTATCGAAAATACTGCGATACACCCCCTATACTTGTGGGTCATCAGTCACTCTTATGAACTTTGAAGGTGTCCTATGCATTTATATTTGCTACTCTATGAGGGACAAGCTGAATGCTATTATGCTATGTTTTCTTTATGTGAAACAAACAAACGACTTGCAAAGCATTGTTATTCATGAATCTTTTGTTTGTGCCTTTTCATGTTGTAACATAGTTTATTTGTCTTATTGCTAGAACATTGTCTTTCATGTTACGATTAAAGTACTATGATCTGAGCTTTGAATGTTTTACAAATACTTTGATCAAGTTTATGATGGTGCATGTCACCTCAAAAATTATTCTTTCTTTTTATCACTTACCTACTAGGGGCGAAGGGGAGTTAAGCTTGGGGATGTTGATACATTGCAAATGTATCTATAATTTTGATGTTCCATGCTTGGTTTTATCTACTTTCTTGTGGTTTGTCCACACTTTGGAGTACTTTTAATATGATTTCTTGGACTAACCTATTAACAAGAGCCACAGTGCCAGCTGCCTATTTTCTGCTGTTTTTGTTCCAGGAAAGTCAGAAAATGAATATTTTCGGAATTGGAAGGGACAAAAGCCAAAGTTATTATTTTACCGAGGGACACTTGGAGCCAGAATACGAGAGGCCAGAGGGCAGCCACACCACCTGGCCGCGCGGCTAGGCTTGGCCCACGCCAGGGGGGTGGTGTGGCCAGCCCAGGCACCCCCTCGGTATGTCCTTCCGCCTATATATTGCCTCTGATATGGAAACCCTAAGGACCCATTAAAAAATCCATGAAAGAGTCTGTAGCCGCTGTCATCTCCATCCCTAGACCGGGAGGGATCTGAAGCTCTTCCTGGCACCCTGCCGGAGAGGGGAATTCACCCTGGAGGCCTTCTTCATCACCATGCAAGCGTCCGGTGTGATGCGTGAGTAGTTCATCTTTGGACTACGGGTCCATGTAGTAGCTAGATGGCTGGTTCTCCTCCTTTGTGCTTTCATGTCTAGATCTTGTGAGCTCCGTTCATGATCAAGATCATCTATTTGTAATTCTGCATGTTGTGTTTGCGGGGACCTGATGGATATTGAGATGCTATTTCAGATTGATTATTGATTCTATCATGTCTTTGTTATTTGTGATCTTGCATGCTTTCCATTGTTAGTAGCTATCTTGGCCAAGTAGATGCTAGCAACTCCAAGAGTTAGTATTTATGCTCGATAGTGGGTTCATGCCTCTGGTAACTGGGAAGTGAAATCTCTAAGGTACTAGATGTGTTGTTGCTACTAGGGAGAAAACAACAATCCTTTGTTCATAGAACAATCGTATTGTTTATTTTACACGCAATTCGTAATGCAATAATCTATTGCTTGCAACTTAATACTGGAGTGGGTTCGGATGATAACCTGAAGGTGGATTATTAGTCATAGATGAAGTTGGATGGTGGTCTATGTATAATGTTGTAATTCCCAATCGAATCTCAAAGGAGTCAAGATGATTAGTATATGCTTGTATGCTTTCTTGATGTTTGTAAATTGCCCCGCTGTAATTTGTTCACCCAGCATGTTATCTATCTTAAGGAGAGCCACCTCTAGTGAACTATGGACCCCGGTCCTTTCTTTTACATTCAATCTACAATCAACTGTTTACTACTTTGTGTTTACTTTCTGCAAACTATTACTTCCTTCCATTCGATACATTTAATCCTTTATTTTCAGCAAAACCGGTGAGATTGACAACCTCATCGCAAGTTGGGGACAGAGTTCTGTGGTTGTGTTGTGTAGGTCTCCATGTTGCTGCTGGCACCAGTAGTGCGCCTTGCCAATGTTCAGCTAGCTACACCTTTGGGGTGTTTCCTTGCTCCTACTGGATTGATAACCTTGGTTTCGTACTGAGGGAAAACTTGCTGCTGTGCTCATCATACCTTCCTCTTGGGGTTCCCCAATGATCTCGATATAGTTTGGGCCAACGAGCATGAGCTGGCAGCTCCTACCTCTCCCCTGCATCGTAGAGCATCAGAACAAACAATGTGTTATTTTGAAAACAATACGGGTTGTAAATAAGTAGTATAATATTTTTGCTGGTGCTAAGTTTTCCTCTATCTATTTAGCACTTTTGGCTTTATAAGTTTCGTGCCTGAAATTTTTACATAAGCACTTATGTTATCTGTCTGTACTTATCGTTTATCTGGCTTTCCGCCTTGTCCATTTCGTGAGCCGGCCAACCTTTAGAACGGAAACTTCGCCGAGCAACGGAGCTCAATTGCTAAACCAATTTAAAGTCAGAAACAAAGCCGAATTCCAGTACCAACAATTCACTACTTCAAAAATGCCCGCATCCGGCAATCAGATAAATAACCAACGTATAGACTAAAAAATTTAAATTTATACCTGAAGGTAGCAATTTTAGAATCGGAAATCTAAACCAGAACAAACATTAGCATAAAGTACTTTCAAGTATTCTGGGATTTTCGACCGTGACATGATCATTCAGAAATAAGATGGTAAAAAACTTCTCAGATTCTTTTTGAGGCAACCAATACTTTATTTCTCATTGAACATGTACACATATATGATTTACAAAGAAAGATAAACTAAGAATAAAAGGGACATAGCTGAGCAATATTCCATGGTCTGTCTAATTCTTCCGGATCTGTACTGCCTCCAGCTCTCTTTCTTTTCTTAGTAGCAGGTCTTTCTTTGACTGGCCGCATATTAGTTAGATAGTAAGAACCATTGTGCAATACTCAGCTAACTAAAAAGGGCCCTTCCCATACTGGGTAAAGTTTGTGCTTTCTTTTCTGCACAAGCCGAAGAACAAAATCGCCCTTATTGAAAGACCGGTTTCTGACTCTCTGGCTATGATACTTGCGTCACTTCTGCTGATAGGCTGTTGATCTCATCTCAGCAATGGCGCGAACTTCTTCGACTAAGTCGAGATCATTTTGTCGAGAAATTTTGGCATCCTCTTCAATATACGCGGCAACTCTAGGAGAAGTGTGAATCAAATCACTAGTAAGAACTGCTTCTACGCCATAGACCAAGAAAGGTGTGTATCCGAATGACCTGTTCGGAGTTGTTCGCAAGCTCCATATTACAGAAGGTAATTCCTCTGCCCAAGCTCCCGCAACACGTCGTAGTGGTGCTTCGAGTCTTGGTTTTTGGCCTTGTAGGATGAAACCATTAGCTCTTTTGACTTGTCCATTAGCCTGCAGATGTGCGACTGACGCAATGTCAAGCCAGATATTTTGTTCATTGTAGAATTTGGCAAGCTCTCCCATAGAAAAGTTACTCCCATTGTCCGTGATAATGCTATGCGGATAACCGTATCGGATTATGACATCTTTGACAAATCTTCTGGCTGTTGCTCCATCACAACTAGTAGCGGGTTTAGCCTCAATCCATTTTGTGAATTTATCCAGCATTACTAAAAGATGAGTAAATCCACTTGGAGCCCGTTTAATCGGTCCTACCATGTCAAGCACCCAGACCACGAAGGTCCATGTTATAGGTATGTTCGCAGCTGATCAGCCAGAACATGAGCTTGCTTGGCGTATTTTTGGCAGCTTTTGCACATCTTGACCAGCCTTTCGGCATCTGCCTTGGCTGTAAGCCAAAAAAACTGTGTCGGAAAGCTTTTGCCACTAGAGATTTGGCTGCAGCATGGTGACCACACTCGCCTTCGTGGATTTCTCGTAAGATTTCCACTCCTTCTTCTGGAGATACACAACACTAAAAGACCCCAGACACGCTCCGCTTATAGAGCTCACCACTAATTATAGTATAGGCTTTTGCTCGTGGACGATCCGCCGGCTCAGAACTTCGTCTTCGAGTAATTTTCCATCTACCAATTAATCAAGGTAGAGTTGAGTCCAGCTCAGAATTACAGCCAGAACTGCTACTAAAGGTGATTTAGATTTGGTCGGATATTCCTCGTCTACTCCTTTATAGAGGGAACTTTGAGGTGCTCTAAAAAAGCGCCATTCGGGACCTCTTTCCATGCAGAGCCTATACGAGATAATGCATATATTTCCTCATTTTCTATTTGAGGGATGTGCTGAACTTCAAACCCTTCAAACGATTTAGATAGTTCATCCATGACAGCTCTATATGTTGCCATGTGTTTATTTGCATTACAGATATCCCACACTTGTTGGGCAACAAGATCCGAATCTCCATAACACATCAAACGTTGGATGCCGATATTCTTAGCAATCCAGATTCCATGCAGTAGTGCTTCATACTCGGCAATGTTATTCTTCGCCGTGAAGTGGATCTACAACACATAGAAAAGTTTATCTCCTTAGGGTGATTTGAGCACCACGCCAGCCCACAAGCCCCCGAGCGCCTTAGACCCGTCAAAATGTAAGGTCTAGTATTCCGACTCTGGTAGAGTCATATTTTCCGTTGTCTCTGTCCAATCAGCGACAAAGTCAGTGAGGATTTGGGATTTGATTGCTATACGAGGTTTATACTCAATGTCGAAAGTTGAAAGCTCTATGCCCCATTTTGCGATGCATCCTGTAGCATCGTTGTTGTTAATTATATCTCTCATGGGAGCTGTGCTCACCACCGTAATGGGATGTTCCTGAAAATAATGCCGTAACTTACGAGATGCAAAAAAACACCATAAGCCAACTTTTGATAGTGCGGATACCGCTGCTTTGATTCAGTTAGGACCTCGCTGAGATAATAAGTCGGACGCTGCACCAGGTGTTCCTGATTTTCCTCTGGTCTCTCCACCACCATGATGACACTGACGACTCTGTTTGTCGTAGCGAGATAGAGCAACATCGATTCCCGTGGTTCTGGTGCTGCAAGGATAGGAGCAGATGAGAGTAATGCTTTCAGGTCTTGTAGTGCAGCTTCAACTTCGTTAGTCCAAACAAACTTTTTGGTCTTTTTCAGGAGCTTGTATAGTGGTGCGGCTCTTTCTCCGAGCCGGCTTACAAACCGACTGACTCTATGCCTCTTTGAGACACGATAAACCTAACAATTTTCCGGCTGGTATTCCAAAGAAGCACTTCTTCGGGTTAAGCATTATGTTGTATTTTCGTAGATTGGCAAATGTTTCCTCGAAGTCAGAAATTAGAGGTTCCTTCTTTTTGGACATCACCACAATGTCGTCCACATATGCATGTACATTGCGTCTGATTTGGTCATGGAGGCAACGCTGCATAGTGCGCTGGTACGTAGCTCCTACGTTCTTGAGCCCAAAGGGCATCATAACAAAACAGAAGGTTCCGAAGGGGGTTATGAATGAAGTTTTGACCTTGTCTGATTCCTTCATCTGAATTTGGTGATTACCGAAATATGCGTCGAGAAAACATAGGAGTTCCGAGCCTGCCATAGAATCGATAACTGGATCAATTCTGGGTAGAGCGAATGGATCTTTGGGACAAGCCTTGTTCAAGGCAGTATAATCAACACACATCCTTAAATCAGTGCTGTACTTTTTAGAGACCATTATAGGATTGGCCGACCACTCAGTGTGGATGACCTCTTCTATGAATCCGGCTAACTCGAGCCGGGCTAGTTCCTTAGCTATTGCCTTACGCTTTTCATCGCTGAAACTTCGTAGAGACTGTTTGACGGGTTTAGCGTTCGGGTGTACATTGAGAGAGTGCTCGGCAAGTTCCCTAGGTACTCTGGTCATGTCAGATGGATGCCATGCGAAGATATCTTGATTTGCTTGGAGGAACTTGACGAGCGTGCTTTCCTATGCGCTATCTAGGCCTACACCTATCTGGGTCACCTTGGAGGGGTCGTCATCCTTGAACAGTGTCTTCTTCGTCTCTTCCGATGCCTTGAACTCTGGATTCGGCTTTGTCACCTCCTTCTTCGTTGCAGGCATCTCGGATAGATCAATGGTCTTCTTGATCTCCTGGTACTCCTGGGCGTGCAGCACGGCTTCAGCAAAGGCGGCATTTCCGTCCTTGCACTCTCACGCCTTCTTCGGGTCTCCCCTGATGATGATCACGCCTTTGGGACATGGAATTTTCATCATATTGTAAATATAACACAGAAGATCCATAAAAGCCTAGTAAGCCAGACGTCTGAATATAGCGTGATGCATGCTCTTGAACGGGACCACTTCGAAGGAAAGTGCCTCCGTCCGATAGTTCTTTGGAGTTCCAAAGGTAACATCCAAAGTGATATCTCCTAGGGAATTTGCTTGTCTTCCTGGGACAACTCCGTGAAAGATCACAGAGCTGTGATTCAGCTCGGTCTCTGAGATCCGCATCCAGCGTAGCGTTTCGACATACAAGATACTAATGTTGCTGCCGCCGTCCATGAGAGTCTTGGAGAAACCATAGCCATCAATAAGTGGGTTGATGACTAAGGCGTATTTTCCTTGCCTGTGCAACTTAGGCGTATGATCAGCACGGTCAAAGGTGATTGCCACTTCTAACCAGTCCAAGAATTGTGGGACAGCCCGAACAATTGCATTGAGCTCATGCATAACTGCTTTTTTGACCTTAGCTGGTTGAGATCCGAGGAAGGTGACATAAGTGTCTTTCTTTGTTGGGAAGTTTTTCTTTCCCTCCGACTTGGGATTTTAAGGATCAACTTCCTCCATGTCGGAATCTTCCTTGGTCTCTTTATCTTTCTCGGGATTCTTCTTTCTCTTCTTCCGCTTAGCCCTGTAGCCAGCAGTATCGTCTTTCTTGATGTCGTCATTAAAACGACACTCGACGTTTGTGTGAGACGAGCCCCCACTGGCATCTAAGTGATGCACACATGGGTTATTGGCAATGTCAGCCCAAGAGTAGGTTTTGCCAGGTTGCTGGTCTCCTCTACCCTGGACTCTTGATGTCCCACGACCGCGTCCGCGGCCACCACCATGTCCTCCTCGTCCTCCAGACCTGAAAGTAGCAGTGACCACTGCCGTTTCCGTGTTGGGTTTTTCTTCCGAGGTGTTCTTGCGCTTCTAAGCTTGCTTCTTTGGTTGTTTTGTCGACTGTGGCATAGCTAGGGCGTTTAGTAATCCCTCTGCATCGTCATCAGCATCTGCATACTTGCTCACTATTTCTATCATCTCTCCCAGATAAGTGACTTTGTCACACTTCAAGTGATGACGCAGTAAACCAATTGGGAGTCCTGCAATGAAAGCTTCAATCGCAGTTTGGTCATTTACTCGTTCACAAGAGTTCTTAGTGTTGATCCATCGTCCGAGGTAATCTCGGCAAGTTTCTACGGCTTTCTGGGTGCAACGCTGTTGGTATCCTACCGTACAGGGCCTCCGATACGTGCCTTCGAAATTCCGAAAGAACGCACTTTGCATGTCATACCAGTTGTGGACGATGTTCTTCGGAAGTTTGTTTCGCCATGATTGTGCCGTCTTCCGCAACATAAGTGGGAGATATCGGGTTGCGACCAAGCTATTTCCGCCTTTGGCAATACAGCAAGCCTGGAAAAATCCTAGAGCCAAGTATGTGTCCGAGCTACACCGTCGTAGGGCTGGATGTGCCTTGAGATAGCAAATCCTTCAGGGAATCTTGTTGTTCTTATGCGTGGTCCGAAGCATTTTGGACCCACATAGATTTCGTCGTTCTCATAGCGCCACGCCTCAATGTTGGAGTTGATCCGATGTCTCGTGTCACTTGACAGAGATCGCCGTCCTGATTGACGGCTATGGCTATGGTGCCTTGGAGCCGGACTTCGGCTTCTGCCACCATCTCCTCCACCATGACGCCCTCCTTGGCCTCCTTGGGAACCGTTGTGGTGACTACTTGGTGGAGAAGGTGGATTGTATCCGACTGATCACCAGCCTCCATTCAGAGCATCATTATTCCGGTTTCGGGGAGGGTCCTCATTGAGACGAGCCCCCTGCCGGCTTGACTCGACATGGCGTCCGTCATTCCTCCGTCCGTCATTCCCATCATGATGGGGCTCAACTGGACGACTTGTATGTCTAGGAGGTGGCATTCTTTGATGGTCCTCCTCCCGACGTTTCTCTTTGTCTTCTTCCCTGCGATCGTTCGACTCTCGCCGGGGAGGATTTTTCGGATACAGTGCATCAATTGCTTCTTGCTCCGCGGCTGGGGCAACGTTGCACCATTCACGTGCAGTTCTATGGTGCTGCCCTGAAGATCTAGTTCTTGAGTGGTTGTCTTCCCGACGGTTGGAACGGTTATGCTACTCCGGAACCCATTGGGGTCTTATGTCATTCCAGGCTGGATCCGTGTGGGATTGGTCAGATTGAGAGACCAGTTTTCCACTACCAGACTTCGCGACCTTCTGCTGCTCCAGACCCTTGGTGAGTAGCCTAATGCCCAATCAGACTTTTTCTGGGCCTGGATTATTTGCTAGGATATCTCGGGCCGCAGCGGTGTTCTGTACTGGTGTTGGGTACACCAGATCTCCATTACTATCGAGCCGAGGCATCCCGGATCTCCCTCAAAGAGAACCTTGCAGACTTTCGG
This sequence comes from Avena insularis, assembly GCA_023614405.1. Lineage (NCBI taxonomy): Eukaryota > Viridiplantae > Streptophyta > Magnoliopsida > Poales > Poaceae > Avena > Avena insularis. The sequence goes on along the minus strand of CM042686.1, from coordinate 44,039,634 downwards.
AAATTTGTCGGCCCGTATGTGGCCTTTCCGGGTCTTCTGATGTTGCAGAGAGATGAGCTTATCCGTAGTAGCCATGCGCTTCTTCTCTTCCTCGATGTTTTTGGCTTCATCCAGGAGCACTTGGCGGTGTGCTTCTAGGGCTTGGGCCCTTTCTTCCAATTACGCGGCAGTGAGTTCTGCCGCAACAGGGATAGGTGTGGTTAACGCAACATCGATGATTTTACGGGCACCTGTAGTGACCACGTGTCCATCCACCGACCCTTCTTTGGGCTTGTCTGGGATAAGTGCTCCATTCCTCGGCAATCACCTCTTCTACCAGAAGTTCTTTTGCCGGGGTCTTGTTCTTCTTCTTTGCCTTCTTAGCAGCGCCGGTAGCAAAGACGGCTTTGGGTCCGTTTCCCAGAGTCAAGCTCTGAGCGATACTTTCGAACATCGGGATTATCCTCGAGATCCATGTCATCCTATGCTTTGGGAGAGTTTTCTCCGGATCCTTCGTCCATGGCTTGTCCTTCTTCTGCAGCTTTGGAGTTGAACTCCTCTTCATATTCCAAGGAGAACTTCTGGAAATTCGCCGAGGTCATCGAGTCATCCGAGGATGCAGGTAAGTCGGTGTTTGTTCCGATCGCCTCCAGCACCGAGTCTTTGTTGTCTCCAGCATCGGCAGAGTCAGATCCGGATCCAACAAATCCAACAAAGTGCAACATGTGGATCTTGATGTAGTTGCGGCTTTCCACATGGGCTTCCTCAAAAATTCTGATGGTTTCGAGAACCTCATCCATGCTTGCATCTTTCATCATCATGCGCCTCAATGTATGCCTCAGGAAAGGTTGGTATGTTCTGGTGTTGGCAGATCCGGAATCAAGGTTATTGTCCTGCTCCTCCTGGATTTCGACCTCAGCGGGTAGATCAATTTGGGATTCGGCCTTGCTAGGGAGATCCTCTCCAGATTCGATTTGAACCGCAAGATCTGCTTCAGGTTTGGCTTTATCCACCATCTTCATGACATGTGTGGGCTGGGTGGGATTAGGGTTCTCCGAGATCCGGAACTCTGCCGCCTCCACGGACAAAGTGGACCCAGAGTTTTCTTCTGCCTCTATCATCATCGCTAGGGTGGGTGGGACAGGTTCGGCGAAACCGATGTACACATTGATATTACCAAAGGACATGATGGTGTAAGAAGTCACTGCCTCCCTAGCCGGAATCCAGGTCTCGTCAAGAACAACAAGCGGGACGTCGCTGGCATAGAGGACATGACCGGCGGCGATAGTTTTGCCGATTCCGATTCTTGCAGATTCCTCTCGGAACGCAGATCCGAAGCTCACTTGCCCCACGGTGGGTGCCAACTATCATCGGATTGATGACAAGTACGCCATGAGGGGGTCCTCAAGGTGTGCGGAAGAGAGGGGTGTGAGACGTACGGTGTTCCGGGATGGTGAGCACAAAAGTTTACCCAGGTTCGAATCCGCCGGCTTTGGACGGATCCTACTCCTACTAGCAATCCTGTAATATGGCAGAGCCGGAATATGGGTTACAAGGGTTTCGCCTGTGCAAGTTGAGATTATAGACTATTGTGAGGGTTGCCCTAAAGGCTTTCCCTAGGACGGCTTATATAGATATCTGGCCTAGGGCTTACAAGAGAGACCTATCTGGCTACGACTAAGAGTCGATTACAGAGTACATCTTGAACTACAGGTAACACTACGGGCCTATGTCGGTAAGTCATCTAGGCCTTCCCGTAGCCGGATTGGACTCTGTCTCTTCTCCCTGACTGGCCCGCCCGTGAAGAATTGCTCTAACCCGAAGTGGGCCACCCTGGTCAGTGAGGCATATGAGGATACCCGAAAAGTATATCCCCAACAATAGCTGGTCCTATAAGGGGCTTAATAGAAGTGGGGCATGTCCTGGAGGGTCGTGTCTTCATGCAGGGTCATGGAGAAGGGCGGTGATTGGCTTGGATCAACTTCTAGGCCCCACATCAAGGAATTGTGGATGGGAAAGTACGCCCGATTGTGCTACAAAGATTTGGTCTCTTATGGGAAAAGCAACGCACCTCTGTAGAGTGTAAGAATTGTGACATGTTACTCCCTGTTCCGAGAAGGAGCTATGAACATGGCAAGAAAGGAACTCCATGAAGTTCCGGTCAACTTGTGAAGGATGATGGACATAGTTTTTGATAATAAAATCAATCTTTGGAGAAAGTTTTACGAAAACTGCATAGTGCCAAAGACTTATATTCTGAGGTGGTAGTTAGAGCATAAAACTTCCCACAGTGCATATAATGAACTTGCTGGGTAATGTTGTTACTCACCCTTTCCTTTGATCCTTTGCTTAGACTCTGAGGAATAGAAGGAAAACCAGGTGTATGCTACAGAGGTCTAGAACGACGTCTACTATGAAGAGCCAGACCTATCTGGTGGATTCGAAGGGGTGGATTACGGGATACACTATGGAGCTAAATACAACGAGTTAGAGTAGTTGTTAGGCCGGAACATAGTTATCTCGGTTGAGCCGAGCAACATGAACCTTATACAATAAGTTGTCGAGCTCATGTCTTACTTTATCGTTGTGTCTTTCATTCTTCCGCTGAACTTATGAGATAAGTTGTATGTTTTGTAAGTTTGAACCTTTCAAGATCTCGATCTTTTGGTAATGTAATAATAATATGTGTATGTTTGTAATTTGGACCCACAATGTTTCTGTTGTACCACTCTGAGGGATGTAATATTTGCAGAATGGTGTTCCGTGAGTGTTATGTCAACAACTATAGTATACTACAACATGAAGTGGTATGCTAGGTCACCATAGCTGGTATCAGAGCAATTGCTTTGATCTTAGGTTGGAAACCTAGTAAATGGAATTACCTGCAGGAGTCTAGGAGCAACGGTAAAGAGTTCTCTAGATTATATGATGAATATTCAATTAGGAATACTTTGTTATATATTTTAGTGCGATAATTCTTTATTATGATGCACTGTTACTAATTATAAGTACTTTGTATACAACTAGAATGGTGCCAAGGTTTCCTAAGCAGACTTGTACTGTGGTGGAGGATAGTCTTGATGACTATGAGGGAGAGATGACAGATTAGCTTCGAGAATTTTTGGAGTATTTGGGTGTGAAGCCAAGGTTCCAGTGAAGACTTTCGCATACTTTGATGGTCAAATGATTGCAAAGTACTGAGTCAATATCTGTTTACCTAAGAAGCTGAGACCAAGCCTAGCCATGCCACATGGTGAAGGTCGTAGTCAGTCTGTGGCGTATAATATTGCGCTCATGGAAGCACTTACCACTATTAGGGAGCAGAAGGCTGAATTACTTGCAGGGAGCACATACACTATGATTCCTCATGATTCCATGGACTTTGATGCAGTTGTGAATCATCTTCAGCTAGTCAAGGAGCATCCAAGGTTAGCTTATAAGTACATGGATCAATATCGGCTGTTAGTGGAGTCTTTCTGCAATGCTCATCGTCTAATAGTGGAAGATAATGATAGTATGCTGGAGGATCTTACTAATCCTCAGAAAAGGGAGTTTTTGGCGGCTCAGTTAGAGAAGGAAGCATGAGGTGAAATTAGTCCAGTATCCAAGGATATACCTATAGATCCAGTATCCTATACACCATATCCCTATTCACCTATACCAGAACCCACTAGATATCCGGATGAGGGTACTAGTTCCAATACCAAAGAATTCTCGGGGAACCTAAGATTCAAAACTTCCTATTGGAAATTCTGAAGGATGGCGAAGGGGATCTAGTTGGACCCAGATGTCAGTGGATGGTCCTGACGAGGAGGCCGGACAATCCAGTTGGATGGGTGAGAGAGGTAATACTGCTAATGATAATGATGTAGTGTTTGGAGATGGAGAGGACGATGAGGAAGATCCTGAAGAAAGGGTGTTTGAGTTACCGGAACATTATCCTACCCCAGATAACATGCACTATCCAATTATCGCTGATGACTATCATACCCAGTAGAGTACTTCAGGTGCACCGGAAGTGGTATATTCTGTTGATTACTCGAAGGCCAGGATGCAGGAGATGTTTGGAGAAGATAGTGAGGGGGATGTTTCTGAAGACACCTCAGATGAGTTGGAAGGTATGGACGCACTTGAGTTGGATGACGTGTCGAGTCCGGATACTTCTGATACTGAGTGCCATCCATCTAGGAGGCAAGTTGTCCGATAGACCGTGTGCCGTACTTCACGCTAGCACGGTTGGACTCTAGGTATGTACCACAAGCATCGTGGCTTCTGGGGAGTGTGACCACTTGAGGTGGAGTATCCTAAGTTGGGTAATGCGAATTGTAGAGTTTGAGAGCTTGATGTAATTAAATAAGTGAGTTAGCGCTCACAGGGTTATGTAGCACTTGTATAATATGGGTTGTAATCTACTGTACCACCTATGTGAATGTAATGTATATTATGTGTGTTGCATATTTGGTTCTTATTTGGATCTTGATTTCCATTGTGTGACTAGTTCTAGGCATGAAGTTGAGCTCAGAAAGCATGGCATGATGTAATTATGAGTTTCACTTGATGTGACAGGACTAGGGGGTTATGGAAACGGGTGTAGAGGACGAGACTGAACAGCAGCACATGGAGCACGAAGCTAAGGGAAAGGCGTATGAAGATGCCAGAATGCAGGAAGATTTACCACCACCACCAATGAGTCCATTGATGGAGCAGAATTTCATGCAATATATGCAGATGATGGAAGAATCCTAGAACAAGTTTATGGAGGGGTTAATAGACCGAGATGGACACCAGAGGGAACCTAAAGGTCGTGGTGTGAGTCTTTCGGATTTCTAGAATGCAAGGCCATTACCTTTTACATCGGCTCCAGAACCAATGGATGTAGAGGATTGGTTGGCGGATATAGAGAGAAAGCTCAAGACCGTAGGGTGCAATGATGAAGAGAAGTTAAGGTATGCAACATATCTTTTAACTAGACCTGGAGCATCTTAGTGGGAGAACCAGTTGGCAATCCAACCTCTAGGTAGGGAGTATACCTGGTAGGAGCTTAAACAGAGATTCCATGAATACCATGTTCTGGAAAGTGTTATTGGACTGAAGTGCAGGGAATTTGAGGAACTACAACAAGGTTACTCTAGTGTCATGAAGTACGTCCAGGAGATTAGTGATTTATCTCGTTACGCTGCTGACGAGGTAAGCACCAAAGAGAATAGAAAGAAGCGGTTCATGCATGGACTGAATCCATTTGTGAATATGCAGTTGAGGCTTGCCAACAAGCAGACATTCCAATAGTTGCTAGATGCAACTATCACTTTTGAGGATGACTACACGAATGTCTAAGAAGATAGAAGGAAGAGGGTGAAGAAAGAAAATAAGAGGATTCAAGCTAGTAAGCCTAAACCTAATATGGAATTCAAAGCTCGAAATAGGTCCTTTAACAATGGTAACAACCCCAATCATGGTGCAACCACAACTGGGAGGAATGTCATTTGTCACAACTGTAAGCTTCTGGGACATATTAGTAGGGATTGCCAGAAGCCGGTGATCATATGCTATGGGTGTGGTTAGAAGGGGCACATGAAGCCCGATTGTCCCAATAAACCACCATGTGGTTGGTCCACATCAGGTGGTGGTCAAGCAAGAGGCGGAGGCGGACAACCTAACAGGGGTGGCAATTATGTCAAGAACAACAATGGAAAGAGGAGCGAACCTACTAGAAAGCTGAATTGCGCAACCTTGGTGGAGGTGGATAACTCGGATCAAGCAGTGATAGGTACGCTCATTCTCACCAACCCTGGAAAAGTTCTATTTGATACTGGTGCAACTACTTCATTCATATCTGAACAATTTTGTGATAAGTTCGGGATTAGAAGGGCACCGTTAGAAAAACCTATGACCTTAGTTACCGCTGGAGGGATCATGGTAGTGAGAAAATTAAACTAAAATAAGTTATCTCAATCTATGGCCAAACCTATTATGCGGATCTTTATGTGATTCCATTAAGAGGAATAGCAGTAGTGCTGGGAATGGATTGGATGACTAAGCATGGAGCCTAGATCAATTATGAAGACAAGACTGTCTCAATAAAGACTCCAGGTGGAGGAAGGTTGGTTTACCAAGCTGATAACAATACACATATAGAGGTAGATCTACAACTAAACTCCATGAGTGAGGTCAAGTTGGAGGATATTCATGTAGTAAATGAGTTTCATGATGTTTTTCCAGCAGAATTACCAGGAATGCCACCTGATCAGGAGATAGAATTCACTATTGACCTGATACCTGGTACAACACCTATTTCTCAAGCACCATATAAGATGGGTCCAAAAGAGCTAAAAGAGCTTAAAGAACAAATTGATGAGTTAGTCGGAAAAGGTTTTATTCAAGTGAGTGTATCCCCATGGGGAACTCTAGTGATTTTTGTTGATAAAAGAGATGAACAACGACGAATGTGTGGAGATTATAGAAATATGAACAATGTCACCATCAAGAACAAGTATCCTTTGCCAAGAATTTAGGATTTATTTGATCAAGTCAAGGGAGCCAGAGTGTTTTCCAAGATTGATCTGAGATCAGGCTATCACCAAATCAAGATTAAGCTTGAGGATGTTCCAAAAAACAACAGTTGTGTCAAGATATGGACATCATGAGTATTTGGTCGTACCTTTTGGGTTGACTAATGCACCCGCAATTTTCATGAATCTGATGAACAAGGTTTTTAGGCCATATATGGACAAGTTTTTCATAGTGTTTATTCATGATATTTTGATATGCTCAAAGGATAAGGAGGAGCATGCTGATCACTTGAGGATAGCGTTACAAATCCTGAGGGAACACAAGTTGTTTGGTAAGTTTAGTAAGTGTGAATTGGTTGGACGAGGTTGAATTCCTTGGTCATGTCATTAGTAAGGATGGAATTGTAGTCAATCCATCCACGGTTCAATCAGTGTTGGATTGGAAGGCACCGACCAATGATAAACAAATCAGAGGTTTTCTAGGAATGGCAGGTTACTATCAGAGATTCATTGAAGGTTTCTCTAAGATAGCAGGACCAATGACCAAATTGTTAAGGAAAAATACTCCTTTTGTGTGGTATGAAAAGTGTGAACCCAGTTTTCAAGAATTGAAGACCAAATTGACTACAACACCAGTCTTAGCAGTACTGGAAACTAGAAAAGGTTACATAGTCTATTGTGATGCATCTAAGGAAGTCTTAGGTTATGTTCTAATGCAAGATCGCAAGGTAATTGTTTATGGGTCTAGACAACTCAAACCTCATGAAGTTAACTACCCAACACATGATTTGGAATTAGCGGCAGTAGTTTTTGCTTTGAAGAGTTGGAGGCATTTTCTTTATGGAGTAAGGTGTGAACTATACACTGGTCATAAGAGTCTCAAATATTTCTTCACTCAGAAGGAACTAAACATGAGGCAGAAAAGATGGTTGGAGTTGATTAAGTATTATGACCTTATAATCAATGATACTCCAGGAAAGGCCAATGTAGTAGCAGATGCTTTAAGCCGTAAGAGCGCAGATGTTCAACTGACAAATCGAGAGCTACCAAAGGAATTGCAAATGGATTTGGAAAGATTACAAATACAATTTCTAAGAACAGAGGTTTGTGTAGGCTTAGCTACCATGAGGGTTATGGAAGAGCAAAGAAGTGATCTTCAGCATGAGATCTATCGACATCAACTTGATGATCCGTTCATTGCTGAAGAAATTCGAAGAATTTCCGAAGGTCAAACATCAGCTTTTCACCTCAGAGATTATGGATTTTTATGGTTTCAAAACCATCTTTGTATACCAGATGTGCTAGAGATTAGGGAGATAATACTCTGAGAAGCACATGAGAAACATATTCAATTCATCCAGGAAGTACAAAGATGTACATGGATCTTAAGGAGATATTTTGGTGGAACAATATGAAAAGAGACATTGCAAATTATGTGTCTGAGTGCCATACCTGCCAGAGAGTGAAGGCAGAACATCAGAGTCTAGAAGGACTACTACAACCACTAGAAATTCGAGAGTGGAAATTGGAGGAAATTGGTATGGATTTCATTACAGGAATACCGATAACTCCGAAGAGGAAGGATATGATATGGGTAATAGTTGACAGACTTACCAAAAGTGCACATTTCATTCCAGTAAATCAAAAGGATAATGCTGAGAAGCTGTAGAGGTATATGTCAAGGAGATCGTTAGTAAGCATGTGAAGGAAATATGCCCTGAGAGGCAATAATAAAGTTGTTATTATGTATTCCTTATACATGATAGATGTTTATTTTGTATGCTAGAATTGTATTGATCGGAAACACCAATACATGTGTGTTTAATAAACAAAAAGGGTTCCTAGTTATGCCTCTCTTATAGACTAGCTTGTTGATTAACAAGATGATCAAGGTTTCCTGATCATGGACATTGGATGCTGTTAATAACAAGGTCACAACATTGGTGGAATGATGTGATGAACATTCATCCGAAGTATAGCATTACGATCAAGTCATTATGTTTATATTGCTATAACATCATACTAAGTAATCTTTATCCTTAGACCATGAGATCATGTTAATTGCTAACACCTGAAGAGTATCTTGATAACATCAAATGTCACACCGTAACAGGGTGACTATAAAGATGGGTTCAGTACTACAAAGGTGTTATGTTGAGGCTCATGGATCAAGAGTGGAATTTGTCAATCCCGATGACGGATAGATATACTCTAGGCCCTCTTGGTGATATCACATTGAGATAGCTTGCAAGCAAGTGATGTGATCACTAGAATGTTATATCACGGGAACGAGAAAAGATTGCATGTCGGTAACGAGATCAAACTAGGTATTTGGATACCGATGATCGAATCTCGGACATGTATTATATCATGAGACAAAGGGATTAAATTACAAGCGTTAAAGGTTCTCACGATCACAGAAGTCATCGTTGAATATGCAGGAGTCAGTATGGATCTCTAGGTCCCGCTTCTGACTATTGATCTGAGAGGAGTCTCAATCATGTCTACATTATTCGCGAACCGTAGGGTGACACACTTAAGAGTTACCGGTCACCATTTTGGAGCACATATGTTTCAGACGAAAGAATTGCAAAGCACAAGAATCGTTTCGATAGAAACCGGAAATTGTTTCGGGTGAAATTGCAGAAAGTGGTTCTGCATGTGATATTGAAATATTGCAAGGGGTTATATGTGAATGTTTGTTAATTAAAGTAATTAACAAAATTCTGAATAAATTTAATAAAAGAGTTTTATTAAATGAGAGAGCATTAAACTTGGAGAATTTTAATGCATTTAAAGTGGGGACTTTAAAAGGGAATGTGAAGAGGCATTTTAATGTGGAGGGGTTACCACCACATGAATGGGGGAGGTGAGGGGTCACCCCCCATGCACCGGCCATGGAGAGGAGGGGAACCCCCTCCTCCTATAAAAGTCCCTCCTCCTCCTCCTTCCTCACACCTCCTTGTGAAGGATCTCTCTCCCCCTCTAGAATTATTCCCCCATGGTCTCGGATTAGCGAGATACATGTTCTCGGTGGCATTTCGTCTAGAAGGAGTTGCTGCTTCCGCTAGATCGCTAGAGCGAGGAGGTGGAGGTTGTCCGGTGGCTTGAACGTGTGTGCGAGTATGGATGCGCTGCTGAGTTGCGGCGCTCGGACTTCCTCACGATCTTGAGATCGGCAAGCGTACAACTACATCAACCACGAGTTCCTACTCGTTAACAAAACTCGTTGTCTTCGAGGGTAATTTCTCCATGGATGTATGTCCACCGGTTGCTCTGTACCTAGTAGATAGATCTTGGAGTGTAGTTCTCATCGTAGGAAATTTTTTGTTTTCTATGTTGCGAACCCAACAGTGGTATCAGAGCCTGATCTATGCATAGGTGCTTTGCACGGGTAGTACACATATGTTTATATGTGGGCGATGATGATCATGTTATTGCATCTTCTATGTATTTAGGATATTGGTGTCATAGTGGGATGAAGCGGCCCGGACCAACCTTACATGTCATCGTACATGAGACCGGTTCCACGACGGACATGCAACTTGTCTTGCATAAGTGGCTGGCGGGTGCCTGTCTCTCCTACTATAGTCAATATCTGATTTACAACGAGTTGCTAATAACTTGGTTATCCTTGTCGTGGTTCATGGTTGTAGGTGAGAACGGTGGTATCTCCGAAAGTCCTAAGCCACGTAAAACTTGCAATTGATAAATTAGAGGCGTCTAGTTTAGATCGTTGCTGGACTAGTGTATTGATATGGTATTGTTGTAAGTAGATGTATGATAGATACTCTTACAACACATTCAACGTGTAAGTTCCATAGACCTTGGCCTTACACACAAAGGAATAATAGAGATCATACCACGATGCAAATGATAGAGATCAAATGCATGGACCATATCATCTCACTTTACACATTAGATGTTAGCATCTTATACTGCTAGTTTGGCGCTTTTGGTAGCATTGTAAGATGATCCCTCATTTAGATATCAAGATAAAATGTGTTCTTCCTTGAGTATGCACCGTTCTATGGATTGTGTTTTGAGACATCACGTGATGATCGGGTGTACTCGACTCTATGCTTTCATACAACGGATGTAAGACAGTTTTACACATGCGAGTGCTAAGGTTCTTACTTGGCGAGCCTAGCATGTACAGACATGGCCTCGTAACACGGACCGAAAGGTTAAGCATGAGTCATATAGTTGATATGATGCCCATATAGATGCTCGCCTTTGAAGCTACACCGACTCACGTGATGATCGGACTTGGTGTAGTGGATTTGGTTCATGTAATCACCAAAAGGACCGAGGGATGTCGTTTTTGAGTGGGAGTTCATTAGTAATTTGGATTAGTTGAACTCAATCTATCATAAACTTAGTCTAAATAAACTTTACAAATTTTGTTGTAGATGGCACCACCTGCTTTTAATTTCAATGTGTTCATGGAGAAAGAGAAACTTGCTGCGAATGGTAGCAACTTCACCAACTGGGCTATGAATTTGAGGATTCTCCTCACTGCTGCACAAAAGCAATATGTGCTAGATGCACCGCTAGGCCCCCACCAGCTCCTGATGCCCCTGACGAGGAAAAGAATGTCTATGTGACTCGTCAGGAGGACCACAACTTAGTTCATTGCGGCATACTGTATGGGCTAGAGCCAGAACTTCGAAAGCGTTTCGAAAATGGCAATGCTTTTGATACCATGGGAGAATTGAAAATGATTTTCGATACCCATGCTGTCGTAGAGAGTTATAATGCTACCGAAAAGTTCTTTAGCTGCATGATGGAGGAGAACAGCTCCGTTAGTGAGCATGTACTCAAAATGTCTGGGTACGCCGATAAGCTTGTGTCCTTGGGAATAACGATTCCCATTGACTTGGGCATACATCGTGTTCTCCAATCTCTGCCACCTAGCTACAAGAGCTTCATGATGAACTATAATATGCAGGGCATGAAGAAGACTCTTCCCGGGCTTTTGTCAATGCTTAAGACTGCAGAAGTGGAGATTAGGAAAGAACATCAAGTGTTGATGATCAATAGGACCAACGGTTTCAAGAAGGACAAGAAAGGCAACAACAAGGGAAAGAACGGTGGAAAATCTGTTGCCGCGCCTAAAAAGAAACCCCGAGCTGGCCCTAAGTCTGATACCGAATGCTACTATTGCAAGGGATGGCCATTGGGCATAAGCCCCCAAGTATTTGGCGGACAAGAAGTCCGGCAAGGAAAACAAAGGTATATGTGATATACATGTTATTGATGTGTACTTGACTAGTACTCGCAGTAGCACCTGGGTATTTGATACGGGATCGGTTGCTAATATATGTAACTCGATTCAGGGGCTGCGGAACAAGCGACAACTAGTAAGGGATGAGGTCACAATGCGGGTCGGCAATGGATCAAGAGTTGATGTGATCGCCGTTGGAACGCTGCCTGTCCATATGCCATTGGGATTAGTTATAAACCTGAATAATTGTTATTTGGTGCCTGCACTTAGCATGAACATTGTATCCGGATCATGTTTGATGCAAAGTGGTTATTCGTTTAAATCTGAAAACAATGGTTGTTCGATTTATATGGATAATATCTTTTATGGTCATGCACCTGTGTTGAATGGTTTATTTCTGATGGATCTCGATAGTAATATTACGCACATTCATAATGTTAATGCTAAAAAGATTAAACTTGATGATGATATATCTGCATATATGTGGCACTGCCGTCTAGGTCATGTTGGCGTTAAACACATGAAGAAACTCCATTCTGATGGACTTTTGGAATCACTTGATTTTGAATCATTTGATACATGTGAGCCATGCCTTATGGGCAAGATGACTAGAACCCCGTTTTCTGGTTCAATGGAACGGGCGACAGATTTATTGGAAATCATACATACTGATGTGTGTGGACCAATGAGTGTGTCGGCGCGAGGTGGATATCGTTATTTTGTTACTTTCATGGATGATTTGAGTAGATATGGGTATATCTAGTTGATGAAACACAAATCTAAAACTTTTGAAAAGTTCAAGGAATTTTAGAATGAAGTGGAAAATCATCGTAATAGAAAGATCAAATTTCTACGGTCTGACCGTGGAGGAGAGTATCTAAGTTACGAGTTTAGCACACACATGAAAGAGTGTGGAATAGTTTCACAACTCACGTCTGCCGGAACACCACAACGTAATGGTGTGTCGGAACATCGTAATCATACCTTATTGGATATGGTTCGATCTATGATGTCTCTGACTGACTTGCCATTGTCATTTTGGGGTTATGCACTGGAAACAGCCGCATTCACTTTAAATCGGGCACCATCTAAATCTGTTGAAACGACACCGTATGAATTATGGTTTGGAAACAAACCTAAGCTGTCATTTCTTAAAGTTTGGGGATGAGATGTTTATGTGAAGAAACTTCAGCCAGATAAACTCGAACCCAAAGCGAAAAAATGCGTCTTCATAGGATACCCTAAGGAAACGATTGGGTATACCTTCTATCACAGATCCGAGGGCAAGGTTTTAGTTGCCAAGAATGGATCCTTTCTTGAGAAGGAGTTTCTCGCGAAAGGTGTGAGTAGTCGGAAGGTAGAACTCGAAGAGGTTATTGAACCTTATCTTCATGAAATGGCGAGTAGCGCAGCACCGGAAGTTGTTTTGGAGTTGACTTCACCTAATGAAGAGAGAGCTAATGATATTGATCATGAAACTCCGAAAGAGGACACTACCGAACCTCGCAGGTCAAGCAGGACACGTGCAGCTCCCGAACTGTACGGCAATCCTATTGTAAATTTCATGGTTGATGAAATGGATGACCTTGCGACAAATGAAGAAGCGATGATGAGCCCGGATTCCAACAAATGGCTAGAAGCCATGAAATCTGAAATGGAATCCATGTACGAGAACCAAGTTTGGACCTTGGTGGACTTACCTCAGGATCGAAAGGCCGTTGAGAATAAAAGGATTTTCAAAAGAAAAACTGATGCTGATGGTAATGTGACCATCTATAAGGCTCGACTTGTCGCAAAGGGGTTTCAACAAATTCAAGGAGTTGACTACAATGAGACATTCTCTCCCGTAGCGATGCTTAAGTCAGTTAGGATTATGTTAGCAATTGCTGCATATTTTGATTATGAAATATGGCAGATGGATGTCAAAACTACATTCCTCAATGGTAATATTGAAGAAGAGTTGTATATGATACAACCTAAGGGTTTTGTCGATCCTAAGGATGCTAATAAGGTATGCAAACTTCAGCGATCCATCTATGGACTGAAGCAAGCATCCCGGAGTTGGAATCTCCGCTTTGATGAGGTGATCAAAGAGTTTGGATTTGTCCAAACTTATGGAGAGGATTGTATTTACAAGAAAGTGAGTGGGAGCAATATGGCATTTCTAATATTATATGTGGATGACATATTATTGATTGGAAATGATATAGATCTTTTAAATAGTGTTAAAAGTTATCTAAACAACAAATTTTCGATGAAAGACCTTGGTGAAGCGTCATATATATTAGGCATTAAAATCTATAGAGATAGACCAAGGCGCCTAATTGGGCTATTGCAGAGTACATACCTTGATAAGATATTAAAGACGTTTAATATGGACGGAAGTAAGAAGGGGTTCTTACCTATGTTGCAAGGCAAGACATTGAGTAAGACTCAAAGTCTGGCTACGGCAAAAGAAAGAGAGATGATGGATAAGATCCCCTATGCCTCGGCCATAGGCTCTATTATGTATGCCATGCTATGTACAAGACCGGATGTGGCACATGCTATTAGTTTGACTAGTAGGTACCAATCTGATCCAAGTTCGAAACACTGGATAGCGGCCAAGAACATCCTCAAGTACTTGAGAAGAACTAGGGATATGTTTCTTATATACGGAGGTGAAGAAGAGCTAGTTGCTAAGTGTTATGTCGATGCTAGCTTTGACACCGATTCGGATGACTCTAAATCTCAATCCAGATACGTATTTATCTTGAACGGAGCAGCATTTAGTTGGAGGAGTTCCAAACAACCTGTGGTGGCTGAATCAACGACGGAATATGTTCTTTGCTTGAGCGGCGAGAAGCGGTTTGGATGAAAGAGTTCATTACGGAACTAGGTGTGGTTCCAAGTGCATTGGACCCAATGGTGATCTATTGTGACAACAATGGAGCCATAGCCAACGCAAAGGAACCGAGGTCTCACAAGAATTCCAAGCATATTAAGAGCCAGTTTCACTCTATCCGCGAGCATGTCAAGGATGATGATATAAATATTTGTAAAGTACACACAAACCTAAATGTAGCAGATCCATTGACTAAAGCTCTCCCTAGGGCAAAACATGATCAACACCAAAACTCCATGGGTGTTAGATTTATCACTATGTGAACTAGATTATTGTCTCTAGTGCAAGTGGGAGACTGAAGGAAATATGCCCTGAGAGGCAATAATAAAGTTGTTATTATGTATTCCTTATATATGATAGATGTTTATTTTGCATGCTAGAATTGTATTGATCGGAAAAATCAATACATGTGTGTTTAATAAACAAAAAGGGTTCCTAGTTATGCCTCTCTTATAGACTAGCTTGTTGATTAACAAGATGATCAAGGTTTCCTGATCATGGACATTGGATGTTGTTAATAACAAGGTCACAACATTGATGGAATGATGTGATGAACATTCATCCGAAGTATAGCATTACGATCAAGTCATTATGTTTATATTGCTATAACATCATACGAAGTAATCTTTATCCTTAGACCATGAGATCATGTTAATTGCTAACACCTGAAGAGTATCTTGATAACATCAAACGTCACATCGTAACAGGGTGACTATAAAGATGGGTTCAGTACTACGAAGGTGTTATGTTGAGGCTCATGGATCAAGAGTGGAATTTGTCAATCCCGATGATGGATAGATATACTCTGGGCCCTCTCGGTGATATCACATTGAGATACCTTGCAAGCAAGTGATGTGATCACTAGAATGTTATATCACGGGAACAAGAAAAGAGTGCATGTCAGTAACGAGATCAAACTAGGTATTTGGATACCGATGATCGAATATCGGGCATGTATTATATCATGAGACAAATGGATTAAATTACAAGTGTTAAAGGTTCTCACGATCACAGAAGTCATCGTTGAATATGCAGGAGTCAGTATGGATCTCCAAGTCCCGCTTCTGACTATTGATCTGAGAGGAGTCTCAATCATGTCTGCATTATTCGCGAACCGTAGGGTGACACACTTAAGAGTTACCGGTCACCATTTTGGAGCACATATGTTTCAGACGAAAGAATTGAAAAGCACAGGAATTGTTCGAATAGAAACCGGAAATTGTTTCGGGTGAAATTGCAGAAAGTGGTTCTGCATGTGATATTGAAATATTGCAAGGGGTTATATGTGAATGTTTGTTAATTAAAGTAATTAACAAAATTCTGAATAAATTTAATAAAAGAGTTTTATTAAATGAGAGAGCATTAAACTTGGAGAATTTTAATGCATTTAAAGTGGGGATTTTAAAAGGGAATGTGAAGAGGCATTTTAATGTGGAGGGGTTACCACCACATGAATGGGGGAGGTGAGGGGTCACCCCCATGCGCCGGCCATGGAGAGGAGGGGCACCCCCCTCCTATAAAAGGCCCTCCTCCTCCTCCTTCTTCCTCACACCTCCTTGTGAAGGATCTCTCTCCCCCTCTAGAATTATTCCCCCATGGTCTCGGATTAGCGAGATACATGTTCCCGGTGGCATTTCATCTGGAAGGAGTTGCTGCTTCCACTGGATCGCTGGAGCGAGGAGGTGGAGGTTGTCCGGTGGCTTGAACGTGTGTGCGAGTACGGATGCGCTGCTGAGTTGCGGCGCTCAGACTTCCTCACGATCTTGAGATCGGCAAGTGTACGACTACATCAACCACGAGTTCCTACTCGTTAACAAAACTTGTTGTCTTCGAGGGTAAGTTCTCGTTGGATGTATGTCCACCCGTTGCTTTGTACCTAGTAGATAGATCTTGGCGTGTAGTTCTCATCGTAGGAAATTTTTTGTTTTCTATGCTGCGGACCCAACAGCATGGAGTACCCAAAAGGATTGTATCGAATAGAGGGTCTGTGTTTACTTCAACATTTTGGAAGCAACTACATGAAGCACCCGAGTCAAAACTGGATTTCAGCACGGCTTATCATCCAAAGACCGAGGGTTAGACAAAAAGAACTAACCAAATCTTAGAAGATATTCTAAGAGCATGTGCCTTAGATTTTGGAGGTTCGTGGGAAGATCATCTACCTTTGGCAGAATTTTCTTACAATAATAGCTATCAGAGTAGTCTAAAGGCAACACCATCTACTTTATGGTCAAAAAATGTAGATCGCCAATATGTTGGTATGAACCAGGTAGTAGCAAAGAGTTTGCACCTGACTATATCAGGGAAAAGCAAGACATTATTGGTATCATCAGAGATCGACTGAAGTAGCTTAGAGTCGTCAACAGAGTTATGTAGATCAGAGTCGAAGAGTATGGCATCCAGAAGTGGGAGATATGGTATATCTCAAGGTTAGCCCAATGAAAGGAGTTAAAAGATTAGGAGTAAAAGGAAAATTAAGTCCAAGATATATCAGACCATTCAAGATACTGAGCCAGAATAGAAATACTGCATATGCTTTAGAGTTACCCACAAGGCTGGTTCAAGTTCATAATGTTTTCTATGTATCACAACTCCGGAAGTGTCTTAAAGTTCCTGATGATGCAATAACACATCAAGAGATTAAATTGCAAGAGGATTTGACTTATGTTGAAAAACCCTACAAGATTTTGGAAGAGAACTAGAAAAGGTTAAGGAATAGAGCAATTAAGTACTGCAAAGTACAGTGGGCACATCATCCTGAATGGGAAGCAACCTAGGAGAAAGAGGATGACCTACGAGCAGCCTATCCAGAATTATTCAGATACAAATCAGTAAAACTTCGGGACGAAGTTTAATTTAAAGGGGGAAGACTATACCATCCCAGCGTTTAGGAACCAATGAAGGGTAGAAACAGAAATTTGTGCATTTGCATACATTCATCTGTAAAATTGGGGTATTTTTTTCGCCAAACAAAACCCTAGGGAGATCAGAGTTTCTTGCACTACTTCGAGTTAGGATTTAGCCCTTAGGACTGTTTGCTATGAATTCTGACATGATCCTTAGGAATTATTATGAATTTGGGTGAATGGTTTGAATTCATATTTGAAATTTGAATCACTTTTAAAAGATTTGAAAATTATAAGTAATTAGTGTTGTATTGTTTTCCAAAAAGATTTAGTTATTATCGTTTGAGTATTTAATAATAAAACAATAAGGAAAATTGAAAACAATACAAATGAATAACTCCAAATTGGATATTTCTCAATTCTTTCTTTTATTCAACAATTAGTAAATAAATACAAAGGTATATAAAGTAAAAAGCATCTCACAGACAAGTTGCAAAGAATGAGAAACTTTATTAAATAAAGAATTATATTACATTGATCTTTACAAGGAGTAGAAATGAAAGATTACAAAAGAAAATAAAGAAAACCCTAAACTAATACCTAACTAGTCCTAAACTAACCTTCTTATTCTTCACTTGGTCTTGTACCTGCAAATAATAATAAAAAACAATTAAAACAAAGAGGGGGTTAGAGTTAGTTTTGCTCTTAGTTTTTAACAGTGTAATGCACTGTTTTCCAAACATCACTGAGCCGAAGAAGGGACAAAATCCATCAAGTGTAGAATATGTTCTTTTAAGCAATTAAGGCCTCAAAACGACATCACAGGCAGAAGGGGCAAGTTTCACCAGGATAAGTAATAGTAAAAGGATAGGAGAGTTTAAACCATATTTACTTGATCTCATCCATAGCCAAAGAAAATAGTGAAGCAGCTCACACACCTAAATGCATGCATTGAGGTGTCAGCACCAGAGAGCAAATGGGCAGTTTAAACCACAGCAACACAGAGCAAAGCAAGCTTTGGTATTCACTTCACAGAGAGCCCAACCAAAGTTTGTCACCAGCACATCCAAGAACAGCACCAGATCTTGCAACCATATCACTAGATCAAGTCACTTTCCACCATAGAAAACCTAGGAGATCACTAGAAAAGATGGTGACTTGAGGAGGGGGATGTACTAGGTGGACAGCGAGGCCACACAGGAGTAGCAACACCAGGAGGAGAAAGACAAGGGCAAGGGGAAGGCAAAAACAAATCCAGGGCTACCACAAGACATAAGTAAAAGGCAACATCAAGACAAGGCTACTAGGGTATATCCCAACATTTAGATCTAATCATCTTCCATGTTACACATTCATTTTCTAGAAAGCACATGATAAGTGGACATATTGGACAATAGATAATAAACAACCAGATAAGGCATGTGTTCTTGCACACGCAGGGTCTCAGACCAGCATCACTGAACCTATGATCTAGTTTTAACTAGATAGATACACATCACAACTGTTGGTACATGGCACATTCCCAGAAGGGTAGCACCTCTGTACCTAGCAGGTTCATATATGCTTGAGTACAAGCTCAAGCATATCCTCTTCAACAAAGATAATCATCTTCCTAAATGATTTAGGAATCATAAATAGACACTTTATTTTAGAAAGGACAGTAAAGATCAATGCTGTCTATCACTAGGCCACACTATACAGAAACCACTAAGTTTAATCA
Source organism: Avena insularis (assembly GCA_023614405.1). NCBI lineage: Eukaryota > Viridiplantae > Streptophyta > Magnoliopsida > Poales > Poaceae > Avena > Avena insularis. The sequence continues at coordinate 44,020,469 of CM042686.1, read as the reverse complement.
CTTTCCTACAAGCATATAGGAATCATCTCTTTATAAATCATCTTCTTATTAATCACGGAGCAGAGACTAGCACTAGTAACTTTAGATTTACACAGTAATAGGATTAAATCCTAAGACTGAACACATCAGTGCTTCACAAGTAAGCAATTAACCAAGCATCAGTATAGAGAGCATGCTTTAAACCACAACCACAACAACTTGGGCATCCACATTAAACCAAGCATGCTTTATAGAGAGTTCTCTGATAGATAACATGATAACAAAAGCATGATCAGCAGAGGTGTTCTCTGGTAGAGAACAGAGTAACAACCATGCTCAATAGAGATTGACAGTACACTAACAATAGATCAACATCAAAGGATTAACACATGCAAGATTAACCCTAGAGTTATGCTAATTACCACTGCAGGGGATGAACCCTAAATGGGGAAATCCATCGCAAGTGACCACATGGCATGGAAAATAGGCAAGATAGAGCACAAAGAGGAGAACACAACACTTATTCGAGGTCCTCGCAAGGTTATCGAACAGGAAGCAGAGAGGAGGCCGGCGGCAGAGAGGTGGCGGCATGGGGAGCACCCCGAGAGGGTGATGCAACCCGTGCCAGCACATGGTGGTGGCATCCACGGAAGGGCGATACCACGAGCACCACACCATCGTTGAGGGAGCGCTGGAGCACGACGGACCCCAAACCCTAGCCATGGGGTGGGGGTCTGCGTGGCTAGCGGAGAGCGCTAGTACCAGATCAAGCGGGACAACATTGAGTAGCGGCATCATCCGTGTCGTATTGCACCACGGCAATAGACACTGTGGCCTGGGCGGCTGGAATCGCCCACGGTGGCGGCATCAAGTGGCCAGAGGATGCGTCACGCGAGAGAGAAGAGAGAGCGAGTGGGGGGTACTCGGTCGAGTAGGGCAGCCTATTACTGCCCAGGAGGCAGTTGACCAGCCCAGATGGGTCGGGTCAGGTTGAGCCGGGACAACCCAATGGGCCAGGCCCGTGTTTTAAAAGAAGGGCCTGTTTAAAATTATTAAATACAAATATGCCCCTGAGATAAACCAGGCTCTAGAAAAATAAATAAAAATCCTAAAAATATAAATAATATATCTATGAAATCACAAAAATATTCTCTACCCAACAAAAATAATAGATAGTAATTTTAAGTAATTAAATTGAGGTCTATTATTGTAATTATATATATTCCTTTTGGAATTTTACATAAATAAATAAAATACTTAAAATTGAATATAATTCACTTTTAAGATCTATTATAGAAAAATACTAATTTGTATTTTTGGAAAAATAAATCAAGTTTGTTAAAAATAAGATCTTCATTCCTTATTGGAATTTTAAGAAAATAATAGAAAGAGTTAAAACTTAATAAAATTATTTTTAAACTCTTAGAATGTTACTAGTTATCACAAAAATATTAGATATAAGAATTATGTGAATTTAAGGGTCTTTACATTATTACATTCCTTTTATTAATTAAAAGAATGATAAATCATTGCATGACATTACTAGACATTGCATATTTCTTATTCAAATATTTTCCTTACTTGGCAATAATGGTGTTTTGTTGAAACATGAGCTCAAGGTCAGTTGTGGAAGCATTTGACTTCACTACCTTGCAGTCATAAGGAAAGTTCATCACTTTCTTATGTCCTTTGAAGAGTCTTTATGAAAGTATTTAAAAATTGTGTGTTATCACCTATGTTCTAAAAGAGACAAAAAATAAGTATTTTCCCAAACAAATGAAATCCTATTATCATCCTAAGTGATGATAAATACTATGAATGACAATGGAATATAGGATTCTAGTTGTTGAACAACTAGGGCTTAATAACCCATGACATCAATGATTCTAGCGCCGTATATTACATGTTAACCATAAGATTTGGAATGGGATGGAGAAGTCAGCTGGATCTTCTTCCTTTCACATGGACGGATGACCTGATCATGAGGCTGTGGATTTTTGTTGAGAACCTAGCACATGGGTGGAACCACTTGCTTTCCCATTATTTTGGTGTCTAGATTATCTTGGAGAGGCTGCTAGTGGTATAGCCGGTCCTTTAAGGGAGATTGCCAGGGCATAACTGTCTCATAGAATCTTCAGGTGCCTACCAGAGTTATAGATGGTCCTATAAGGGGCTTAATAGAGGTGTGGCATGTCCTGGAGGGTCGTGTCTTCATGCAGGGTTGCGAAGAAGGGCAGTGATTGGCTTGGATCAACTTCTGGGCACCACATCAAGGAATTGTGGACATGAAAGTATGCCATGTTGTGCAACAGAGATTTGGTCTCTTATGGGTAAAGCAACGCACCTCTGTAGAGTGTAAGAATTGTGACATGTTACTCCCTGTTCTAGGAAGGACCTATGAACGCGGCAGGAAAGGAACTCCATGAAGTTCTGGTTAACCTGTGAAGGCTGATGGGCATAGTTTTTGATAATAAAATCAATCTTTGAAGAATTTTTTACGAAAACTACATAGTGCCAAAGACTTATATTCTGAGGTGGTAGTTAGAGCATCAAACTTCCCACCATGCATATAATGAACTTGCTAGGTAACACTGTTACTCACCCTTTCCTTTGATCCTTTGCTTAGACTCTGAGGAATAGAAGGAAAACCAGGTGTATGCTATAGAGGTCTAGAAGAACGTCTACTACGAAGTGCCGGACCTATCCGGTGGAGTCGAAGGGGTGGATTACGGGATACACTATGGAGCTAAAGACAACAAGTTAGAGTAGTTGTTAGGCCAGAACTTAGTTATCTCGGTTGAGCCGAGCAGCATGAACCCTATACAATAAGCTGTCGAGCTCATGTCTTACTTTATCGTTGTGTTTTTCGTTCTTCTGCTGAACTTATGAGATAAGTTGTATGGTTTGTAAATTTGAACCTTTCAAGATCTTGATCTTTTGGTAATGTAATAATAATATGTGTATGTTTGTAATTTGGACCCACAATGTTTCAGTTGTACCACTCTGAGGGATGTAATATTTGCGGAATGGTGTTCCGTGAGTGTTATGTCAACGACTATAGTATACTACAACATGCAGTGGTATGCTGGGTCACTGCACATATCCGTGTACCGATGTCGTTAGTTAGGCCAGATCCTTTCCCATCATGGGCATCTTGATGGGACATGACCTACGCCCATCCTATCTGATCGTTAGCGGTCTGACACTATCCCCTTCGGGAATCCTGCGTCCAGACCTTGTTCCAGGTTTTAGGGGCGTGCTTGACTTAGCGCTTATCTATTCCAGGAATTCTGGGAGAGAGAGAAGTGCTGGCTCTGAGGCCGGCTCACTCCGTCCTGAACATGCCAACCCTTGAGTTGGTCCTACCAAGATGCCTCTGCCAGGACAGTACCTGCATATAGAAAACAACATATACACTATGCCGACATAAAATATATGGAGGCTAGGTCTTGCCGGGATAACCTGGCTTGGGTAGCTCGATCGAACCATTTATACCTTGGTCAACTTATACCTCGGTCGACCTTGTCTTCATACCTTAGCTTGACCATACCTGGGGTCATCCCCCCAACATTAGTCCCTGAAGCTGTTGCGGTCTTAGCAGCTTTAGCTAAAAAGGCCACAACAGGTTCATCTTATTCAGATCTTTGTCCATATTGCCGACGTACTTATATGTTGGCTCATACCAATTTTAACTCAGCTACACCACTTGGTGACTCACTATCCATATTTGACCTTGCTTGGCTTAATCCGAGATATATCTCGTATACTCACAGCTAGACATTTCCACCTACACGTCAAGTAGTTTTCTAGGTGTTATCCCACAGATGTGATGAAGGTCGCACCGGGGAGCTAGCCATTGCATCTATGGACCTTCCACCATACTAGTACACATATCCTAGGTCCACATGCAAGTGCTCATGCGGTTCCGGCGCTCCGGCGGTCCTTTTCTAGCAAAACCCTAGGCAGTGGGACTCGCAGGTGTACCCCTATATCTTTGGTTAGGCCATATCTATATGGAAAACCAAGGTTGGGACCCTTTGCCACATTCTAGCCCCCGGTATACTAGCAGCGGGACATTTCCACCTAAACGTCTAGTAGTTTTCTAGGTGTTATCCCACGCATGTGATGAAGGTCACACCGAGGAGCTAGACATTGCTTCTATGGACCTTCCACCACATTAGTACAAATATCCTAGGTCCACATGCAAGTTCTCGTGGGATTCCGGCACTCTGGCTGTCCTTTTCTAGTGAAACCCTAGGCAGTAGGACCCATAGGTCTACTATAGCCTTTTCCGTACGAGGATTGGGCAATGTATTTTTTTATTGGTTTACATTTGGTTAGGCCATATATAGATGGAAACCCAAGGTTGAGACCCTTTGCCACATTCTAGCCCCCGGTATACCCGCAATCGGATATTTCCACCTACACATCCAGTAGTTTTGTAGGTGTTCACCCACGCATGTGATGAAGGTCGGATCGGGGAGTTAGACATTGCATCTATGGACATTCCACCACACTAGTACACATATCCTAGGTCCACATGCAAGTTCTCGTGGGATTTCGGTGTTGGGGATGTAACCCCGGGTACCCCAGAGTTGGTGTATCAAGTGACTGAAATAGAGCAATGAGTAATTTGATAAAAGATGTTTGTGGAAAATAGACATATGTGAATAAAATAAGGTATGAAGAGAACAAGATAAAGAAAAGAGGGAATAAAACTCACCTGGGCCGAGTTACACTAAACTCGGCCTGGAGGAGGCTTTCCAGGCCGAATCAGCACAGGGGACTGCACTAACCCGGCTGGGCTGGTACGCTCTCAGCCAGCTCGGGCCATCTCGGTCGCCGGGATGCCCCGGCTAGGCCAAACTGGCCTCATCCATCCCATCAACGCCACGCCGCCCACTTCACCTCGCCCCGCTCCCACCAAGTTCCTGCAAAGCTTCTCGCGTTGCTGTCTCGCTCCCGTCTCGGTTTGGACCCCGGCTAGGCCGAGTAGGCCACAGCCGACCCATTTCAACCAGCCTCATTGTCATCTTGCCCAACGCTCCACCGCCCGCCGAACTCCCATGTTGCTAGCATCACTCCACCGCCACTCACCGCGGGCTGTTTCAATGATACCCCGGGTGGGCCGACTCAAAAGTAAATTGGCCCACCACGGGATCGCCTCCACGGGACAGATCCAACATTTGGGCCGGATCAACCGAAGACCCAGTTGGGGCCTTATTCCGTCCAGGCCGTGGGAGTTTTAGCTGGGCCCTTTGGTCATCACCCGCCTAGGCCGAGTATGCGGAGACCTGGCTAGGCGATCGGATGACTCGGCTGGGAGGGAATATAACTCGGATGGGCCAATTTCTCCCAAGCCGAGTTAGCTACAGTCCAGGACGAGTTTTCTCTTTGCCTAGGGCATCTGGGCTGAGTCAATTCACCCTAGACACCCTCCTACTCACCCCTGAACACTCCCCCAACCTCTACATCGACACCCCTTCAAGACAGGTCAAGCCCTTCAAGTCACGTGCTAGTCTTGGGACGCCCCTGGCTTAGACAGGCACATGCAACATGGAATATGCTCGGCATCTTAGGAGATGCTATGGGATATGCTGGGCATATCCTGAGATGCTGGGGAATATGCTAGGCACATCCTGAGATGCTAGGAATATGCTAAAGAGATGCCAAGGACAAGCACTCTAGGACAACTGACGGGTCTGACCAGGCCCAAGCGTGTGAACCAAGTCTTGTCCCCTGGGCTCCCCTTTATAAGGAGGACCAAGGGATCAATACAGGGGGATGCCCCCGAAGGGCTCCTCTCTTCTCTGCTCGATAGGATCTCATGTTCTTCCTCCTCTGCTCTTCCATAGAGAGCCATTAGAGGTATAGGAATACATCTCAAGGAGCACCATTATAGCCACATGCATGGCCAAGTTATATGAGATCTAGATGCAGAGTAGAGGTCTTATGTCACTAGGAGAGCCTCGAACCTGGGTATATCATGTCTCTCTGTGTTCTTCCGAGTGCGGTCTTCACTACATCAGCCCTCCCCGGATTCCTCCACGTCCATGCGGCCCCAACTTTAGCCTACCCCAGGCATATGCCGTGACACCACCACGATATTTGGCGCCCACCATGGGGCTGATTAGAGGCGCTAGTTGGGTTCCATCCGGACGGGGTCATCTTCATCAACATTTGCTTCACCATCGAGCAACTACTTTTTCATCCTCCTCCCCAATGTAAAGAGATCAGGGGAGTTGGCATACAAGCCTCTCTTATTGAGATGACTCAACCTCAACCTCATCACCAAGTGTGTTGTAAGTATTAGTTGACTCATCTAACAAGACATATCTTAGCCTCACCTTATTGTCAAATATACTATGAGTATCAAATGACTCAACCATCAACACGCACATGAGATAACCCTGAATATCACTCGGTGACTATCACCCTCTATCACTTAGTCATTCACCCCGGGAAGGAGATGACTCAACCCGGGGAGTAGCCAGCATATCGTTAGAGTCACCTATAGGTAGAAAAAGTATCTCAGGGACTTAGTCATTATTTTACCGAGCATCCCCATACATAGAACTGTAACTTAGAGGATACATAAGATATGCCATCTGTTATGACCTGACATATGTCAACTGCTATATGTCTTTTAGCTATGTCTTCTATTACTACCGTACAACATCTATTATATGTACTTGTTGACTAACTATGTCATTTGAGATGTTCAATGATAAGGAAATTCACCTCATCACCAAGTGTGATCACCATATACCTCGGATTATCAGTTTACCTGGTTATATTATATCTCAGATTGATACATCCGATGATACCTCGAATTGATACCTCGGATGATACCACGGATTACTATTTGCATTAGTTTTCCTAGTTATATTATACCTCGGATTACAATTTGTACCAATTGGCCAGGGTATCTTATATCTCGGACTACTATTTGAATCAATTTGCTAGGTTATCTTATAACTCAGATCATCGTTTATACTAGTTTGCCAGGTTATATTTATACCTCGGATTATTATTTGTATCAGTTTGCCAGGTTATCTTATACCTCGGATTACTATTTGTATTAGTTTTCCAGGTTATCTTATACCTCGGATTACTATTTATATCAGTTTTCCAAGTTATCTAATATCTCGGATTACTATTTGTATTAGCTTGCCAGGTTATATTATACCTTGGATTTATACCTCGGATTATTATTTGAATCAGTTTGCCAGGTTATACTATATCTTGGATTTATACCTTGGATCACAATCTATGCAGGGTTAGCCAGTATGTATCATATATCTCAAATAACTATTTATGTCGATTTGCCAGGGTATCATGTCATCACATCATATCACAAATCATGATCAAAATCAATTTGTCAACATATCAAAGGGCTATCATCAAATTATATATCGAATCATTACTCATCTCAGCATGACCGAATAATCATCGAAATCTATATCGGATTCCCTATATCTCAATCACCAACTATCTTGAGATCATCATATAACTCAGATTTGGAGGTAGATAACTCGGATTTGAGGCATATGTCAGCTTTTGAGTAATATAACTCAGATTTTGAGTTAGATAACTCGGATTTAAGGCGTATGTTAGACGGTGAGTCATGCCACTCGGATGGTAAGTCTGATTCAACCACATATGTGAAATTTTTCCCAAAAGGGTTATATGACAAATGCCCATGAAGGCTATATGTCAATTTGCCCAAAAATGGTTATATGACAAATGCCCATGAAGGCTATATGTCAATTTCCCCAAAAGGGTTATATGACAAATGCCCATGAAGTCTATATGTCAATTTTCCCAAAAAGGGTTATATGACAAATGCCCATGAAGGCTATATGTCATTTTGCCTAAAAAGGGTTATATGACAAATGCCATGAAGACTATATGTCATTTTGGCTCAAAAAGGGTTATATGACAAATACCCATGAAGGTTATATGTCAGTTTTCCCAAAAAGGGTTATATGACAAATGCCCATGAAAGTTATATGTCAGTTTGCCTAAAAAGGGTTATATGACAAATACCCATGAAGGCAATATGTCATTTAGCCAAAAAGGGTTATAGACAAATGCCCATGAAGGCTATATGTCAGTTTGCCCAAAAAGGGTTATATGACAAATGCCCATGAAGGCTATATGTCAACCTACCCAAAAAGGGTTATATGACAAATGCCCAAGAAGGCTATATGTCAACCTACCCAAAGAGGTTAAATGACCAGAGCCCATGAAGGCCAGATGTAGAAACTTGCCCAAAAAGGGTTATATGACAAATGCCCATGAAGGCTATATGTCAACTTACCCAAAGAGGTTAAATGACTAGAGTCCATGGCCAGATGTCAAAACTTGCCAAAAGAGGTTATATGACTAGAGCCCATGAAGGTCAGATGTTGAAACTTGTCCAAAGAGGTTATATGACCAGTGCCCATGAAGGCCAGATGTCAAAACTTTCCCAAAAATGGTTATATGTCAAAACTTGCCCAATGAAGGCTATATGTCTAGTAACTAGTGTTGGGATCATATACCTCGGATTTGAGTTAGATGACTCGGAGTTGGATCATATACCTCAGATTTGGGTCACATGACTCGGATTGGGAGTCAAATGACTCGGATTTAGGTCACATACCTCAGATTGAAAACCAGATGACTCGGATTTAGGTCACATGACTCAGATTATGGGTCAGATGACTCGGATGAGAATGTAGACCATGAGTCCACTAAGCCATTTCAGGCATATGAATGATACCATGGAAATTTATGCCAATTATCTATCACAATAGAGGAAAAAGACTATATACCAGTAAATCACTCTGGGGATGCTTTTAATATAAAGCCTATGGGCTACTCTACAAGTCCCACATAGCCTCGAGGACTAATGTCGAGGATGTAACCCCGGGTACCCCATAGTTGGTGTATCATGTGACTCAAATAGAGCAATGAGTAATTTGATAAAAGATGTATGTGGAAAATAGACACATGTGAATAAAATAAGGTATGAAGAGAATAAGATAAAGAAAAGATGGAATAAAACTCACATGGGCCGAGTTACACTAAACTCGGACCAGAGGAGGCTTTCTAGGCCAAATCAGAATAGCGGACTGCACTAACTCGGTTGGGCTAGTTCTCTCTCAGCCCGCCCGGGTCATCTGGGTTGCCAGGAAATCTCGGCTGGGCTGTTGGGGGGATACCCCCGGGTAGGGTCACGCCGGGGTATAAAGGCCGAGTTAGCCGAGGTACGGCAAGGTTAAAGCAGGTGTTGGCCGAGTCACCTCAAGGCAGGCCGAATCACGGGGTAACCCGGACCAGGGGATGTCCACCTAACTGGGTCTCAGCCGACTTATGACGTATGTCGGTAAGATGTATCTATCTTGTATGCAGGTACATGTGTAGCCAGATCAACTAGGTACGATCCGGGTTATATCAAGCTTGTAAGAGAAGGAAGGTATCTTGCTGGTCAAAGGGTGACCACTGTACGCAGAGCATGAGCGAAGCGGACAGAGGCCAGGACACATCGAGGCGTGGTCGACAAAGGTGACGATGCTTGTGTCGGATGACGCGGGCGCCGTAGAGGCTCACGTAGCCTCTGCATGGATGACGCTGGGCAAAAGTGACCCGGTCGGCTTACTATTTTGGGAGCACGTATGCCCTAATTGGAGACCTGGCTACCCCTATATAAGGGGGGCTAGGGCCTCTGTAGAAAGGGTTGATCGCTAGAGGATTGTGTTTTACTAGTGTGTTCCTGAGGGCCAGCTAGTGGCGAGAGTAAGAGAGTTTCTTCTTCCTCCTCTCCCCAATACAGCTCAAGGAGCACTTGTAAAATCTGGAAGTGAATCAAATACAAAGAAACTGTGTGTGGAATCACCACACTAGCCCTCCCTGGATTCCCCTAGTGCATTTAGTCCCCACCTTTAGCCTATCCATGGCATCTGCCGTGACACCACCACGATAGTTGGCGCCCACCGGGGGGCTAGCAGCGCTAGCAGGGGTGAAAATACGGATGGGAACCTTCATCGGCACTGGCGAACGCATCGTCTCCGGGCTCGTTCAATGCTTTGGAGCGCTAGACTTCGTCAGCGAGAACGCTGACTGCTTCGGCAAGCGTCCTCTTCCGCGCAACAGCCTTTTCGTCAAGCTTGGCGCGCACAAGATCTACGTTGCTGTCGATGTGTCGTGCGTTCACCCGTGTCACGTCGTCGAAGGAGGCGAGCCATCCCTTAGCACGGCTCGTGGGGTGCGTATCACTCACTCCCCTGACCGTGCCGAGGTGATGATGACTGCACCGGGCGCTGGTGCAAGCAAGGATCCGGCACCAGATCCGGAGGTAACGCCCAAGGCACCGAGAAAAAGTAGAGGTCCTCCTCTAGAGAGGCCAGAGAATGTGCTGCAACAGGCGATGGATAGCTTGGCAAACCCAGTAGAAGCAGTAGTAGATCTGGCTCAGGCACATGCCAAGCTAGAGGAGACTAGACAAAAAATACTAGAGGGTGCGAAAAAGATAGCCGCGGCTCAGCAGTCGTTGAACATGACACTGCGTGAGTACGCAAAGGCAAATAATGTAGATGCTGTAAAAGTGAAGGGGAGAAACCTCATGAGTAAAATGAACAAAGAGGGTGATACTAGGATTGAGGAATCAGAGAATTGTTTGTCCGTGGGGCTGCCGAAGTATAGTACCCTGGCAAAGAACCTCAGAGCAGCAGATGCGGCTGCATCCGAGTTAGAGGGTTTAACGGGTGAGGCCCGGCAAAGACAGCAAGATAGGATCAATGAGTTGGTTCGGATCGCGAACAGGAAAAATGAGGAATTGCCCAGGGCTAACCCGGAGAGAGCTGGGGCCTCCAAGATTGTTCATTCGGCGGTGGGTAACCCAGAGAAATCCACTGGAGGTGCATCGTCTCCTCATGGTGGTCCTAGGAGAGAAGAGGTAGTAACCTTGGCCAGGAGGAATAAGCAGATAGTACCATATGACCCGGCAAGGGCAGGGAAAGGAAAAGAAGTGCAGAGAAATGAGGATCGATGAAGTGTGAGCCGAGGTGAAGCTGACCGAGGTAACCGCGACCAAGGCAATGCCGGTCAAGGGAACGCTGTAAACGGTAATGCCGGACAGCGTAATTCGGTAGGTGCAGGGCAACTGCAGCAACGGAATATACCACGGCAAGAGCGCAGTGCCGGCCAAGGTATGCAATAGAGAGCAGCTCCACAGGAGCAAGATAGATACAATGATGGTGATTCGGAAATGGTGAACACTGGGTATCCCAGGCCGGACTATCACGTGATAGGGTCAAGATTGGGAAGCAGGAATTTGATGCCTGACGACGCCAGGTTAAAACTAGATCGGCTATATAGGTCGGAGCAAATTGAGTGTCAAGGTCCTTCGGGTCCTGCATGTTTTGGGCCCCGGATCATGAAGGAACCACCGGTGCCTAACTTCCAGTTACCTAGAGGCACAAAAACGTATGACGGCAGCACAAAGCCGGAGGATTGGTTGATTAACTATGCTACAGCAGTGAAAATTCCTACAGGCAACTTGAGATGGGCTGTGAGATATGTACCCCAGATGTTGGAGGGGCCAGCGAGAGTATGGCTAAACAATTTGCCGCCCAGAAGTATTAACTGTTGGATCGATTTTGAGGAAATGTTTGTCAGCAATTCTCAAGTACGTATCAGAGGCTGAATAGGCCACAGACCCTAGCAATGTGCAAGCAGAAACCGAATGAGACAGACCGGGAATTCCTAACCCGGTGGTGTACAGTGCGAAACTCCTGTGAGGGTGTAATTGAGTCACAGGCCATAACATGGTTTGCGCAAGGGTGCAAATATGCAAGCATGTTGTGGCAAAGATTGCAAAGGGATATGGCAACTACATTGGAAGAGACAATCCGGATCGCTGATTCGTATGCCTTGGGTGATCCGACTCAACCCAGGCTAATGTCAAGCGAGTCAAACGAGGAATACTACCAGAGAGATGGAGCCGGATCATCCCAGAGAAATGATTACCGGGGTAAAACAAGAGATGACAGACCGGATTACCGATATAGTTCGCAACAAGTTGCTGCTGTGAATCAAGATCAACCTGGTGCAGGAACCAACCAACGTCAGAAAACTGGAGGACAACAATGGACTCCGAGGAATGATGGCAAGAAAACTTAGACGCCAGATCAGAAGAAACAGTGGCAAGAAAAGAAGGACCGTCCAAGGTATACTTATGAGGCAATGCTGGATCAGCCGTGTAAATTTCACACGCCAAATCCGAGTAACCAAGCGGGTCACACAACTAGGTAGTGTGAGTGGATACGAAAGATAGAACAAGGTGGTTCGGGGAATGCTCAGGCACCTCGGAACGATCAACCTCAGCAGGAGTTACCCTAGCAGCAATTGCTCTCCGGAGCGAACACGCAGCAGTTAATGTTGCCTCCCGCTCCGCTGAGGTATGACAACCATGAGAGAAGGGATGCAGTGCATCAAGTGGAAGACCAGCATCAACCGGATCAGAGGTACCCCGGAAACAAGGGGAGGAATGAGTACAGAGAGCATCATCAGAGTTACTGTGTGTTCACCACAAAAGAGACAGACAGAAAGAGTTTGCAGCGCCGACACATGGAAGTTAATGCGGTAATACCAATAGTGACGAGGTATATGCCTTGGTCGGACCAGGAAATTACCTGGAGCATCAAAGATCATCCCAAGCTTATGCCAAGTGCTGGTTCGTATGCGCTAGTGTTGGACCCAACATTCATCGGGCCAAACAATAATGTGAGATTCTCAAAGGTGTTGATTGACAATGGCAGCAATATAAATATCATGTACTTGGACACGATGCGCAAATTGGGTATCTCGGAGAACATGCTCCAAGCTACAAGGACAACTTTCCATGGCATCGTGCCAGGCATTTCTTGTGAGCCCATTGGCAAGGTCCGGGTCGACGTGTTGTTCGGCATAAGAGATAACTGCCGAACTGAGGATTTGGAATTCGAATTTGTCAATTTGGAAAGTGCATATCACGCGTTACTCGGCAGGCCAGCTCTGAACAAGTTCATGGCAAGTACTCACATCAGTTACTTGAAGATGAAGCTGCCCGGGCCAAATGGTGTGATTACCGTAACTGGTGATTTCCGACGTTCCATTGAGTGCGCGTCAGCCGGGTCTAACCTGGCTGAGTCACTCGTGATTGCTCAAGGAAAGAGAAAAATCCATGAGGTGGCGGCATTGGCTCAGTCCGCGCAGCAGTATATGCCGACGCTGAGTAACCCGCATGGTAGTGTTTCGTTCCAAGCGACCAAAGATACAAAGAAAGTGCCTGTTGATGATATGTTCCCAGAGCGCACCGTAACAATTGGTGCCGGGTTAAATGACAAATAGGAAAGCGAGCTCGTCAACCAGCTCCATGAGAATCGGGATATTTTTGCGTGGTCCACACTGGACTTGCAAGGTGTTCCGAGGGAGTTGGCAGAGCACTATTTGAATGTGAGACCCGGAGCAAAGACGGTGAAGCAACCTCTCCGCCGCTTCACCGAAGACAGGAGAAAGGTCATAGGAGATGAGATAGCTCGGCTGCTAGCAGCTGGATTTTTCATGGAAGTACTTTACCCGGATTGGCTGTCTAATCCGGTGCTGGTGGAGAAGAAGGAGGACGATCCGAACGTGGCAGTGGTTTGGCGCATGTGTATCGATTACACGAACCTAAATAAGGCGTGTCCGAAAGATCCATTCCCACTGCCAAGGATAAACCAGGTCATAGATTCCACTGCTGGGTGTGAACTGTTGTCATTCTTTGATGCATATTCTGGTTTCCACCAAATACCTCTAAACCCAAGTGATCAAATAAAGATCGCGTTTATCAGCCTGTATGGGGCTTATTGCTATCGCACCATGCCTTTTGGTTTACGTAATGTAGGGGCAACGTACCAAAGATGTATGCAGAAATGTTTGCACGACCAAATTGGTCAAAATGTGCAGGTATACGTGGATGATGTTGTTATCAAGACCAAGGAAAGCAAACTGCTCCTTGACGATATCAGGCAGACATTCGCGAACCTAAGGAGGTTCCGAATGAAGCTCAACCCGGAGAAATGTACCTTCGGTGTCCCGGCTAGAAAATTACTCGGATTTCTTGTCTCTAGCCGAGGTATCAAAGTTAATCCAACTAAAATCCGGGCCATAAAGTGAATGGAACTGCCGAAGTGCCTTAACGATGTCCAGAAGTTCACTGGTTGCCTGGCATCCTTAAGTCGGTTTGTATGTCGGTTGGGAGAAAAGGCACTGCCTCTCTATCAACTCATGAAAAAGTCGGACAAGTTCATTTGGACGCCGTAGGCTAGTGAAGCCTTTATCCAATTAAAGAAGATGTTAGCCACTGCACCAGTGTTAGCCTCTCCACTATCAAAGGAGCCAATGTTGCTCTATATAGCCGCAACCAACCGAGTTGTAAGTGCAGTAATTGTGGTAGAGCGCGATGAAGAGGGTAAGTCAGTGCAAATGCCAGTATATTACCTAAGCGAGGTATTATCCGCATCGAAGAAAAATTATCCGCACTATCAGAAAGTGGCATACGATGTGTACATGTCAGCTAAGAAGCTAAAACACTATTTTGAGGAGCACCCCATCAAAGTAATATGTGAAGCTCCCATATCCAAGATAATGAGTAACAAGGATGAAAGTGGCAGGATTGCAAAATGGGCAATTGAGCTAGCCCCTTATGCGCCACAATATGATAGTAGAGAAGCAATCAAGTCTCAGGTTGTGGCCGACTTTTTTGTGGACTGGGCCGAGGTGCAATATGAACCCCCATTACCAGATCTGAATTATTGGAGGATGCACTTTGACAGATCAAAAACAAAAACCGGGTTAGGCGCTAGAGTAATACTTACCTCGCCAAAAAATGACCAGCTGAAATATGTATTGCAGATCCACTTCGCAGCATCAAACAATGTCTCCGAATATGAGGCACTTGTACATGGGCTCAAAGTGGCAAAAGAAATTGGGATACGTCGGATCCAATGCTTTGGTGACTCGGATTTGGTAGTTCAGCAAGTTTCGGGGCTGTGGGACGCTCTTGATCCAAACATGGCATTATACAGATTCCATGTGCAGAAGATATCTGGTTACTTTGAGGGATGCGAATTTCACCATGTACCCCGGGTGGAAAATGAGGCTGCCGACGTATCGGCTTCGGATCAACCCGACAAGCAATTCCACCGAGTGTAGCATTAGAACACCTCAGAAAACCATCTATCAGGTCGTCCCCAGAAACCGACTCAATCTACGTCCCGGAAGATCCGGAGTCTGGAGCCGTACCCATGGACATTAATGTGGGAGGTGGTACGCGAAACCCGAGGACTGCCTCGGCGAACCCGAGGACTGCTTCGCAAGACCTGGGGACTGCTCAGTGTGATCCGGCTGAGGTTATGCCGGTGGATCAGATGGAAATTGATGAGGATGTATTCCCAGTGTGAGCTGTACCAGCTTGGGCACTGCCCATATTTCAATTCCTGAAAGATGGAACCTTACCCACTGAGGAGGTGCTTTCCAGGCAAACTCAAAGGAGAGCAAAATCATACACGATCATCAATTCCGAGCTATACAAAAGGAGTGTGACTAATGTCCTCCAGCGATGTGTTGACCCGGAAGAAGGACTTGACATCCTCCGAGATATACATCAAGGGGAATGTGGGCATCATGCCTCGTCCAGAGCCTTGGTAGCAAAAGCTTTCTGTCATGGGTTTTACTGGCCAAATGCCTTGGAACAAGCAGAAGATCTAGTAAGAAAGTGAAATGGTTGTCAAAGATAGGCGACAAAGACACATATGCCAATGTCGGAGCTCAAGACCATACCAATTACCTGGCCATTTGCCGTATGGTGTTTGGATATGGTTGGCCCCTTCAAACCAGCAAGAGGGAACATGACCCACATCTTGGTCATGGTTGACAAATTTACAAAATGGATTGAGGTGAAGCCAATAATAAAATGTGATGGAGCTACCGCCGTGACATTCCTCAAGGATATCATCTTGAGATACGGTTATCCTCATAGTATCATAACAGATAATGACACGAATTTTGCTGAAGGGGCATTTGCGCGATTCTGCTAGGATAAGAAGATCCGGCTAGACGTAGCCTCGGTAGCTCACCCCGCATCGAACAGACAAGTGGAAAGAGCCAACGGATTGGTATTATCCGGGATAAAACCCTGGCTCATTGAGCCGCTGTAGAGATCAGCGGGGTGCTGGATAGAAGAACTACCAGCAGTACTGTGGAGTTTAAGAACAACTCTGAATCGATCAACAGGCTATACGCCATTCTTTCTGGTATATGGGGCAGAAGCTGTATTACCAGTCGACATAGAGCATGACTCGCCCAGGGTCACCCAATACACAGAAGCCGAAGTGCAAGAAGCCCGGCAAAATGATGTTGATCTGCTGGAAGAAGCGAGAGAATTAGCATTGTCTAGATCCGCCATATATCAGCAAAATCTCTGACGCTATCATAGCCGGAAAGTAAACCCCCGAGTTTTTCGGGAAGGTGATTTGGTACTCCGGTTGGTACAACGTACTACTGGCATGCATAAGTTATCCCCCCATGGGATGGGCCATTCATTATGAGCAAAGCATTGCACGATGATTCTTATTATCTTATCGATGCAAAACCACAGGAGAAGAACAAGGCGGACAGGTCTGGCGAGGAATCTAAGCGTCCATGGAATGTAGCTCTACTTCGTCCTTTCTACACTTAGCAAAGAAGTGTATGTATCCGAGTCTCTCATATGTCGGTATGTGTGCCGGCAATGAGTTTATCAATGAAATATTGGCACCTCGAGCAGTGACTCGGGGACTGCCTTGATAATATTTGTTGTCTTCTGTATTTATTATTTATACGTCGGCTGGCGTAAGTTGTTTCTACTTAAGCCGGATTAGTAGTGTGTGAGCACCAAAAACCTAACTCTTCGACTTGCTGTTGTCCAACAAGATTTGACTTCATGGTAAGCAAGAGAACAAGTTTGGAATTGCGTAACACATGAAAAACGACTAAAGAAAGGAACTTAATCAAGCTGACGTTTGTTTTTCGGACTAACCTTATGCTTATTTTATGTTTACTATGCTGAATTATTTTGAGCTAATCCTAGAGTTTCAAGTATTGTTAAGTCAATTTTTGAAGCTCGGACTCGTAAGTCATAAAACCGAACCAAGGTAGATACGAGCCGAGCCAAGAAATTGGAGGAACAAGAAAATGAAACTCAGGGACTACGCCCAAGTTAATCCAGAACAAAAACTTAGTAGCAAAATATCACTTATGTGCTTGATACAATTGCACCTGGCATACCGGGGATCTGATGAAATTCAAAGTGTTTCTAATCAAGGAGCAGCAGGAGGAGGTAATTCGGCGCCAGCGGGTGCAGCCCTAGCTTTGGCTTCAGCATCATCTTCATCTTCCTCGACGTCCGAATCTTCGTCCTCTTCGTCCTCACCCGAATAATCTTCAGCATTTTCAGCATTTTCGTCCTCGGCAGCGCCTAGGAAGCTTGGTCCCTCGTTCCACTGATGAATGGGGGCGTACTGGATGAGGCTATGAGCACAAGCCTTGTGCCGAGCTATCCAATCCGGGTCATTGGACCACCTTGATCTGGTGCGCATGCGCTCAAGGAGATTGAGGTTAATCTTCTCATACCACATAAGCACATAGTAGAGGACAATTTCAGCTCCGGCACGTCCAGCAGATTCCCTCCAAAGGTCAAGCTGGGTTTCGCACTCCATTAGCCTGGCAATAAGACCAGTGGCCCCCTCCGGAGTATCTTCATCAGGCCAAAAGACATTGAAGATCTGGATGGCCACATCCAAGATATCCTTGCCATAGTTCTTCACAATGTCGACACGAGAAGACAAGATGACCAGCAGGTCCTCCATGTCATAACGAATTTCTCCAGTGCCAGGAGCAATTGGGGTACCCCTCTTCTGGCGGAACTTGGCGACAGCAGTAGTTGAAATAGCATTGCCCTCTAGAAATTTGTCTGAAAACAAGAAAGGTGAAATAAGTGAGGAGGGTTGACCCGGAGAGATTCATGACAGCTGAAGAAAAAGAACTTACGAGAAATGTGGCTATGGATCCAGGTCAGCTCCTTGGTACACTTGTCACGCCTCTCCCGGAGTTGCGCAAGCTCAGCATTCGCCGACTCAAGCTTAGAGTCGGCCTCCTTCAGCAGTTCTTGGTCCTTGGCGATCTGGAGGTTGAGGCGCTCACGCTCTTCAGTAAAGTCTTGGCCTGCTTTCTCCAGTTTGGACTGGTGCTGCGCCTTGAGCTTCTTCATGTCTGCCTTAAGCTTGGCGATTTCATCATCTTTGGTTCGGAGGAGGGTGAGCTCATCATTTTTCTTCTTGAGTTCGGCATGATTTTCCCTGCTTGTTCACGAAAATGCAGCATCATGTCAGGCACGGGCACACTATCTTCAAGAGAGGTTGAAATAGTTTGTTGACCCGGCAAAGCCGAGGTATGAATATTTGCCGAGCCAAGGAGAAAAGGAGATAGAGAGCATAGCAAAGTTGAGCAAGAATAACTTACCCTTTATCTGCTCCAAGTTCTTCCTCATGATAGTATTCTCGGCCTCCACCCCAGCTGCAAAATCCGAATGATGGATTAGTTCGGCGGAAAAAGACGAAGAAATATGGAAAAATGCCAAGGAAAAAACTTACCCCTTTTCTCGTGTTCGGTGAGAAGTGCAGTATGTTTCGCACGCATCATCTTGTGAGTATCCAGGAGACACTGAAACTCGGTGCTCCGGCGATTGGTTGTCACCTGAAAAGAGTACAAAAGGATAGCTTAGTCTTATGCATATTCGAAGTGTAAAAAATCCGGGCCAAGTGGAACTTAACCCGGCTCGAGGTGTGGGCATATTCGAAGTGTACAAAATCTGGGCCAAGTGGAACTTAACCTGGCTCTAGGTGTGTGCATATTCGAAGTGAACAAAATCCGGGCCAAGTGGAACTTAACCCAGCTCTAGGTGTGTGCATATTCGAAGTGTACAAAATCCGGGCCAAGTGGAACTTAACCCGACTCTAGGTGTGTGCATATTCGAAGTGTGCAAAATCCGGGCCAGGTGGAACTTAACCCGACTCTAGGTGTGTGCATATTCGAAGTGTACAAGATCCGGGCCAAGTAGAACTTAACCCGGCTCTAGGTGTATGCATATTCGAAGTGTACAAGATACGGGCCAAGTGGAACTTAACCCGGATCTAGGTGTGTGCATATTTGAAGTTATTAAGGAGCTACGTTAGTTCTCTAAGGAGCATCCGGCTGAGTAACAAGTTACTCCCCCGGAGGCTCGAGGACTAATGGCTATATCACTAATATCTACTACATGTTAAGGAAAAGGCGAAATAACGTACCTCCATCATCCGACCTGCAAGGTTAATTGCCTTGGCAACGGTATTCATTTGGGCAGCAAACTCGGCGGGCCCGAATTTCTCAGGGAGATCATCATTGTGGACGAACTCTGCCTTATTCTAGTTGTTTACAAACTCGATTAAGGTCGGAGGATAACGTTCACCGCTGACCATGTGGGGAGCAACCAGACCCTTGGCATGGGCTTCCCTCCGTTCAACCTGGGCAACAGCAGGGCTGGTGTGCAAAACGAGTTGCGCATCAGCTGACCCGGCAGAGGTGTCCGTTGTCGGTGGGGTCTTCTTCGAAAGCATGGACGCAAGTGTACGCTGTCCAGCCTCGAGTGGCGTTGCCTTGGCAGTGTCAGGAGCCTTTTTGCCCTTGGGCTGCTCCTGAGATGTTGAAGTTGCTGCAGCGGATTTGCCCTTGGGAGCTGCCTGGGTGCTAGCCTTGGTACTGCTGGTGCCTTCTCGCCGAGTCTTGGAAGACTCGGACGAGGCGGAGGGGCTTGATGTTGTTGCTGGTGCTTTTGCTGTTGCTGCTGGTGCCGGAGTTGATGCGGGTGCTGATTTCTTTTTTGGCGGGGGTGCTGAAGGAACCTCGGTGGTGGCTGGTTGCAGCTGTGCTGAAGAAGGAGAAACTGCAGCCTTGGCAGAACCGCTTTCCCCCGTTCCGAGGTTGCCCTCCTCTTGATGAGGTGGGCTAAAGCCCGGAGCAGCCGCTGAACCCTCCTGAATGGGGCTCAACGGGCGTGAATCGTCACCACGAGGGGGAGAAGGGCTATGTCGGAGTGGCGAGGCTATGCTGGTCCCACTCTGAGGAACTTCCACCGCGGCCCTGCCGAATCAAATCATGAATGATGAGAAACTCTAACAAAGGAAGAACAAGTGAATAGCAAAGGGAGAAGTGACTTACTCATCCGAGGTCAAGGGCTCCTTGGGCTTGCAAGCTCTCCGGGCTACGGCCTTGGTCGTGGACTTGGTGGCAGCCTTGTCTACGGACTTCTTACGCCTTTTTGTTGGCTTAGAATTTCCGGAGGAAGAAGCAGATGCGCCCCCCCCCCCCCCCCGTTTCTTCGATGCGACCGGGACAGGCTCACCCATGGCAAGGGGAGGATCTTCATGAATCTGCCCATCGGGGTTAGCTGATGTTGGAAAAGCGTAAGACAGGGGATAGCGGCAAATGCCTCCATCACCTCAACATCGGATTCATCTTCATCGTCAGGCCAATCTCTAATGGAAGAGAGTTTACCGGTGTGTCGCTTGGTCGCATCAGCCATCAGCAGGAACATCTCCTGATCTGGTTCCTCCTCGTTCGACGCATCTCGATCAGGCGCCCATTTGAGAGAAGGCTTGGTGCCATCCTCAATAGTTTGCTGAAGAAACATCTAAGGGGAAAGAAAAGGCAAAGGGATCAAATCT
This sequence comes from Avena insularis, assembly GCA_023614405.1. Taxonomy (NCBI): domain Eukaryota; kingdom Viridiplantae; phylum Streptophyta; class Magnoliopsida; order Poales; family Poaceae; genus Avena; species Avena insularis. The sequence goes on along the minus strand of CM042686.1, from coordinate 43,999,683 downwards.
ACAACAAAAACCGACATACCATTCAACTCGGAAAGAGATTGGGACACGAGACTTATCGCGGGAGGAAGTCTATCTCGGCAGAAGTGTTCAATCCCCCCCACCCACTCAGCGGAGAAGTTCTTGCTGGTGGTAAAGAGGGCCTTGACCCGGCGGTAGATCTCGCTGTTGTTTAACTCGAATGAGGAGGTCCGGTTGGGGTCACGGCCCCAGCTCATGTGGCAGAGTTTGTGCGTGCGTTTCTGGAGGGGGAGATCCGGTTGCGGACGAAGGTGATCATTGCGTCCTCGTTGCGCAATCCCTGATCCTTCAGCTCCTGAAACCGTTTATTGACCTGGTTCGCCAGGATAGTGGGTTTCTTGGGGACCTTGTCCCACAGATCCGGATTAGGAGGACTCGGAGCGTAGGGGCGCAGCCGGATCAGATCTTCAGTTGTGCCATTTCTGACATAAAAGAAGGTTCGGGCCCAGCCCTTGCAGGAGTCAAGCCCCGTGACTCGGGGGAAGATGGACTGTTTCCGAGGAGAGATGGAAGTTGCGCCGAACTGTGTGAGATGCTTGTCCTCCGAGTCAAGCTCTCTATTCGGAATTACGTTTCGGCGGAGGCCAAAGAACCAGATCCAGAGCTCCTTTGTGGGCCACAGTCCGGTGTAGCCCTCGATGGTGGAAGCGAAAGCAGAGAGTGAGGTAATGGCGTTAGCCGGAAGATGGTGCGACTGAAGCTCGTAGGTGTTGAGCCAGTCGTTGAAGAAATCGCTAACAGGGAGCCCAAACCCGCACTGGAAGTGGGAAAGGAATACCACATACTCACCCGGATTGGGTGAGGGGGCAAGCTCCGCGGCGGCGAGGCGAGCGATGACGCCCTCCGGCATACGCCGGGTGCGGTACAGCTAGTCAAGATCATCCTGGCAAACCCAGGACCCAGCCCAAGTGCTGCGGTCGGTGTTCCCCGCGTCCTCCTCCATTTCCTGCTCTGCGACGGCGAGCTCCTCCTCTGTCATATCAAGGTCATTGTCCTCACTAGCGCTAGCGGCGATGGGGGGCAGTGGCCTAGACTGGCGAGGACCCGTGGCGGAGGATATGTGCGGGAGGGGCGGCGACGCAAGTGCGCGAGGAAACAGTCTGGCCAGCGCGCAAGATAATCTTGATGTGGGCATTGCTGTCGGGAGGAAGAAGAAGAAGAAGAGGCAGAGGGGCGCGAGAGTGGGGAAAAGACCCAAGGGGCGCGCCCCTCCCCTATTTAACCACGCCCTAGAGGGGTAGTGGGATTGCGCTGTGCGGACGGGCCACACGGTGTGGCCGTGTATGACCCAGGTCAACCAATCAGCGACGAGCCACAAGAAGGGCCACAGGGCGCAGGAGATCCCATGACGTGACGTTATGATACAGTTAACGAGGAGGCAGGCACGATGTGACATGTGCTACAGTAATATCTGACAATAACTGCGGCGGTTACTGGCGCAAGCCCTTAAAATGAGGCAAAGTAATGATTAGCCCCCATGTGGGGAATCGTACAAGAGAAGGAAGAATGACCCGAATGAGTATGAGGTGACCCGGCCAGCGAGTGAAAACTCGGAATGTGCCAAGGGAAAGTAAATCTATGAAATCCGGACTATGAGGTAACTCGGAAAAGGAGCAAAAGGCTCGGTAAAATTGAACCTGTTGTGGCCTTAGCGGCTAAGGCAGCTAAGACCACACCAGCTTCGGGGACTAATGTTGGGGGGATACCCCCGGGTAGGGTCACGCCGGGGTATAAAGGCCGAGTTAGCCGAGGTACGGCAAGGTTAAAGCAGGTGCTGGCTGAGTCACCTCAAGGCAGGCCGAATCACGGGGTAACCCGGACCAGGGGATGTCCACCTAACTGGGTCTCAGCCGACTTATGACGTATGTTGGTAAGATGTATCTAACTTGTATGCAGGTACAGGCGTGGCCGGATCAACTAGGTACGATCCGGGTTATATCAAGCTTGTAAGAGAAGGAAGGTACATCGCTGGTCAAAGGGTGACCACTGTACACAGAGCATGAGCGAAGCGGACAGAGGCCAGGACCACCGAGGCGTGGCCAACAAAGGTGACAATGCCTGTGTCGGATGACGCTGGTGCCGCAGAGGCTCATGTAGCCTCTGCATGGATGACGCTGGGCAAAAGTGACCCGGTCGGCTTACTATTTTGGGAGGAGGAATATGCCTCCACGTATGCCCTAATTGGAGACCTGGCTACCCCTATATAAGGGGGGCTAGGGCCTCTGTAGAAAGGGTTGATCGCTAGAGGATTGTGTTTTACTAGTGTGTTCCCGAGGGCCAGCTAGTGGTGAGAGTAAGAGAGTTTCTTCTTCCTCCTCTCCCCAATACAGCTCAAGGAGCACTTGTAAACTATGGAAGTGAATCAAATACAAAGCAACTGTGTGTGGAATCACCACACTATCCCTCCCTGGATTCCCCTAGTGCATTTAGTCCCCACCTTTAGCCTATCCATGGCATCTGCCGTGACACCACCACGACATGGGCCGAATTGGCCTTAGCCGGCCCACCAGCGCCACCTCACCCACTTCACCTCGCCTCGCTCCCGCCAAGTTCTCGCAAAGCTTCCCACGTTGCCGCCTCACTCCTGCCTCGGCTGAACCCCAACTAGGCCGAGAAGGCCACAGCCGGCCCAGTTCACCCCGCCTCATCGCCAGCTTCCCCCAACGCTCCACCTCCCGCCGAACTCCCGCATCACCAGCTTCGATCCACCGCCACTCACCGCGGGCCATTGAACGAAACCCCGGGTGGGCCGACTTAGAAGTAAATTGGCCTACCACAGGATTGCCTCCATGGGACAGCTACAATGCTTGGGCCGGATCAACCAGAGACCTCGACTGGGCCCTTATTCCATCCAGGACGATCCAATGGAGTTTCAGCTGGGCCCTTTGGTCATCTCCTGCCTGGGATGAGTATGCTGAGACCCGGCTGGGCCACCGGATGACTCGGCTGGGAGGGAATATAACTCGACTGGGCCCAGTTTCTCCTAGGTCGAGTCAGCTACAGTCCAGGCCAAGTTTTCTCTTTTCCTAGGGTATCTGGGCCGAGGCAATTCACCCCAGACGCCCTCCTACTCACCCCCGAACACTCCCCCATCCTCTACATCGACACCCTTCAAGACAGTTCAAGCCCTTCAAGTCACGTGCTAGTCTTGGGACGCCCCTGGCTCAGACTGGCACATGCAGCAAGGAATATGCTCGACATCTTAGGAAATGCTATGGGATATGCTGGGCATCTCCTGAGATGCTAGGGAATATGTTGAAGAGATGTCAAGAACAAGCACTATAGGACAACTGACGGGTCTGACCAGGCTCAAGCGTGTGAACCAAGTCTTGTCCCCTGGGCTCCCCTTTATAAGGATCACTAGGGGGATCGATACAGAGGGAGGCCCCCGAAGGGCTCCTCTTTTCTCTGCTCGATAGGAGCTCATGTTCTTCCTCCTCTGCCCTCCTAGAGATAGCCATTAGAGGTATAGGAATACAACTCAAGGAGCACCGTTATAGCCACATACATGGCCAACTTATATGAGATCCAGATACAGGAGTAGAGGTCTTATCTCACTAGGAGAACCTCGAACCTGGGTATATCGTGTCTCTATGTGTTCTTTCGAGTGCGGTCTTCACTGCATCATCCCTCCCCGGATTCCTCCACGTCCATGCGAACCCAACTTTAGCCTACCCAGGCATATGCCATGACACCACCACGACATCCGGCGCCCCGATGGTCTTTTTCCAGCGAAACCCTAGGTAGTGGGACCCGCAGGTCTACCCCTATAGATTTTTCCATATGAGGGTTGTCCAATGTACTTTTTTGTTGATTTAGCTTTGGTTATGCCATATCTAGATGGAAACCAAGGTTGAGACCCTTTACCACACTCTAGCCCCCGGTATACCCGCAGCTGGACATTTCCACGTACACGTCGAGTAGTTTTCAAGATGTTATCCCACACACGTGATGAAGGTCGCACCGGGGAGCTAGCATTGCATCTATGGACCTTCCACCATACTATTACACATATCCTAGTGTTGGAGATATGCCCTAGAGGTAATAATAAATGTAGTTATTATTATATATCTTTGTGTTTATGATAAATGTTTACATTCATGCTATAATAGTATTAACAAGGAAACCATTAATACTTGTGTGATTTGTAAACTTAATTTGAAGTCCCTAGTATAGCCTCTATACTTCACTAGCTTGTTGGTTGATTGATGATGTGGTTTCTTTATCATGAACATTGAGATGTTATCAACAACAAGATCATATCGTTAGGAGAATGATATGGTGGACATACTCCTATAGACAAGCGTAGCATAAAGATCAAGTCATTTCAATAGTTCAATTGCTATATGCTTTCTGATACATAGTAACCTAATTCCTTCGACCATGAGATCATGCATATTGCCTTTACTGGATGGATGCTTTGATGTCATCAAACACCACACCGTAACAGGGTGGCTATAAAGGTGGCATTGAGTGTTTGGAAAGTATTGGTTGAAACACATGGATCAAGAGTGGGATTTGTCCATCCACATGACGGATAGATATTCTCTGGGCCCTCTCGGTGAAATGTCATCCAATTAGCTTGCAAGCATGTGACTTGGTCACAAGGGATCACATATCACGGAACGAGAAAGAGTACTTATCGATGAACGAGGATGAACTAGGTATGCAGAGATACCGACGATCATAACCTCGGATAAGTAACATATCGTGAGACAAAGGGAAATTGGTATCGTATGTAAGTGGTTCATTCGATCGCAAAGTAATCGAGAAATATGTAGGAGCCATATGAATTTCCAGATTCCTCTATTGGTTATTGTTAGGAGAAGTGTCTCGATCATGTGCATAATTCACGAACCGTAGGGAGACACACTTAAGGATTCGACGTTGTTTGAGTAGTTATGGTATTATGAGAAAGAGACCGAATGTTGTTGAGTCCCGGATGGGATCCGGGATATCACGAGGTGATCCGGAATGGTCGGAGAATAAGATTCATATAAGGAAAGTCCCATTTGGAGTTGGGGAATGGTTCGGTGTTTTCATGAACATTCTAGAAGGTCCCGAATGTCCGCACTCCGGGGAAGGGTACATGAATGTGTCATTGCAAGATGGAATGATTGCATCATGTACTAAGTGTTCTCTGTCCAAAATAAAGGGTTTATTTAATTCCTAAATTGGAAAAGTCAAGCTGCCAGTTGTCAAACCGCCGATTTTGGAAAGAGGAGAAGGAGGAGAGGTGGAGACCGACTTGGGGAGGACTCCCTTGGCGGCCAGCCTCCCAAGGCCGACTTGGGAGGGACTCCTCCCCTTGGCCGCCGGCCCTCCCACCTATAAGAGGAGGGGCAGGGCCTCCTCCTCTAGACACAACACGATTTCCTATCCTCTAAACTAGAAACTAGACCTAGACCCCGGTTTAGAGCTGTTTCGGTTTAGAGCCTTCTAATTGGTTTAGAGCCCTCTAATTGGTGTGTCTAATTACTAGACCACTAATAGCCTCTCTCATAAGCTCCACCATACTCGCACCGGCTTAAGGCGAAGCCCTGCGGGATCTCCCCTCTACCTCCGGTACCACGCCGTTGTGCTGCCGGAATCACGAGGAGAGTGCTACAACCTCCATTTTCTTGGAACAAGGAGAGGAAGGTCTTCGTCAATGCCGAGCGATGTGACCGATCAGGGGCGCTCTTGAGGAGCGCGGAAGGATCGTCACGCGATCTTGAGATCGGAAGAAATGCGACTACATCACCCACGAGAATCTGCTCTCGTTAAACACTTTGGAATCTTCGAGGGTGAGTTATTCCATCGACTCGTTGCTACAATCTAATAGATAGATCTTGGCTTGTTTGTTTGTATGCGATAGAAAATTTTTGTTTTCCATGCTACGAACCCCTACGAGGGTATCAGAGCCGTGTCTATATGTAGATCTGTTGCGAGTAGAACACAATGATCATTGTGGGCGTTGATGCTTTTATTGTAGATTGCTTTTGTGTACTTTGCATCTTGCGGTATGTTGGGATGAAGCGGCCGGGCTAACCTTACATGACATCGTTCATGAGACTTGCTCCACGCTTAACATGCAACTTGTATTGCATAAGTGGCTTTATGGTGCTGTTTCTCCTAGCATAGTAAAGATCCAATTTACAACGGGTGATCAACAATGCTAGTATCAATGTTGTGGTTCTTGTTCGTAGGTTAGAACGACACCTATGGAAAGCCCCAAACCACGTAAAATATGCAAAGAAAGTAGAAGCGTCTAACTTTGTTTTGCGGGTGTCGATGATGTGATATGGCCATGATTGTGATTATATTTGATGTATGCAATGTTCCTTATTGTAAGTTGGCAACGGCGTGAATATATGGTTGTCTTTAATTTCTGTTAAGACCTGCGTGTCTATTCAAAATAGTTGTAATAGTTGAAGCTGGTGGACGACAACCATGAAGAAGCGCCAATGACCTTGATGCTATGCGGTGATGATGGAGATCATATTCGTGCTTGAAGATGGAGATCGGAAGCACAAAGAAGAAAGGCCATATCATATCACATATTATGAATTGCATGTGATGTTAATCCTTTATGCATCTTGTATTGCTTAGTAGACGACGGTAGCATTATAAGATGATCCCTCATGCACATAAATTTCAAGTTCTAAAGTGTTCACCCTTAGTATGCACCGTTGCCAAAGCTTGCTTTGAAACACCACGTGATGATCGGGTGTCTTTGATTCCGGTGAATACAACGTAAGCAAGCCAGATTTGCTTATCACGGAAGCTAAGGTTTGATCTTGACGAGCCTAGCATGTACAGACATGGCCTCAGGAACACGGATCGCCGAAAGGTAAAGCATGAATCATATAGTAGATATGATGAACATGATGATTGTTCGCCATTAAAACTATATCAGCTCTCGTGATGATCGGTGTTGATGTAGTGGATTTGGTTCGTGTGATCACTAAAACAATGTGAGGGATGTTGTTTTGAGTGGGAGTTCACCTAGTTTAATCTCATTAATTAATTTGAACTCAATTTGTCATAAACTTAGTCTAAACTATTGCAAATATGTTGTAGATCAATGGCAGCCCCTACCATCAATTTTAATGCGTTCCTAGAGAAAGAAAAGTTGAAAAACAATGGAAGCAACTTCGCGGATTGGTTCCGCAATTTGAGGATTGTCCTCACAGCTGGTAATTTGACCTATGTGCTGGATGCACCGCTAGGTGACCCACCTGCAGCTGATGCTACCGATGAAGTAAAGACTGTTTACCTCGCTCGGAAGAATCAGTACTCCATAGTTCAGTGTGCTATCTTGTATGGTTTAGAATCGGAGCTTCAGAAAAGGTTTGAAGAGTCAGACCCATATGATATTGTCGAGGATCTCAAATTAATCTTTGAGACTCATGCGGCAATTGAAAGCTATGAAGCTTCTGAAAAGTTCTTTAACTGCAAGATGGAAGAGGGTAGCTCCGTCAGTGAGCATGTGCTTAAGATGTGCAGGCACGCAAATAAACTTCAAAGTTTGGGTATAGTGATTCCTAATACTTTGGGAGTTTACCGCATCCTCCAATCACTACCACCAAGTTACAAGAACTTTGTGATGAACTACAACATGCGAACATGAACAAAGAGTTGCGTAACTATTTGCTATGTTAAAATCTGCAGAAGTGGAGATCAAGAAAGAGCACCAAGTGTTGATGGTCAATAAGACCACCAAATTCAAGAAAGGCAAGTCTAAGCAGAAGGGACACTTCAAGAAGGGTGGTAAGAAAGTTACCATACCGACGAAGAGGACCAAGGCTGGACCAAGCACCTGGCCCGAGTGCTTTTCCGCAAGGAGAAGGTCCTTTGAGCGGAATTGCCCAAAGTACTTGGCAGATTTGAAGAACGGCAACATCAAGAAGAAAGGTATATCGATATACATGTTATTGATGTGTATCTCACTAGTATTCGTAGTAGTGCCCGGGTATTTGATCTTGGTTCGGTTGCTCATATTTGTAACTTCGAAGCAGAGCTACAGAATAAACGGAAGCTAGTAAAGAACGAGGTGACGATGCGGCGTGGGAAGCGGATCAAAGGTTGATGTGATCGCGGTGGCACGCTACCTCTTCATCTACCATCGGGATTAGTTTTATACTTAAATAATTGTTATTTGGTGCCTGCGTTAAGCATGAACATTATATCAGGATCTTGTTTAATGCGAGACGGTTACTTGTTTAAATCCGAGAATAATGGTTGTTCGATTTATATGAGTAACATGTTTCATGCACATGCACCTTTGATAGATGGTCTATTCATATTGAATCTCGACAGTAGAAATACACATATTAATAACATTGAGGCTAAACGTTTGAAATCAAGCGATAATTTGACCTATATGTGGCCTTTGTCGTCTTGGTCACATTGGAGTGAAGCGTGAAGAAACTCCATTCCGATGGACTTCTTGAATCACTTGATTTTGAATCACTTGAAAGATCTGAAGCATGTCGATGGGTAAAATGACTAAGACTCCATTTTCTGGTATGATGGAGCGAGCTACGGACTTATTGGAAATCATACATACCGATGTGTGTGGTCCAATGAGTGTAGCATCGCGCAGTGGTTATCGTTATGTTCTTACCTTCACGGATGACTTGAGTAGATATGGGTATATCTATTTCATGAAACATAAGTCCGAAACTTTCGAGAAGTTTAAGGAGTTTCAAAGTGAGGTAGAGAATCAACGTAACAAAAAGATTAAATTTCTACGTTCTGATCGTGGAGGTGAATATCTAAGTTACGAGTTTGGCGAGCATTTGAAGAAATGTGGAATACTTTCGCAGTTGACACCGCCGGGAACACCACGTAATGGTGTGTCTGAACGTCGTAATCGAACTCTCTTAGATATGGTTCGTTCTATGATGTCTCTTACAGATTTACCACTATCATTTTGGGGTTATGCATTAGAAACAGCCGCATTCACTTTAAATAGGGCACCGTCTAAATCCGTTGAAACGACACCGTATGAATTATGGTTTGGGAAGAAACCTAAATTGTCGTTCCTTAAAGTTTGGGGATCGAAGCCTATGTAAAGAAGTTACAGCGGACAAGCTTGAACCCAAAGCGGAAAAATGCGTCTTCATAGGATACCGAAGGAAACTATTGGGTATACCTTCTATCATAGATCCGAAGGCAAAATCTTTGTTGCCAAGAATGGATCCTTTCTAGAGAAGGAATTTCTCTCGAAAGAAGTGACTGGAAGGAAAGTAGAACTCGACGAGGTTGTCGAACCTTCTCTCGAAATTGCGAGTAGCGCAGCACGGAAGAAGTTCTGTGGTGCACCAATAAGAGAGGAAGCTAATGATGATGATCATGAAACTTCGGTTGAAGTTGCTCTGAGCCTCGGAGGTCAACGAAATCGTACCACTCCAGTTGGTATGATTCCGTTATGAATGTCATATTGGTGGACAACACCGATGACCGAGACATATGAGGAAGCGATGATGAGCCCAGATTCCAATAAATGGCAAGAAGCCATGAAATCCGAGATTGGATCCATGTACGAAAACCAAGTATGGACTTTGGTGGACTTAGGATGGTAGGAAGGCTGTCGAGAACAAATGGATTTTCAAGAAGAAAGCAGATGCTTGATGGTAATGTTCTTGTCTATAAAGCTCGACTTGTCGCAAAGGGTTTCGACAAATTCAAGGAGTTGACTACGATGAGACTTTCTCACCGGTAGCGAAGCTAAAGTCTGTGAGGATTATGTTAGCAATCGCTGCATATTATGATTATGAGATATGGCGGATGGATGTCAAACAGCATTCCTCAATGGAGACATTGATGAAGAGTTGTATATGATGCAACCCAAAGGTTTTGTCGATCCTAAAGATGCTAACAAGGTATGCAAACTTCAACGGTCCATCTATGGATTGAAGCAAGCATCCGAAGTTGGAATCAACGTTTTGATAAGGTAATCAAAGTTTTGGTTTTATACAAACTTATGGAGAAGCTTGTATTTACAAGAAAGTGAGTGGGAGCTCAGAGCATTCTTAATACTGTATGTGGATGACATATTGTTGATTGGGAATGATGTAGACCTTCTTAATAGTGTCAAAGAGTATTTGAATAATAGTTTTTCAATGAAGGATCTTGGCGAAGCAGCTTACATATTAGGCATAAAGATTTATAGAGATAGATCGAACGCCATAAATATCATTGTCACAAAGTACATATTTGGACAAAGTTCTAAAGAGGTTTGGAATGGAAGATAGCAAGAAAGGGTTCTTGCCCATGTTGCTAATCGACCTTGAGTAAAACTCAAAGTCCGACATCGGCAGAAGATAGAGAAAGGATGAGTAAGACTCCTTATGCATCAGCCATAGGATCTCTAATGTATGCCATGCTATGTACTAGACCCGACATTGCATATGCTGTTAGTTTAACTAGCAGATATCAAAGTGATCGAGTGGATCATTGGACAATGATCAAAAACATCCTTAAGTACTTGAGAAGAACTAAGGATATGGTTCTTTCTTATGGAGGTGATGAACAGCTCGTTGTTAATGGTTACACCGATGCTAGTTGGAACACCGATCCGGATGATTCTAAATCACAATCTGGATCGTATTTATTTTGAATGGTGCAGTGATTAGCTGGAGGAGTGCAAAGCAAAGCGTTGTGGCGAGATCTTCAACTGAATCGGAATACATGGCTGCTTGGAGGCTTCACAAGCGATATGGATGAAAGAGTTCATTACAGAGCTGGGTGTGGTTCCAAGTGCGCTGGACCCAATGTCTATCTCTTGTGATAACATGCGCCATAGCCAATGCGCAAGAACCAAGGTCACACAAGAAGCTGAAGCATATCAAGCTACGTTTTCCGCTATTCGAGAACATATCCAGGATGGGGATATAAAGATTTGCAAAGTACACAGATCTGAATGTGGCGGATCCGTTGACTAAACCTCTCCGAGGGCAAAACATGACCAACACCAAACTGCCATGGGTGTTCGGTATATTACCATGTAATCTAGATTAGATGACTCTAGTGCAAGTGGGAGACTGTTGGAGATATGCCCTAGAGGTAATAATAAATGTAGTTATTATTATATATCTTTGTGTTTATGATAAATGTTTACATTCATGCTATAATAGTATTAACAAGGAAACCATTAATACTTGTGTGATTTGTAAACTTAATTTGAAGTCCCTAGTATAGCCTCTATACTTCACTAGCTTGTTGGTTGATTGATGATGTGGTTTCTTTATCATGAACATTGAGATGTTATCAACAACAAGATCATATCGTTAGGAGAATGATATGGTGGACATACTCCTATAGACAAGCGTAGCATAAAGATCAAGTCATTTCAATAGTTCAATTGCTATATGCTTTCGATACATAGTAACCTAATTCCTTCGACCATGAGATCATGCATATTGCCTTTCTTGGATGGATGCTTTGATGTCATCAAACACCACACCGTAACAGTGGCTATAAAGGTGGCATTGAGTGTTTGGAAAGTATTGGTTGAAACACATGGATCAAGAGTGGGATTTGTCCATCCACATGACGGATAGATATTCTGGGCCCTCTCGGTGAAATGTCATCCAATTAGCTTGCAAGCATGTGACTTGGTCACAGGATCACATATCACGGGAGCGAGAAAAGAGTACTTATCGATGCGAGGATGAACTAGGTATGCGAGATACCGACGATCATAACCTCGGATAAGTAACATATCGTGAGACAAAGGGAAATTGGTATCGTATGTAAGTGGTTCATTCGATCGCAAAGTAATCGTAGAAATATGTGGAGCCATATGAATTTCAGATTCCTCTATTGGTTATTGTTCGAGAAGTGTCTCGATCATGTCGCATAATTCACGAACCGTAGGGAGACACACTTAAGGATTGACGTTGTTTGAGTAGTTATGGTATTATGAGAAAGAGACCGAATGTTGTTGAGTCGGATGGGATCCGGGATATCACGAGGTGATCCGGAATGGTCGGAGAATAAGATTCATATAAGGAAAGTCCCATTTGGAGTTGAGGAATGGTTCGGTGTTTTCATCGGGAACATTCTAGAATGTCGCTGTATGTCCGGCACTGGGGGGGTGAAGGGGTAGATGATTGTGTCTTTGCAAGATGGAATTATTTGATCATGTAATATGTGTTATCGCTGTCCTTAATAAAGGTTTTATTTAATTCCTAAATTGGAAAAGTCAAACTGCCGTTTTGGTCAAACGCAGTTTTGGAAAGAGGAGAAGGAGGAGGTGGAGACCGACTTGGGGAGGACTCCCTTGGCGGCCAGCGCCTCCCAAGGCCGACTTGGGAGGACTCCTCCCTTGGCCGCCCTCCCACCTATAAGAGGAGGGGCAGGGCCTCCTCCTCTAGACACAACACGAGTTCCTATCCTCTAAACTAGAAACTAGACCTAGACCCCGGTTTAGAGCTGTTTCGGTTTAGAGCCTTCTAATTGGTTTAGAGCCCTCTAATTGGTGTGTCTAATTACTAGACCACTAATAGCCTCTCTCATAAGCTCCACCATACTCGCACCGGCTTAAGGCGAAGCCCTGCGGGATCTCCCTCTACCTCCCTGGTACCGTGTGCTTTGCGGAATCACGAGGAGAGTGCTACAACCTCCGCTTTTCTTTGGAACAAGGAGAGGAAGGTCTTCGTCGAGTAGGAACGTGTGACCGATCAAGGGAGCGCTCTTGGAACGCCGGAAGGATCGTCTACGCGATCTTGAGATCGGAAAGAGTACGACTACATCACCCACGAGAATCTGCTCTCGTTAAACACTTTGGAATCTTCGAGGGTGAGTTATTCCATCGACTCGTTGCTACAATCTAATAGATAGATCTTGGCTTGTTTGTTTGTATGCGATAGAAAATTTTTGTTTTCCATGCTACGAACCCCTACACCTAGGTCCACATACAAGTTCTCGTGGGATTCCAGAGCTCCGACAGTACTTTTTGCGACGACATTTTGTGTGGGTGGAGATCGCTATTCGTAGGGCACGAATCCGTACAATCGGTGAAAAAATATAAACACATTAAAATTATTGATATTAATAAATAAATGAGTAAAAATATATGGCTAAACTAAATTGAAAATAAATAAAAAAGCTGCCGTCGGCATGTATAGCTTTGAGTAAATTATGCATTTGAAAATAAAAAAGTAAAAACTGTGTTGACGGCATTCCCTCTGCCCTAACACCGTCCCGCGTGCCATGACCTGGGCCTAGCTACGCCGAGGGCTATACCTACGCCGACGGCCGCCCTCGGCACATCACTAGCTACGCCGATGGCTAGTTCTACGCCAACGGCCACCCTCGGCCTAGCTGGGCTACGCCGACGGCATATCTATGCCGAGGGCCTGTTTGGTGGGCTGGCCTGGAGAGGAACCTAAGCCGAGTGAAAAGCCCGTGGTTACTCGCAACTCCAGAAAAGCTGAGCCTACTCCAATTTATACTCCCTTAGATCCAAAATAAGTGTCGGAGACTTCGTACAAACTTTGTACTTAGCCATAACAAAATCACCAATATTTATTATGGATCGGAGGGAGTAATAAAAGAACACTATACACAATGATTGACTTCTGTTTATACGGGTTTAATCTTACGGTAGCCACAGCAGTTTTTGACATTTTGAAGCTAGATGAGCCACTGCAGCTGTCAACACGGGAATGTTTCTTCATCCCCCTCGTGTTTCTTTCTCCAACATACTACGACCCATTGACGTTGGTGTTTTTCTTACAATAGGCTAGTGTATTTTCAACTCCCACTACAGGAGAAATCAGAGACGCCGACGGCCAGACGACTACGCCGATGGCCATTTGTCGGGGCCATCGGCGTGAATTTTGACCACAGCCAAGAGCCTCGGTCGTCGGCGTAGGCAAAGAAACCCTCAGCGTAGAGGAGCTGTCGGCATAGCAGGCCCGGGTGTGCCGACGGTGGCCTTCGGCGTATTCCCAGCCCTCGGTGTAGCCCCAGTTCGGACACGGAGTGGCGGTAGTCGGTATGTCATGACAGGTAAGCTGGCGTGTAAGGTCTTAGAGGGCGCCACGCAGAGTTGGTTGGCCTTGAAGCTACGGCATGACCTCCTATTTTCCTTCATTCTGTTTTAGCCTTATATTTGGTACTAAATTATGTATTACTCCAACTGTAGTCATTTGTACCGTCCCAATAGCAGTCTCCATTGACGTTATTGCAGGAATCCCACGAAAACTTGTGTGTTGCCCTAAAATACCTGAACAAGTGGGGTGAAAGACGGTGTCAAGCATGCGATAACACTTCGAAACAAACTCAAACTGTAAAGAAGGTCAGACCGGGGATCTAGACATTGCATCCATGGACCTTCCACCACACTTGGACACATATACTAGGTCCACGTGCAAGTTCCAGTGGGATTACGGAGCTCCGACGGTCCTTTTCCAGCGAAACCCTAGTCGGTGGGGCCCGCGGGTCTACCCCTGTAGCTTTCTTAGTACGAGGTTCAGACAACGCGCTTTTTTGTTGGTTTAGCTTTGTTTAGGTCATATCTACATGGAAAACAAAGGTTGGGACCTTATAGCACATGCTAGCCCCCCGGTATACCCGCAGCGGGACTGTTACCCCTACACGTCGAGGAATCTACTAAGTGTTATCGCACGCATGTGAAGAAGGTCAGACCGGGGATCTAGACATTACATCCATGGACCTTCCACCACACTTGGACACATATACTAGGTCCACGTGCAAGTTCCAGTGGGATTCCGGAGCTCCGGCGGTCCTTTTCCAGCGAAACCCTAGTCGGTGGGGCCCGCGGGTCTACCCATGTAGCTTTCTTAGTACGAGGTTCAGAACGCTTTTTGTTGGTTTAGCTTTGTTTAGGTCATATCTACATGGAAAACAAAGGTTGGGACCTTATAGCACATACTATCCCCCGGTATACCATGGCGGGACTATTACCCCTACGTCCGAGGAATCTACTAAGTGTTATCGCATGGCGGGTCTACCCTGTAGCTTTCTTAGTTGCGAGGTTTAGACAACGCTTTTTTGTTGGTTTAGCTTTGTTTAGGTCATATCTACATGGAAAACAAAGGTTGGGACCTTATAGCACATGCTAGCCCCGGTATACCATGTGGGACTTACCCCTACGTCAAGGAATCTACTAAGTGTTATCGCACGCATGTGAAGAAGGTCAGACCGGGATCTAGACATTGCATCCATGGACCTTCCACCACACTTGGACACATATACTAGGTCCACGTGCAAGTTCTAGTGGGATTCCGGAGCTCCGGCGGTCCTTTTCCAGCGAAACCCTAGTCGGTGGGGCCCGCGGGTCTACCCCTGTAGCTTTCTTTGTACGAGGTTCAGACAACGCGCTTTTTTTGTTGGTTTAGCTTTGTTTAGGTCATATCTACATGGAAAACAAAGGTTGGGACCTTATAGCACATGCTAGCCCCCCGGTATACCCGCAGCGGGACTGTTACCTCTACACGTCAAGGAATCTACTAAGTGTTATCATGCAGGGTCTACCCTATAGCTTTCTTAGTGCGAGGTTGGACAACGCTTTTTGTTGGTTTAGCTTTGTTTAGGTCATATCTACATGGAAAACAAAGGTTGGGACCTTATAGCACATGCTAGCCCCCCGGTATACCCGCAGCGGGACTATTACCCCTACACGTCAAGGAATCTACTAAGTGTTATCGCACGCATGTGAAGAAGGTCAGACCGGGGATCTAGACATTGCATCCATGGACCTTCCACCACACTTGGACACATATACTAGGTCCACGTGCAAGTTCCAGTGGGATTACGGAGCTCCGGCGGTCCTTTTCCAGCGAAACCCTAGTCGGTGGGGCCCGCGGGTCTACCCCTGTAGCTTTCTTTGTACGAGGTTCAGACAACGCGCTTTTTTGTTGGTTTAGCTTTGTTTAGGTCATATCTACATGGAAAACAAAGGTTGGGACCTTATAGCACATGCTAGCCCCCCGGTATACCCTTGCGGGATTACCCTACGTCCAAGAATCAACTAAGTGTTATCGCACGCGGGTCTACCCCTGTAGCTTTCTTAGTACGAGGTTTAGACAACGTACTTTTTTGTTGGTTTAGCTTTGTTTAGGTCATATCTACATGGAAAACAAAAGTTGGGACCTTATAGCACATGCTAGCCTATTACCCCTACGTCGAGAATCTACTAAGTGTTATCGCGCATGTGAAGAAGGTCGGACAGGGATCTAGCCATTGCATCCATGGACCTTCCACCACACTTGGACACATATACTAGGTCCACGTGCAAGTTGTGGGATTAGGAGCTCGGCGGTCCTTTTCAGTGAAACCCTAGTCGGTGGGGCAGCGGGTCTACCCCTGTAGCTTTCTTTGTACGAGGTTCAGACAACGCTCTTTTTTGTTGGTTTAGCTTTGTTTAGGTCATATCTACATGGAAAACAAAGGTTGGGACCTTATAGCACATGCTAGCCCCCGGTATACCCATAGCGGGACTGTTACCCCTACACGTCAAGGAATCTACTAAGTGTTATCGCGGGTCTACCCCTATAGCTTTCTTAGTACGAGGTTGAGACAACGCGCTTTTTTGTTGGTTTAGCTTTGTTTAGGTCATATCTACATGGAAAACAAAGGTTGAGACCTTATAGCACATGCTAGCCCCCGGTATACCCATAGCGGGACTGTTACCCCTACGTCGAGGAATCTACTAAGTGTTATATGCGCATGTGAAGAAGGTCGGACCGGCGATCTAGACATTGCATCAATGGACCTTCCACCACACTTGGACACATATACTAGGTCACGTGCAAGTTCAGTGGGATTCGAACTCGGCGGTCCTTTTCAGTGAAACCCTAGTCGGTGGGGCAGCGGTCTACCCTGTAGCTTTCTTTATGCGAGGTTGGACAACGCGCTTTTTGTTGGTTTAGCTTTGTTTAGGTCATATCTACATGGAAAACAAAGGTTGGGACCTTATAGCACATGCTAGCCCCGGTATACCAGCGGGGACTATTACCCCTACCGTCGAGGAATCTACTAAGTGTTATACATGCTTGGTCTACCCTGTAGCTTTCTTAGTGCGAGGTTCGGACAACGCTTTTTTGTTGGTTTAGCTTTGTTTAGGTCATATCTACATGGAAAACAAAGGTTGGGACCTTATAGCACATGCTAGCCCCGGTATACCATAGCGGGGTATTACCCCTACGTCAAGGAATCTACTAAGTGTTATACGCATGTGAAGAAGGTCGGACGGGATCTAGACATTGCATCCATGGACCTTCCACCACACTTGGACACATATACTAGGTCACGTGCAAGTTCGAGTGGGATTCGAGCTCGGCGGTCCTTTTCAGTGAAACCCTAGTCGGTGGGGCAGCGAATCTACCCACTAGCTTTCTTTGTGCGAGGTTGAGACAACGCTTTTTGTTGGTTTAGCTTTGTTTAGGTCATATCTACATGGAAAACAAAGGTTGGGACCTTATAGCACATGCTAGCCCCGGTATACCGGGGGTATTACCCTACCGTCGAGGAATCTACTAAGTGTTATCGCGGTCTACCCTATAGCTTTCTTAGTACGAGGTTCGGACAACGCTTTTTGTTGGTTTAGCTTTGTTTAGGTCATATCTACATGGAAAACAAAGATTGGGACCTTATAGCACATGCTAGCCCCGGTATACCCATGGGACTATTACCCCTACCGTCCGAGGAATCTACTAAGTGTTATACATGCGGGTCTACCCCTATAGCTTTCTTAGTACGAGGTTCAGAAAACGCGATTTTTTGTTGGTTTAGCTTTGTTTAGGTCATATCTACATGGAAAACAAAGGTTGAGACCTTATAGCACATGGTAGCCCCCCCGGTATACCCGCAGCAGGACTGTTACCCCTACACGTCAAGGAATCTACTAAGTGTTATCACACGGATGTGAAGAAGGTCAGACCGGGGATCTAGACATTGCATCCATGGACCTTCCACCACACTTGGACACATATACTAGGTCCACGTGCAAGTTCGATGGGATTCAGACTCGGCGGTCCTTTTCGGTGAAACCCTAGTCGGTGGGGCCAGCGGGTCTACCCTATAGCTTTCTTTGTCGAGGTTGGACAACGCTTTTTGTTGGTTTAGCTTTGTTTAGGTCATATCTACATGGAAAACAAAGGTTGGGACCTTATAGCACATACTAGCCCCGGTATACCAGCAGCGGACTTTACCCCTACGTCCGAGAATCTACTAGGTGTTATCGCATGCGTGTCTACTCCTGTAGCTTTCTTTGTACGAGGTTGAGACAACGCGCTTTTTTGTTGGTTTAGCTTTGTTTAGGTCATATCTACATGGAAAACAAAGGTTGGTACCTTATAGCACATGCTAGCCCCCCGGTATACCATAGCGGGTATTACCCCTACCGTCAAGGAATCTACTAAGTGTTATCGCGCATGTGAAGAAGGTCGACCGAGGATCTAGACATTGCATCCATGGACCTTCCACCACACTTGGACACATATACTAGGTCACGTGCAAGTTCAGTGGGATTCGAACTCGGCGGTCCTTTTCAGTGAAACCCTAGTGGGGGCGGGTCTACCATAGCTTTCTTTGTCTGAGGTTTGGACAACGCGCTTTTTGTTGGTTTAGCTTTGTTTAGGTCATATCTACATGGAAAACAAAGGTTGGGACCTTATAGCACATGCTAGCCCCGGTATACCCTGGCGGGACTATTACCCCTACGTCGAGGAATCTACTAAGTGTTATCGCATGCGGGTACCCTATAGCTTTCTTAGTACGAGGTTCGGACAACGCTTTTTGTTGGTTTAGCTTTGTTTAGGTCATATCTACATGGAAAACAAAGGTTGGGACCTTATAGCACATGCTAGCCCCGGTATACCCTTGGCGGGACTATTACCCCTACGTCGAGGAATCTACTAAGTGTTATGCATGTCTACCCTGTAGCTTTCTTAGTACGAGGTTCGGACAACGCGCTTTTTGTTGGTTTAGCTTTGATTAGGTCATATCTACATGGAAAACAAAGGTTGGGACCTTATAGCACATACTAGCCCCGGTATACCAGCGGGACTATTACCCCTACCGTCGAGGAATCTACTAAGTGTTATCGCATGCGCATGTGAAGAAGGTCAGGGATCTAGACATTGCATCCATGGACCTTCCACCACACTTGGACACATATACTAGGTCACGTGCAAGTTCAGTGGGATTAGAGCTCCGCGGTCCTTTTCAGTGAAACCCTAGTCGGTGGGGCAGCAGGTCTACCCACTAGCTTTCTTTGTCGAGGTTCAGACAACGCGCTTTTTTGTTGGTTTAGCTTTGTTTAGGTCATATCTACATGGAAAACAAAGGTTGAGACCTTATAGCACATGCTAGCCCCGGTATACCATGGCGGGACTATTACCCCTACCGTCGAGGAATCTACTAAGTGTTATCGCATGCAGGTCTACCCTATAGCTTTCTTAGTACGAGGTTGGACAACGCGCTTTTTTGTTGGTTTAGCTTTGCTTAGGTCATATCTACATGGAAAACAAAGGTTGTGACCTTATAGCACATACTAGCCCCGGTATACCCTTGGGACTATTAGCCCTACACGTCGAGGAATCTACTAAGTGTTATCGCACGCATGTGAAGAAGGTCAGGCCGGGGATCTAGACATTGCATCCATGGACCTTCCACCACACTTGGACACATATACTAGGTCCACGTGCAAGTTCCAGTGGGATTCCGGAGCTCCGGCGGTCCTTTTCCAGCGAAACCATAGTCGGTGGGGCCCGCGGGTCTACCCCTGTAGCTTTCTTTGTACGAGGTTCAGACAACGCGTTTTTTTTGGTTTAGCTTTGTTTAGGTCATATCTACATGGAAAACAAAGGTTGGGACCTTATAGCACATGCTAGCCCCGGTATACCCTTGCGGGACTATTACCCCTACCGTCCGAGAATCTACTAAGTGTTATCGCCCACGGGTCTACCCCTTTAGCTTTCTTAGTACGAGGTTCAGACAACGCATTTTTTTGTTGTTTTAGATTTGTTTAGGTCATATCTACATGGAAAAAAGGTTGGGACCTTATAGCACATGCTAGCCCCCCGGTATACCTGCAGCGGGACTGTTACCCCTACACGTCCAGGAATCTACTAAGTGTTATCGCAGCGGGTCTACCCTGTAGCTTTCTTAGTGCGAGGTTCGGACAACAACGCTTTTTGTTGGTTTAGCTTTGTTTAGGTCATATCTACATGGAAAACAAAGGTTGGGACCTTATAGCACATGCTAGCCCCGGTATACCATGGGGGATTACCCCTACCGTCAAGGAATCTACTAAGTGTTATCATGCGCATGTGAAGAAGGTCAGACCGGGGATCTAGACATTACATCCATGGACCTTCCACCACACTTGGACACATATACTAGGTCACGTGCAAGTTCGAGTGGGATTAAGACTCGGCGGTCCTTTTCAGTGAAACCCTAGTCGGTGGGGCCAGCATCTACCCTGTAGCTTTCTTTGTACGAGGTTGGACAAGCGCTTTTTTGCTGGTTTAGCTTTGTTTAGGTCATATCTACATGGAAAACAAAGGTTGGGACCTTATAGCACATGCTAGCCCCGGTATACCAGGCGGGACTATTACCCCTACGTCCGAGGAATCTACTAAGTGTTATCGCATGGTCTACCTATAGCTTTCTTAGTACGAGGTTGAGACAACGCTTTTTTGTTGGTTTAGCTTTGTTTAGGTCATATCTACATGGAAAACAAAGGTTGGGACCTTATAGCACATACTAGCCCCGGTATACCATGGCGGGGTATTACCCCTACCGTCGAGGAATCTACTAAGTGTTATCATGCGCATATGAAGAAGGTCTGACTGGGGATCTAGACATTGCATCCATGGACCTTCCACCACTTGGACACATATACTAGGTCCACGTGCAAGTTCGATGGGATTAGAACTCGGCGGTCCTTTTCAGTGAAACCCTAGTCGGTGGGGCCAGCGGTCTACCTGTAGCTTTCTTTGTACGAGGTTCGGACAACGCTTTTTTGTTGGTTTAGCTTTGTTTAGGTCATATCTACATGGAAAACAAAGGTTGGGACCTTATAGCACATGCTAGCCCCGGTATACCCTTGCGGGACTATTACCCCTACGTCCGGGAATCTACTAAGTGTTATACATGCATGGTCTACCCATAGCTTTCTTAGTACGAGGTTAGGACAACGCTTTTTTGTTGGTTTAGCTTTGTTTAGGTCATATCTACATGGAAAACAAAGGTTGGGACCTTATAGCACATGCTAGCCCCGGTATACCATGGGGACTATTACCCCTACGTCGAGGAATCTACTAAGTGTTATCGCGCATGTGAAGAAGGTCGGACAGGGGATCTAGACATTGCATCCATGGACCTTCCACCACACTTGGACACATATACTAGGTCCACGTGCAAGTTCGATGGGATTAGAGCTCGGCGGTCCTTTTCGGTGAAACCCTAGTCGGTGGGGCCATGGTCTACCCTGTAGCTTTCTTTGTACGAGGTTCGGACAACGCTTTTTGTTGGTTTAGCTTTGTTTAGGTCATATCTACATGGAAAACAAAGGTTGGGACCTTATAGCACATGCTAGCCCCGGTATACCTGGCGGGACTATTACCCCTACGTCGAGGAATCTACTAAGTGTTATCGCATGGTCTACCTATAGCTTTCTTAGTGCGAGGTTCGGACAACGTGCTTTTTTGTTGGTTGAGCTTTGTTTAGGTCATATCTACATGGAAAACAAAGGTTAGGACCTTATAGCACATGCTAGCCCCGGTATACCCTTGACGGGACTATTACCCCTACCGTCAGGAATCTACTAAGTGTTATCGCGCATGTGAAGAAGGTCGGACGGGGATCTAGA
This sequence comes from Avena insularis, assembly GCA_023614405.1. Taxonomy (NCBI): domain Eukaryota; kingdom Viridiplantae; phylum Streptophyta; class Magnoliopsida; order Poales; family Poaceae; genus Avena; species Avena insularis. Next base: position 43,977,830 of record CM042686.1, on the reverse strand, counting down.
CATTGCATCCATGGACCTTCCACCACACTTGGACACATATACTAGGTCCACGTGCAAGTTCGAGTGGGATTAGAACTCGGCGGTCCTTTTCAGTGAAACCCTAGTCGGTGGGGCCAGCAGGTCTACCCTGTAGCTTTCTTTGTCTGAGGTTCGGACAACGCTTTTTTGTTGGTTTAGCTTTGTTTTGGTCATATCTACATGGAAAACAAAGGTTGGGACCTTATAGCACATACTAGCCCCGGTATACCATTACCCTACGTCCGAATCTACTAAGTGTTATACATACCCCTATAGCTTTCTTAGTACGAGGTTGGACAACGCTTTTTTGTTGGTTTAGCTTTGTTTAGGTCATATCTACCTGAAAAAGAAAGGTTGGGACCTTATAGCACATGCTAGCCCCGGTATACCAGCGGGACTATTACCCCTACCGTCGAGGAATCTACTAAGTGTTATACATGCGCAGGTCTACCTGTAGCTTTCTTAGTACGAGGTTCGGACAACGCGCTTTTTGTTGGTTTAGCTTTGTTTAGGTCATATCTACATGAAAAACAAAGGTTGGGACCTTATAGCACATACTAGCCCCGGTATACCCTTGGGGACTATTACCCCTACCGTCGAGGAATCTACTAAGTGTTATCATGCGCATGTGAAGAAGGTCAGGGGATCTGAACATTGCATCCATGGACCTTCCACCACACTTGGACACATATACTAGGTCCACGTGCAAGTTCGGTGGGATTCGAGACTCGTGGTCCTTTTCAGTGAAACCCTAGTCGGTGGGGCCATGGGTCTACCCATAGCTTTCTTTGTCGAGGTTGACAACGCGCTTTTTGTTGGTTTAGCTTTGTTTAGGTCATATCTACATGGAAAACAAAGGTTGGGACCTTATAGCACATACTAGCCCCGGTATACCATGGCGGGACTATTACCCCTACCGTCCGAGGAATCTACTAAGTGTTATCGCATGCAGGTCTACCCTATAGCTTTCTTAGTACGAGGTTCGGACAACGCTTTTTTGTTGGTTTAGCTTTGTTTAGGTCATATCTACATGGAAAACAAAGGTTGGGACCTTATAGCACATGCTAGCCCCGGTATACCCTTGCGGACTATTACCCCTACGTCGAGGAATCTACTAAGTGTTATCTTGCGCATGTGAAGAAGGTCGGACCAGGGATCTAGACATTGCATCCATGGACCTTCCACCACACTTGGACACATATACTAGGTCACGTGCAAGTTCGGTGGGATTAGGAACTCGGCGGTCCTTTTCGTGAAACCCTAGTCGGTGGGGCCGCGGGTCTACCCATAGCTTTCTTTGTCGAGGTTGGACAACGCTTTTTGTTGGTTTAGCTTTGTTTAGGTCATATCGACATGGAAAACAAAGGTTGGGACCTTATAGCACATGCTAGCCCCCGGTATACCATGGCGGGACTATTACCCCTACCGTCCGAGGAATCTACTAAGTGTTATCGCTTGCAGGTCTACCCCTATAGCTTTCTTAGTGCGAGGTTGGACAACGCTTTTTGTTGGTTTAGCTTTGTTTAGGTCATATCTACATGGAAAACAAAGGTTGGGACCTTATAGCACATGCTAGCCCCGGTATACCCTTGGCGGGACTATTACCCCTACCGTCGAGGAATCTACTAAGTGTTATCGCATGCGCATGTGAAGAAGGTCGGGGATCTAGACATTGCATCCATGGACCTTCCACCACACTTGGACACATATACTAGGTCACGTGCAAGTTCGAGTGGGATTAGAACTCGGCGGTCCTTTTCCAGCGAAACCCTAGTCGGTGGGGCCCGCGGGTCTACCCCTGTAGCTTTCTTTGTACGAGGTTCAGACAACGCGCTTTTTTGTTGGTTTAGCTTTGTTTAGGTCATATCTACATGGAAAACAAAGGTTGGGACCTTATAGCACATGCTAGCCCCCCGGTATACCGTATTACCCCTACGTCGAGGAATCTACTAAGTGTTATCGCCTATAGCTAGCTTTCTTAGTACGAGGTTCAGACAACGCACTTTTTTGTTGGTTTAGCTTTGTGTAGGTCATATCTCCATGGAAAACAAAGGTTGGGACCTTATAGCACATGCTAACCCCCGGTATACCCATAGCGGGACTGTTACCCCTACACGTCAAGGAATCTACTAAGTGTTATCACACGCGGGTCTACCCATGTAGCTTTCTTAGTACGAGGTTCAGACAACGCGCTTTTTTGTTGGTTTAGCTTTGTTTAGGTCATATCTACATGGAAAACAAAGGTTGGGACCTTATAGCACATGCTAGCCCCCCGGTATACCCGCAGCGGGAATGTTACCCCTACATGTCAAGGAATCTACTAAGTGTTATCGCACGCATGTGAAGAAGGTCAGACCAGGGATCTAGACATTGCATCCATGGACCTTCCACCACACTTGGACACATATACTAGGTCCACGTGCAAGTTCCAGTGGGATTCTGGAGCTCCGGCGGTCCTTTTCCAGCGAAACCCTAGTCGGTGGGGCCCGCGGGTCTACCCCTATAGCTTTCTTTGTACGAGGTTCAGACAACGCGCTTTTTTGTTGGTTTAGCTTTGTTTAGGTCATATCTACATGGAAAACAAAGGTTGGGACCTTATAGCACATGCTAGCCCCCCGGTATACCCGCAGCGGGACTGTTACCCCTACACGTCCAGGAATCTACTAAGTGTTATCACATGCAGGGTCTACCCTATAGCTTTCTTAGTACGAGGTTCGGACAACGCTTTTTTGTTGGTTTAGCTTTGTTTAGGTCATATCTACATGGAAAACAAAGTTTGGGACCTTATAGCACATACTAGCCCCGGTATACCATGGCAGGACTATTACCCCTACGTCAAGGAATCTACTAATTGTTATGTGCGCATGTGAAGAAGGTCAGACCGGGGATCTAGACATTGCATCCATGGACCTTCCACCACACTTGGACACATATACTAGGTCCACGTGCAAGTTCCAGTGGGATTCCGGAGCTCCGGCGGTCCTTTTCTAGCGAAACCCTAGTCGGTGGGGCCCACAGGTCTACCCCTGTAGCTTTCTTTGTACGAGGTTCAGAAAACGCGCTTTTTGTTGGTTTTGTTTTGTTTAGGTCATATCTACATGGAAAACAAAGGTTGTGACCTTATAGAACATGCTAGCCCCGGTATACCATGGCGGGACTTTACCCCTACGTCCGGGAATCTACTAAGTGTTATCATGCAGCAGGTCTACCCCTATAGCTTTCTTAGTACGAGGTTCAGACAACGCACTTTTTTGTTGGTTTAGCTTTGTTTAGGTCATATCTACATGGAAAACAAAGGTTGGGACCTTATAGCACATGCTAGCCCCCCGGTATACCCATAGGGGGATTGTTACCCCTACACGTCAAGGAATCTACTAAGTGTTATCGGCATGTGAAGAAGGTCAGACCAGGGATCTAGACATTGCATCCATGGACCTTCCACCACACTTGGACACATATACTAGGTCCACGTGCAAGTTCCAGTGGGATTCTGGAGCTCCGGCGGTCCTTTTCCAGTGAAACCCTAGTCGGTGGGGCCCGCGGGTCTACCCCTGTAGCTTTCTTTGTACGAGGTTCAGACAACACGCTTTTTGTTGGTTTAGCTTTGTTTAGGTCATATCTACATGGAAAACAAAGGTTGGGACCTTATAGCACATGCTAGGCCCGGTATACCATGGCGGTATTACCCCTACGTCGAGGAATCTACTAAGTGTTATCGCATGCGCATGTGAAGAAGGTCCGGGGATCTAGACATTGCATCCATGGACCTTCCACCACACTTGGACACATATACTAGGTCACGTGCAAGTTCAGTGGGATGGTCCTTTTTGAAACCCTAGTCGGTGGGGCCGAATTACCCATAGCTTTCTTTGTGCGAGGTTCGGACAACGCTTTTTTGTTGGTATAGCTTTGTTTAGGTCATATCTACATGGAAAACAAAGGTTGGGACCTTATAGCACATCCTAGCCCCCCGGTATACCCGCAGCGGGACTATTACCCCTACACGTCCAGGAATCTACTAAGTGTTATCGCACGCGGGTCTACCCCTATAGCTTTCTTAGTACGAGGTTCAGACAATGCGCTTTTTGTTGGTTTAGCTTTGTTAAGGTCATATATATATGGAAAACAAAGGTTGGGACCATATAGCACATGCTAGCCCCCCGGTATACTCGCAGCGGGGCTGTTACCCCTACACGTCAAGGAATCTACTAAGTGTTATCGCACGCATGTGAAGAAGGTCAGACAGGGGATCTAGACATTGCATCCATGGACCTTCCACCACACTTGGACACATATACTAGGTCCACGTGCAAGTTCCAGTGGGATTTCAGACTCGGCGGTCCTTTTCAGTGAAACCCTAGTCGGTGGGGCCAGCAGGTCTACCCACTAGCTTTCTTTGTGCGAGGTTCGGACAACGCTTTTTTGTTGGTTTAGCTTTCTTTAGGTCATATCTACATGGAAAACAAAGGTTGGGACCTTATAGCACATGCTAGCCCCCCGGTATACCCGCAGCGGGACTGTTACCCCTACACGTCCAGGAATCTACTAAGTGTTATCGCACGCGGGTCTACCCCTATAGCTTTCTTAGTACGAGGTTTAGACAACACGCTTTTTTGTTGGTTTAGCTTTGTTTAGGTCATATCTACATGGAAAAAAAAGGTAGGGACCTTATAGCACATGCTAGCCCCCGGTATACCCTTGGGGGTATTACCCCTACACGTCAAGGAATCTACTAAGTGTTATCGCACGCATGTGAAGAAGGTCAGACCTGGGATCTAGACATTGCATCCATGGACATTCCACCACACTTGGACACATATTCTAGGTCCACGTGCAAGTTCCAGTGGAATTCCGGAGCTCCGGCGGTCCTTTTCTAGCGAAACCCTAGCCGGTGGGCCCGCGGGTCTACCCTGTAGCTTTCTTTGTACGAGGTTCAGACAACGCGCTTTTTTGTTGGTTTAGCTTTGTTTAGGTCATATCTACATGGAAAATAAAGGTTGGGACCTTATAGCACATGCTAGCCTCCCGGTATACCATGCGGGACTTTTACCCTACCGTCCGAGGAATCTACTAAGTGTTATCGCCTTGCAGTCTACCCCTGTAGCTTTCTTAGTACGAGGTTCATACAACGCTCTTTTTTGTTGGTTTAGCTTTGTTTAGGTTATTTCTACTTGGAAAACAAAGGTTGGGACCTTATAGCACGTGCTAGCCCCCCACGGTATACCCGAAGCAGGACAATTACCCCTACACGTCGAGGAATCTACTAAGTGTTATCGCACGCATGTGAAGAAGGTCAGACCGGGGATCTAGACATTGCATCCATGGACCTTCCACCACACTTGGACACATATACTAGGTCCACGTGCAAGTTCCAGTGGGATTCCGGAGCTCCGGCGGTCCTTTTCCAGCGAAACCCTAGTCGGTGGGCCCACGGGTCTACCCTTGTAGCTTTCTTTGTACGAGGTTCAGACAACGCTATTTTTTGTTGGTTTAGCTTTGTTTAGGTCATATCTACATGGAAAACAAAGGTTGGGACCTTATAACACATGCTAGCCCCTCGGTATACCCGCAGCGGGACTGTTACCCATACACGTCAAGGAATCTACTAAGTGTTATCGCACGCGGGTCTACCCCTATAGCTTTCTTAGTACGAGGTTGAGACAACGCTTTTTGTTGGTTTAGCTTTGTTTAGGTCATATCTACATGGCAAACAAAGGTTGGGACCTTATAACACATGCTAGCCCCGGTATACCATGGCGGGCTATTACCCCTACGTCCAGGAATCTACTAAGTGTTATCGCACGCATGTGAAGAAGGTCAGACCGGGGATCTAGACATTGCATCCATGGACCTTCCACACACTTGGACACATATACTAGGTTCACGTGCAAGTTCTAGTGGGATTCTGGAGCTCCGGCTGTCCTTTTCCAGCGAAACCCTAGTCGGTGGGGCCGTGGTCTACCCTGTAGCTTTCTTTGTCTGAGGTTAGGACACAACGCGCTTTTTGTTGGTTTATCTTTGTTTAGGTCATATCTACATGGAAAACAAAGGTTGGGACCTTATAGCACATACTAGCCCCGGTATACCATGCGGAATTTACCCCTACCGTCGAGGAATCTACTAAGTGTTATCGCAGCAGGTCTACCCCTATAGCTTTCTTAGTCGAGGTTGAGACAACGCGCTTTTTGTTGGTTTAGCTTTGTTTAGGTCATATCTACATGGAAAACAAAGGTTGGGACCTTATAGCACATACTAGCCCCGGTATACCCTTGCGGGACTATACCCCTACGTCGAGGAATCTACTAAGTGTTATCGCACGCATGTGAAGAAGGTCGGACCGGGGATCTAGACATTGCATCCATGGACCTTCCACCACACTTGGACACATATAGTAGGTCCACGTGCAAGTTCGATGGGATTAGGAGCTCGGCGGTCCTTTTCTGAAACCCTAGTCGGTGGGGCAGCAGGTCTACCCTATAGCTTTCTTTGTACGAGTTCGGACAACAGCGCTTTTTTGTTGGTTTAGCTTTGTTTAGGTCATATCTACATGGAAAACAAAGGTTGGGACCTTATAGCACATACTAGCCCCGGTATACCCTTGCGGGGATTACCCCTACGTCCAGGAATCTACTAAGTGTTATCGCACGCGGGTCTACCCCTGTAGCTTTCTTAGTACGAGGTTCAGACAACGCGCTTTTTTGTTGGTTTAGCTTTGTTTAGGTCATATCTACATGGAAAACAAAGGTTGGGACCTTATAGCACATTCTAGCCCCGGTATACCATGGCGGGACTATTACCCCTACGTCGAGGAATCTACTAAGTGTTATACGCATGGGTCTACCCGTAGCTTTCTTAGTGCGAGGTTGAGACAAGCGCTTTTTGTTGGTTTAGCTTTGTTTAGGTCATATCTACATGGAAAACAAAGGTTGGGACCTTATATCACAAGCTAGCCCCGGTATACCCATGAGGTATTACCCTACCGTCAAGGAATCTACTAAGTGTTATCGCATGCATGTGAAGAAGGTTAGACCGGGGATCTAGACATTGCATCCATGGACCTTCCACCACACTTGGACACATATACTAGGTCCACGTGCAAGTTCCAGTGGGATTCTGTTGCTTCGGCGGTCCTTTTCCTGCGAAACCCTAGTCGGTGGGGCCCACGGGTCTACCCCTATAGCTTTCTTTGTACGAGGTTCGGACAATGCGCATTTTGTTGGTTTAGCTTTGTTTAGGTCATATCTACATTGAAAACAAAGGTTGGGACCTTATAGCACATGCTAGCCCCCGGTATACCCGCAGCGGGACTATTACCCCTACACGTCCAGGAATCTAGTAAGTGTTATCGCACGCGGGTCTACCCTGTATATCTTTCTTAGTACGAGGTTCAGACAACACGCTTTTTGTTGGTTTAGCTTTTTTTAGGTCATATCTACATGGAAAACAAAGGTTGGGACCTTATAGCACATGCTAGCCCCCCGGTATACCCGCAACAGGACTGTGACCCCTACGCGTTCAGGAATCTACTAAGTGTTATCGCACGCATGTGAAGAAGGTCAGACCGGGGATCTAGACATTGCATCCATGGACCTTCCACCACACTTGGACACATATACTAGGTCCACGTGCAAGTTCCAGTGGGATTCTGGAGCTCCAGCGGTCCTTTTCTGGCGAAACCCTAATCGGTGGGGCCCACGGGTCTACCCCTGTAGCTTTCTTTGTACGAGGTTCAGACAACGCGCTTTTTTGTTGGTTTAGCTTTGTTTAGGTCATATCTACATGGAAAACAAAGGTTGGGACCTTATAGCACATGTTAGCCCCCCGGTATACCTGTAGCGGGACTTTTACCCCTACATCTCCAGGAATCTACTAAGTGTTATCGCACACGGGTCTACCCCTGTAGCTTTCTTAGTACGAGGTTCAGACAACGCGCTTTTTTGTTGGTTTAGCTTTATTTAGGTCATATCTACATGGAAAACAAAGGTTGGGACCTTATAGCACATGCTAGCCCCCGGTAATCCCCGCCGGAGGACGATTACCCTACACGTCAAGGAATCTACTAAGTGTTATCGCACGCATGTGAAGAAGGTCAGACCGGGGATCTAGACATTGCATCCATGGACCTTCCACCACACTTGGACACATATACTAGGTCCACGTGCAAGTTCCAGTGGGATTCCGGACCTCTGGTGGTCCTTTTCCAGCGAAACCCTAGTCGGTGGGCCCGCGGGTCTACCCCTGTAGCTTTCTTTGTACGAGGTTCAGACAACGCGCTTTTTTGTTGGTTTAGCTTTGTTTAGGTCATATCTACATGGAAAACAAAGGTTGGGACCTTATAGCACATGCTAGCCCCCCGGTATACCCTCAGCGGGACTATTACCACTACACGTCCAGGAATCTACTTAGTGTTATCGCACGTGGGTCTACCCCTGTAGCTTTCTTAGTACGAGGTTCAGACAACGTGCTTTCTTTTTGGTTTAGCTTTGTTTAGGTCATATCTACATGGAAAGTAAAGGTTGGGACCTTATAGCACATGCTAGCCCCCCGGTATACCCGCAGCGGGACTGTTACCCCTACACGTCCAGGAATCTACTAAGTGTTATCGCACGTGGGTCTACCCCTGTAGCTTTCTTAGTACGAGGTTCAGACAACGCGCTTTTTTGTTGGTTTAGCTTTGTTTAGGTCATATCTACATGGAAAACAAAGGTTGGGACCTTATAGCACATGCTAGCCCCCGGTATACCCGCAGCGGGGCTGTTACCCCTACACGTCCAGGAATCTACTAAGTGTTATCGCACGCATGTGAAGAAGGTCAGACCGGGGATCTAGACATTGCATCCATGGACCTTCCACCACACTTGGACACATATACTAGGTCCACGTGCAAGTTCTAGTGGGATTCTGGAGCTCCGGCGGTCCTTTTCCAGCGAAACCCTAGTCGGTGGGGCCCGCGGGTCTACCCCTGTAGCTTTCTTTGTACGAGGTTCAGACAACGCGCTTTTTGTTGGTTTAGCTTTGTTTAGGTGATATCTACATGGAAAACAAAGGTTGGAACCTTATAGGACATGCTAGCCCCCCGGTATACCATGGCGGGACTATTACCCCTACCGTCGAGGAATCTACTAAGTGTTATCGCATGCGGTTCTACCTATAGCTTTCTTAATGCGAGGTTAGGACAACGCGCTTTTTGTTGGTTTAGCTTTGTTTAGGTCATATCTGCATGGAAAACAAAGGTTGAAACCTTATAGCACATGCTAGCCCCAGTAGCATGGACTGTTACCCCTACACGTCAAGGAATCTACTAAGTGTTATCGCACGCATGTGAAGAAGGTCAGACCGGGGATCTAGACATTGCATCCATGGACCTTCCACCACACTTGGACACATATACTAGGTCCACGTGCAAGTTCGAGTGGGATTCCGGAGCTCCGGCGGTCCTTTTCCAGTGAAACCCTAGTCGGTGGGGCCTGCGGGTCTACCCGTAGAGCTTTCTTTGTACGAGGTTCAGACAACGCGCTTTTTTGTTGGTTTAGCTTTGTTTAGGTCATATCTACATGGAAAACAAAGGTTGGGACCTTATAGCACATGCTAGCCCCCCCGGTATACCTGCAGCGGGACTGTTACCCCTACACGTCCAGGAATCTACTAAGTGTTATCGCACGCGGGTCTACCCGTGTAGCTTTCTTAGTACGAGGTTCAGACAACGTGCTTTTTTGTTGGTTTAGCTTTGTTTAGGTCATATCTACATGGAAAACAAAGGTTGGGACCTTATAGCACATTCTAGCCCCCTGGTATACCATGGGACTATTACCCCTACACGTCAAGGAATCTACTAAGTGTTATCGCACGCATGTGAAGAAGGTCAGACCGGGGATCTAGACATTGCATCCATGGACCTTCCACCACACTTGGACACATATACTAGGTCCACGTGCAAGTTCTAGTGGGATTCCGGAGCTCCGGCGGTCCTTTTCCAGCGAAACCCTAGTCGGTGGGGCCCGCGGGTCTACCCCTGTAGCTTTCTTTGTACGAGGTTTAGACAACGCGCTTTTTTGTTGGTTTAGCTTTGTTTAGGTCATATCTACATGGAAAACAAAGGTTGGGACCTTATAGCACATGCTAGCCCCCCGGTATACCCGCAGCGGGACTGTTACCCCTACACGTCCAGGAATCTACTAAGTGTTATCGCACGCGGGTCTACCCCTGTAGCTTTCTTAGTACGAGGTTCAGACAACGTGCTTTTTTGTTGGTTTAGCTTTGTTTAGGTCATATCTACATGGAAAACAAAGGTTGGGACCTTATAGCACATGCTAGCCCCCCAGCGTGGGGGTTACCCCCTACCGTCGAGAATCTACTAAGTGTTATCGCTGGTCTACCTGTAGCTTTCTTGACTACAGCGCTTTTTGTTGGTTTAGCTTTGTTTAGGTCATATCTACATGGAAAACAAAGGTTGGGACCTTATACCCTACATGTCCAGGAATCTACTAGTGTTATGGCACGAGGTCTACCTGTAGCTTTCTTAGTACGAGGTTGGTTTAGCTTTGTTTAGGTCATATCTACTGGAAAGTAAAGGTTGGGACCTTATAGCACCGGTATACCCCTACACGTCCAGGAATCTAGTAAGTGTTATCGCACGCGGGTCTACCCCTGTAGCTTTCTTAGTACGAGGTTCAGACAACGCGCTTTTTTGTTGGTTTAGCTTTGTTTAGGTCATATCTACATGGAAAACAAAGGTTGGGACCTTATAGCACATGCTAGCCCCCCGGTATACCCGCAGCGGGACTATTACCCCTACACGTCCAGGAATCTACTAAGTGTTATCGCACGCATGTGAAGAAGGTCAGACCGAGGATCTAGACATTGCATCCATGGACCTTCCACCACACTTGGACACATATACTAGGTCCACGTGCAAGTTCTAGTGCGATTACGGAGCTCCGGCGGTCCTTTTCCAGCGAAACCCTAGTCGGTGGGGCCCGCGGGTCTACCTCTATAGCTTTCTTTGTACGAGGTTTAGACAACGCGCTTTTTTGTTGGTTTAGCTTTGTTTAGGTCATATCTACATGGAAAACAAAGGTTGGGACCTTATAGCACATGCTAGCCCCTGGTATACCCGCAGCGGGACTATTACCCCTACACGTCTAGGAATCTACTAAGTGTTATCGCACGCGGGTCTACCCCTGTAGCTTTCTTAGTACGAGGTTCAGACAATGCGCTTTTTTGTTGGTTTAGCTTTTTTAGGTCATATCTACATGGAAAACAAAGGTTGGGACCTTATAGCACATGCTAGCCCCCCGGTATACCCGCAGCGGGACTATTACCCCTACACGTCCAGGAATCTACTAAGTGTTATCGCACGCGGGTCTACCCCTGTAGCTTTCTTAGTACGAGGTTCAGACTACGCGCTTTTTTGTTGGTTTAGCTTTGTTTAGGTCATATCTACATGGAAAACAAAGGTTGGGACCTTATAGCACATGCTATCCCCCCGGTATACCCGCAGCGGGACTGTTACCCCTACATGTCCAGGAATCTACTAAGTGTTATGGCACGCGGGTCTACCCCTGTAGCTTTCTTAGTACGAGGTTCAGACAACGTGCTTTCTTTTTGGTTTAGCTTTGTTTAGGTCATATCTACGTGGAAAGTAAAGGTTGGGACCTTATAGCACATGCTAGCCCCCGGTATACCATGGCGGGACTATTACCCCTACGTCGAGAATCTACTAAGTGTTATCGCATGGTCTACCCTGTAGCTTTCTTAGTACGAGGTTCAGACAACGCGCTTTTTTGTTGGTTTAGCTTTGTTTAGGTCATATCTACATGGAAAACAAAGGTTGGGACCTTATAGCACATGCTAGCCCCCGGTATACCCGCATCGGGGCTGTTACCCCTACACGTCCAGGAATCTACTAAGTGTTATCGCACGCATGTGAAGAAGGTCAAACCGAGGATCTAGACATTGCATCCATGGACCTTCCACCATACTTGGACACATATACTAGGTCCACGTGCAAGTTCTAGTGGGATTCCGGAGCTCCGGCGGTCCTTTTCCAGCGAAACCCTAGTCGGTGGGGCCCGCGGGTCTACCCCTGTAGCTTTCTTTGTACGAGGTTTAGACAACGCGCTTTTTTGTTGGTTTAGCTTTGTTTAGGTCATATCTACATGGAAAACAAAGGTTGGGACCTTATAGCACATGCTAGCCCCCTGGTATACCCGCAGCGGGACTGTTACCCCTACACGTCCAGGAACCTACTAAGTGTTATCGCACGCGGTTCTACCCCTGTAGCTTTCATAGTACGAGGTTCAGACAACGCGCTTTTTGTTCGTTTAGCTTTTTTTAGGTCATATCTACATGGAAAACAAAGGTTGGGACCTTATAGCACATGTTAGCCCCCCGGTATACCCGCAGCGGGACTGTTACCCCTACACGTCCAGGAATCTACTAAGTGTTATCGCACGCATGTGAAGAAGGTCAGACCGGGGATCTAGACATTGCATCCATGGATCTTCCATCACACTTGGACACATATACTAGGTCCACATGCAAGTTCCAGTGGGATTCCGGAGCTCCGGCGGTTGTTTTCTAGCGAAACCCTAGTCGGTGGGCCCCGCGGATCTACCCCTGTAGCTTTCTTTGTACGAGGTTCAGACAACGCGCTTTTTTGTTAGTTTAGCTTTGTTTAGGTCATATCTACATGGAAAACAAAGGTTGGGACCTTATAGCACATGCTAGCCCCCCGGTATACCCGTAGCGGGACTTTTACCCCTACACGTCCAGAATCTACTAAGTGTTATCGCACGCGGGTCTACCCCTGTTGCTTTCTTAGGACGAGGTTCAGACAACGTGCTTTTTTGTTGGTTTAGCTTTGTTTAGGTCATATCTACATGGAAAACAAAGGTGGGGACCTTATAGCACATGTTAGCCCCCCGGTATACCCGCAGCGGGACTATTACCCCTACACGTCCAGAAATCTACTAAGTGTTATCGCACGCATGTGAAGAAGGTCAGACAGGGGATCTAGACATTGCATCCATGGACCTTCCACCACACTTGTACACATATACTAGATCCACGTGCAAGTTCTAGTGGGATTCCGGAGCTCCGGCGGTCCTTTTCCAGCGAAACCCTAGTAGGTGGGGCCCGCGGGTCTACCCCTGTAGCTTTCTTTGTACGAGGTTCAGACAACACGCCTTTTTGTTGGTTTAGCTTTGTTTAGGTCATATCTACATGGAAAACAAAGGTTGGGACCTTATAGCACATGCTAGCCCCCTGGTATACCCGCAGCGGGACAGTTACCCCTACATGTCCAGGAATCTACTAAGTGTTATCGCACGCGGGTCTACCCCTGTAGCTTTCTTAGTACGAGGTTCAGACAACGTGCTTTTTTGTTGGTTTAGCTTTGTTTAGGTCATATCTACATGGAAAAAAAGGTTGGGACCTTATAGCACATGCTAGCCCCCGGTATACCCCCTACTGGCCTACGTCAGGAATCTACTAAGTGTTATCGCACGCGGGTCTACCCCTGTAGCTTTCTTAGTACGAGGTTCAGACTACGCGCTTTTTTGTTGGTTTAGCTTTGTTTAGGTCATATATACATGGAAAACAAAGGTTGGGACCTTATTGCACATGCTATCCCCCCGGTATACCCGCAGCGGGGTTGTTACAGCTACACGTCCAGGAATCTACTAAGTGTTATCGCACGCATGTGAAGAAGGTCAAACCGGGGATCTAGACATTGCATCCGTGGACCTTCCACCATACTAGGACACATATACTAGGTCCACGTGCAAGTTCTAGTGGGATTCCGGATCTCCGGTGGTCCTTTTCCAGCGAAACCCTAGTCGGTGGGGCCCGCGGGTCTACCCCTATAGCTTTCTTTGTACGAGGTCCAGAGAACGCGCTTTTTTGTTGGTTTAGCTTTGTTTAGGTCATATCTACATGGAAAACAAAGGTTGGGACCTTATAGCACATGCTAGCCCCTGGTATACCCGCAGCGGGACTGTTACCCCTACACGTCCAGGAACCTACTAAGTGTTATCGCACGCGGGTCTACCCTTGTAGCTTTCTTAGTACGAGGTTCAGACAACGCGGTTTTTCGTTGATTTAGCTTTGTTTAGGTCATATCTACATGGAAAACAAAGGTTGGGACCTTATAGCACATGCTATCCCCCCGGTATACCCGCAGCAGGACTGTTACCCCTACACGTTCAGGAATCTATTAAGTGTTATGGCACGCGGGTCTACCCCTGTAGCTTTCTTAGTATGAGGTTCAGACAACGCGCTTTTTTGTTGGTATAGCTTTGTTTAGGTCATATCTACATGGAAAACAAAGGTTGGAACCTTATAGCACATGCTAGCCCCCCGGTATACCCGCAGCGGGACTGTTATCCCTACACGTCCAGGAATCTATTAAGTGTTATCGCACGCATGTGAAGAAGGTCAGACCGGGGATCTAGACATTGCATCCATGGACCTTCCACCAAACTTGGACACATATACTAGGTCCATGTGCATGTTTCAGTGGGATTCCGAAGCTCCGGCGGTCCTTTTCCAGCGAAACCCTAGTCGGTGGGGCCCACGGGTCTACCGCTGTAACTTTCTTTGTACCAGGTTCAGACAACACGCTTATTTGTTGGTTTAGCTTTGTTTAGGTCATATTTACAAGGAAAACAAAGGTTGGGACGTTAGAGCACGTGCTAGCCCCCTGGTATACCCGCTTCGGGACTTTTACCCCTACACGTCCAGGAATCTACTAAGTGTTATCACACGCGGGTCTACCTCTGTAGCTTTCTTAGTACGGGGTTCAGACAACACGCTTTTTTGTTTATTTAGCTTTGTTTAGGTTATATATACATGGAAAACAAAGGTTGGGACCTTATAGCACATGCTAGCCCCCCGGTATACCCGTAGCAGGACTGTTACCCCTACACGTCCAGAAATCTACTAAGTGTTATCGCACGCATGTGAAGAAGGTCAGACCGGGGATCTAGACATTGCATTCATGGACCGTCCACCACACTTGGACACATATACTAGGTCCACGTGCAAGTTCCAGTGGGATTCCGAAGCTCCGGCGGTCCTTTTCCAGCGAAACCCTGGTCGGTGGGGCCTGCGGGTCTACCCCTGTAGCTTTCTTTGTACGAGGTTCAGACAACGCGCTTTTTTGTTAGTTTATCTTTGTTTAGGTCATATCTACATGGAAAACAAAGGTTGGGACCTTATAGCACATGCTAGCCCCCGGTATACCCGCAGCGGGACTTTTAGCCCTACACGTCCAGGAATCTACTAAGTGATATCGCACGCGGGTCTACCCCTGTAGCTTTCTTAGGACGAGGTTCAGACAACGCGCTTTTTTGTTGGTTTAGCTTTGTTTAGGTCATATCTACATGGAAAACAAATGTGGGGACCTTATAGCACATGTTAGCCCCCCGGTATACCCTACACGCCCGTGAATCTACTAAGTGTTATTGCACCCATGTGAAGAAGGTCAGACCGGGGATCTAGACATTGCATCCATGGACCTTCCACCACACTTGGACACATATACTAGGTCCACGTGCAAGTTCCAGTGGGATTCCGGAGCTCCAGCGGTCCTTTTCCAGCAAAAGCCTAGTCGGTGGGGCCCGCGGGTCTACCCCTGTAGCTTTCTTTGTACGAGGTTCACACAACACGCTTTTTTGTTGGTTTAGCTTTGTTTAGGTCATATATACATGGAAAACAAAGGTTGGGACCTTATAGCACATGCTAGCCCCCCGGTATACCCGCAGCGGGGCTGTTACCCCTACACGTCCAGGAATCTACTAAGTGTTATCGCACGCATGTGAAGAAGGTCAAACCGAGGATCTAGACATTGCATCCATGGACCTTCCACCATACTTGGACACATATACTAGGTCCACGTGCAAGTTCTAGTGGGATTCCGGAGCTCCGGCGGTCCTTTTCCAGCGAAACCCTAGTCGGTGGGGCCCGCGGGTCTACCTCTATAGCTTTCTTTGTACGAGGTTTAGACAACGCGCTTTTTTGTTGGTTTAGCTTTTTTTAGGTCATATCTACATGGAAAACAAAGGTTGGGACCTTATAGCACATGCTAGCCCCCTGGTATACACGTCCAGGAACCTACTAAGTGTTATCGCACGCGGTTCTACCCCTGTAGCTTTCATAGTACGAGGTTCAGACAACGCGCTTTTTGTTCGTTTAGCTTTGTTTAGGTCATATCTACATGGAAAACAAAGGTTGGGACCTTATAGCACATGCTAGCCCCCCGGTATACCCGCAGCGGGACTGTTACCCCTACACGTCCAGGAATCTACTAAGTGTTATCGCACGCATGTGAAGAAGGTCAGACCGGGGATCTAGACATTGCATCCATGGATCTTCCATCACACCTGGACACATATACTAGGTCCACATGCAAGTTCCAGTGGGATTCCGGAGCTCCGGCGGTCGTTTTCTAGCGAAACCCTAGTCGGTGGGGCCCGCGGATCTACCCCTGTAGCTTTCTTTGTACGAGGTTCAGACAACGCGCTTTTTTGTTAGTTTAGCTTTGTTTAGGTCATATCTACATGGAAAACAAAGGTTGGGACCTTATAGCACATGCTAGCCCCCCGGTATACCCATAGCGGGACTTTTACCCCTACACGTCCAGAATCTACTAAGTGTTATCGCACGCGGGTCTACCCCTGTTGCTTTCTTAGGACGAGGTTCAGACAACGTGCTTTTTTGTTGGTTTAGCTTTGTTTAGGTCATATCTACATGGGAAACAAAGGTGGGGACCTTATAGCACATGTTAGCCCCCCGGTATACCCGCAGCGGGACTATTACCCCTACACGTCCAGAAATCTACTAAGTGTTATCGCACGCATGTGAAGAAGGTCAGACAGGGGATCTAGACATTGCATCCATGGACCTTCCACCACACTTGTACACATATACTAGATCCACGTGCAAGTTCTAGTGGGATTCCGGAGATCCGGCGGTCCTTTTCCAGCGAAACCCTAGTAGGTGGGGCCCGCGGGTCTACCCCTGTAGCTCTCTTTGTACGAGGTTCAGACAACACGCCTTTTTGTTAGTTTAGCTTTGTTTAGGTCATATCTACATGGAAAACAAAGGTTGGGACCTTATAGCACATGCTAGCCCCCTGGTATACCCGCAGCGGGACTGTTACCCCTACACGTCCAGGAACCTACTAAGTGTTATCGCACGCGGGTCTACCCCTGTAGCTTTCTTAGTACGAGGTTCAGACAACGCGCTTTTTCATTGGTTTAGCTTTGTTTAGGTCATATCTACATGGAAAAAAAAGGTTGGGACCTTATAGCACATGCTAGCCCCCCGGTATACCCGCAGCAGGACTGTTACCCCTACACGTCCAGGAATCTACTAAGTGTTATCGCACGCGGGTCTACCCCTGTAGCTTTCTTAGTACGAGGTTCAGACAACGCGCTTTTTTGTTGGTTTAGCTTTGTTTAGGTCATATCTACATGGAAAACAAAGGTTGGGACCTTATAGCACATGCTAGCCCCCCGGTATACCCGCAGCGGGACTGTTACCCCTACACGTCCAGGAATCTATTAAGTGTTATCGCACGCATGTGAAGAAGGTCAGACCGGGGATCTAGACATTGCATCCATGGACCTTCCACCAAACTTGGACACATATACTAGGTCCATGTGCAAGTTTCAGTGGGATTCCGAAGCTCCGGCAGTCCTTTTCCAGCGAAACCCTAGTCGGTTGGGCCTATGGGTCTACCCCTGTAGCTTTCTTTGTACGGGGTTCAGACAACACGCTTATTTGTTGGTTTAGCTTTGTTTAGGTCATATTTACATGGAAAACAAAGGTTGGGACCTTAGAGCACATGCTAGCCCCCTGGTATACCCGCTTCGGGACTTTTACCCCTACACGTCCAGGAATCTACTAAGTGTTATCACACGCGGGTCTAACTCTGTAGCTTTCTTAGTACGGGGTTCAGACAACACGCTTTTTTTTATTTAGCTTTTTTTAGGTTATATATACATGGAAAACAAAGGTTGGGACCTTATAGCACATGCTAACCCCCCGGTATATACCGTGGTCAATTACCCCTACACGTCCAGAAATCTACTAAGTGTTATCGCACGCATGTGAAGAAGGTCAGACCGGGGATCTAGACATTGCATTCATGGACCGTCCACCACACTTGGACACATATACTAGGTCCACGTGCAAGTTCCAGTGGGATTCCGGAGCTCCGGCGGTCCTTTTCCAGCGAAACCCTAGTCGGTGGGGCCCGCGGGTCTACCCCTGTAGCTTTCTTTGTACGAGGTTCAGACAACGCGCTTTTTTGTTAGTTTAGCTTTGTTTAGGTCATATCTACATGGAAAACAAAGGTTGGGACCTTATAGCACATGCTAGCCCCCGGTATACCCGCAGCGGGACTTTTACCCCTACACGTCCAGGAATCTACTAAGTGATATCGCACGCGGGTCTACCCCTGTAGCTTTCTTAGGACGAGGTTCAGACAACGCGGTTTTTTGTTGGTTTAGCTTTGTTTAGGTCATATCTACATGGAAAACAACTGTGGGGACCTTATAGCACATGTTAGCCCCCCGGTATACCCGCAGCGGGACTGTTACCCCTACACGTCCAGAAATCTACTAAGTGTTATCGCACGCATGTGAAGAAGGTCAGACCGGGGATCTAGACATTGCATCCATGGACCTTCCACCACACTTGGACACATATACTAGGTCCACGTGCAAGTTCCAGTGGGATTCCGGAGCTCCAGCGGTCCTTTTCCAGCGAAACCCTAGTCGGTGGGGCCCGCGGGTCTACCCCTGTAGCTTTCTTTGTACGAGGTTCAGACAACACGCTTTTTTGTTGGTTTAGCTTTGTTTAGGTCATATCTACATGGAAAACAAAGGTTGGGACCTTATAGCACATTCTAGCCCCCCGGTATACCCGCATCCGGACTGTGACCCAGAATTGACCAGGAATCTACTAAGTGTTATCGCACGCGGGTCTACCCCTGTAGCTTTCTTAGTACGAGGTTCAGACAACGCGCTTTTTTGTTGGTTTAGCTTTGTTTAGGTCATATCTACATGGAAAACAAAGGTTGGGACCTTATAGCACATGCTAGCCCCCCGGTATACCCGCAGCAGGACTGTTACCCCTATACGTCCAGGAATCTACTCAGTGTTATGGCACGCGGGTCTACCCCTGTAGCTTTCTTAGTACGAGGTTCAGACAACGCGATTTTTTGTTGGTTTAGCTTTGTTTAGGTCATATCTACATGCAAAAACAAAGTTTGGGAGCTTATAGCACATGTTAGCCCCCCGGTATACCCGCAGCGGGACTGTTACCCCTACACGTCCAGGAATCTATTAAGTGTTATCGCACGCATGTGAAGAAGGTCAGAACGGGGATCTAGACATTGCATCCATGGACCTTCCACCAAACTTGGAAACATATACTAGGTCCACGTGCAAGTTCC
Organism: Avena insularis; assembly: GCA_023614405.1. Classification (NCBI taxonomy): domain Eukaryota; kingdom Viridiplantae; phylum Streptophyta; class Magnoliopsida; order Poales; family Poaceae; genus Avena; species Avena insularis. The sequence goes on along the minus strand of CM042686.1, from coordinate 43,958,350 downwards.
AGTGGGATTCCGAAGCTCCGACGGTCCTTTTCCAGCGAAACCCTAGTCGGTGGGGCCCACGGGTCTACCCCTGTAGCTTTCTTTGTACGAGGTTCAGACAACACGCTTATTTGTTGGTTTAGCTTTGTTTAGGTCATATTTACATGGAAAACAAAGGTTGGGACCTTAGAGCACATGCTAGCCCCCTGGTATACCCGCTTCGGGACTTTTACCCCTACATGTCCAGGAATCTACTAAGTGTTATCGCACGCGGGTCTACCACTGTAGCTTTCTTAGTACGAGGTTCAAACAACGTGCTTTTTTGTTGGTTTAGCTTTGTTTAGGTTATATCTACATGGAAAACAAAGGTTGGGACCTTATAGCACATGCTAGCCCCCCGGTATACCCGTAGCAGGACTGTTACCCCTACACGTCCAGAAATCTACTAAGTGTTATCGCACGCATGTGAAGAAGGTCAGACCGGGGATCTAGACATTGCATTCATGGACCGTACACCACACTTATACTAGGTCCACGTGCAAGTTCCAGTGGGATTCCGGAGCTCCGGCGGTCCTTTTCTAGCGCAACCCTAGTCGGTGGGGCCCGCGGGTCTACCCCTGTAGCTTTCTTTGTACGAGGTTCAGACAACGCGCTTTTTTGTTGGTTTAGCTTTATTTAGGTCATATCTACATGGAAAACAAAGGTTGGGACCTTATAGCACATGCTATCCCCCAGTATACCCGCAGCGGGACTGTTACCCCTACACGTCCAGGAATCTACTAAGTGTTATCGCACGCGGGTCTACCCCTGTAGCTTTCATAGTACGAGGTTCAGACAACGCGCTTTTTGGTTGGTTTAGCTTTGTTTAGGTCATATCTACACGAAAAACAATGGTTGGACCATATAGCACATGCTAGCCCCCCGGTATACCCGCAGCGGAGCTGTTACCCCTACACGTCCAGGAATCTACAAAGTGTTATCGCACGCATGTGAAGAAGGTCAGACCGGGGATCTAGACATTGCATCCATGGACCTTCCACCACACTTGGACACATATACTAGGTTCACGTGCAAGTTCTAGTGGGATTCTGGAGCTCCGGCGGTCCTTTTCCAGTGAAACCCTAGTCGGTGGGGCCCGCGGGTCTACCCCTGTAGCTTTCTTTGTACGAGGTTCAGACAACGCGCTTTTTTGTTGGTTTAGCTTTGTTTAGGTCATATCTACATGGAAAACAAAGGTTGGGACCTTATAGCACATGCTAGCCCCCCGGTATACCCGCGGCGGGACTGTTACCCCTACACGTCCAGGAATCTATTAAGTGTGATCACACGCATGTGAAGAAGGTCAGACCGGGGATCTAGACATTGCATCCATGGACCTTCCACCAAACTTGGACACATATACTAGGTCCACGTGCAAGTTTCTGTGGGGTTCCGAAGCTCCGGCGGTCCTTTTCCAGCGAAACCCTAGTCGGTGGGGCCCACGGGTCTACCCCTGTAGCTTTCTTTGTACGAGGTTCAGACAACACGCTTATTTGTTGGTTTAGCTTTGTTTAGGTCATATTTACATGGAAAACAAAGGTTGGGACCTTAGAGAACATGATACCCCCTGGTATACCCGCTTCGGGACTTTTACCCCTACATGTCCAGGAATCTACTAAGTGTTATCGCACTTGGGTCTACCGCTGTAGCTTTCTTAGTACGAGGTTCAGACAACGCGCTTTTTTGTTGGTTTAGCTTTGTTTAGGTTATATCTACATGGAAAACAAAGGTTGGGACCTTATAGCACATGCTAGCCCCTCGGTATATCCGTAGCAGGACTGTTGCCCCTACACGTCCAGAAATCTACTAAGTGTTATCGCACGCATGTGAAGAAGGTCAGACCGGGGATCTAGACATTGCATTCATGGACCGTCCACCACACTTGGACACATATATTAGGTCCACGTGCAAGTTCCAGTGGGATTCCGGAGCTCCGGCGGTCCTTTTCCAACGAAACCCTAGTCGGTGGGGCCTATGGGTCTACCCCTGTAGCTTTCTTTGTACGGGGTTCAGACAACGCGCTTTTTTGTTAGTTTAGCTTTGTTTAGGTCATATCTACATGGAAAACAAAGGTTGGGACCTTATAGCACATGCTAGCCCCCCGGTGTACCCGCAGCGGGACTTTTACCCCTACACGTCCAGGAATCTACAAAGTGTTATCGCACGCGGGTCTACCCCTATAGCTTTTTTAGTACGAGGTTTAGACAACGCGCTTTTTTGTTGGTTTAGCTTTGTTTAGGACATATCTACATGGAAAATAAAGGTTGGGACCTTATAGCACATGCTAGCCCCCCGGTATACCCATGGGATCATACTACCCTACACGTCCAGAAATCTACTAAGTGTTATCGCACGCATGTGAAGAAGGTCAGACCGGGGATCTAGACATTGCATCCATGGACCTTCCACCACACTTGGACATGTATACTAGGTCCACGTGGAAGTTCAAGTGGGATTCCGGAGCTCCGGCGGTCCTTTTCCAGCGAAACCCTAGTTGGTGGAGCCTATGGGTATACCCTTGTAGCTTTCTTTGTACGAGGTTAAAACAACGCGCTTTTTGTTGGTTTAGCTTTGTTTTGGTCATATATACATGGAAAACAAATGTTGGGACTTTTACCCCTACACGTCCAGGAATCTACTAAGTGTTATCGCACGCATGTGAAGGTCAGACCGGGGATCTAGACATTGCATCCATGGACCTTCCACCACACTTGGACACATATACTAGGTTCACGTGCAAGTTCTAGTGGGATTCTGGAGCTCCGGCGGTCCTTTTCCAGTGAAACACTAGTCGGTGGGGCCCGCGGGTCTACCCCTGTAGCTTTCTTTGTACGAGGTTCAGACAACACGCTTTTTTGTTGGTTTAGCTTTGTTTAGGTCATATATACATGGAAAACAAAGGTTGGGACCTTATAGCACATGCTAGCCGCCTGGTATACCCGCAGCAGGACTGTTACCCCTACACGTCCAGGAATCTACTAAGTGTTATGGCACGCGGGTCTACCCCTGTAGCTTTCTTAGTACGAGGTTCATACAGCGTGCTTTTTTGTTGGTTTAGCTTTGTTTAGGTCATATCTACATGTAAAACAAAGTTTGGGACCTTGTAGCACATGCTAGCCCCCAGGTATACCCGTAGCGGGACTGTTACCCCTACATGTCCAGGAATCTACTAAGTGTTATCGCACGCATGTGAAGAAGGTCAGACCGGGGATCTAGACATTGCATCCATGGACCTTCCACCACACTTGGACATATATACTAGGTCCACGTGCAAGTTCCAGTGGGATTCCGAAGCTCCGGCGATCCTTTTCCAGTGAAACCCTAGTCGGTGGGGCCCGCGGGTCTACCCCTGTAGCTTTCTTTGTACGAGGTTCAAACAATGCGCTTTTTTGTTGGTTTAGCTTTGTTTAGGTCATATCTACATGGAAAACAAAGGTTGGGACCTTATAGCACATGCTAGCCCCCCGGTATACCCGCAGCAGGACTGTTACCCCTACACGTCCAGGAATCTACTAAGTGTTATGGCACGCGGGTCTACCCCTGTAGCTTTCTTAGTACGAGGTTCATACAGCGTGCTTTTTTGTTGGTTTAGCTTTGTTTAGGTCATATCTACATGTAAAAAAAAGTTTGGGACCTTGTAGCACATGCTAGCCCCCAGGTATACCCGTAGCGGGACTGTTACCCCTACATGTCCAGGAATCTACTAAGTGTTATCGCACGCATGTGAAGAAGGTCAGACCGGGGATCTAGACATTGCATCCATGGACCTTCCACCACACTTGGACATATATACTAGGTCCACGTGCAAGTTCCAGTGGGATTCCGAAGCTCCGGCGATCCTTTTCCAGTGAAACCCTAGTCGGTGGGGCCCGCGGGTCTACCCCTGTAGCTTTCTTTGTACGAGGTTCAGACAACGCGCTTTTTTGTTGGTTTAGCTTTGTTTAGGTCATATCTACATGGAAAACAAAGGTTGGTACCTTATAGCACATGCTAGCCCCCCGGTGTACCCGCAGCGGGACTTTTACCCCTACACGTCCAGGAATCTACTAAGTGTTATCGCACGTGGGTCTACCCCTGTAGCTTTCTTAGTACGAGGTTTAGACAATGCGCTTTTTTGTTGGTTTAGCTTTGTTTAGGTCATATCTACATGGAAAACAAAGGTTGGGACCTTATAGCACATGCTAGCCCCATGGTATACCCGCAGCGAGACTGTTACCCCTACACGTCCAGGAACCTACTAACTGTTATCGCACGCGGGTCTACCCCTGTAGCTTTCTTAGTACGAGGTTCAAACAATGCGCTTTTTTGTTGGTTTAGCTTTGTTTAGGTCATATCTACATGGAAAACAAAGGTTGGGACCTTATAGCACATGCTAGCCCCCCGGTATACCTGCAGCGGTGCTGCTACCCCTACACGTCCAACTACTAAGTGTTATCGCACGCATGTGAAGAAGGTCAGACCGGGGATCTAGACATTGCATCCATGGACCTTCCACCACACTTGGACACATATACTAGGTTCACGTGCAAGTTCTAGTGGGATTCTGGAGCTCCGACGGTCCTTTTCCAGCGAAACCCTAGTCGGTGGGGCCCGCGGGTCTACCCCTGTAGCTTTCTTTGTACGAGGTTCAGACAACGCGCTTTTTTGTTGGTTTAGCTTTGTTTAGGTCATATCTACTTGGAAAACAAAGGTTGGGATCTTATAGCACATGCTAGCCGCCTGGTATACCCGCAGCGAGACTATTACCCCTACACGTCCAGGAACCTACTAACTGTTATCGCACGCGGGTCTACCCCCGTAGCTTTCTTAGTACGAGGTTCAAACAATGCGCTTTTTTGTTGGTTTATCTTTGTTTAGGTCATATCTACATGGAAAACAAAGGTTGGGACCTTATAGCACATGCTAGCCCCCCGGTATACCCGCAGCAGGACTGTTACCCCTACACGTCCAGGAATCTACTAAGTGTTATGGCACGCGGGTCTACCCCTGTAGCTTTCTTAGTACGAGGTTCAGACAACGCGCTTTTTTGTTGGTTTAGCTTTGTTTAGGTCATATCTACATGGAAAACAAAGGTTGGGACCTTATAGCACATGCTAGCCCCCCGGTATACCCGTAGCGGGACTGTTACCCCTACACGTCCAGGAATCTACTAAGTGTTATCGCACGCATGTGAAGAAGGTCAGACCGGGGATCTAGACATTGCATCCATGGACCTTCCACCACACTTGGACATATATACTAGGTCCACGTGCAAGTTCCAGTGGGATTCCGGAACTCCGGCGGTCCTTTTCCAGCAAAACCCTAGTCGGTGGGGCCCGCGGGTCTACCCCTATATTTTTCTTTGCACGAGGTTCAGACAACGCGCTTTTTTGTAGGTTTAGCTTTTTTTAGGTCGTATATACATGGAAAACAAAGGTTGGAACCTTATAGAACATGCTAGCCCCCCGGTGTACCCGCAGCGGGACTGTTACCCCTACACGTCCAGGAATCTATTAAGTGTTATCGCACGCGGGTCTACCCGTGTAGCTTTCTTAGTACGAGGTTCAGACAACGCATTTTTTTGTTGGTTTAGCTTTCTTAAGGTCATATCTATATGGAAAACAAAGGGTGGGACCTTATAGCACATGCTAGCCCCAGCGGGACTGTTACCCCTACACGTCCAGGAATCTACTAAGTGTTATCGCACGCATGTGAACAAGGTCAGGCCGGGGATCTAGACATTGCATCCATGGACCTTGCACCACTCTTGGACACATATACTAGGTCCACGTGCAAGTTCCAGTGGGATTCCGGAGCTCCGACAGTCCTTTTCCTACGAAACCCTAGTCGGTGGTGCCCGCGGGTCTACCCCTGTAGCTTTCTTTGTACGAGGTTCAGACAACACGCTTTTTTGTTGGTTTAGCTTTGTTTAGGTCATATCTACATGGAAAACAAAGGTTGGGACCTTATAGCACATGCTAGCCCCCGGTGTACCCGCAGCGGGACTGTTACCCCTACACGTCTAGGAATCTACTAAGTGTTATCGCACGCGGGTCTACCCCTGTAGATTTCTTAGTACGAGGTTTAGACAACGCGCTTTTTTGTTGGTTTAGCTTTGTTTAGGTCATATCTACATGGAAAAGAAAGGTTGGGACCTTATAGCACATGCTAGCCCCCCGGTATACCCGCAGCGGGACTGTTACCCCTACACGTCCAGGAATCTACTAAGTGTTATCGCACGCATGTGAAGAAGATCAGACCGGGGATCTAGACATTGCATCGATGGACCTTCCACCAGACTTGGACACATATACTAGGTCCATGTGCAAGTTCCAGTGGGATTCCGGAGCTCCGGCGGTCCTTTTCCAGTGAAACCCTAGTCGGCGTATGCTGTCGGAATAGAGGGCTGTGCCGACGGCAATGCTGTGAAATTATTGAAATCTATGTGATCTTATTGAAATTAAAAAAAAGTAAATCTATGTGATATTATTGAGATTAAAACTTAAAATAAGTAAATCTATGTGATATTATTGAAATTTAAAAACAGAGGGTTGTGCCCACGGCAATGCTGTCGGCGTAGGCCTATATGCTTTTGGAAAAAGCAGAGAGCCTATGCCGACGGCAATGCCGTCGGCGTAGGGCTTTCTTTTGGTTGGCCCAAGGCAGCCCAGCCCGAGCCCCTCTCTCCTCCTCCACTCGTTTCCAATCTCCAACCCGCGCCGAATCGCCGCCGCCACCACCAACCCCGTGCCGCCGCCGTCGCCACGGCCAACCCCGTGTCGCCGTTGACCACCCCTCACCCCAAGCCGTGCCACCTCCACATCGCCAGCTTCCCCGTCTCTAACCCCGCCCGCTTCCTCCGTCCCTAACCCGGCCACGGCCGGCTCTCACCGTCGCCGACCCGGCCAGCTGCCCCTGTCGCCCTGGTCCTGGTCCAGTGCCGCCTCAGTGCCGTTCTTTGCAGGTCCGGCTGCCCCCGATGCCCAGCTCCCCCCATCCCCGACCCTCCCTGTAGGTCCGGCTGCTCCCGTCCATGCTGTCCTTCCCTGCAACAACGAGCTCCGGGTGAGGAGGAGGGCCCCCTACACCGCCAACTCCCTGCATCACCACCTCGCCGGAGCTCCCTGCAACACCACCTCGCCAGAGCGCTCCCTGTAGGTAAATCCTCTTCTTTGTTCTCTATTTTAGGTAGTTAAGTTAGTATATATGATAGTTTTAGGTAGTTTAGATAAATTATGTGAGCTAAATAGGTTAATTGTAAAAGCAAATCAGATCCTCTAGGCCCTGTTTGTAAAAATGTGGTATATACTTTATGGTTTTTACAATTATAATCATATCTATTATAAATTTAGGACTCACATAATTTATAATCAGATCCTAAATAGCTAAATAGGTTAATTGTAAAAATGTGTTTGCAATCTGCAGACTTTGAGGTGGACACTAGGCCTCGTCGGAGAGGTTGCCGTCCTGGAGGTCATCACCACCCTGCAAATCAGATCCTAACGTTGTCCCGGAGGTTGCCATCGGAGAGGTCGCCGTTCTGCTACTCGACCTTCCTCGACTATTCGCTCACGCTCCGAGGGTATAAATCTTGCGCCCATCTTGTAATGTACCTAGGTTTTATTTTTGTGTCTAGATCACCAAGTCAGTCGCGAAACCTAGGCGTCTCCCGTTCAAAAGGGTTACACGAATAAATATGCATTCGATCGCATATTTAAAACCGTAACTCTTTTGGATTGTCCACGTTTTTTGGACAGCCGGAGGATGTGTAGATTGAATATGTTCTCCACGCTCTACCCCGAACCGAGGCAGGATTTCGGTGGCACCCCCACGTTGTTCTCCGGATGCACATTCCTCTCGGCATTTTTATCGAGACGTGTATCAGGAGAACAGCGGGGAGGTGCTGCCGCAATTTTGTCTCAGTTCGGGGTAGACCATGGAGAACGTATCCAATCTACACATCTTCGGGTGGGATTAGGACATATCTTTTCCTATTAGACATGTTAGGTGTATGCATGGAATAACAACTCAAGATTTGTGTATTTAGTTTGATGTCATTAATTAAAATGAAATGTTATATTTGTATTGTGGCTCCCGATGAACAGAGGATGGCTGGTAATGGTTGGATGTACAGTGACCGTACTAATGCGCTTGAAAGAACAGAGGAGTGGGTATGGAAGACCAATTTTCTGGTGAAGGAGTTAGCGTGTGGTTCAAAGGTAGTTCGTGCAAGGTGTCCTTGTGCTCATTGCATGAGGCTTCATCGTCAAACAAAGGATGATATGAGTAAACACCTATGGCAGTATGGGTATATGCTTGACTATGAGCCTTCAGTCGACTTTTCTCAGTACGAATGTGATGGAGCCGAGGTGATGCGACAGCGGATCGATGGCATTGAGGATGATGGGATTAGAAACTTGCTAGAGGATCTTAGTGATGCCGACATGCCAGATTCGCCACCTCCACAGGAGGAACCGGCAGAACCGGAGGAACCAGGTCAACCGGAGGAACCGGAGGCAACCGCGAAGGCCTTCTTTGATATGATGGCCTCGGCTAAGAGGCCTCTATATCCGGGTGCGAAAGTGTCTCAACTCGATGCCATCTCACAAAGACAAGTCCCAGTACGCCACCACCCGAGCAAGTGATGGCTCAATACACGGCACCCAGAAAAGTGCTTGGTGCGTGGTGTTGATGTCGAGCTCGTTGGGAACCTCAATACACGGCACCCAGAAAAGCATGCAAGATCTCAAATAACAAAGACATGATAGAATCAATAATCAATATGAAATAGCATCTCAATATCCATCGGATCCCCGCAAACACAACATGTATGAATTACAAATAGATGATCTTGATCATGAACAGAGCTCACAAGATCTAAACATGAAAGCACAAAGGAGGAGAAACCAGCCATCTAGCTACTACATGGATCCATAGTCCAAGGATGAACTACTCACGCATCACACCGGAGGCTTGCATGGTGATGAAGAAGGCCTCCAGGGTGAATTCCCCTCTCCGGCAGGCTGTCGGGAAGAGCTTCAGATCCCCCCGATCTAGGGATGGAGATGACGGCGGCTACATACTCTTTCGTGGATTTTTTTGATCGGGTACCTAGGGTTTTCGTCCCGAGGGCAACTTATAGGCGGAAGGAGAGGCCGAGGGTCAAGGCGGCGGACCACCCCGGCACGGGCCAGGCTGGCCATGGGCAGTGGTGTGGCCAGCCCCCAGCCCTTCTCCGTGTCGTATTCTAGCACTTGATCCCTTCCGGAAAAATAGGAACTTTGGCCTTTGTTCCGTCCAATTCCGAGAATATTCATTTTCTGACTTTTCTGGAACCAAAAACAATAGAAAACAGGCAGCTGGGACTATGGCTCTTGTTAATAGGTTAGTCCAAGAAATCATAATAAAAGTATTTCAAAGTTGGAACAAAACACAAGAAAGTGGATAAAACCAAGCATGGAACATCAAAAATTATAGATACATTTGCAATGTATCAGCAAGCTTTGAACGTAATTTGTTTATGTACGGTAACATGTTGCCCGAAGGGCATTGTCTACCTAAAAGCATGTACGAATGCCGGAAAATGATGAAAGCACTCACCATGGATTATGTAAAGATAGATTGTTGTCCAGCAGGCTGCCTTTTGTTTTGGAAACAGTTTGAGGATGACAAGTACTGCAGCAAGTGTGGGGCCTCTAGGTATCATGAGAGAAAGGGACGTGATGGTCAGATGACACAAACAAATGTCGCCGTGAAGATTCTTCGTTATCTCCCATTCATAAAAAGAATCCAGCGGCTTTACATGACCGAGGAGTCTGCCACACAGATGAAGTGGCACAAGATAGGGAAGAGATGCCATGACGAGCACGGACATGAAATGATGGGACATCCATCTGATGGTAAGGCATGGAAGAACTTCGATGCAAAACACGAGACATTTGCAAGTGAGGCTCGGAATGTCAGAATTGCGTTAGCAACCGATGAATTCAATCCATATGGTATGTCGACCGCCTCTTACAGTTGTTGGCATGTGTTTGTTATTCTGCTCAATCTCCTTCCCGGAGTTCTAATGCAGAGGAATACCATATTCCTGTCGCTTGTCATTCCAGGGCCTGAATACCTGGGGAAGAATTTGAGTGTTTACATGCAGCCGCTTATTGATGATTTGAACCACTCTTGGCACCATGGGACATTGACATATGACCGAGCACCTTAGACAAACTTCCTCATGAGAGTTTGGTACCAGTATTCCATGCACGACATGCCCGGCTACGCCCTATTTTGCGGATGGTGTACATCCGGTAAGTGGCCTTGCCCAGTTTGCATGCTCAAACTTGAGTTCTTTTGGCTAACCGCGGGTGGCAAGTATGTCGCCTTTGACAAACATCGACCTTTCCTCAAAGGAGGGCACCGATTCAGACGAGACAAAAAGAACTTCATGAAGGGTATAGTTGTGAATGAAGAAAAATGAATACCAATGTTTGATGGTGCAACTGTTAAAGCCGAGCTACTTGCTCTTAAGCGTACTGAGATTCCTAGCCCACAATTTGAGGGATATGGTAAAACGCACAACTAGACTCACGAGGCAGCCATAACGAAGCTCGAGTATTACAAGGACCTCAAACTTGCCCATAACATTGATGTGATGCACACTGAAAAGAATGTAGGAGAGTCCCTCTTTCACACAATTTGCAACATTCCTGGGAAGTCAAAGGATAATGTCAAGGCTAGGGTCGATGTTGAGAAGCTATGTGATAGGAAGAAACAACACATGCAGCCTCCTGACCGCAATCGAAGAAATTGGTTCAAGCCGCATGCCATCTTCTGCCTTGATAGTGACCAAAATAAGGAGGCATTCAGGTGGCTCAAATACGTCGTGATGTTCCCTGATGGTTATTGTTCAAATATTAGTAAGGGAGTCAATCTTGCGACAGGAAAAGTCACCGGGCTAAAGAGTCATGACTATCATATATGGATTGAGTGGCTGATGCCAGTGATGGTTCGAGGGTATCTCCCTGATCATGTATGGCGAGTGCTCGTGGAGTTGAGCCATTTCTTTCGCACTCTTTGTGCTAAGCAGGTATCTCCCAAGCTGATTGAGAGGCTGCAGGAACTAGTGCCAGAGTTGCTATGCAAGTTGGAGACGATCTTTCCGCCAGGCTTTTTTACTCCGATGGCACATCTCATTGTGCACCTCGCGAACGAGGTACTCTTGGGTGGACCAGTGCAGTTTCGTTGGCAGTTCTGTATTGAGAGAGAGTTTAAGTATATTCGGATGAAATGTGGAAACAAAAGTAAGATTGAAGCATGCATAGCTGAGGCAACTCTGATCGGGGAGATAGCAGACATCACGACAAAGTACTATGCCGATGATGTTCCCACTCTGCATAGCCCGATCACTCGGTACAATGTCGACGAGTTGGAGGAAGACCCCAAGATCCCACTCTTTCAATCTCCCGGTGGCAAGTCCGGTGCTGGAAAAGAGTACTTATTGAAGCCGAACGAAAAGGAGGGCATAATGTTCTATGTGCGCATGAACATGAAGCATGAACTTATCAGTTTCATGAGGTAAACTGATGAACAAATTACTTATTCCAACTAGTAACTCGGTTTCAGTCTAACACGCGTTTTCTCCTTTTAGCCAATTCAAGGATGAACAATGGTCGGAAATGAGGGATCCCAGTGTCACGGAGCTGGACACTCTTCTAAAAGATGGTGCCCCGGGAAAGAAAAATTTCGTGGCTTGGTTCAGGGCCAAAGTAATTTCTAACCTGTCCCTCTTTCCTTGCAGTCCGTGACTTGTCCCTATTATTACACATATCCCTCTTACCTTGCAGTCCGTGACATGCAGGGAGCTGATCGCAACATTGAGATGACAAATGAGATTCGATGTGTTTCACAGGGTTGTAGCCGTAGAGTCATGAGGTATCAGAAGTACGATGTTAATGGGTAACGCTTCCATACAGAGTTTTACCAAAACAATCGGCCTAATGCAAAAACTATAAATACCGGTGTCTTCACCGAAGGAACCGATGAAGTTGATTACTACGGGATATTAGAGGACGTTTACGAGCTGACGTTCGAGACAAACATAAAACTCAAGCTCGTTGTGTTCAAATGCCGCTGGTTCGACCCCATCGATGGACAAAGAAGTACCCCTTCCATTGGGTTAGTTGAAGTTAGGCCTTCAACCACCTATAGTGGAGCCGATGTGTATATAGTGGCTCACCAAGCCAAGCAAGTTTATTATTTGCCCTACCCATGCAAGAAAGAGGAACTCCAGGGTTGGGAAGTCGTCTTCCAGGTATCGCCACATGGTAAGCTACCCAGGCCCAACGCCGACGATTACATCAACATTGACCCTGTAACATACGAGGGAGTTTTCTATCAAGAGGAAGAGAACTTCGGGGGTTTTGACATACAAGTGGGTCATGAGGGCCTCAAGAACGATGCACAAACTCGTGGTGAGACAGTGGTGGATTTAAAGGACGTTGATATGCTCACCAAGTTTCATCAGGCGAATTTCAACAATGATGAGCCTCCACCGTGCGACCAGCCTTACTACTCACGTGATAGTGATACTGATAGTGAAAATGAGAACAACCAAGTACTTTATGATAGTGATGACTAGAGGTGAGGGTCTTTTATGTCTTTATGCTTAGTATTTATTTCTCAATATGCTTCTTAATTTCATTATGTCTTTATTTATACTTAATTGTTTACTCTTTATCAATGCAGGTGATTGACCAATGCCTCGGGGGAGCAAGGAATCAACGGCCTCCCTTCTCAAGTTGATGAACCAAGAGAAGATTCCCAAAGGGGAAGGGTACATCGTCCCAACCCGCGCTACCCGAGAGCCAAGGACCCACCTCCCTTACAGGGAGAACTTCCCCCGACAGGAGGACGAGGACGAGCACGAGGAGGTGCAGCACGAGGACGAGGAGGTGTAGCCTCGAGTACATACTCATCTCCCCCATTGTTTATGAATTACGTCTATATTTTTTATGTCTTCATGCTAAATTGTTTACTCTTTCTCAACGCAGGTGCAAGACTCGATTCAGAGGATCCAGACTCGTCTCCCCCGCGGCGTGTTGCTCGTTTGTCTGACTTACCCTCCACTTCTGGCACCGTGGCTTCATAGTCAGATTCGGACGAGGAGTTGGAGGGGATGTCGGATGAGGAGGCGGAGGGTGAGGCACCGCCGAAGAAGTTGCCGACTCATGGGAGGCGCGTGTCCCTGAAGGGAATATTCCCGAGAGGCAATAATAAAGTGGTTATTATCTTATTCCATGTTTATGATAAATGTTTATTTTGCGTGCTATAATTGTATTAATTGGAAACGTTAATACATGTGTGTTTAATAAACAAAATACAAAGTTCCTAGTACTACCTCTCATATAAACTAGCTTGTAGATTAACAAGATGATCAAGGTTTCCTGATCATGGACATTGGATGTTGTTAATAATGAGGTCACAACATTGGTGGAATGATGTGATGAACATTCATCCGAAGTATAGCATTACGATCAGAGTCATTATGTTTATATTTCTATAAAATCATACGAAGTAATGTTAGTCCTCAGTCCTTAGACCATGAGATCATGTTAATTGCTAACACCGGAAGAGTATCTTGATAATATCAAACGTCACACCGTAATAGGGTGACTATAAAGGTGGGTTCAGTGCTACGAAGGTGTTATGTTGAGGCTCATGGATCAAGAGTGGGATTTGTCCATCCCGATGACGGATAGATATACTCTGGGCCCTCTCGGTGATATCACATTGAAATAGCTTGCAAGCAAGTGATGTGATCACTAGAATGTTATATCACGGGAACAAGAAAAGAGTGCATGTCGGTAACGAGATCAAACTAGGTATTTGGATGCCAATGATCGAATCTCGGACATGTAATATATCGCGAAACAAAGAGATTTAGTTACGACATTAAAGGTTCACACGATCACAAGAGTCATTGTTGAATATGTGGGAGTCAGTACGGATCTCCAGGTCCCGCTGCTGATTATTGATCGGAGAGGGGTCTCGATCATGTATGCATTATTCGCGAACCGTAGGTGACACACTTAAGGGATACCGACACCATTTGGAGCAAATATGTTTCAGATAAAGATTTAAGAAAGCGCTGGAATTATTTCAATAGACACCGAAACTGTTTCGGGTGAAATTGCTGAAATTGGTTCTGCATGTAATATTGAAATGTTGCAGGGGGTTTTATGTGAATGTTTGTTAATTAAAGTAATTAACAAAATTCTGAATAAAATTAATAAAAGAGTTTTATTAAATGAGAGAGCATTAAATTTGGAGAAATTTAATGCATTTAAAGTGGAGACTTTAAAAGAGAATGTGAAGGGGCATTTTAATGTGGAGGGGGTTACCACCACATGAATGGGGGAGGTGAAGGGACACCCTCCCATCCTCCTATAAAAGGCCCCCCTCTCACTCCTTCCTCACACCTCCTCGTGAAGAATCTCTCTCCCCCTCTAGTATTATTCCCCCATGGTCTCGGATTAGCGAGATACATGTTCCCGGTGGGTTTATCTGGAAAGGAGTTGCTGCTTCCGCTGCTTTGCTGGAGCGAGGGATGGAGGTTATCGGGGTACCGGATGTGTGTGCGATCACGGATGCACCGCTGCTTTGCGGTGCTGGACTTGGTGGTGCTGGACTTGCTGGAGCTGGATCTGAAGGACGTGCTGGAGCCGGACCTGCTGGACTTCATCACGATCTTGAGATCGGCAAGTGTACAACTACATCATCCACGAGTTCCATCTTGTTAACAAAGCTTTGATGTCTTCGAGGGTAAGTTCTCCATGGATGTATATCCACCCGTTGCTTGTATCTAGTAGATAGATCTTGGCGTATAGTTCCCATCGTAGGAAATTTTTTGTTTTCTATGCTGCAAACCACAATAGTGGTATCAGAGCCTGATCTATGCGTAGGTGCTTTGCACGGGTAGTACACATATGTTTATATGTGGGCGATGATGATCATGTTATTGCATCTTCTATGTATTTTGGATATTGGTGGCATAGTGGGATGAAGCGGCCCGGACCAACCTTACATATCATCGTACATGAGACCGGTTCCACGACTGACATGCAACTTGTTTTGCATAAGTGGCTGGCGGGTGTCTGTCTCTCCTACTATAGTCAATATCTGATTTACAAAGAGTTTCTAATAACTTGGTTATCCTCGTTGTGGTTCCATGTTCGTAGGTAAGACCAGTTCTATCTATGAAAGCCCTAAGCCACGTAAAACTTGCAATTGATAAATTAGAGGCGTCTAGTTTAGATCGTTGCTGGGCTAGTGTCATGATATGGTAATGTTATAAGTTGATGTATAGTTGATACTCTTACAACACACCTAACGTGTAAGTTCCATAGACCTTGGCCTTACACACAAAGGAATGATAGAGATCATACCACGATGCAAATGATAGAGATCAAATGCATGGACCATATCATCTCACTTTACACATTAGATGTTAGCATCTTATATTGCTAGTTTGGCGCTTTTGGTAGCATTGTAAGATGATCCCTCATTTAAATATCGAGATAAAATGTGTTCTTCCTTAAGTATGCACCGTTCTGTGGATCGTGTTTCGAGATATCACGTGATGATCGGATGTACTCGACTCTACGCTTTCATATAACGGGTGTAAGATAGTTTTACACACGTGAATACTAAGGTTCTTACTTGGCGAGCCTAGCATGTACAGACATGGTCTCGGAACACGGACCGAAAGGTTAAGCATGAGTCATATAGTTGATATGATGCCCATATTGATGCTCGCCTTTGAAGCTACACCAACTCACGTGATGATCGGACTTGGTGTAGTGGATTTGGTTCATGTAATCACCAAAAAGGCACGAGGGATGTCGTTTTTGAGTGGGAGTTCATTTCTAATTTGGATTAGTCGAACTCAATTTGTCATAAACTAAATCAAAGTGAATTTGCATAATTTGTTATAGTCATTGGCATATGTTCACTACCTTATGCTTAGTTTTAATTGAGATAATAGAACTATAGAATTCTGGATATTTACTTTACGAACTGGTCGTATTGTTTTGAATGTCAATTTAAAGTTTAGAAGTCCTATTGTAAACTTTCAGCAAACTCTATTTACTCCATGAAGTTTATTAAGTAGTATTAAATCAAGAGTAAGTATTCCAATGTTAGTATCTAAAGTATCATGTTTGCCTCCATGATTATTGATATTCAAAAGTTGTTTTAATATCAAGATTATCTAGGAGCTAAAAATTGTTTCAGAAACCATCATGTGTGAAAGATATTGTGATATCTGAAACAATGTTTTTGGTTGCATTATGTAGAGTATAATTTAGCAAAATACATGTTCTCATATTATATGAGAATTTTTGTAGGATGGAGATGCTAGGCATCCGGATCTCCCAAAAAGGTTTTGGGAACTAACATTATACTAGCGATTCTTCCTTATAGGCTATAGTAGCTTGATCATGAAAGTTGTCATGATAAGGATGAATAGAAGATGTAAGTAAAATGTTTACTACACTAATAGATTACTAAAGAATGGATTTTTGAAAGAACACAAAACATTTGATGATGGTGATCCACTTCAAAGTGCAAGTCCAAAGGTATTAGTATTTGACTATATACGCTTTGTACTATGTGTCATGTGAATGACACCACTATTGATGTTGATAGATTCTTTTAAAAGAAAAGGAATTGTTGAAAGAGAATCTATAAAATATTTGGCAGAAAAGAAAAGGTTGGAGATGTCCAACTTAGGTATATAGAAGATATACATGTTATGGATGTATTCTTTGCTTGTTAAACAATGTGGTTCTTAGGTATTGGATACCGAATTGGTTGGTATGAAGTGTCATACAAGACAACGCAATTCATGAACTGCAATGGCCTAAGTAACTAGCAAGAGAATAAGTGATGATGTTCATTGAAAACAAATAAAGTGTTATTGTGTTTTTCGTTGTCATCAAACCTAGCCTTCAAGATTTGTTTTAATAATTGTTATTTTGTTCCGGTATTACGAGAACAATGGTTGTTCAAATAATTACCGTATTCCATAAAGGATGGATGAACTTTTACAAGTATAGTGGGAGAAATCACATCCATAAACACTATTGCTAAAATGTCGCAAGACAAATGATTGAAAGATCACTTATGGAGTGACATCGCTGTTTAAATTATATTGGAAAGAAAACATGAAGAAAATCCATGTTGATAGATTTTTTGGAGTCTTTGATTTTGATCAATTGATGCTTGTGAAACTTTCCTCGAGATAATTAAAACTCTGTTCATAGGCCAAAGAGAAACGGATGACTAACTTATTGGAAATTGTGCATGCTGATGTGCATAGTCCATTATGTGTAGCCATATGCGATGAATCTTTTTTGCTTCATATGCTTTCTCTAGAAATTTGAGTAAATATATCTATATATTTACTTAATAAGGAAGAAGTATGAAACATTTGAAAATTGTTCAAGACTTTCAAGATGAAGTGAAAAATCATTGTAACAAGAAAATAAAAGAGTTTATGATTTGATCATAAAGGAAGATATTTAAGTTACATGTTTAGCAAAACACTTAAGATTTGAGGAATTGTTCCATGATTTGTGTTTCCCGGTAAACCATAGGAGTATGGCATATTCGAGAGATGAAATCAAACCATGTTTGACATGGTAAGATACAAGGTGTCATTTATAAAACTACCATTATGTTTTAAGGATTGAAGCTTTAGAGACTACCGCTTTTACACTGAAAAGAGCACCATCGTGATCCGTTGAAATGACACCATATAAGTTATGGTTTGGGAGAAAACCCGAATTGTCTTTTCTTAAATTTTGGTATGCTATGCATAAGTAAAATGTTTACAACCAAAGTCGGATAAACATGTCTTTGTAGGTTATCCCAAAGAATTTGTTGGAAATTTCTCCATAACACCGAGGACAAAAGAGTTTGTTACTTGGAATGTCAAGTTTCTTGAGAAGGAATTTTTCGTGAAAAGTTAAGTGGGAGGACAATAGAACTTTGATAAGGTTGTTGAACCTTATCTATATGTGCTAAGTAGCACAGCGCCGGAAAGTGTCCCGGTGGCAGCCACAATGCTCACGGCTCCCGTGATTACAAAGGGTCTGATCTCAGAGATTAGAGTTCCTATTGAACCGTTTTTGTCGGTAAGAATCAAATAGTGTGATTTGATAAGCAAGTCGTTATTGTTTTGACAATGATGAACCGACTACATGCAAAGAAGCGATGATGGGGCCTGACTCCATAAAATGACTAGAAGTCATAGAATCCGTGATAGTATCCATACACGAGAAAACAAGTTTCTGAACTTGGAAGACCCTCCGGAAAGGCGTGAAGCCTATCGGTCGTATTTGGATCTATAAATAAATAGACATGGATGTTTAACATCTATGAAATAGTCGACATGTCGGAAAGAAGTTTACGACAATGTTTAAGGAGTTGACTATGACAAGATTTGATCTTTCATAGCGATATTTAGTCTTGATGGATTTATGTAGCAACCACTACATATAATTTGATGTATGGTAGTTGAACAAACAAAACAATGTTCTTCTAATAGAATGGTTACCTAGGACGTGTACAAGACATGGTCCGAAGGGTTTTGTTAATTCAAAGGGTGCTAAAAGGGCATGCAAACTTTAATAGTTGAAGTAAGCATAGCGGAGATGGAATCTTCACCATGATGAAACTGTTAAAAAAGTTTAAATTCATCGGAGATGTTGAAGATGCTTGCATTTGCAAGAAATTAAGTGGGAGGACTGATACATATTTCTAATACAGTATGTAGAGGACATATTGTTGATTGGAAATGATGTATCTTGTATTGACACAAGTTAAGAATTTCATTAAAATAAGATTTCGATGAAAGACTTAGGCACAACCGGAATATTTGGCATCAATATCTATATGGATAGATTGAGGCACTAATATGGTTGTGCCAGACATACATATATGAAATATTGAAAGGGTTCAATATGCAAACAATAAGAAAGGTTCTTGCTGCATGGAAAGGATTATATCAGGATTCAAGTGTTTCAACACTTGGTGAGTAAAATCACATGAAGATTTTGATCGATTATACCATGATATGTATATATCCAGAATGTCCTATGCTCTAAATGTTATGAGCACATACCAGAATGATTCATAAGATGATCATTGGACAATAGTAAAGATATTCTTATGAACTTTGGAATAACTAAGAATATATCATGTATAAGTGACAAATAGTTAAAGGTAGTTCATTGTAAAGTGTTACATTGATACTAGTTTTGTCACAAGATACAAATTAAATTTATCTCAATTTAGACTGTGTGTGTGGCACAATGTAATGGAAAGGATGTTCCATGATGGATTTGGATAAGTTCCAAAGTTGAAACATTGTGACGGATACTACAACAAAAGGCTAAGTATATGACTGCTATAGTGGCAGCAAAGGAGGGCATTTGTGTTAAGTAGTTTGTTATCAAACTAGGTGTGGTTCAAAGTGGGCTAATACTATCAAGATATATTGTATGACAATAATATCAACATATTTTAACCCGAACGAACTAAAGGTCTCGCGAAAGGACCAAAATTTATACAATGCCATCTCATTTGAGAATGAGTGATGCGTAGAGACGCAAAGACATGCAAATACACACGGACCTGAAACTGCCAGATCCGGAGATTATGTTAACCACTAGCAATCGCGTATATGCAACACCAGAAAGCCATAGGTATTCAATACGCAAAGTTTTTCAAACTATATTATTCACTCTAGTGCAAGTGGAAGACTGAAGGGAATATGCTCGAGAGGCAATAATAAAGTGGTTATTTTCTTATTCCATGTTTATGATAAATGTTTATTTTGCATGCTATAATTGTATTAATTGGAAACGTTAATACATGTGTGTTTAATAAACAAAATACAAAGTTCCTAGTACTACCTCTCATATAAACTAGCTTTTGATTAACAAGATGATCAAGGTTTCCTGATCATGGACATTGGATGTTGTTAATAACGAGGTCACAACATTGGTGGCATGATGTGATGAACATTCATCCGAAGTATAGCATTACGATCAGAGTCATTATGTTTATATTGCTATAACATCATACGAAGTAATATTAGTCCTTAGTCCTTAGACCATGAGATCATGTTAATTGCTAACACCGGAAGAGTATCTTGATAACATCAAACGTCACACCATAACAGGGTGACCATAAAGGTGGGTTCAGTGCTATGAAGGTGTTATGTTGAGGCTCATGGATCAAGAGTAGGATTTGTCCATCCCGATGACGGATAGATATACTCTAGGCCCTCTCGGTGATATCACATTGAAATAGCTTGCAAGCAAGTGATGTGATCACTAGAATGTTATATCACGGGAACAAGAAAAGAGTGCATGTCGGTAACGAGATCAAACTAGGTATTTGGATGCCAATGATCGAATCTCGGACATGTAATATATCGCGAAACAAAGAGATTTAGTTACGACATTAAAGGTTCACACGATCACAAGAGTCATTGTTGAATATGTGGGAGTCAGTACGGATCTCGTGTCCCGGCGATTATTGATCGGAGAGGGGTCTCGATCATGTATGCATTATTCGCGAACCGTAGGTGACACACTTAAGGGATACCGACACCATTTGGAGCAAATATGTTTCAGATAAAGATTTAAGAAAGCGCTGGAATTATTTCAATAGACACCGAAACTATTTCGGGTGAAATTGCTGAAATTGGTTCTGCATGTAATATTAAAATGTTGCAGGGGGTTTTATGTGAATGTTTTTAATTAAAGTAATTAACAAAATTCTGAATAAAATTAATAAAATAGTTTTATTAAATGAGAGAGCATTAAATTTGGAGAAATTTAATGCATTTAAAGTGGAGACTTTAAAAGAGAATGTGAAGGGGCATTTTAATATGGAGGGGGTTACCACCACATGAATGGGGGAGGTGAAGGGACACCCTCCCCTCCTCCTATAAAAGGGCCCCCTCTCACTCCTTCTGCCTCACACCTCCTCATGAAGGATCTCTTTCTCCCTCTAGTATTATTCCCACATGGTCTCGGATTAGCGAGATACATGTTCCCGGTGGCTTTATCTGGAAAGGAGTTGTTGCTTCCGCTGCTTTGCTGGAGCGAGGGATGGAGGTTGTCGGGGTACCGGACGTGTGTGCGATCACGGATGCACCGCTGCTTTACGGTGCTAGACTTAGTGGTGCTGGACTTAGTGGTGCTGGACTTGCTGGAGCTGGATCTGAAGGACATGCTGGAGCCGGACCTGCTGGACTTCATCACGATCTTGAGATCGGCAAGTGTACAACTACATCATCCACGAGTTCCATCTCGTTAACAAAGCTTTGTTGTCTTCGAGGGTAAGTTCTCCATGGATGTATATCCACCTGTTGCTTGTATCTAGTAGATAGATCTTGGCATATAGTTCCCATCGTAGGATTTTTTTTGTTTTCTATGCTGCGAACCCCAACAGTCCCTATAAAGGAGCCTCGCCTGGAAGAGAGACCTACGATTGAGCCCTATGGCAAATAGTAAGTGACTTTACTAATTTGATCACCATCGTTCTTTTTTTCACCATCATGCTAACTCATGCTTTTGGTCATTACAATTTGGCATGTACTAATGTTTGTTTATTGTGCAGCAATTGGACACATCCTAAGGGGGTCCGCCACCCTAATAGCTTGCTTGGCTCTTTGATTAGGAAGTATTGGCCGGGCTTGTACATTACAGTCCCCAACGGCCAGAGGAAGCTAGCTTGGTTTTGGGCGGACTATGAGGCCTCCACCGATTGCTCGGGCTTGAGTGTCATTGGATCTTGTGATTAGCAGCTTTTGGGTAAGGCATACTTTTGCTCACCATCGTGCTAACTCATTACTTTCATAATTATTTTACCCACCATCGTGCTAACTCATGACTTTTGGGTTGCATGATTGAAGGTCTTCTATCAGGTGAGACTTGAGCATTAGGTGGCGGCGGAGAATACTTTGCTTGCATCTTGTTAGAAGTCGA
Organism: Avena insularis; assembly: GCA_023614405.1. Lineage (NCBI taxonomy): Eukaryota > Viridiplantae > Streptophyta > Magnoliopsida > Poales > Poaceae > Avena > Avena insularis. The sequence continues at coordinate 43,936,298 of CM042686.1, read as the reverse complement.
AAACACAGCAATGGTACAACACCAAGAATACGTTGATCAATCACTTCCAAGCTGAGCACGGCCTTAAGATACGGAAGGATGAGATTGCCAAGGGCCAGAAGCCAAAAATGACGGTGGCTGGTTTCATGACGGCAAGTAGATTATCAATGAGAAGTTCCATAGATGCTAAGTTCCCATTGCATTATCTGTTCTTCAAATAAGTGTTGTGGTTTCAGGTTATGCCAATGTGGTGTGAACACAAAGAAGACGCTTTTGAGGTGTTGGCTGGTAGGTGGATCGGGAAGACCACGACTTGAGGTCGTGAGCAAGCGGAACAAGAAAACCGCTACAAGATGGGAACACACAATGGGAAGCCGCAACCATGGTCTCTTCAAGAAGCACTTGGTATATACATACATGGAACAACCTGCATTTATTTCCTATCATGTTATTAGTTGACACACATAATTAACATTTCTTTGGCGATGCAGGTGGAGATGGAGGGGGAGGTTGATAGCCCTATTACCGACCTAGTCGTGTGGGAGAAGATGAAGACGAAGAAGCCCGACCTACAGCAGCCTCAACCCCAGCTTGCCCAGTACTACGGCAACGCCAAGGAGAAGCTCAACATCTACTGCGAGAAGCTCAAGAGTTTGCATCCGGAGGTGGATGAGCCCATGCACGTTAAGGTCGATGAGACTGCATTGATCATGGCGAGCCACGGCAAGCCGCATGGCCGTTTCAACATTCTTGATGCGGTGGTCCAGCCTACCATGACCCTCACACAAGTCAAGGCTACCCTCACCCTCGATCACCCCTTTATCGCGCCTCGTCCTCGGCCTACTACCTCCATCGTCGATGTAAGTGTTTCTCATTTTCACTGTCTTTCCGCAATTTGATCCTAAATGGCTAATAAGCTGACGAGATTCTTTATTTTTGAAATTGTAGCATGATTTCCAGGATGCCTACAAGGCCATCCAGGCAAATTATAACAGGGAGTATGATGCATGGCTTGAGCTGAGAGCAGAGTGCGATGCGTACTCTAGGAAAGTGACGGCTGTAAGTTTTAACCTTTACTTTTGCAAATGATGACAAGTCCCACTTCCTCTACTTTGAGCCTTTGTTTCTGCAACGACTGACATATAACTATCCTGTAGGCGATGAATCACTACTTTACCACTAGACATCGGGTTCCAGTAGAAGGTGATCAGCCACCTGATCCTGGGATGCCGCCTCGCTGCATATCGATGGAAGATTTCGCTGCCAGATACTACGGAGGGACCCCGGTAATTTCTTTGACAAACCACTTGTTACCGCTTTCATATGCTTCGCAAGTTGCTAAGTTTTGCTCAAACATGTAGGGCACGGGATGCTCCGGGACTGCACCCTTTGGTCGTGCCCCGATCTCGCCTAGTCCGCCACGCGATGACGCACAACTTCGTCTCATGGCGCCCGGTGGTTCAGCTAGTGGTTCTACTTCCCCGATGGCCCGACGTGCGTCTCCTGAGCTCGGGACCGGAAGCATCGGGCTCCTTGACACACCAACACATACACCGAGTTCGAGACCATGATCATGGACATGGTTAGAGCTAGAGCTAGATCTTGATCTTGTGTATGCACTTGTGATGATGTTGTTTGGATAACGAATATGTTTTGTGGATGATTGTGTTGTTGTTTGGATGATGATGGATATTGCAATGTTATGTTGATTGCTTCAATATTTTATTTGTGAATTTTGAAATTATTTTGCTGGTGCTAAAATGGATCTAAAATTGAAAATAATCAAAAAAAATGCCAGGAGCTATGCCGTCGGCATAGCTTGCTGCCACCTAGGCCGGCCAGCCTATTATGTGCCATATGGCACAGGCTGTGCCGATGGCCAGGCGCTCGGCGTAGCAGATGGGCCTGTGCCGACGACACAGATGGGCATCGTCGCTCCCTAGGCTGGGCCTGTGCCGACGGCCAGGCTGTCGGCGTAGGCGCACACGCCGCGGCTCGCTACGCCCTGGCGGGACCTGTCACGGCTCGGCCGTCGGCGTAGCTTCAGGGCTGGGCCGTTAGCAGACGGCCGTTGCCTGACAAGGTGGGTCCCGCTGCAGAAATTGTGCCGAGAGGGTTCTCCTACGCCGACGGGATTTTCGCTATGCCGACCAGCTGCTACGCCGAGGGGGCTACGCCGACGGCTATATTGGGCTGTGCCGACGGCAGCCGGCCGTCGGCGCCTCCACCGTTTCCTGTAGTGAGCTACGCATGTCCCATGTAGCATGCGCCGTCACCGGTCGTAGAAGCACCGCCCACCCCATGTAGCACCCGCAGCCACAGGTCGTAGCAGCAACGCCTGTCCCATGTAACACTCGCGGCCACCAGTCGTAGCAGCACCGCATGTCCCATGTAGCACCCACGGCCACCAGTCGTAGCAGCAACGTCGGTCCCATGTAGCAAAAAAAATGTTTTTACCGCGTGTAGCAAAAAAAATGTATAAAAAACATAAGAGAAAAACAGCCATAGACCTCGTAGCAAAAAAAATACGCTAATGTAGCAAAATCGCTAGACGGGTGTAGCAAAAAAAAGTTCGCCGAAAATCACATAGCAAAAACATTCTCCTAATGGTGCAAATTCATAGAACTCTCCGAGCAAAAAAATTATGCAATTGTAGCAAAACCTACCTCGCTCATCGGAGATCTTGTAGCAAAAAAATAATTTATTATAGTAAAATCAATCTCACCAGAGACTCACATCGGGAGACTACGTAGCAAAAGCATTGTACTAATATAGCAATAGCAAATAACGGTTGTAGTAAAAAAGTTGTCCGTATGATGCAAATTCACATATCGTATGATGCAAAAACAACAAAAACAACAGTTGATTGTAGCAAAAAAAAATTCACATCATGCATAGCGAAAGAACTATTGTAGCACAAAGAATTCCCCGATGCAAATTTGTAAAGCCAAAATTTGCAAATTAGTATGTAGCAAACCCGACAAAAACTAGTACCAACAGTGCTGATTGCAGCACCGCCCCCTGCGCCCCTCCACCCTCCCTCCTAGCTTCGCAGCATCCAACACCAGGGCTCGCCTGCGAACGGGGATCGACTGGTTCTGGCGAGCGGGCGTCAGCGGTGAGCGCCGGTTCGCAGCACGAGAGGGCACCACCTCCCATTGGCCCTCGCCAGAAGTAGGAGAGAGAGGCCTCGCTGAGCGTGCTCAAGGCCAGCGGCGGCGGTCCTTGGCATCGCGGAGACGGGTGCGAGCGACGGCAGCCCTTGGCGTCGCGGATGCGGGTGTGAGCGGCGGCCCCTGGCGTCATGGGAGACGGTGTGACCGGCAAGCGCCAGATGTGATGACAAGTGTAAGGGTGGCCCTCGGCGTTTTGGCCGGCGCGTGCGGCGGCGGCTAGCGCGGTGATAGGAGCGGATGGCGACGGCCTGGAAATAGGCGTAGGCAACATCAGCGTTCCTCGCGTGTGGTGACAAAGATAGATGGAACGATAAGTTAGAGGAAAAGGTCGTGGTGAACCCTCGTGGACACGCGTCACATAGGGGAGACGGAGGATGTGCGGACGCTCCAACCTCCGCCTGTAGGCAAGCATTTTCCATCTAAAAAGACCCAGAGCGATAGATCTAAACCTATCAACCGTCTAATTTCCAAATCAATAATTCAGATTAACACTAAAACATAGTAAGACGCTCCTACCCCACGTCTAAACAACACACTGTCCATGATTTGCTCCCACGATTTGCTCCCCCCGCATACCACGATGTCCATGATTTACTCCTCCGCCGCCCGCCACAACACACCACCGCCGCATAGGCCCCGCCCCACCACCAGACGCCTCCGCCGCCACATAGCCCCCGCCCTTCTGCCAGACGTCGCCGTCGCAGAGCCCTCGCCCCCCCCGCACCAAACACAGCCGCTGTCGCAGAGCTCCCCCGCGCCAGACGCCATCGCGGCCGAGCACCCCCTCGCCAGTCGCCGCCTCAGAGCACCCCGCCTGGCCGCATAGCACCCCGCCTGGCCGCAGAGGAGGCCGCTTGGCCACATTGCGCTTGACGCCAACCTGCATGGCGCGATTTGAGATGCCGCCACACCTTCGCACTGCACGCCTGCAGAACCCCGACATTGACGCCACACTGCAGCAGTCGTCCGTCCACCCCAGCTCGTACGCGTCCGGCTGTCCAAGCCTTGCAGGTGTGTGTGTTCTGCTCATTAGCTTGCTTGTTTAATCCCCTTTAGATTACAACATGGTGTAGTCAAGCACGTTTGATTTTTCTTTTTTAGTTGAATCCCCACAATCTTCTCTCTCCTCCTCTCCCTCCTCTCGCCCCCGTGTGGCGATGGGGGGAGAAACCCTAGCCGCCGCCTCAGCCCCCAACTATTCTCCCTCCTCTCTCCCCCGCTTCCACCAAGGTCGCGGCCAGGAAAGGCATGGGTGCTACCGGCGGCGGGGGGATCTCTCGTCTTCCCCGGCGTAGATCGGCGGCGCGGGACGCCAATCCTCGTTGCGGATGGGGTGCGTGTCGGGCACCTTAGCGTCGTGGCATCTCTGGCGTGCGGCGGCTGCAGCATGGCCGGAGGAGCAGCCACGTGGCGACGACGATCTAGTGCCCCTTGTCCCTCTAGCCAAGAAAACTTCGGGGGAAACCTCAGATCCTGAGGGATCGAGCGATGGCGGTTCCCTGTGCATCGTCCCCCTCTTGAGGGCATTGCTTTTGGAGTTCTCACCGGCTGTATGGATCAGCGGAGGCCTGGGTTTGGTGGAGGTGGTCATCTTCTCCGTCGAAGGTGGCTGGCCTACGGCTGGATTGGCAGATCTCGCAATCCGTCTTCCAGTCCTAGCAGCGAGACGGGGAGACATAGGTGCCGGTGAAAACAGAGCCATTGGCAGGCGATGGCGGCATTACCACGTCGTTACCTTGATGAAGGCATCGTCGTGCACCTTGTGTTGACCTCAATCGTGCTACTCCGGGGAAACCCTAAGATCTTCGGGTCGGGCGAAGGCGGTGCCGTGATGTCGGTATCGTGTTCTCTCCTGGGAGCATTTCCTGTGGAGCAGCGTTGGATGGAAGCGGCAAGAGGGTGGAGCGGCTAGCGCATAGGGGTGGTGCTGCTGGGCACCGAGGTGGTGTCGATGGCTGGTGTGGCGAGAATCTGCGCATTGATCTACATGCTGACGATGGGTTGGCGGAAGATTCTGAAGACGGCGGCAACTGGAGCGTGTGCGTGGGAGCAACTCCGTGGATATGTTGTGCGGTTCTAGGACTTCTTTCACTTGAGTTCGTGCTGCCATGCAAAGGCACTCCAGCTTCTCTTGGCGAGTGGCAATAATGTGGGTGACCATAGGGAGGTCGAAACAGGTAGATAGAGGTTTGATAGATCTCGTTGGGAGCTGGCGATACAGTTATCGTTATTGCTCAGTGTTTAGCTTTGGCGGTTCCGGTTTGTATGATCTTTGTAATCCTTTGACAAACAATGTGGTTCTAATAATAAATAAAGGTTGTGTGCATCGTTTGATGTAGAGACCGGGGCTCCGCTCCCCATTTCGAAAAAAAATTACAATATAGCTATAGCCTGCAGACGGACACCGTCTCATATAGCTGAATTATGTGTGCCAATCCACTAACGTCGACAACCCAATGGTCAATCGATTGAATACGAAAACAGTCTTATGAATGTCTATGATCACAATTGAGGGGCTGATGTAGACATCCACCATTTGGTACAAAACATCACGACACAAATATTCTACAAGCGGACATCACCTGTAACATGGCTCGGACTTTCTTTTATTTGTGGTGCCATGTGAGCTAACATTGTTGCCCCTTTCTGTTTTTACGATTTGTGCTTTATTCCTGTTATGCAGCACCTTCAGCAATATGTGACCTGTTATGACCTAGGAGCTTTCCCACATATACATTGATGATAATGGAGTTGATATTTGCTTTCTTGGTTTTGTTTTTCCTGTAGTATTGTTATTTTCTTATGTAAGTATGCTGCTGCAGCCAGCTCGGAACAAATATTTTTCTGGAACAACAAGAATGACATTCTTCACGCATGAGATATTTTGTATGTTAGTGTGAAATACTTTGGGAAGGAAAAATGCATTCTGGACATGCTGCAATGTTGGCTGCAGCCCGTGTATAGTCCAGCACTCCTCTCAAGATGGGGAATATATATATATATAGGAAAAATATTTCTTACTTCCGGGTGTAACTACACCCACCTCTCGTATATATTCCCTATCTTGTCACAAGCTCGATCACAATCCTTGGCAGCCAAACCCTTCGTCGGACAATTAGCAATCTGTTTCCCTGTGCTCACATAGTTGATCTTGATAATACCAAAATCCCAAAATCTAGCTTTTCTTTAATGAATAATCTGTCAATCTCAATGCTTTGTCCTATCAGGTTGGACTGAATTATTTACTATGCATATTGCCGACTTGTTATCACACCATACGTTCAAGTGTCCTGCCTTTAAGACGTTCAGCTTACTTAGAACGTTTCTTACCCATACCATGTCACTTAATCCTAGAGACATGGCTCTATACTCTGCTTCTGCATTGACCTTGATAATTGACCTTGATACTAATGGTTGTTTTTTTTACTTCTCCGTGCTACCAAGTTCCCTCTCACAAATATGCAATAACCTGAAATTGACCTTCTATCATCTAAACAACTTGCCTAGTCAGCATCACTATAACTGTCAACTGTTAGATGTCCATTTTCTTTAAACCATAACCCTTTTTTTGGAGTTCCTTTTAAATATCTTATGATTCGATGAACATCATCCATATGTCCACTTCTCGGTTCATGCATATATCTGCTTACTATGCTGACTGCATATGCAATATCTGGTCTTGTGTGACACAAGTACAACAGTCGTCCCACTAATCTCTAATATTTATCCTTGTCTATAAGTTCACCAGATTGGGCTATTACTTTCTAATTCGATCCATGGGAGTTGCAGTTGCACAACATTCCATCATCCCCATATCACAAGTCCAGTGTATACTTGCGCTGGGATAGTACTATTCCCTTCTTTGATCTTGCCACCTCTATTCCAAGAAAATACTTTAGTTGACCAAGATATTTCACTTCAAAAGCTTTTCTCAAACAACTCTTTACCCTTATTATTTATTTTGCATCATCGCCTGGTGATTATAATGTCATCCATGTAGACAGCTAGAATCGTGATCTTTTGATTTGAGTGTCTATAGAATACCGTGTGGTCTCCATTGCATTGTCCATATTCCATTTCTCTTACAGCTCTTCTAAATCTATCAAACCAAGATCTAGGAGATTGTTTTAATCCATAGAGTGACTTCTTTAGCTTGCACACTTTACCTTCAGTTTCAGCTGAATCTAGGCTCAGGGGAATGTCCATGTAAACTTCTTCATATAGATCACCATGTAGGAAGGCATTTTATACATCCAGTTGGTGTAAGGGCCATCCAAAGATTGTTGCACATGAGATGAGGACCCTTACCGTGTTCATCTATGCTACAAGTGCAAATGTTTCATCATAGTCAATTCCATATGTTTGACTATATCCTCTAGCTACCAATCTTGCTTTGTACCTCTCTATCTTTCCTTCAGGACTCTGTTTATGGTATAGACCCACTTACAACTGACTGCCTTCTTTCCTCTAGGAAGATTAGTCAAATCCCAAGTCTTGTTCTTCCTTAGAGCTTATAGTTCTTCCTCTCATACCTGCAAACGACCTTTGATCCTGTTTTTCTTCCCTCCAATCAATTGGAATTGCAATGGACAAAAGAGATGCAATAAATACCTTGTATATGAAGGAGATAATGTTTCATATCATACATAGTTACTAAGGTTGTACACTAAATCATATATATCGATCTCTTTCATTGTAGCTACTCTTGTCCCCATCCTTAAAGAAATTGGCAAGTCCGGCGACTTCTCTATACCTCTTGAGATCTCACCCGCTGAACTTTCTTTGGGAAAATCAGACTCGTCAGCTTGTAACTCCCCCTGCAGTTGTTGCTCCCCTGTTCTTCTGCTTGTTTCTCCTCTTGTTCTGCAACCAACTGCTTTTCAATCCTTTGTCTCCGTGAGTATACACGAGGGGCCTGCTATTCATTTGGCTTTGGCCATCTTCTCTCACGTGACACTTCTGGTACAACCATTGGGATGGAGGCAGTTATCAGAGGTTGTTGCTGTCCAGCAGGAGAGCTGCTTCCTGTAACATCATTTGTGTGTGCGCTCTCTCCCTGTTGACCAACAAGACTAAGTGGCTGGTCAAGCCCTTCAAATACAACGCTTAGATCTGTTTTTCACCATAAAAGGGATTAGATTTCTAGAAAGTTACATCAAGACTGACAAATGTGCGTTGCTCGGAGGGACTCCAACATTTATATCCTCGTTGACCAATAGGATATCCAATGAAAATGCATTTAATGGCTCTAGGATCCATCTTTGTCACTGAGGGCCTATGATCTCGAACAAAGCAAGTACATTCAAACACCTTGGGAGGAACCCAAAACTTGTTCTTACCGAGCATTAGTTTACAAGGAGATCTCATAGGTAGTATTCTTGAAGGCATGCGATTTAGAAGAAAGGTAGCAGTCAGCACTGCCCGACTCTAGAGAAAGGTTGGCACATTCATGCTATACTAGTGGCGCATTGCCAATGCGTCACAAATAGGCAAAAACAGTGTACCACGAATAGCCTTTTTCCTAATAGTGCTTTTCACCATTTTTTCTTTGACAGATCTCAAACTGTTGGAAATAAATAGTTGTTTATTACCGAGGTGTCTCCTTGTATTCCATTTGATGCATTGGGGATGATCCATCTTCCTCGGCCATGCACCATAAAGCCTGGAGCCGGCGCCCTCTTGGCACACGCTATCTCAATGGTACACACAGACTTCGATAAGGCTCGCAACAAGAAGATCGATCACCTCTCTTGCATCTGGAAGTGTCCATCGTGTTGAGTAGGCATCTTAGGTGGTGGAGAGGATCACTCCCTTCCACCATCAGACCATGAAGCCGAATCCTCCCCGTCATGGTTGTGGAAAGGAATTTGGAGGAAAATAAGGACGCGAAGAATGCGATGTTAGAAGATGATTCACCACAACTCGAATTTTGGAAGGAGGCTGAGCGGAAGGTGGTGGAGGAGGAGGACGATATGCTCGAGTAGCAGGAGGTGCTATCGTAGTCCTTTGTGACTACCTACAAATAATTTAAATTGAACTATTTTATATCAACCCAAGACTTTTGGGATGTTACTCATCGGACATGTATTGCAAATAGTTTATTCAGCACATTTAGGATATTTCCGATTTTTTATAGGTGTTTGCGTTTGTAGTGCGTTCTTGAGGTATTTCGCTCATTTATGAAAAGAACTTCCTTGGCCATGTGCCATAAAGACCTCTCGCCTCTCTCCCTCGGCAGTCGGCACCACGGTAGACACATATGTACACTATATTTCAATATGCCTTGCAGGAAGAAGACCGATCGCCTCTCTTGCGTCTAGCAGTGCCGCCGGCGTAGCATCGTCATGTTGAGTAGGCATCTCAAGTGGTGGAGGAGGAGCAGTCATCTTTGCTGGTGGAGGAGGAGCAAACATATCCAATTCGAGAGGTGGAGTATTCCGTCCTGCCGCTAGAGCACGAAGCCAGCCCCTCCCCCTCGTACGAGGACACGGCGGTCGGGTGTCCTAGACAGGATGGAGGAGAAGATCCACGAGCATATGATGGCGGGTGAATCCTTCGAGTCTCTCTACGAGGAGCTACTAACCACCAAGAATGAGGAGGTCGTATGTGTAGAGGCTTCTCTGCATGAACTTATCCGCGCATTGCATTGTCCGAGCTATTCATGATCTACGACACGACAAATGGCTAAACCAGATGGCGAGGACAAAGGGCGTGCACAAGGCAGTGGCGGCCGAAAGGTAGTCAGCCATGACCAGGATGAGAGATGGCGACCGGGACGACGACGATAGGCCTAGTCGCATACCACTACCAAACTACTTGGCCCCGCGGTGGTGTCGGTGGCTGCTGTGGCAAGAGTTGGCACATCGATCTACACGCTGAAGATGGTTGGTAGAAGATAGTGAAGGCAGCGACATCCGGAGCGTGTGCGTGGGCGTCGCTCCGTGGATATGCCGTGCGGTTCTAGGGCTCCTTTTGCTTGAGTTCGAGCCGTCGCGCCAAGGCGCTCCAGCTTCTCTTGGCGAGTGGCAATAGTGTGAGTGACCATTGGCGGGGTCGAAACAGGTAGGTAGGTGTTTGATAGATCTCGTTGGGGAGCTGGCGATACGGTTATCGTTTTTGCTCGATGTTTTGTTTTGGCGGTTCCGGTTTGTATGATCTTTGTAATGGCCTTTGCCAAACATTGTGGTTCTAATAATAAATAAAGGCTGTGTGCATCGCTCGATGCAGAGTCCGGGGATCCGCTCCCCATTTCGAAAAAATACTAAACTGCCTGACCTGCTAGTCACTATCTCTATTTGTCAAGTCTGTAGAATTTTTTTGTAATCTTGCAATGAAAATTGGTGGGGGGATGAAACTTGATGTGACCACGAGATGGAATTCAACATTTAATATGTTAACAACGGCCATTTCCTATAGGGATGCATTAGATTCTGATGCGGACACTGGACACTGATGCAAACTATAAATGGAAGCCCACAAATGATGCATTGTTTGGTATCGTTACTCCAATACTTTCTCAATTGGATGGTTTCTACAACATTAATTATATGGCTCTACATATCCTACTTTCAATATATTTTATCCTTGCATTTTGAATGTGAACATTGCACTTAGAGATGCATGTCAGTCCACAAAACCAGATTTGGAAGTTATATGGTAGATGGAATGATGAACAATTCAATAAGTATTGGGAAGAACCCACAGATTTCATGGTGATTGATGCAATTCTTTACCCAAGGTACTACAAGGTTAAATACATCAAGTGATTTTTTATAGATCTATGGACTTGAAGGCTGCTACTGAATATAATTTTACTGAGATCGAGTTGAAAAAATTGTATGAGACATACGAAGATGTCCTCCCGTTGGTTTTGCATTTGCTTCCCCGCTTAGATTAATCGAATTGACCGATAATGGAGAGAGTAGAGCTCTCCACCAACAGGAATGAGGCGGATATAAGAGGTCACGGAGATGGAATCTTGAATATTCGTAATGCAATAAACCCACGTCAATGAGCTAGCAACCTACAGCAACGACGGCCATTCTTGAGTTTCTACTAGGAGCAGTTAGTCAATCTACGTTCCATGCAACTAGCACACACGGGCTTGAGGAGCCAAACACAATGCACGCTCTCGTAGCTCGCACATGCTCCCACCTTGATATCTCTTAGGGTATCGTGGTGTTGTTTATTCAGGGTGTATCCCATCTTTGTGCTTGTACATAAACTCTCTCTTCTAACAAGGTATCACAGGCATTTTCTCAAAATAATAATAATATATACTTCATGTTAGATGTACCTAGAATTGTGCCTGCTGGACACCCGAGCATGTCTATTCTTTTTTTGACACTTTTACCGTAGGGGAAACTCCCCTACGGTGTCTTTTTCAATAAATACAAGGAACCACTATACAAAGACTAACTAAAAAGTGGGAAAAATATCAAGAGGGAAGAAATGAGTTAAAAGTAATTTGATACTTTAAAGAAAAATAGCTTGCAACCAATCAACAAGAGGTGGAACAGATGTAGCCTTCGCTAGTGTGTCTATTCTTATCTATACCCTGATAAAGTATGATTCTTACGCATTATGTGTTGTTTATTGTGAATTACCCGTCATCCGCTCAAGGTACATTACATATACAGAAACACATGAAATTTATGAGATGCAGTGTTTCTCAAGAGAACCATAAATTGCACCTACTACTTTATTAGACATCAATGCATCTTCTAGGATCCTAAACTATTGGTATCATAATCTCTACCAGAAAGGACAACACCAGAAATCCAGCAGAAGCTAGTGTTACCGAGAATGGCATTCGACCCTTGTCCTTCCTCAAAAACATTGCTTCATAGAATGGAATATTGAGAATCACTAGCATCCCACAAATAATAAGCTGGGGGGAAAATCCATTCAAGAATACATTCCAGCTACCTTTCATGATTTGACAAAGCCCTCCCACCACGCAAACGAGGTTGAGTAACGCGATAGTGGCAATTATCACATATTCGGGAGTTGATGACCCGAATTCCATAATTTCCTGCTCATACCTCTTGGATACATGTTCATCGCTTACCTTAGATGAAACCGCGAATGTCATATGTGACAGTCCTAGTAACTTCCAGAGAGTGTCAATAAATCCAAAGAGATACGAGGTTATTCTCTTGACCATCCACATCCTTTGCACATTCCACCATCCATTCAACGTGTCTCCACATGATAATGCCTCATACAGGTTGTATAGGTTAGTCACACAGAAGACAAATACGAAGGGTGTGATCCATGGACTTGTAATCTGAACGATAGATGAAAATATCCATTAGTTTAAATACAAAACATATTTAATTGAGATGGATTTTCCATAGTATTATGAATCATTACCTCTGGGAAAAGGGGTGAACCTTTTAGGAGGGTTAGTGAAGGGATGGTAACATAATATAGTGTCGCGAGTGAATTGGGTGCCCACAGTGCATAGATACAGTAGCCCATTTGATGTCGTAACTTGATTTTTCCATGCCCAAACATTAAGGGGCAGTACTTAGAAAGAAAAATCGTGAAATTACCCTCGCTCCATCTCTTGGTTTGCAGCAATGTCTGAGAAAGTGTTGATGGAGCTAAACCCAAAAACGCGGGTCTTATTGGATTGTTGTAGACTGACTCCCATCCTCTACAATGTATTGCCAACCCAGTGATTACATCCTCCACTGGACAGCCATATTTTATCCCAATCTCATTTCCCCACGGTGTGTCATGTTCATATGCACAGGTTGTTAATGACTTCGCTTTCTCTTCAATATTACATACTATGTTTTCTTGTATTTTGTCCTTGACTCCTCCGTTCCAGTTTACCTTGTAGTCCTTTGTGAATATCATGCCACAAAGGATCTCCCTTCTGTGGAAACATCCTGTGCCAATATACGGAGGGCCACCCACACTGTCCAAACCACCCATCTCCACCTTTAGATTGAGTAACAATGTTAGTTCCAGAGCATGCATAATGATTTCTCATATTATATAGAACATGATAACGGTACTGAAGGTACGATTTGACACCGCTAACCTTTTTGAAGGCTTGGATGGAGTTCCCATATATGTTGTTCTTGGTTATATTGTTATAATTCTGAGGGTACTGCACAAATCCAATCTTGTGACCCATTTCTTCATCTAGGAAGAAGCACAGTGAATCTCTAATGGTATCTTTGTTGTTGGAATACATGTCGCAGTCCACATTCATGATTATAGGGCTGTTGCTTATCACTGATGATACCCTTATCTGCATTTCAATAGAAAAGTTAACATACTCTACAAAAGTCCATTCTAATGAAAGCATTCAAACTTTCATAGAATATATTTATTTAATCATCCAGATGTAAATGGGAATTTCTAGACAATGCAATACAGACACACATGTTAAATGGTACCCGTGTCTAACAGTAGTTAAAACCAATGTATTTCTAGAAAATTGCATTTCTCTCACGAAAGGCTGGACAAATGGAGATTCATACATTTTCTCAGCTCTCAAATAATCAGGAAATTCTAATGTGAACTGATGATATAATGTTGCAAAATGGATTATTATGGTGTCAACACTATGCTATGATTTTCTGAAAGGAACTGGAAACACATCGTAACATTTTGGTTACTCTTGTCCACCACTACTGTTTCTTGGAAACTTCGAACTTACGAAATTAGAATATGAGTATATTTACTAATGAAAACTACAATAAATTGTCTACTTAGTATGACGGGGCAAGGTTAGTGAGTGCACCAGAGCATTCATTGCCCCAGCTTTGAAGTTATGGTGGTGCTGAGGCCTCTTCTCACGTGCCATGTACACAAGTGTTGGTAGCACATTTCCTTCATTATCAACTGCATTTTGATCTTTACCATCTACCAGAATCTAGGAAAATAAAGAAAAAGTTCAGAACTTCAAAATCCCAAACACCATGCAAGTTATTTACACAAAAAGCATGCAAACCGTTACTCCAGTTTGGATGGTATGTGAAAGCTACCTCAATAATTGATTGGTGATCTTTTGAGTTAATTTCTAGATTCCATTCACAAAATCCTTTATGATTTGCTTTGATTTGTTCTGGAATTTTTCCCGACATGATAGCAGAGTCAATTCGCTCAGTCATTTCATCATACATGTGCTGCCCAAAAAGAAGAAAAGGTATAATCAGTCGCAATGCCAAAATGTTGAGGACTTTGGATTGGCTGCACACCCTTTGTATTAATATCTAACATAGTAATATGTGAAAATTGCTCCCTATTCAATAGCAATTTGACTAAGTGTGTTGAAAAATAAATATGGCCATAGTAAGATGCTTGGGTTGGTTACCTTGATAAATGACCATTCTTTTGGATTGCACGGTTCTTGAAGCTCATCTGACTCTGAGAAGTAAGCCGCTGGTGACCTTGGCTCAATGTTGTATCTCTTGCAGAACGGTATCCAGTATTTCGCAAATGAGGTGGCCTCCCACATAGCATAGAAAGTGAAAACTGAGCCTCCATCGTCAGAGAGATACACACTTAATTTTTCAGCTGGGTAATCGTACGCCATGAGCGATAAGATGGTGGAGATGACAAGACTTGGTGGCTCTGACTGCGGGTCTGCAGTGCAAACGAAGATATCCACACAAGGTAGCCGCTCTCCATGCCTTGCAAATGAAATAGTAACCGTGTTAATGCTCGGTGCGCCAAATGACGATAGATCCATGCATTACACACCCTTCGACTATGAAAACAGGTCTCTACTTTTTGATCCGACCGGTTTGTCCATGGAAGATTAATTACAGAATCAGATAACAGAAATTGTGGTAAAATAGACTAATATGGATCTCTGCAATTAACCTTTTACTTTTTCCCTAGCTGCTAGCTATCTGACCAACCCTTCGTGTAGGACTTTCACTAGATGTCAGAAGTTTGCGTAAATTCCGATGAATTTAGATCTATACGATACTCCCTTCGATCCATATTAGTGGCCTCAATTTTATATAGATTCATTTGAATCTAGTTAAGTATTTAAACTGAATGCAGTTGTATCTAGACAAAGTTAAGCACATTAATATGTACCGGAGGGAGTACTCCCTCCATCCCATAATATGTTGCGCATAATTTTGCGTGCAAGTAGCAAAGTTTGACCAAGAATATATAAAATAATATGAATATATATGGTACAAAATATATATAATATGAAAATATATTTTAAGTCAAGTCTAATAATATTAATTTGGCATTGTATATGTTCATATTTGTATCAAACTACTTGGTCAATCATTATAAAGTTTGACTTTGATAAAATATTATATGAAACATAAATTGGGACAGAGAGAGTATTAAATAGTGTCTATATACATCTAAATTTAGAAAAATATACGACATCTATTTTAAGACGGAGAGATTACATCCTTTTAAATCTAAATCCAAATTAATTTCGAACCAACCCAACTACTCGAGCTCATAGAATTGGGCAGAAAGAGACATATGTAAATTGAACCGGTATGGAATCTAAGGAGGAGACAATCGAGGCGGCCACCAAAACCAATCTAGGGTTCTATCCTTCTCGCTCGTGATGCTGCATGTTAGATCCGCTTTCTCGAAACACAAAATCATTTAACAATTAGCTGCAAGAAGTTATTCAAAGTTAACTATTAAGTTATATTATTCATAATTTATGTTTTGGTTTTCTTAGGAGAACTATCTAATATAAACTAGAACCATCATTTATGTTTCAAGAAATAATGTACTCCTGAGAAAGCCTAATGTGTATTCCCTTCGTAGTCTATTTTCTTCTTAGGAGTACTACATAGTAGTATAGTCTAATTGTCTAAAATTATTTGAAGAAAACAAGATAGACGATCATGAGATAAGGCGTTAGCTAGTGGATAAGTCGCACAACACCGCACAAGGCAAAGCCAGCTAGTCATCCACGGAACCGTACCTCTCCTCCTTCCTTGCTCCTTCACTCACAGCACTTTCTTACTCTCTAGAAAAACACTTTCTCGATCCCCTTCCTTACCAGTCCAGCGTGCGGCCAGTAGCGCGCCGAGTGCGGCGACGGCTGGCGCCCCAGAGGAAATCTCGCATGTTGGCTTAGTCGTGGCCGCCGTCTCCGTCGAGCTCGAGGACGCGCAATAGTTCCAGGCCCCGAGATCCAACGGGAGGGTGCTGGAAAGGGATGGGATGGCGGCACTGCATCAAGCTCCAGGCTGCGCACCTCCCTCAAGTTCTCTGCAGGGCCGGATGAGACAGACGTCCATGAGGAGAGGGCTGGAGGAGAACGGCCATGTCAGTTCAACACACCTCCCCCCATCCTCGAGTATATGCTTCTGCCGCCTCAACCCACATGCCTCCCCGTCCTCTTCCTCTGATACGGCCCAACCCAGAGGCCCATGGCAACCATCCCATTGTCACCATTACCCTGCCAACGCAGATGGTTCGCCTATCCGCATCTCTCGGCGACCCATGGCCGACAACGACCACCTGCAGCCGGAACACCTGCTCCGCATGCGCTTCAGCTACTCCATCTGGGTAGGTTCATCATCTACGAAGTCTAAAGAAGGTAAAATCCTCCAACTTCTCTTTCTTTTTGTTGCCTCCATGAAAAATAAGAGTCTTCTTGATTGTACATCGTGGCCACAAATAAACACAAAATGATATATTCAAATTGCTAGGAAAAATAGTACATATTTGTTTTGTAATTTGAATTTCAAATCAAAATCTTCACAAATAGTGGAAAACTTGCTCATTTATATACTAGATACTGAACACAAAACAGTGTGGACATACTATAATGTATGCTTCTGCAACAAATTTACATCCGTGATACATCTGTGTGAAGTAGATAGACTTTCTAGATGAGTCTATAGAATTTTTACTGTAATCATATTTCTAGGCATGTGTTGATTATTTCGAAACAACTAACATGGACTTCTTAAATCTGATGATGGCTGATACAAAGCTGCATTTATGGATTTTCAGTTTTCTTGGATGTCTCGGATCAACTCCCCTGTTATACATACATGATCTCTGTAGTATGAAAATGTCTTCTATTTTTCTAAAAACTGCCTTTGATAATGTTATATGGTTTCTATCGGTAGGTCTTCCATTGTGATAAGAAGAGTGCTGATAAACCTTCTGAATATTAGTTTGAGGCTTTATTAAAAAGTATTCATGCAGGTTATTGCTTTACTCTGCGTTTACATGCAGCTTGTTCCAAATTTTAGGTCTTTAGGTAAATAATATGCAACTTTTAGCTAGTGATGTTATTCTCAAGTTTAGATACCAATAGCAAAATTTGTTAGTAGTATTCGCTAACTCAATTTTCCAATTGAAACAGAGCTCAAGTCACTGCCTGAGATGCATTTTGTACCTCCACCGCCACCTCGCGCACCAAAACCTTCTCCAGGTAAAAACAATTTTTTTGATTGCCTAATGATTCGATATATCAGTGTCCAATTATGCTATTTTGAAGAATAAGACAATATGCATTTTGGCAGACATGTCATATGTTCTCTCATTGTGTGTCCAAGTCAAACCTAGTTTTTTTTTCATCTTGAGGTGTTACTATTTCGTGTTCTATGCTGCAGCTGTACAGGTTCAAACTAAACTGTAGCAGAGAACATCTAATTTTGCACTGCATACTAATTATTAGGTACTTGAAGCCGCGTCTACATGCAGCTTGTTCCAAATTTTAGGTCTTTAGGTAAATAATATGCATCTTTTAGATAGTGAAGTTATTCTCAAGTTTAGATACCAATTGCAAAATTTGTTAGTAGTATTTGCTAACTCAATTTTCCAATTGAAACGGAGCTCAAGTCACTGCCTGGGATGCATTTTGTACCTCCATCGCCACCTCCCGCACCAAAACCTTCTCTTGGTAAAAACAATTTTTTGCTTGTCTAATGATTCGATATATCAGTGTCCAATTATGCTATTTTGAAGAATAAGACAATATGCATTTTGGCAGACATGTCATATGTTCTCTCACTGTGTGTCCAAGTCAAACCTAATTTTTTTCATCTTGAGGTGTTACCATTTCGTGTTCTATGCTGCAGCTGTACAGGTTCAAACTAAACTGTAGGAGAGAACATCTAATTTTGTAGTGCATACTAATTATTAGGTACTTGAAGCCTCTGCTATGCTCAGTTCGAACTATTGCCTACTAATTTCAGTATCGAATCTCCTATTTCCGATGCCATCACATGGGTTGGCAACACAAAACTTGTGCTTGTTCACGTGGTATAATTTATATATTTGTTTCTCAGAGATAACACATGGTACATGGACACACCAGATTCGTACCAGTCATGCGGTTTCTGTCGAAGAAGGTGTCGAGGGCAGCGGCTAGGGCGCCATCCGTCAGGGGCTCCAGGAACACAGTGATGGCGAAGGCGAGGGTGCCGTCGAGGGTGGCGGCTAGGGCGCCGTCGAGGGCGGTCCAGAAAGGCTTTGATGGCGAAGTCGAGGGTGTCGTCGAAGAAGGCACCAAGGGCAGCGGCTAGGCGCCATCCGTCGGGCGCTCCAGGATGGCGGCGAGGTTGGCTGTGAGGGCGCCGTTCGTCGGGCGTTCTAGGATGGCGGCGAGGTAGGCGGCGAGGGCGCCGTCCGTGGATATCAGGCGCGATGATCGTGGGCATGATTACTTTTTTTTTTGTTATAGAAGGGAAGCGGTACGCTGGGTTGAAGTTTCCGTCTGGCAGAGCACCAATCCGTCATAACTAATCGCTGAGTGTACCAATAACGATTTGTAGGCTAACGTAAACTATTGGATTAAGTTTAGTGTGTCCGATCCTAGGGCTGTAACATATCCGTGTATGATTGATGGGGTGTCCCTAGAAAAATTCTTGTTGGTGCCTAGAGATGGGTTCGCTCATGGCTGATTTATTGTGTTTTGCAGTTTCAATGAAATATATAATAATACTTTCTCCGTTCTAAAATAAGTGACATGAGTTTGTCAAGATTTGCATGTATCTAGTCTTAAAACATGTCTAGATACATGTGAATCTAGACAAACTCAGGTCACTTATTTTGGGACCGAGGGAATAATTGTTTACAGCGAACGAGCTAGCTAGTTTCCAGCGAGCGAGCTAAAAGGCAGCTCGTCGGACGGAGGCCCGTCCAGCTCGTTGCCGGCCGTATTATTGGCAGCTGACCGCTGACGTGTTGCCGCCCGGTTCATGGCAGGACAGGGCAGGCTAGCTAGTACAGAGGAACACATACGGCTAGGCTAGGGCTAGCAAGAGATGGATGGAAGAAATTAACCTGGCGGCGAGCCTGTCCCGGAAGGTGCGGCGGCGGACGGGGCTCCACCGCACGGACTGCGTGATGACCCAGTAAGCCGAGTACCAGAGTTCCGCCGCCATCATGCCCAGCCACGCCGCCCTGCCCTCGCCCGCGGCTGGGATGTGCGAGGCTCTGTAGTAGAGCACCAGGAGTATCCCGGCGGCGACCGTTATGGCGTGGAGCCTGTACACCGTCCTGCCCCCGAGAATCTCCGTCGTGAACAGCCGCCTCTCCCTTGTCTCCGTCTCCATCTCGCCAACCAACCACTGTTTATTTCTCTCTTCCTCTCTCTTGTCACTCTAAACTTTACTGGAGAATGCACACCAGGGTAGTGCTCCCGATCTCTATCTCTATCTCTATCTCTATTTATATAAAAAGTGTTAAGTTGGTTTTCGTCACCTGGGGTTTCGTCCGTCGTCCGTGCGTTGTTATTTTTGGCTATTTTTCTGTCCGTCGCGAGCCACAGTGTCAGATTCTAACTCAGTTCCTCCGTCTTTTCTCCCCAGTGCTTCTGTTACGTCCCAATCCGTTCATAGCACATAGTGCTCCATAGTACATACTCACTCCGTTCAAAAATATAAGACGTTTTAGTTTTGTGAAATAAATGTATCTAGACGTCTTTTAGTGTATAGGTTCATTCCGAACCTCTATGAACCCATACACTAATAGATGTCTAGATAAATTCGATTCATAAAGCTAAAACGTCTTATATTTCTGAACAGAGAGAGTATGCACGAAGAGCGGGGATAGGGACAAAGCTTACGCTCCTAAGTGTCCTACCGATCGCTTGATCGGTCGTCTCTGACGAGTACTGCGTACTACGCAACAGAGTTCTTCCGCCCGCACGACTGCCTTTCCCTCACCGCCGGAGGTCTGGATCAAGGCAAGCACCGACGCTGGGCTATATGCCGGAGCGGGGTGTGGTGTCGTCGCCACCGGGGCTACCGCTGCCGCTATTCAGCTCCCCCAAAACGGCCAACGGCCATGCTTCGGCTACACGGAACCTCCGGCGGCTGATGACAACCAGACTAGACATGCGGCCTCGGCGGTCGATGGCCAACGATGCAACTGCAACTCCGCCCGCAGGGCCACTCCGGCCCTTCGTGCTAGGATTTCCTCCACGAGGTCGCCTGCGCTATGTTCTGCGGGGCCATCTCCCCAGTCATGGCGTCGCTCGCAACACTGGTAGCGCGGACCTCGCGCCTGGGAGAGGTTCCACCAGTTGATGTCCGTGGAGGAGGCCGCGCCGCCGTGGCTCACATAAAGGCCAAGCAGCGCCGACACGGCAGGAGGCCTGTCCGGCCTACGGCGTTGTCCGGACGGCCGGCCACTCGACAACACTGCCTGCCCGGTGTGATTCGAGCATATGGTGCCTGCGTTGTAAGGATGGCCGCTCGATGACACTGCCTTGTGCGTCGAGGAGATGGTGTCGGCGCATGCTGGGAGGCGTCGCCGCTGACGCGCAGCACGTGCCAGAACTCAGTTCAGCCTGATGGAAGCAAATCCACGCAAGGTGGGCGGCGAAGTGCATGCGTTGTGTGCCGGGCACGGTGGCGAGCCGAGACCGGAAGCTGGATCAGCAGCAATTCATGAACTTGTCGGCCTGCATGAAGGAGGAGAGCGACGGTGGATATGCAAATAGAGAGCGGGAGCCTATGTGCTAGATAATACAGTAGTATTAACTTGATGTGATAGTTCATATGGATCTCATAGAGTTTGCAAAGTTGAAAGTCTGAGCGGTGATCTGTCTCACAGAACTATACAACTTTTGTCAGGGAGAATGCCATAGAGGAATAAGTATAAATTTATACCGTATAATCAGTACTATCTGCAACTCATCAGATACTGAATGTGGATGAAATCTGTATACAAGTATGCGGTGCACAATCTAAAACCGTTAGCCCCATATTAGCCTTCAAATTTTAATCGGTTCAAGTGAGGAACTAGGAATACCTCTATCACAATAAGGCGTCTCAAGATTTCTTAATATTAAAATCGCTCATCTCGATCCTATTATCTCACAAAGAGTTTTCCTCAAATATCCCTCTCCAATTCAAATTTTGGTTTCTACTTTTGGTCCTGATTTTTCAGAAAGAAAATCCAAAAAATTGACTTTCTTCCAATTCATTTGGGGTTGGTATCATAAATCTAAATTCAAAACCTTCGATCCACCATCTAGGAGGCTGGTTGCTAAACTAGGAGTTCCAGGGTATTGTGTGATCCCACCGTCAAGGAGGGTGCCTGCCAGTCGAGGAATATCGGCTGGCCCATCATGCTCATCCCTCTGCCTTATATTTTGGGACAGAGGGAGTAACATGTGTATGTGGATAATAGTGTTCCATTGTTTTGTTAGGTAAAATCATTAACTGGAAAATGGTATAATTTGGAGACTTGGAGAGCCCATCGAACTTTTAGTGCAAACAGAAGACGCGATAATTTTGTTGATCCGTGGCAACGCACGAACATTCAGCTAGTATATATAAGTGGCAAACTACCTCTTCCTATCAACGGCGGATCCACAAGTTTACTAAAGTTTTTTCCTTCTCCTGCACCCGAGACACTACAAGCAGTTTCATATCGATTCTTGCTTCTTTTTCTTCTATTATAGACTAACTAATTAATGCATACCGGCTTATTTTTCTACTCCCTCCATAATCAAATTAGTGGCCTTAACTAGTCAACTTTATTTTGATTCACATCTATACAAGTATATAAATCTAGATAAAACTAACACAACTAATTTGAGACATAGGGAGTACTGTACTATATGAAAGGCTCGCCTCCTCCTCCGTGGCGGAGCTTGCAAATAATATTTGGGAGGCAAAACACGAAATATGACGGTCTTGGGGCCAAAATGCTCGACTATGGTCTTTGTGTGAATGCCTTTGTGTTTTGTGTCCCTTTGTGTGAATGCGGAAGACTCTCCCAGGGTCTTTTTTCTTTTTGTGCAGGACTATGGTCTTCCTTCTGTTTTGTGCTAGGTTCTGCCTACCTGTAATTCTGTCCCCTCGGCTCTGAAATTTCTGAAGCTGCGTCAGGGTCCTTCACGACCCCTCTCTCGTGAAAAAAAAGTGGCACCAAAACGGTAGAAGTCTAGCATCCTCTCACCGTGAGATGAAAGTGCATAACTGTGTGAAAGCAGAGGACTCAAGAAGTGGTACCAATCCAATTAAATCCCATCATCTTCGTAATGCGATTAACAGAGGATTAGGACCGACCCAATCGCATGGTAGCATTTATCCCAAGTAAGGCCTAGTGATTGAGCAGTTAGCCTGTGCTGATGTGTAATGATATCAGGTTATCAGGGCATATTTGCTTTCTGACATATGGATAGTATGGTGTGTATAAGTGTTCACACTACTAAGACATGGGTCTTCTTCAATCAGTGCACCAGTGTAAACCTTGCTTGCTTGCTTATGAGCTGAAACCAATTCATATGCGCCAAAGAAGAATTGAATCACCTTAGAGCAAATTAAGATGTTCTAATGAAGCTCTAACAAATTTATTAGAATTTACCGTGCCAGTGGAGGATATTTGTTGAGTAAAAGAGCAATTTTTCAAGAGATTTAACCATAGTAAAAGATAGATAGAACATAGGCAGAATAATAGGAAAAGATCAGAAGATACGGCAGACTATCTGAATATGATAAACAAGACCGAGGAAGATGATATACATCACAATAGAGGAACCACCGGTGTTCGCGTTTAGCGTTGGCATCGTCGTCAGCCTTGTTGTCGAGGAAAATGTTGTTGATGGCGGGGAAGAAATCTTCGTTGGGGAAGACGTCGGCACAGTCGCTATCCGTGAAGGAGTCCATGATGAAAGCCAGTAGTCACGCTGGTAGCGCTCCGCAAAAACCTTATCGCCCTTCTCCCGTACAGGACTCGAAGCAGCGGGGTCTTGGAAGCCTACTGTCCTAGCTCGCGGTGCACGCCGCAAGACGAGATGGGGAAGATCTAGGCAGCACAATGCTCTGGAACTGGAGGCGCAAGGGTGTGTTAGTGTATCTGAGGAGAGGAGCGACCTCTCACTCTTATAGGCACGAGTAGGCAGGCGAACAGTCGGCGTCGAGAGAGGAAACGAACAGGCATCGACTAAAGCCGAACAACCTCCACTCAGCTCGAATTAAATCTCCACTGAGTTCGTATTAAACATTTGCTCGCTCGAGGCATTCCCGTAACACACGGCGCGCGTGCGTCGTTACGAGCGGCGGAGGAGGAGCGCGCGTGTATATGTCTTCTTTTCTCAAGCTCGTACAAGTGGTGGAAGAGCTCACATTATAAACTGGTCCAACTTCCACTCAACTAGCCATGTGGGACTAAACTTTTGTCTCACCTCTTGCCTTGCATGAATGGGACAATTGGACCTCTAGGATTTTAGGAATTGTTGAATAATATAAATGGGCTGGACCCTTTATGAGGCAAAATTATAGCACCCTGATAAAACCACTACTAGAAAATCGCTTGGTGTTTTTGTTTTGTGCATCATTATGACCGCATGCTCATGTCATCATGCCATATTGCATTTGAGCATCGTCATGTCATCATGCATGGTTTATCTAAAACTATTTTTCTAAAAGCCTATATTTATTTTCTAGATATTCCCTATCTTTTATTTCCAATCAAAACCCCAAACTTACCCGAAATATTTTTGTTTATCTAAAAACCTATTTGAAACTGTCTTATTTTAAAAGAAAATAAATAATTAAAACAAAAACTATTTTTAAACACCGGGAGGCAGCCGCCGGCCAGGCCCAAAAGGCCCAGCCAGCAGCCGGCCTACTACCGAGAAAAACCTAACCCTAATCCCTGGAAAACCCTAACCAGTCCCACTCAATCCTACCTGACGCCGCCGCCAACCACCCACAAGGCAGCAGCCCTGCACCGCCTGCCCGTGTCGCATGTCAGACGCCGCCCCCTCCATGAAGCGTACACCGCGACCGGCCCCACCCCGTGGGTCCTACTACCACCACAACCGCCCCATCCCGCACACGGTCGACGCGTGAGCCGACCCACCCCGCTCGATCTCTCCATCGCCCTCACCCTGGTCCCACCCCACCGACACCACCCCGTCCCGCACGCCTCTCTCTCTCGCGATCCCCAATCCCCACACCCTCGCCTCGCTTTTCTCCCTGCAGATCAACGTCCGCCGCCGACCTGCCTCACTCCACGGCTGCCACCGGCCCGAGCTGTCGCGCCGGGCCTCCCCTCCCTCTCCCCCGTCTCGCCGTCCTCGAGCCCAAGCACCACCGTTCGACCTTGCCGCGGCCTCTGCTCCGTGTGGCGTGCCCATGGCCGCATCTCCGTCGAGCTCCTCGCCGGCCGCCGCGTCCTGTGATCCTCCACGCACTTGCGCGAGCTCGCCCCTCTGCCGCCCCTGTAGCCTCGCTGCATCGCTCGAGCCCGAGCTCGTCTCGGAGCTGCCACGACAGTACGACCGCGACGCCCGTGCCCCTGGCCGCCTCGCGCCGCCTCCGCCTCCGGCCAGCGTAGCCCACCTCGCTTCTGTCCATCTCTGGCCCGCATTGTCAGCGCGAATTCCGGCGTCACCGCTCCGGCGCCCCCTCTCCTCCTCGAGTAGAGCCCACGCTTGCCAGCAGGTCGTCACCTACCCCGCGTCCCCGAGCTCTGCCAACCCGACCTCCACCAACCGCCTCATGCTGGCTCTCGGAGTACGCACCCGCGGACTGCCACCTTCCCCAGGTGGTGCTCATATGGAAGTCAAAGACCACCGAGTCCATATGATGTGTGTTCGCGTGCCTGTGCTGCTACATGTGTCCCTGCCCATGTTAAGTTGATGGTGTTTCTACTGCCTGGTGTCTGCGTGTTCGATGGTATTGTCGGTATACCATCTGCTTATGACGTGGCCACGAATGGTTCGCAATAACGAACCATGCAAGAGTTTTGATGCCGAAAAACCGTCTAATGCCATGATCTTCTGAAGTAACGGACTTGTCAAGATCCACCAAGATCTACCTCCCGGACTCCAAGCCCCGTCACCGGAGCCGATGGTCGAGGCTCGAAGACCCCGGCACACGAAGATCTTCGTCCTAAAATGCCAAGTACTCCTACCCGGATCCGAAGACCGATCCCTCGAACCCTCGGAACCCCAAGATCGCCGAGTCCACTATGTGTGACCCTTATCCTCCCCTATTTTTATAATAATATATTTGTTGCATATAAATTGTACATGCTTTGCATACATATCTTGGGAATTGGGGGTACTTTGTCGATTCACTTAATAATTAAATATGGAGGCTATATGTGGGCTATTCTAGTCTTATATTGTCTTCATTTAAATTTGTGTAGCGAACCGATGCCATGTTTTTCCTTACTAATGCAACATTTAAATTGCGGGGTATCTAAATAACATGAACCACTTAATTAATTGTTGGGACCGCCGTTCCGCTTAATATTGCCTAACTGCATCGCACCTTTGCCATGTCATACATCATACATGCATCATGTCTGATCTTCTGTCGTACTATTAAATAGTGCATTCGGTGTTTATTTTAGTGCTTTGGTTCTTCGCGGATTAGACCGTTGAGTTGATGCAAGTATCGACAAGTTCTTCGGATATCAACCGTTGGCTATGTTTTCCAGGCGAGTAATCTCCCCTTTCTACCTATTTTGCATTATAGTGTTTACTTCCTCCTGTTGATCTATTGCTATCCGTATTGTGATGCCTTAGTTTCCGTACTATTTATATTCCTTGCAACCTCTATATTGCCTTGGACACATTCTATTGCTTGTTGTTTGATAGATAGTCAGCCTTGCGAGTCGTAGTTGCTTGCTCAGGTGCTGCTTCTAGTCGTTGTTGTTCCACCATTGTTGGAAAGTTGGCACATGCTTAATGGTGGAGATGATCATGACTTTAATTTCCACTAATAATTAAAATGATGGGAATAGATATAACTAATTCAGAGGCACCGGTGGGCAATAGCTAATATTTGGTTCTTCCACGCTCACTTGTGTCCCGTAGGCCCCGAGTACTTGATACCTGTTCCTGGACTATTCGCACTATCCACATACGGGAGACTCTATGAATCCCCCTTTGACTAAGCTTGATTCACACTTTATTTCTTGGGGCCACAAATTAGTTTGGGGTTTTATTACTATCATGTACTTATACCATGCTTTACTCCTTTATTTACGATTGTGCGTGGAGCACCTGTACTGTTTAGGATCCCGCGCCACGTTTATGCTGTATCGACAAGCTCAGTCACACTTTCGGGTTCCCAGTCGTTTACCGCCGTCGTCGCAAACCCTGGGTCCGTTTCGGAGCTGGCCAACTTCGTTGTGGGTAGCTTATTGGGGTGGCCCCCTGAAATAATTTATAAATCCTGTGAATGTATTGTCGTGAGCCCTCGTTGCGTTTTATTTGGTTTTTCCCGAGGTTGATCGTGTGTGTGTTGCTATTTGTGCACCCCCTGCAGGGTAAATCTTTCTGAAAGCCGTGTCCGCGGTTATGGACGACTTGGAGCATAGTATCTCGATCATAGACAAGCATAACTAAAGTAGTGCTATAAATTTGACTTTGACATGTCTAGTAATCAGATTCACTATAATGGAATGACTAAATAAAAGTGCCAACAACTACTGGTTTTGGGAGGTCTCATGTTATTTGAATATGACTAGTAAGTATTACAACTACAATGGAATGGTTAACTAAAACTTCCCACTGCTTATGATATTAGGATGACTCATACTATCTATATTTGACTAGTAAATGCTGCAACTATAATGGAATGAATAAAACTACCAACTGTGTGAGTTCCTTGGTTTGACTTCCTCGTTTGGTTTCGAGGGGTAATACCAGGATGGGTATGATTGGTGTTAGTATCAGGTTGGTTCTGAATAGGTTTTTCTTACCCCTCTCTAATAGCCGACAGTTATATCGAGTCTCTATAGGTTGTTAGTGCATGCTTCGCTGCCGCTTCAGTACACCATACCTATGTAGGCGAGAGCCGCTAAATTCTAGCCTCGCCGTGTACTGGCCTCAGTACTGACCGCTCTCTTTTTCCTTTGCCCTTTGTCGGCACCCCTTTTGTTTTAGCAGGTATAAGATCGACGTCGTTAGCAGAGTTACCCTTCCGCTTGGCCTGGGCAGGGTTATGGACGCCATTGGTTATTCTTCAGGGCTCTTAGCCCCATTTGCATCTTATCTGTACTCGGATGTTGTATCATTTTCAGGGTGATTTGGATCTTTGTATTGTATATCTGTATTCTTGACTCGAGGAGTCATTATTGTATATATATGTTATGTGGGTTCCATCATGGACTATTGTGTAATGGTATTACTTCGTTTTTCCACCCACACGCAAGTGCCTGGTGGGGATCTTTGAATCGTTTCTATGCGGGTTTGGTGGGAATCGCTAAAACTTGCATAGGGCTGATTCGAGGGTGTTACAAAGTGGTATTAGAGCTCAACAGTTACGATACCCCACTGGTCCAGCCTGTAGGATAACCTAGCTAACGGTCGATGTAGAATGTTAAAGCTATTTTGCAAAATCGGTTGGATAGATCTGATTAGGTCTGCTTTTACTCCTTACCTCTATGCTCTTCTCATCTTACCTTTGTGTGTTTTAAATCTGCTCTCTCATCTTTTCTTCGAGTATAGGAATTCTCGTGGTTGGGTTTCCGTCGTACCTTCAGGGCTTCGATTCCTTTTGCAATGGTGTTTCCACATCCGGTATTTGTGCTATCTGAGTACCCTTCATCTGTTGTACTTTTCAGTAGATCAAAATCCACTGAAATCATTCTTTGTATCTTCCGGTGTTTTTCAACGCGACGTCATCATCTATGCTAGATCCGATGAAGATCTGTATCAATCCTTTGTTTCTGAACATCACTTGTGAAGATCTTCAGTCTAAATTCTGAGTATGGGTGGCACGATTTTCTATTGTATGTGCCGAGTAATAGTTTGGGTGCGTGCTGGATTGGCCCCCATGCCGACTACTCATTCTAATCGCTCTTGTACATTGCAGTGGATAAGGTGTACCTCCTCTCTCCTTTTATCGAAGTTAGAGGTGGCTTTATCTTTTGATACATTTACCTTCGTCCTTTGTTCTCCGGAGTGTTCCCTCGATGAACGTGAGCAATGACCCCTTGTTGGTGGTGTCACCGATTTCAAGACGGAGAAGGAATCTTGTTAGTGGTGTCACGAGAATCTACACTAAGCGAGAAGAATCAGATCGTCGGTGTTCTTCCCCGTACCATGAGGCGGATCTCGAGGGCGAGATCCATTGTTAGTGGTGTCGAATTGTAGCACCCCGATAAAACCACTACTAGAAAATCGCTTGGTGTTTTTGTTTTGTGCATCATCATGACCACATGCTCATGTCATCATGCCACATTGCATTTGAGCATCGTCATGTCATCATGCATGGATTGTCTAAAACTATTTTTTTTAAAGCCTATATTTGTTTTCTAGATATCCCCCATCTTTTATTTCCAATCAAAACCCCGGACTTACCCGAAATATTTTTGTTTGTCTAAAAACCTATTTGAAACTGTCTTATTTTAAAAGAAAATAAATAATTAAAACAAAAACTATTTTTAAACACCGGGAGGCAGCCGCCGGCCAGGCCCAAAAGGCCCAGCCAGCAGCCGACCTACTACCGAGAAAAACCTAACCCTAATCCCTAGAAAACCCTAACCAGTCCCACCCAATCCCACCTGCCGCCGCCTCCAACCACCTACCACTGTGCAAGCAGCCTGCACCGTGACTGCCGTGTATGCTACATGCCAGACGCCCCCTCGAAGCTGACATCATGACCGCCCCACCCCGTGGGTCCTACTACCACCACAACCGCCGCAGACGGCGCCACACGCTGAGAGTGACTCCACCACCCCGCCGATCCATCCGCGTGAGCCGAATTCCACCCGCGATCTCTCCATCGCCCTCATCCTGGTCCCACCCCATCGACACGACCCCGTCCCGCACGCCTCTCTCTCGCGATCCCCAATCCCCTCACCCTCGCCTCGCTTCTCTCCCTGCAGATCGACGCCGGCTGCCGACCTGCCTCACTCCACGGCTGCCACCGGCCCGAGCTGTCGTGCCGGGCCTCCCCTCCCTCTCCCCTGTCTCGCCGTCCTCGAGCCCGAGCACCGCCGTTCGACCTTGCCGTGGCCTCTGCTCCGCGTGGCGCCGCCTATGGCCGCATCTCCGTCGAGCTCCTTGCCGGCCGCCGCGCCCTGTCATCCTCCACGCTTGCTGGCTCGCCCTCCCGCCCTGCAGCCTGCGCGCTCGAGCCCGAGCTCGTCTCGGAGCTGCCACAACAATACGACCGCGACGCCCGTGCCCCTGGCCGCCTCGCGCCGACTCCGCCTCCGGCCAGCGTAGCCCGCCTCGCTTCTGTCCATCTTTGGCCCGTATCGTCAGCGCGAGTTCCGGCGTCACCGCTCCGGCCGCCCCTCTCCTCCTCGAGTAGAGCCCACGCTCGCCAGCAGGTCGTCGCCTACCCCGCGTCCCCGAGCTCTGATGACCCGACCTCCACCAACTGCCTCATCCTAGCTCTCGGAGTACGCGCCCGCAGATTGCCACCTTCCCCAGGTGGTGCTCATATGGAAGTCAAAAACCACCGAGTCCATATGCTGGGTGTTCACGTGCCCGTGCTGCTACATGTGTCCCTGCCCATGTTAAGTTGATGGTGTTGCTACTACCTGGTGTCTGCGTGTTCGATGGTATTGTCGGTATACCATCTGCTTATGATGTGGCCACGAAGGGTTCGAAGTAACGACCCATGCAAGAGTTCCGATGCCAAAAACCGTCCAATGCCATGATCTTCCGAAGTAACGGACTTGTCAAGATCCACCAAGATCTACCTCCCGGACTCGAAGCCCCGTCACCGGAGCCGATGGTTGAGGCTCGAAGACCCCGGCATGCCAAGATCTTCGTCGTAAAATGCCAAGTACTCCTACCGGGATCCGAAGACCGATCCCTCGAACCCTCGGAACCCCAATATCACCGAGTCCACTATGTGTGACCCTTATCCTCCCATATTTTTATAATAATATATTTGTTGCATATAAATTGTACATGCTTTGCATACATATCTTGGGAATTGGGGGTACTTTGTCGATTCACTTAATAATTAAATATGGAGGCTATATGCAGGCTATTCTAGTCTTATATTATCTTCATTTAAATTTGTGCAGCGAACCGATGCCATGTTTTTCCTTGTTAATGCAACACTTAAATTGCGGGGTATCTAAATAACATGAACCACTTAATTAATTGTTGGGACCCCGGTTCCACTTAATATTGCCTAATTGCATCGCACCTTTGCCATGTCATACATCATACGTACATCATGTCCGATCTTCTGTCGTACTATTAAATAGTGCATTCGGTGTTTCTTTTAGTGCTTTGGTTCTTCGCGGATTAGGCTGTTGAGTTGATGCCAGTATCGACAAGTTCTTCGGATATCAACCGTTGGCTATGTTTTCTAGGCGAGCAATCTCCCCTTTCTACCTATTTTGCATTATAGTCTTTACTTCCTCCTGTTGATCTATTGCTATCCGTATTGTGATGCCTTAGTTTCTGTACCATTTATATTCTTTGCAGCCTCTATATTGCCTTGGACACATCCTATTGCCTGTTGTTTGATAGATATTCGGCCTTGCGAGTCGTAGTTGCTTGCTCAGGTGCTGCTTCGCGTCGTTGTTGTTCCACCGTTGTTGGAAAGTTGGCACATGCTTAATGGTGGAGATGATCATGACATTAATTTCAACTGATAATTAAAATGCTGGAAATAGATATAACTAATTCAGAGGCACCGGTGGGCAATAGCTAATATTTGGTTCTTCCACGCTCACTTGTGTCCCGTAGTCCTCGAGTACTTGATACCTGTTCCTTGACTATTCACACTATCCACATACGGAAGACTCTATGAATCCCCCTTTGCCTAAGCTTGATTCACACTTTATTTCTTGGGGCCACAAACTAGTTTGGGGCTTTATTACTATCATGTACTTATGCCATGCTTTACTCCTTTATTTAAGATTGTGCGTGGAGTACCTGTACTGTTTAGGATCCCGCACCACGTTTATGTTGTATCGACAAGCCCAGTCACACTTTCAGGTTCCCAGTCGTTTACCGCCGTCGTCGCAAACCTTGGGTCCGTTTCAGAGCTGGCCAACTTCGTTGCGGGTAGCTTATTGGGGTGGCCCCCTGAAATAATTTATGAATCCTGTGAATGCATTGTCGTGATCCCTCGTTGCGTTTTATTTGGTTTTTCCCGAGGTTGATCCTGTGTGTGTTGCTATTTGTGCACCCATGCAGGGTAAATCTTTCTGAAAGTCGTGTCCGCGGTTATGGACGACTTGGAGCATAGTATCTCGATCATAGACAAGCATAACTAAAGTAGTGCTATAAATTTGACTTTGACATGTCTAGTAATCAGATTCACTACAACGGAATGAGTAAATAAAAGTGCCAACAACTGCTGGTTTTGGGAGGTCTCATGCTATTTGAATCTGACTAGTAAGTATTGCAACTACAATGGAATGGTTA
The DNA here is from genome assembly GCA_023614405.1 of Avena insularis. Classification (NCBI taxonomy): domain Eukaryota; kingdom Viridiplantae; phylum Streptophyta; class Magnoliopsida; order Poales; family Poaceae; genus Avena; species Avena insularis. Next base: position 43,904,345 of record CM042686.1, on the reverse strand, counting down.
ACTAAAACTGCCCACTGCTTATGATATTAGGATGACTCATACTATCTATATTTGACTAGTAAGTGCTGCAACTATAATGGAATGAATAAAACTGTCAACTGTGTGAGTTCCTTGGTTTGACTTCCTCGTTTGGTCTCGAGGGGGAAATACCAGGATCGGTATGATTGTTGTTAGTATCAGGTTGGTTCCGAATAGGTTTTTCTTACCCCTCTCTAATAGCCGACAGTTATATCGAGTCTCTATAGGTTGTTAGTGCATGCTTCGCTGCCGCTTCAGTCCACCATACCTATGTAGGCGAGAGCCGCCGAATTCTAGCCTCGCCGTGTACTGGCCTCAGTACTGACCGCTCTCTTTTTCCTTTGCCCTTTGTCGGCACCCCTTTTATTTTAGCAAGTATAAAATCGACGTCGTTAGCAGGGTTACCCTTCTGGCTTGGTCTGGGCAGGGTTATGGACGCCATTATTTATTCTTCAGGGCTCTTAGCCCCATTTGCATCTTATCCGTACTTGGATGTTGTATCGTTTTCAGGGTGATTTGGATCTTTGTATTGTATATCTGTATTCTTGACTCGAGGAGTCATTGTTGTATATATATGTTCTGTGGGTTCCATCGTGGACTATTGTGTAATGGTATTACTTCGTTTTTCCACCCGCACGCAAGTGCCTGGTGGACATCTTTGAATCGTTTCTATGCGGGTTTGGCAGGAATCGCTAAAACTTGCATAGGGCCGATTCGAGGGTGTGACAAAAATTCCAACAATCCCGCACCAGATCCTAGAGGCACACAAAAATTTGCCGATGGTTCCAAAATATTGTTTATATACTGGTACTAGTGGAGACTATTAATTTGAACTTCCACCTAGAAATCTATGCTACACTAGTTTGCAACTTGTACAGTGGACTTTGCCTTGAACTGCAAGTTTGTTGCATTCTAGGTTTACACAAAGCCTTGACCAATACTGGGCTGCCGTGGGACTTCCCCTTGGGTGGAGCTTATGCTTCATACTCCATAGCCTTTCATGAGTTTATTAGCGAGCACTCAACTCTCATAGACTACGACGTTTAACAGTCAGACTCATATAGGTGTGTTCTTCAAAAGAGATTCTGCAGGACAACATCTCTGCTTAAACTAAGCCACTTAGAACACATTAAGATAAATCAACCTGCCATGCAGAATAGGAAAGTATTGCATCTTCATAGAGTGGTGATTAAAGTATGGATACTTTCCTCTCAGTTAACCAACAGCTTGTCTCCCAATTCTAATTCACGGGATCTCCGATCATATAAAGTGGTTTACCACTATGGAAAACTTATATTGTGGGTCTCATACCCATCTCCTTCGATGCATTTTTTATCGCGTTACGTGATAGACCAGGGATCTGCCATAATTTTAGATGTTTGGATATAATCCAACGCAATAACTCCAGAGTTTCTCATTTTGCTGACAGATTTCAATCTCCTCTTCACATGTCTTGAGGACTTCATATTATCCTTAGAACCGTTCACTTTAACAATCATAGTTTGACTATCATAGTTCATTGGGATTGAGGGTATAGGTTTCTCAACCATAGGTAAGTCCATCAAGAGTTCACGAAGCCACTCTGCTTCAACAGTGGCTTTGTCTAATGCTGTGAGTTTTGCTTCCATAGTTAACCTCGTTAAGATGGTCTACTTGCAAGACTTCCAAGAAACAGCGCCACCACCAAGTGTAAATACATATCCACTCATGGCCTTTATCTCATCAGCATCAGATATATAGTTTGAATCACTATAGCCCTCCAGCACCCTTGGGTACCTAGTATAGTGAATGTCGTAGCTCGCAGTGCCTTTTAGATAGCACATGACTCTCTCAAGAGCTTGCCAATGATCATCACCAGGATTTGAAACAAACCAACTGAGTTTGCTCACAGAAAAAGTGATATCAGGCCTCGTAGCGCTAGCTAAATACATAAGCGACCCAATAATCTGAGAGTATGTCAATTGATCTCTAGTAGTACCTCTATTCTTTCGAAGTAACACACTAGGATCATACGGTGTTGGAGAAGACTTGTAGTTGCTATACCCAAAGCGACTCAAGATCTTTTCCACATAGTGAGACTGAAGTAGCGTTATCCCACAATTATCATCTCTCAATAGCTTGATGTTCAAGGTAACATCAGCAACTCCTAGATCCTTCATCTCAAAAGACTGAGATAAGAAATCATTGACTTCTTTAATTACATTAAGATTGGTCCCAAAAATCAGTATGTCGTCAACATACAAACATAGGATTACTCCCTCGCCCCCACCATAGCGATAGTACACACATTAGTCAGCTTCGTTTACAGCAAAGCCTGCAGTGGTTAGGGTTCTCTCAAACTTCTCGTGCCACTGCTTAGGTGCTTGTTTAAGGCCATATAAGGACTTCAACAACTTACACACTTTTCCTTCTTGGCCACTCACTACAAATTCATCTGGCTGATCCATATAAATTCCCTCGTCCAACTCTCTATTTAGGAAAGCAGTCTTAACGTCCATTTGATGAACGAGAAGACCATGTGAGGCAGCCAAAGATAGTAGTACACGAATGGTGGTCAATCTGGCTACGTGTGAGTAAGTATCAAAGAAGTCCTCACCTTCTTTTTAGGTATAACCCTTGGCTACAAGTCTTGCCTTGTACTTCTCGATGGTACCATCAGGCCTAAGTTTCTTCTTGAACACCCATTTGCATCCTACAGGTTTGCACCCATAAGGATGATCGGTGATCTCCCATGTTCCATTTGCTAGGATGGAATCCATCTCACTACGAACGGCTTCCTTCCAGTAGTCAGCATTAGGAGATGCATAGGCTTCTGAAATAGAAGTAGGAGTATCTTCCACAAGGCACACAATGAAATCATTACCAAAAGATGGTGCAGTCCTTTATCTCTTACTCCTCTTAGGAATTTCATTATCCTCCTCCTCAGGATTTTCCGAGTGTTCAGTAGGAATGGTATATGTTTAGGAATTGTGGGTATTTCCTGATTCAATGAGTCAGGTATCTCCTGATTTGATGAGCTAGGTATATCCTTCATGAGAAAGATATCTTCGAAGAAAGTCACATCATTTGACTCCATGATTGTACCAACATGCATGTCTGGTACTCCAGATTTTACTATCAAGAATCTATAGCCGATGCTATGAAAAGCGTATCCCAGAAAAACATAGTCCATGATTTTTGGTCCAAGTTTGCGCTTCTTTAGGATTGGCACATGAATGTTTGCCAGACGGCCCCAAGTTCGCAAGTAAGAAACATTTAATCTTTTTTTCCCATTCTTCAAATGGAGTAATCTCTTTGTTCTTAATGGGAACTCGGTTTAGGACATGACACGCAGTCAGTAGTGCCTCCCCCCACCATTCCTTGGAGAGACCTGATGTGTCTAACATGGCGTTAACTAAATCTGTTAGAGTACGGTTCTTTCTTTTGGCTACCCTGTTTGACTTGGGCGAGTAGGGAGGCATCCTCTCATGGATTATACATGTTCCGCACAAAAAGAATCAAACTCGTTGGAAAAATACTCTCCACCATGATCAGACCTAAGTCTCTTTATCTTTCGATCAAGTTAGTTTTCCGCTTTAGCTTTATAGATTTTGAAGAAACTCAAATCCTCATCTTTTGATTTCAGAAGATACACATGAAAATATCTCGTAGACTCATCGATCAATGCCATAAAATATTTCTTTCCACCTTTTGTCAATACACCATTCATCTCACAAAGATCTGAATGTATGAGCTCTAGTGGTGCCAAATATCTCACCTCTACAGTCGTATGTGACTTGCGAGGTTGCTTTGCTTGCACACAAATTTGTCATTTTATCATGACAAAGACGTGAATACCAGACATTTGATACAAGATCAGATGAAACATGATTCACGACTTTATTACACACATTTGACAGTGATAGGCGAAACAAACCTCCATACTCATAGCCTTTACCAATAAATGTTCCAAACTTAGACAGTACAAATTTATTGGACACAAACACAATCTTGTAGCCATCACGATATAGAAGTGATCCACTAACAAGATTCTTATTTATTGAGGGAACATGATGCACGTTCTTCAGGCATACGGTCTTTCCCGAAGTGAACTTCATATCGGCCGTACCAACACCATGAACATAAGCATGTGAGCCGTTCCCCATCAGCACGAACTAAGCCCCTTTGACCCGATATGAAGAAAACATGGAAACATCAGAACAAATATATACATTAGCGTCCGTGTCAATCCACCAATCAGGAGATTGGTATAATGAAAGAACAGTAGGTAATATATCATACCCAACATCTTTCATCTCAACGTTGCCCATGACAACATTAGCAGTCTTGCTTGTCAAAGCGGTTGGGGCAAGCAGGAGTCCAATGATCAGGATCACCGCACACATGACAAGCACATTTCTTCTTATCAGTCTTTTTCTTAAAACTAGTAGACTGTGAGACTTTGTTCTTTCCATCAAACTTTCCTCTTCCATCAAACTTTCTCTTGTTTTTGAACTTGTGAGACTGGAAGTTCTTTTTCTGTATCAGGTTGGAACTTAAACCTCCCTCAACACCTCGAGCACGTGTGTCTTTTCTCTCTCATTCTCTTCCACACCAAGAGTTCCAATGAGATCCTATACGGAAAACTCTTGTCTCTTATGTTTTAGGGAAGTAGCAAAGTTCCTCCACAAAGGGGGAAGCTTAACAATAATGCCCCTAGCAATGAACTTGTCCGGTAACACACAGAGGAAGTGCTCAAGCTCCTTGGCCAGTGACTGTATTTTATGAGCCTGCTCAACCACAGAGCGGTCATCAGTCATCTTGTAGTCATATAGTTGTTCCATGACATACAGTTCACTGCCAGCGTCCGAGACCCCAAATGAGCAATAACCATTGTATGTGTCACTGTTTTATTACCGGTCTACGTGAATTACACTGGATGTCACTTCGAGGACTACACATCCCTAATTGCACAAGGCCTCGCCCCTGAAGTCAAGGTTGTCATCGTTATAGATATCCCACCACTTCTTCACAAGCATCTTGATGTCCTCCCTATCCATGTTCGTCTCCTTCCCGGTGAACCTCCATGGCTTCGTACCCTACACAGATGGTAGTCCCATGTTGTTAGAATCATCAGATAATTAAATATGTGTGAGATCGATGGCGCCATGAGACTGTAGAGACGTACCCCAGTGCCGCAGTAGTGCACAACCTTGACCTTGCCGAGCTCCACGTTCTCAGGGTGCCTCCACAGCATGACCAGTATCAGGTTGTACACCGTAGGTATCGGCTTGTACACGTCCTCGAAGAACATGTTGAGGAAGTCCTGGTCCGCGAAGGGGGTCGGCTCGGTGACGGCGAGCTTGTCGAGGAGGGCCCTAGCAGTGGCGAGGCTGGGCTCGTGCACGAACATGCCGGCGTTGAAGTAGAGTGACGGTGCTGGGGTCGCGCCCTCTGGCCATGCCACCCTATTCGGGCACTGCTGGCAGTATCCGATCTTGTACTGCGGGGTGTGGTTCCACGGCTTCTCGCAGAAGCAGTCCTTGACAGCGTACAAGCTTCCTGCCTCGAGGTCGAAGAGGTGATCAATGTTGTCATACACCTGGGTGTCCGCGTCCAAGTACACCATCCTCTCGTACTCCACAAACTACACCATACCATGGAGATATCTTCATGCATATTCGTCAACCCAAGAACGAATAGAGAAGAGATCAAATACTAAGTAGATAGGTACCTCCCAGATGCGGAGCTTGGAGTAGGTGACGACGTAGGAAGCCATGATGAACTTGGTCTGGCTCTCCGGCGGGTACACGGGCGCGATCTCACGCACGATGCAGCCTTGGTCCAGTAGCGTGCGTCGGTGGGGCTCGGGGACGTCCTGAAGCACGGCCACCACCAGAGGGTACGCCGATTTGACGGCACGAAGGCCCTTGGCCAGACCAACCACGCCCTTCCAGTAATCGCCGGAGCCTGCCAGGAAAGTCACGTACGCTCCCTTTGCCGGCGCTTCCTTCGCCGCCGCAACACCCTTGAGTGCCATCTGAGCCATTGCTCTAGCACCTTGTTGCTTTCAGCGATTGACGATAGAAACTAGTCAAATTCTTGTGTTGGTGGTGTTGTGCGTGTACGTTCTGCATCTTGCTGGGTATTTTATATGCGACCCGTGGGGCGGGGACGGACAGTTGGGATGAAATGGAAAGGTAATAGGAGAAGATCTCTATTGGAATGTCCAAGATGGCTTCCTCCACCGATTACCTGGCCTGGTATTGTCAGTCTCGATCGGTGTGTTGCATGTTACATAAGGGTGGGATGTTGGTGCATCATCGTCACAAGTGTCCAGACATGTAGGGCTGCGTGATGTTACTTAACTGGTAGAGCTGCGTGATATTACCTGTTAGGACAGGCGTGCGTCAGTCACAAGTTTTAGACATTTTCTAAAGCCTCGTATGTATCTAGACGCCTTTTAGAGCGTTGGTTCCAAGGTAAGTAAACCTATGCTAAAAGTCATTTTGATACATGTGTTTTAGAAAAGGCTCAAATATCTTATATTTTAGAACGGAGAGAGGACTTACTAAGCTTAGCCTATTGCAGTTTAAGTCTGGCTAGTGGACGCATCCGGCGGGAGATGGCGATTTTGAATTGCCACCGCGCGTGCGCTGACCTCGCGTCGTCGTGTGGCGCCGCCGGCCGGTAGCCGCACCGCTTCGCCGTGGCCATTACCCCCTGCTCCCGACCTCCCTCCCCCTCCCCGCCCCAGCCCGGCGTCCCCGGGCCATGGCGGCGTGGCCCTCCCTGGACCGCATCCCCCCTCTCCGGTGGCGGGCATCAACGGTGTCCTCCTTCCCGGGCTGCCGGGAGGCCACCACCCCGGCCACCCTCGTGCTCCACGTGGAGGCCCGGAGGCTGGTCCTCCTCAACAGCGCGAAGGTGGTGATGACGCCAGGGACACTACTATGGAAAAGCCTACTCGAGGCGCACCATAAGTCATTCGAGGCGCATATAGAATGAGCCTCGAGACCCGCGCTGCTAGTATTTTTTTACCTGAGGCACATCTGATATGTGCCTTGTATACCCTAGATATGCGAGGCGCATATCAGATGCGCCTCGAGTACGTCTGAAAGATGCGTCTCGATTATGTCCGAAAGATGCGCCTCTAATAGCTTTAGAGATGTGCCTCTAATAGCATTTTTGAATTTCAAATTAACCCGTGGTGCCCTCGTCTCCGTCAAAATGCAAAAAACACCCTCGTTTGAATTACAAAAGCAATCGAGTCCACGCATCACCGCCGACGTGTCGCCTCGCCGGAGCATGGTGGTCATGGCCACGTCCACAACCTACCACTGCAGAGAGGTGCGGGAGGCCGTGGCCGCACTAGTTCTCGAGCGGGAGGTGTCAGGCCGAGGGAGGAGGAGGTGGCAGCCGGAGGACGAGGTGGTGGCCAGAGGAGGAGGAGGAGGTGGAAGATGGAGGAGGATGTGGCAGCCGGAGGAAGAGGTCATCGTCGTTGTCACTGCAAGGAGGAGGAGGAGGCTGGATCAAGGAGGCTAGAGAGAGAGGAGAAGAAGAAGGAGAAGAAGGAGGATAGGAGGAGAGGAGGAGAAGGGTAGGGAGAAGGAGAAGGAGGAGAATAGGAGGAGAAGGAGATGAATGGGAGGGAAAAGGAGAGGGGTAGGTGGTTGGCCAGATACGAATTTCGAATCCCGCCCAAAAGATGGAGAGAAGTGAGTGGTGCTAGGTTGCTCCATGTGCCAAAAAGTGAAAAAGGTGGTGCCAGAATACTCGAAGCGCATCCCATACAAGACGCGTCTTGTATAATTTAAGAACACAAGGTGCATCTTGTATAGGATGCGCTCGAGTATTCTGGTATCACCTTTCCCACTTTTTGGCACATGGAGGTGGGCCCGCGGGTTCAGGCTTTAGGCCCGTCGCAGTTACTAGAGGCGCATCTACGGATCATGCGCCCCCAATATCCAAAATATACAAGGCGTATCCAGTATTGGGGTACCTACCACCACCGGGCCCACCCACCTTATTTGAGGCGCATATGCTCAATATGCGCCTCAAATATCCAAAAATATATAAGGCGCATATGTGCATATGCGCCTCCAGTATTGGGGCACGAACCATCACCGGGACCACCCACCTTATTTGAGGCGCATCTGGTCACTACTCGAGGTGCATATGGACCAGATGCGCCTCGAATAAGGGGAGGCAGCCAGATCTAGAACGTACATGAAAAATAGGAGATGCACTCTTCACATATAAGCCTCCACTATTCAAATATACACGGCACACCCTTAAGCAGTGCGCCTTGTATATTTAGTGGAGGTGCATATGGTTAGGATGTGCCTCCTATAAGCCTATCTCCTATAGGGTTTTCCCTAGTAGTGGGATCTCGTCCGCGGCGAGTTCATCCGCACGCGCGTTACTATCATCTTCCACGCCCACCACGTTGCTATCATCCCGGGTGGTGGCATGCACGCGGGAAGCTCGTCGGAGGCCGCTGTCAGTGCTCCAGGAGGTTGGGGATGAAGGGGCTCGGTTTGTCGGCCATCCCACGCGTGGCTGGCGGGCCTCAGACAGGCTTAGGCCTGTTAGGGGCCCTCTGGATGACACCAAAACGCGGCCCACTTGCGGGCCCACGTCGCCCATAGCTAGGGACGGCCTAGGGTTTGGCCCATCCTCACGACCCTAGGCATCTAACACGCCTCGGTCGACCCCGACCCCGTCTGCCTCGTTTCATTCCCTGCCCAGTGCTCTGTGGCCGCCCTCCCCATCCCCTGTGCGCTCCTACAAGGACGTGTTGATCACGATGAAGCTCCCCCACGGCCTGCCCGCTCCAAGGGAGCCCTCACCGCGTCGACGGGAACCCTCCCCTCAACACAGGGGACCTCCACCTAGCCGGAGTCTGCCGCCCCGCACCGCACATGGCCGCCCCACACACTCCCCGTACCGCTAGCACCCAGCCCGGTGCTAGAGGGGCACGGGCTTCCACCGGCCTCATTGATCCCCTCCCCTCCATGTGTGCCTATGCATCGCAGAGCCTCCTGCTCCCCTCCTCGCTAGCAGCGGACGAAGCAGGGGCCATCACAGGATGTGGCGGGCCGGTGGCCGTTGCCTGAGGGTAGCCGGTGGGAGGGCATCCTCCGGAAACAAGCTCTTTCTGCCCATGGGGTGGCTCAGGGAAGACGGGGTGAGCCGAGTGTCTCGGGGAAGTACGGGAGTGGCCAAGATGATCCCCGGGTCATCTGTTTGTGTGGTTCCACCCCTATCACTCTGACATGGCTGTGAGTGCCTAGAGTACTACGACCACGAGGTGAATGAGGGTTTCTACTATATTGATATGGGAGGTGTCCAGATGACGGTCCTGGAGACCCTAGCGATGGTGAGGATTTTGGAGCAGGACCTACTGCTGCAGGTTGAGGTGACAGAGGAGTTGATCCACCTAGAGATCTATGAGGTTCACCCGGGCCACGAGTGGCCAGTGAGGCTGGTCTCGGCCACTTAGTTTGAAGTATCGTTACCGTCGGTGGAGACTCTGCGCATTTGTGCTTTCGGGGCCTCCTTCACCCTGCCGACCCACTAGCTGAATGTCCTGATCAGGCCCTCCTTCATTGACCAGGAGGCCACTGCCTCACTCTCGGAGGTATGGATTTGCCTGTTAGGGGTGCCGTCAGAGGCGAGGCTGGAGGGGATTGTAGCCCTCATCTGCCAAACAGTGGGCAAGTTCCTATAGGCGGAAAATCACTCCCTCTTGGGACACGGGCGATCCAGCTGTGCATCCTATGTCCGAACCCCTCCGTCTTCCTGGTGACGATTCCATGTTTCTTCTTTGACCGCACCGGCATGGACGTGCTGATGGAGCTTGACAACACCCCTGCCCCCTGCTAGGCTGGCTCGCCATCCCCCTCCCACCCCTGGCTGATGACCCAGGGGCGGGGTGGGGGGCATCAAAGGATGACTCCTCGAGCGATGAGTCAGCTGAGGTGGACAAGTCCCCACCATTGGAGGCACCCTCTCCGCCTCCCTAGTAGCCAGCACAGGGCGCTGCCAGGGGCACGACCCACAAGGTCTCACGTCTTGCCAATGGGGTGGCGGGTCCCTTCTCCCCAGATAGGCGGCCCCTCTCATGGAGTGCACCTGCCAAGATGGTGCCGTTTGATGTCCTCTGTTATGCCCGCCCTATTCAGTAGGTGCCACTTCAATTCGACATCGCAGTACGGTACCAACTTCGACAAGACCCACCTGCTTCTGGGAGCTGTGTAGTCACGGGTGGAGGTGGTGCCACACCCTCCTCCCCAGCTGTCGTCATCTCCGGAGGATACCTCGGGGAGTGTGTGGCTCGATGTGTTCCCTCACTCTTCGCCTTGCTCCTCGGGGTTGGTGTGCTACTCTCTCGCTCCTGACATGCCGAACCTCAACATCGAGAGGTACATACATGGTCGACACCACCCCTTCTGTGGTTGGCACTCGGGGTGCCGCCCTAGGGGTTCTCGCTAGGCATCTCCACCGTCATCGCACCACAACATGCGTATCGCCAGCTCCCGGGCTGGTGGGACAGGTCCAAATCTGACGGTGGCCGAGCGGGCGACCTAGAGGGTGATAGATCGTGACGAGTTGTCAGGTACTTCTATCCCTCCTCCATCCAATGATGGTTCGCGTTTGCCATCTGGGTCCAGGTTCTCAGTTCTGGAGGAGGTTCCACTGGATCACCCGAGTGCGGTCGCTTTAGACAACGACATTTTCTTCCGTGGAGAGAAGGCCCCTAGGTTGAGAAGAAAATGACATTGTTTTCAAGGCAAGAGAGGTGTGCGAGGGCCAGAGCGCTGCAGCCCATGCTCGTGATGCACGGGAGGGGGAATGGGCCCTTTTGCTGGTAGGACCTGGGTCTAGTGAACTAGGGTCCATCTCGGCTCCACCTCTTAGGCCTAATAGTGGTGGGGCTCCCTCGAGGACTCCCCTAGACGGGTGACCTCACGGAAGGCCACCGAAGGCCCCTACTCGCCAGTCCCCGTCTGGTCGTGCCTACTCCGCCCCCAGTAAAGGGGCCTCGACCAAGTGATATCCCTCATGAACATCCTCAGAGGGATTTGAGCATTCATTTGTAACATCCGGGGATTCGGGAAGGACGGGCAGTGTCGTCAGATTAAGGAATACTTTTGCCAAGAGAATGTGGATATTGTGGGACTACATGAGATGATCCACTAGGATTTATCGATAGTGGAGCTAGAGGGCATGTACTGCCACAAGTTCATCTGGACATGGCTCTCGGCTTGTGGCTACTCGGGTGGAATCCTCCTTGGTGTCAAGGAGGATACCTTCGAGGTAGAGGATTTGGACCATGGGGAATTTTTTGTGAGCATGGCCCTCAACCATAGACAATCGAACCACAAATGGGAGGTGATCATTGTCTATGGCCCCGTGGAACATAAGAGGTCCCTTGAGTTCTTGTTTGATGTCAAATCGAAAGTGGAACGTACGGAGATCCCTGTCATTGTGGCAGGGGACTTCAACCTTATTTGCTGCACGGAAGACAAGAGCTCGCCAAACGTGGACCATCGTAGAATTCGCATGTTCAACGATTGCATCGTGGATCTGGCCCACAGAGAGATCTCTAGTGTTGGGGCCAGGTTTACTTGGACCAATAAGCTTCTTGACCCGATTCGTAGTGTCCTCGATAGAGTCTTTGTATTGGTGGAATGGGAGGTGGCTTTCCCCTTATGCTTGCTCCGCACGGTCACTAGTGTTGGCTCTAACCATTCCCTCGTCCTTTTTTATTATGGAGGAGGGCCACTGCCTAGATTGAACCGCTTCCATTTCGAGAACTTCCGTCTTAAACATCGAGGTTTTGTGGAGGATGTCCAATCTAGATGGACGTAAGCTTTCGTGACAAATTATGCGGGGATGGGGCCAAACCTGGGGGCATTGATTATAGGGAAGAAGGACCTCATTCTGCATGAAATCCAGGCCCTGGACTAGGAAGCTGATCAGGTGGGGCTTTCAGCACATGCCTGGTCCCACAGATACTCCTTAGAGACCTCCATTATGGAGATCTACAAGGGAGAGGTGGCATTCTAGAGACTAAGGAGTCGACAGAACTAGACTCTCTAGGGGGAGTCGAACATGGCCTACTTCCATGCCATTTCAAATGGGAGGTGTAGGAAGTGCTCGATCCCGTGCCTCTGGGATGCAAAATATCTTCTAGAGGATTAGAGGGAGATCTCGTCTCATATTTATGCGTTCTACCAGGACCTATTCTCGTCCGCCCTGAGGCCGGGACATGCACGATTTTCTGTCCTGAGGACTCTAAGGTGACCGCAGAGAAGAATATGAGTCCCACACCCTCGTTCCTCCCAACCGAGGTAGCCGAGGCTATCCCGTCCATGAAGGCCAACTCAGATCCCGGGCCGGATGGGCTGCCAATGATATTCTTCTAGGATTTCTAGGATAAACTATGCCCAGTTGTTATGCCGATGTTTTAGGAGTTCTACTCTAGGACTCTTGTCATGTCTAGGCTTAACTTTGGCATGATTACCCTGATCCCCAAACTACTGGTGGCCACGTATATTCGCCAATTTAGACCGATCACGGTGATCAATGTCATCCAACGCATTTTTGCAAAGGTATGCGCCATTAGACTCACCCCGGTCAAGGAACACCTGACCCATCCACTTCAGTTTGCCTTCTTGAAGGGTCGCTTGATTCATGATGGAGTACTTTCTCGTCATGAAATTATTTATGAGGTGAAGGTGCACCATAAGAAATGAGTGTTTCTCAAGCTTGACTTTCAGAAGGCCTACGATAGGCTAGATTGGGCATTCCTCCGATAAGTCCTTGAGTGATGTGGGCTGGATGATAGGGTGATTTGTTGGATTAGGCAGTTTATCATGAGTGGTAGCACCGCTATAAATGTTAATGGGGAAGTGGGTCCATATTTCTGACCCTCCTGCTGAGTTAGACAAGGGGACCCAATTTCTCTCCTTCTCTTCAATTCTGTGGTAGATGCCCTAGTAGAGATCTTGGATAAGGCCAAGATTGCTAGCCACATTTCATGTGTGGTTGGGAATCTAATCACCGGAGGTGGTATTACTCACCTCCAATATGCGGATGATACTATGATCATGGTACAGGGATCAGACCTTGACATCATTAACCTCAAGTTCCTTCTCCTGCGCTTTGAATCCATGTTGGGGGTCAAGATTAACTTTGACAAAGAGCGACGTCTTGATCCTGGGCTTCCCAAAAGACGATAGGCAATGCATTGAGGATCACTTAAACTGTCGCTTGGCGGACTTCCCTATTACTTACCTAGGCATGCTCATGAGAGATTCTCGGGTGTTGATCAAGGACCTTGCTCCCGTGGTCGTGAAGGTTTGGTCTAAAGTTCAACCATGGCGTGCACGGCTCACATCCAAGGGGAGCAAGACTATCCTGATCAACTCGTGCTTGTCCAACCTCATGATGTATCAGATGGGCCTATACTAGCTTCCCGAGGGAACCCACACAGATTTTGCAAAAGAGCTGTCTAGGTTCTTTTGGCTAGCTAGAGACGGTCACCATAAATACCATATGGTGAAGTGGGCAGACATTTGTACCCCCAAAATACTTGGGGGTTTAGGAGTTCTTGACTCACTCCACTTCAATGTGTCTCTTTTACTGAAGTGGGTTTGGCGAATCCTCCAAGAAAATGGGGGCCTTTGGCTGCAACTTATCAAGGTCAAGTACCTCCAGGGCCGCCCCTGTTGGCGTGTGAACGTCGGGAGGGATCCCAGTTCTGGATGGCCATCCAAGACATTAAACATTCCATCCCTAGGGGTGCTCTCTTTGTGATGGGCAATGGCATGACCCATGGTTACATGGTGTCCCTCTATGCTAGGAATTCCCGGCCCTGTTCGCCATCTGCACAGCTCCCACGATGTTAGTGGCCGAGGAAAGCCAGGGAGGCCTCTGGAACATCCAGTTCCGTAGGACATTCAATGACGTTGAGGTTGCTGACTTCCTGAGGCTGCATGGCTCTTTGCCCTTGTACCTCTTAGAGGAGAGGGACAAGGTTACATGGGGCCAGTCTATTTTGGGAGGCTTTGATGTTAGTTCGGCTTATAGGACCCTCTTCCAAGGTCCTAAGTTACCTTGGATGACCCACCTCTAGAAGTCACCTCCTCCCTTGAGCTTGCATATTTACCTTGGCAACTGCTACGGGATCGCATACATTCAGGGGTAGAGGTGTTAAAACGCAACAGTACAGGCAATGGGCTATGTCCGCTATGTGGGGCGCCCGTGACGTGTTCCTAGATTATGTTCACATGTCCTACCACTCAGTTTCTGTGGAACTTTATCCGGAAAGCGCTTGGGCTTGCCTGGCCTCGACGAGTTCCTAGAGACGGAGGAAAACCATACTAGAAGGAGGCGCCACCTCTTCTAGTTGGTGTTTGCGGTCATTACGTGGAACTTTGGAATATTCGTAATAAGAAGGTGATAGAGCAGATATTTTCTCGCCATGCCTCTGACTCTGTGTTTTCTTTGCTTGCATACCTTCAACAGTGGTACTGGTTGTCTAGGAAGATGGATCGGGAGAGCGTGGATGGAATCTTGCAAGCTCTCAGGTGTCGGCGCAGCGCTTCGCGGATCCTGCTCGTGCCTCCGCGGCTCCCTAGAGCAAGCTCCTTACCAGTTCCTTTTTTATTTTTTGGTGCCTTGGGCTTGATGTGATGTGGCCCCAACGGACTCCTTTTGCATTTCTCTTTTGATGCCTGTTCGTCGTGGACTTGATGAAACCTTGTATGGATGTGGATTTATTTATAAAGCCGGGTAAAATGCCTGTTTCGAGGATTGGACGCATCCCATGTCTGAGCGTTACTAGGTTGTCCATTTGATAGAGAATTACATAGCTGCCCATTTGTATCAAGAACACTATTTATCCGCTGTTGTGGTACATACAAATGTTATATTGGTTTGTATTCTGACAATAATTATAGGTTGTTTTTGGAAGAAAATCTAGTCGACTTAGATAATACTATATTTCTTGCACAAGATGAAAAAACTATTACATCACATCTGGATCGTATCATGTGCACCTGTGTTCATATAACTAAGATATTGACTCACCTTTAATCAGTGCACCAGTGTGAACCTTGTTTGCTTGCTTGTGAGCTGAAACCAATTTATAGAAGGCAATGACGAATTAAATCACCCTTGAGCAAATTAAGATGTTCCAGTGAAGTTGTAACAAATTTATAGTTATGACGAAACTTGATGAACTCAACTAGCATTGTAAAAGTCACTATTTACCAATGGAGTAGTATCCGTATGCAGACTGAATTTACTAATATACTTTGGTACTTTCCAGTTGCACTTCTTACTATGTTTATTTGATAAAAAAAGCCTCTGAAGTGACTTGCCTTTGCACAAACTAAGCAAGTAATGGAAGAAGTAAAAAACAAAAAAAAAAGCACAAACAAGCTTTTAAAGAAGAAAACGTGGAAAAAACTCAGTTTCAAATATGAAAAGTAGTAAACATGCAACTTGTCAATGCGGCGGACCCAAGAAGTACCAAGCAAATAGAAGTCCACCATCCTCTCACTATGATGAAAGTGTGTAGTTGTGTGAAAATAGAGGACACAAGATGTGGTACCAGACCAATTAAAGCTCATAGTCCACTTAGTGCGATGTACAACGGATTATTAAATACACAATACCATGGTAGCACGTATCCAAATTATGGGATAATCATCGAGCATCTAGATCTGTTGATGCATAATGATAATCACGTAAGGTCATATTTCCAAAACTTTCCAACTGTACTAATGACGACCACATATCACATCCATATGTACAATCTTAATTGTCAGTGGATTTGTTTTCAGCCATATAGATGGTATGTTGTGCACTAATGTTCATACAACTAAGACACTGGCCCCCTTCAAACAGTGCACTGGTGTGAACCTTGCTTAGGCACCAATGCCGAATTGAATTACCTCTGAGAAAATTTATACGTTCGAGTGAAGTTGTATCGAATTCACAGGTATAAAGAAGCTTGCTAAACTTAACCAGCATTATAGAAGTCACTGTTTACCAATGGAGTAGCACCCGGATACAAACTCAATTTGTTAATTTTGGTACTTTTCACTTATACCTCTTACTTGGTTTATTCGATAAAAGAAGAATTTGGAGGGACATACCTTTGCACTAATTAAAAAAGTAACAGAAGCAGTAAAAAATTGCTTCAGAAAAATAGTAAAAATTGCTTTCAAACAAGAAAAGGTAGTAAAAACTTGCTTTCGAAAAATGAAAAACAATAAAATCCGGCTTCCAGAAAAGGTAAAGTAGTAAGTGTGCAGTTGTGAATGCAGAGGACTCAAGAAGTGGTCCCAAACCAATACAAGTCCACCATCTACTAAGTGTGATGAGCAGCGTATTAGTGCAGACCGAATCACATGGCAGCATGTATCCCAAGTATAGCCTAATCATTGAGTAGCTAGTTGTGCTGATGGCCGGTGCACCAAACGCAAGAACCCGATCAGGCAACCCTAACCCTCCCGAGCCACCCCAAGGAGACTCCGGTGGCTTCCTCTCCATTCTCCCCTAAGAACCCCTCCCAGCCTCTCTGCGTTAGGCCGCCGCTGCTGCCGGCTCCGGCGGCGGTGGCGACGCCCTGTCCATCTAAGATGGCGGGAAGGAGAGGGGTCTATGGCGGCGTTCGTATGGGGGAGATGCGGCGCAGCCGTCTTGGCCGGGACCTGAGATTCTCCGTTGGCCGAAGAGGAGTTGGAGGCTTCCCGCCACTGCCGGGGGTGAGGTTGTACCCTTGCCACGCCGATCTCCTACAGTTGTTGCCCTCTCCTCCTCTGTTGGTGAGACGACGGGTGGCGTTGGGGCCTGCTCGTCTGCTGAATAAAGTCCACGGTCCTATGATTCCAGCCACGCCAAGACGAGGATCTACTTGTTGCTTTCCCTCTCTGATCTGGTCAGAGTGGCGAGTTCTGGAAGGCTTCGTCGGCGAATTCCCATGGGCGATTAATGCCTGGAGATTGCCGGACTAGAGGGATTCGGTCATGCGCACCCGTATTTTACTCTGACCGTTTGGGTTCAGAGTGAGTGCTTTGAAGCTCTGTTGGCTGTTAATATCATGGGACATGTTCTCGTTCCATGATGATGATAGAGACTGTCATGGAGACCGGGATCTGAGAACGGACAATGGTGGTTAGGGGTGGTGATGAGGAATTGGCTTGGTGACTCCTGACTTGGAGCAGTGGCATGCAAGTGGGGTGACTGCAAATGAGAGGTTTATAGTCCTACCTTTCAGGGTAAAAACCCAGGGTCTGGCCTTAAGTGGTTGTGTCTGACAATGGCCTTGTTGAAGGTATTGGTTTGAGAGAGTGGACTTTATTCAGGGTGAAAACCTAAGAGCTATGATCAGGCGATAATGGTGTTTGTCCACTGTTCCCTTCTTGGAGGCGTTGTTTTTGGAGAAGCTGAACTTCTTGTATTTTCTTGGTGGTGGTAGTACCACTGTTTCAACGAATGGGTCACTATAGCGGCACTTTTCTTTTTTGTAATTCTTCTTTCTTTCTTGGCTGTGTGCATTTGTATGGCCGCTAGGGCAATGCATTGTTGCAGAGGCTGGGTGTAATTGGTATCTTGTGATATTAATATATGCTTTTTTCCAAAAAAAACTAGTTGTGCTGATGCGTAATGATAATCACATAAGACATATCTCCAACTCTTTCCAACTATTCGGACGAAGACCACATATCACAGCCATAGGTACAACCTTGCTTGTTTGAACTAAATGTTAAATATATTTGTTTTTAGACATATGGATGTTATGGTGTGCGTGATCGTACAACTAATAAGATGATGGTCCCTTTAATCAGTGCACGGTTAATTTTGCTTATTTGCTTGCGAGCTGAAACTAATTCATAGGCACCAATCACGAATTCTCGGTCTCAGTGTGTAGCACGTTGGTTACACTCTTTGAGAGGAAAATAAGGGTAGGACATTGGTGCATTGTGCACCATGTACATTATAGATCAAGACAACAAAGCTGGAGTTGCGCGACGTTACCTGTATGGACATGTGTGGGGCTGAAGATAAGTTGTCTTGTCCCGATTTTTTTTATTCTCGAGCATAGCCATTTGTTAGTTTAATTCTGGCTAGGGACGCGTCCATGTTTGAGTGTTACTAAGTGGTCCGTGTCTGATAGAGAACAACATAGTTGCCCATTTGTACCAAGGACACTATTGATCCAATGTTGAGGCATGTGAACATGTTATGTTTGTTCGTATTCTGACAATATAAAAAAAAAAGTGGTCCGTGTCTGATAGAGAACAACATAGTTGCCCATTTGTACCAAGGACACTATTGATCCGATGTTGAGGCATGTGAACATGTTATGTTTGTTCGTATTCTGACAATATAACTAGGTTTTTTTAGGAAGAAAATCCATGAAGTTTAATCTGGTGTACTGACAAAGCACCGTATTTCTTGCACAACAGGAAGAAACTATTGCATCACATCTTTCGGCATCTACATAAATAAATTTGTATAATTTTTTTTTACAATCGAGACGTAGGCATTATTTAGCGAAATGGTATACCTCTTCTTTTAACAAGAAAAATGTCCTTTCAATCGTAGCTAAAGCTACTTATCTTTTTTGCACCTAGTTCATGCGTATGTAAAGCAAGCTAAAATCCTACCGGATACAAATGCGTTACCATAATATGTGTGAAGTGTTTTCCAATTATCTTAGGTTTCAGCATTGCGATGGATTCGAATGGTTGTAGTCCCCAATAGAGTTGATACTGACGAGCACTAACATGTACGACATCGATGAGCACGATGTGGACATCATGTTAGAATTATGACAATGTGGCTACTTTCTGTCAGCAATGAAGACAGTTGGTGACATATCAGAGCAATAGGACCATGTTATTAAATCGAATTTTCAAAAGTAAAAGAACCTTTGGGATGTTGTAATCGCACGGTGGACTGCTACATTATATTTGTCCGAGAATATGCACATGTGTTGTTTCTATGATGTGAAAATGTTTTATATTTCTCAAAAATACTTATCACTCTGTTTGGAAATATAAGACGGTTTAGCTACCTAATCTAGCTTGCTTAAACGTCTTATATTACCAAACGGAGGGAGTACATGCTAATTTTATCCACCTGTTCATCTTTCTACATTAGTAGACAAGCAATGATCTGATGAAGCTTCCACCTGTCAAATTTTGCAATAACTTTTGCATGCACAAGACAAAAAATGGAGTATACACTAACATACGTCTTGCATGACATATTGATGTATGACCTCGCACCGATCACCATCATAAGTTTACGATGTTTAATTAGACTCCATATGAACGACTGCTAGAAGTGTGTCCTTTGGGATCTCTGAAGAAATGCATGCCATGGAATAGTCACACACACCGTACTTTTCTTGTTGTTAGAGTTAGCCCCAGGTCCAATAAAAACTATTGTTGCCTAGGTTGTCTTGTAAAATCACCATGTACCCCAGGTGTATCATGATGGCTAGTACTAGTCACCATGTATATCTTGCGGTCAATGAGAACCGACCATGAGTGCATCATGTGATGACTAGACTAGAGAACGACGTGTTCCCATAATTTTTCACATCCTTGTTACACTAACATTATCCATGATAAGAAAACAAGATCATCACGCAATTTATGGGCTTGTCCAGAGACCTTAGTAGGGGTCTATTTGGCATATATTAATCCACACATCAAAATACGGTTGTCTCCGAATGTAACATTCAAGGATTGATGTACTTCCAACATGGAACATAAAATTAATCATGAACTGGAAATTAGAATAATAACATCTTTATTATTTCCTCTATAGCATATTTCCAACACTTCATTGCTGTACTGATCACAACCACACATCACAACCATATGTACAACCTTGCTCGTTCACACTAAGTCATCCATAGATTTTCATATAGACATAAGGATGGTATGGTGTGCCAATGTGCCAATGTGAACCTTGCTTGCTTGATTGCTTGTGAGTTGAAACTAGTTTATAGGCGCCAATCACGAATTGAATCACCTCTAAACAAATTAAGATGTTTCGTTTAAGCTGTAATGAATTTATAAAGAAGCCTGTTGAATTCAAGTAGTATTCTACAGGTGACTAGTTACCATAGAGCAGCAACCATATGCACACTGAATTTGCTGATATATGTTGGTACTTCCGACTTGTAAACTTTACTTGGTTTAAATTTGATGAAAAAAATTGGACTGACTTACCTTTGCAATAACTAAACATAAAAAAATATTTAAAAGAAATAAAAAGTAGTAAAAACTAGATTTCAAAGAATAAAAAGCGATAAATACTTCATGTCAAGAAAGAAAAATAGAAAAGCACTAAGGGTGCGGCTATGTCAATGCTGAGGACTTAAGAAGGGGTACCAAACAAATTAAAACCCACCATCCCCTCATTGCGATAAAAGTGTGCAGTCGTGTGAAAGCAGAGAACTCAAGAAGTTGTACCAAACAAATTAAAGCCCAACATCCTCTCATTAGTATATGTACCTAGTCATATGGTAGCATGTATCACATGTATGGCCAAATCATTGAGCAGCTAGTTGTACAAATGTAATGATAATCACATAAGGGCGGCATATTTCCAACACTTTTCAACTATACTGATGGAGACCACTGATACATTGCAAATGTATCTATAATTTTTGATGTTCTATGCTTGGTTTTATCCACTTTCTTGTGTTTTGTTCCAACTTTAGAGTACTTTTCATATGATTTCTTGGACTAACCTATTAACAAGAGCCATTGCGACTGCACATTTTACTGCTTTTTTGGTTCTAGGAAAGTCACAAAATGAATATTCTCGAATTGGACGGGACAAAAGCCAAAGTGCCTATTTTTCGGAAGGATCAAGTGCGAATGACCGAGAATGAGGCGGAGAGGGCCGCGCCAGGGGGTGGTGGCTCCCGGCACCCCCTCGGCCTCTCCTTCCGCCTATAAGTTGCCCTCGGGACGAAAACCCTAAGTACCCGATCAAAACTCCACGAAAGAGTCTCTAGCTGCCGTCATCTCCATCCCTAGATCGGGAGGGATCTGAAGCTCTTCCGGCACCTGGGAGGGAATTCACCACAGGCCTTCTTCATCACCATGCAAGCCTCCGGTGTGATGCGTGAGTAGTTCATCCTTGGACTACATATCCATGTAGTAGCTAGATGGCTGGTTTCTCCTCCTTTGTGCTTTCATGTTTAGATCTTGTGAGCTCCGTTCATGATCAAGATCATCTATTTGTAATTCATACATGTTGTGTTTGCGGGGATCCGATGGATATTGAGATGCTATTTCAGATTGATTATTGATTCTATCATTTCTTTGTTATTTGTGATCTTGCATGCTTTCCGTTGTTAGTAGCTATCTTGGCCAAGTAGATGCTAGCAACTCCAAAAGTTAGTATTTATGCTCGATAGTGGGTTCATGCCTCTAGTAACTGAAGTGACGAAATCTCTAAGGTACTAGATGTCTTTGTTACTAGGGAGAAAAACGATCCTTTGTTCATAGAACAATCATATTGTTTACTTTACTTCGAAGCAATAATCATTGCTTGCAACTTAATCTTTGGAGGGTTCGATGATAACTGAAGGTAGATTATTAATTGGATGGCGGTCATGTATTATGTTGTAATGCCAATCAAGTCTCAAAGGAGTCAAGATGATTAGTATATGCATGTATTGCTTCGGTGTTTGTCAATTGCCCTTTGTAATTTGTTTACCCAAAGATGTTATCTATCTAAGGAGAGCTACCTCTAGTGAACTATGGATCGGTCCTTTTCTTTTACATACAATCTATAAACTGTTTTACGCTTTGTGTTTACTTTGCAAACTTTTACTTCTTTCCATTCGATACGTTTAATCCTTTTGTTTTCCATAAAACACGGTGAGATTGACAACCTCATCGCAAGTTGGGAACAAAGTTACGTAGTTGTGTTGTGCGTCTCCACGCTGTTACTAGCACCGGTAGCGTGATGGCTCAATGCACGGCCTTGAAAAATGCTTGATGGCGGTGTTGATGTAGAGCTCTGGGAACCCCAAGAGGAAGGTATGATGAGCACAACAACAAGTTTCCTCAGTTATGAAACCAAGGTTTAATCGAACCAGTAGGAGCAAGGAAACACCTCAAAGGTGTTACTAGTTGAGCTTTGGCAGGTCGCACTACCGGTGCTAGTAGCAACGTGGAGACCTGCACAACACAACCACAGAACTTTTCCCCAACTTGCGATGAGGTTGTCAATCTCACCGTGTTTTGTGGAAAACAAAGGATTAAACGTATCGAATGGAAAGAAGTAAAGTTTGCAGAAAGTAAACACAAAGCAGTAAAAGATTGTAGATTGTATGTAAAGTAAAAGGACCGAGATCCATAGTTCACTAGAGGTGGCTCTCCTTAGATAGATAACATGCTGGGTGAATAAATTACAGCGGGGCAATTGACAAACACTGAGAAAGCAATACATGCATATACTAATCATCTTGACTCCTTTGAGACTTGATTGGGCAATACAACATAATACATAGACCGCCATCCAACTGCATCTATGACTAATAATCCACATTCAGGTTATCATCCGAACCCCCTCCAGTATTAAGTTGCAAGCAACAGATTATTACTTTACGAACTGCGTGTAAGGTAAACAATACGATTGCTCTATGAACAAAGGATTGTTGTTTTCTCCCTAGTACCAGTAGCACATCTAGTACCTTAGAGATTTCACATTACGAGGCATGAACCCACTATCGAGCATAACTTGGAGTTGCTAGCATCTACTTGGCCAAGATAGCTACTAACAACGGAAAGCATGCAAGATCTCAAATAACAAAGATATGATAGAATCAATAATCAATCTAAAATAGCATCTCAATATCCATAAACACAACATGTATGGATTACAAATAGATGATCTTGATCATGACTCACAAGATCTAAACATGAAAGCACAAAGGAGGAGAAACCAGCCATCTAGCTACTACATGGATCCGTAGTCCAAGGATGAACTACTCACGCATCACACGGAGGCTGGATGAAGAAGGCTGTGCCGAAGAGCAGATCCCTCCCGATCTAGGGATGGAGATGACGGCTACAAACTTTTTCGTGGATTTTGATCGGGTACCTAGGGTTTTTCCGAGGGCAACTTATAGGCTAAGGAGAGGCAGGGGTCTCAGGGCCAGACCACCGGCGCTGGCCAGGCCTGGTCAGCGGCCAGACCACCTCGGCGTCCAGCCTGGCGTGGCCAGTGGTGTGGCTGCCCAGCCCTTCTCCGTCTCAGATTCTCGCACTTGATCCCTTCCAAAAAAATAGGCACTTTGGCTTTTGTCCGTCCAATTCGAGAATATTCATTTTCACTTTTCCGAACCAAAAACAACAGAAAATAGGCAGCTGGCACTGTGGCTCTTGTTAATAGGTTAGTCCAAAAAATCACAATAAAAGTACTCCAAAGTTGGAACAAAACACAAGAAAGTGGATAAAACCAAGCATGGAACATAAAAAATTATAGATAAATTTGCAATGTATCAGTGCGCCATGCCAAAGCTCAGCTAGTAACACCTTTGGGGTGTTTCCTTGCTCCTACTGGTTCGATTAAACCTTGGTTTCATAACTGAGGGAAACTTGTTGTTGTGCTCATCATACCTTCCTCTTGGGGTTCCCAACGAGCTCTACATCAACCACGAGCCATCAACACTTTTCTGGGCACCGTGCATTGAGCCATCAAGCATTTTTCTGGCGCCGTTGCCGGGGAGTCAAGGACATCTTCACAAGGGGAGTCCCTCATAACCAATCTCTTTACTTCGTTGTTTTTGTTTTGCTTAGTTTTCTTTTTTGCTTTGTTTGCTTGTTTTGTTCTTCAAAAACACAAAAAAAATTAGTTTTACTTGTTTGCTTTCTTATTGGAAAAACACAAAAAAAAAATTAGTTCCTTTCTTAAGTTGCCTTTATGACTAGCTCTGCTCCAATCACTATTTCATTATGGATAGCTCACTCAGTTTCCTATTTGGGAACAATTTTATGACTGCTAAGGTAATAGATGAACCACCGCCTGCTAGAACCTCCATGGAAGAAGAAATTGCTGAACCTGAAACTCATTAGATGAAAAAGAGGAGGAGAGTGATGGACAAAAGAAGGAAGAATGGATCTACCCATGCCTACCTTCTAATGAGAGTAACTCTTTATCCCTTACATTATTTGATTGTCCCCCATGCTTATCAAAGGAGGGTGAATGTTATGTTCCCGAGGATTCTTTTGAAAATGTTTATAATAAAGCTCTAATGCTTTTAGATCATGAAAAGCATGCCTTATGTGATAGTTATATTGTTGAGTTTATTCATGAGGCTACTGAAAATTATTATGAGAGAGGAAAATATGTTTGTAGAAGTTTTTATGGTAATGATACACCTCTCTATGTGCTAAAAGTTTTGAAGTTACTTTTGTTTTATCTTCCTATGCCTGTCACTTTGCTCTTTGTGCATTTATTTGCATACAAGATTCCTATTCATAGGAAGTGGGTTAGACTTAAATGTGTTTTGAATTTGCTTCTTGATGCTCTCTTTTACTTCAATTCATATTTCCTATGAGAGCATCTTCTCAAATTTTCATGCCTAACTTAAAGGCGTTAAAGAAAAGTACTTGTTGGGAGATAACCCAAGAGTTTTAGATGAGTCTTGGAAGTTATTACCTCTGTAATAACATCTCCTTATCCTTTTTATTTGCTTTTTGTGCCAAGAATAACCTCTAATGAGAGTGAAGTAATGATTGGGAAAGTTGCTGTCCCGAAACAGATTTTTGTGTTCACCGTAAAAATTCCTGAGAGAGATCTGTATGTCGGATTGGGCTGTAATGTTTTGTGCTTCTGCCCCAGGTTGTTATCTAACTTTCCTTAGTTCAACACTTTTTGTTTTAAGCAACAGAAGGGCTTCGAAAAAATTCGTCTTTACCTGCTGGTCTGTTTTGACAGATTTCTGCCATTTTCTGCATTTGCTTCTTGTTAGTTCCTTCTTGAGTTCCTTTGGGGAATTGAGCTTTTTAAGGGAAGTGCTACAGTATCTAGTGTTCTAATGGAAGTTTATTTGGTGTTAGAACTGAACCTTGAGACTTATTTATCTTAAGTGCACTAATGTTGCTAATGAGATTGTGTGAAGTTTTGAATGAAGGAAAATTTTCAGGTGTATGAAAGGAACGAGTAATGAGATAAAGGATGGAATAAAGCTCAAGCTTGGGGATGGCACACGTGTCACCCCAAGAAATATCCAAGAAGTACAAGTGTCAAAGCTTGGGGATGCCCAAGGCATCCCCCTTCTTCATCAATAAAAATTCCAGGTTTCTTCCAAACGCTTCATTTTTATTGTTTCATGCACAGTTGTGTTTTTCTTGGAGCGTATTCTTTTTTGTTTTTGTTTTGGTTTTTAGTTTGCTTGGTTTGCTTAGTTTTCTGAATAAGTTGGTTGGACCCCCTCTTTTATACATTGGTTTGCAAATAGTTTGGTTTGGTTTGGAAAAGAGTAGGAAAGTTCTTACTTATGTGGTAAAAAGAGATCGTTTTTGACTGTGGCCTATGCTTTGTCATGCCATGATTGATATTGTTTTGGCTTTATGCTTAGTATTCTTTGCTGTAGCATGACTTGTTATAAACAATTGAGATTGCTTAATGTGCCTTGGATGAATCATGCGTTGTTTTAGCATATTAAAGCATAATATAGTGGTATTCTCCTTTGATGCTTTATTTGGATTGACTTGGCACATGCTCACACCATGTTATGACTATCTCAAGTCACCATAGACTTTATGATCCTTTAGTTTTCAACTTGTAGTATCACTTCATGCTTTGATCAATGATGTTTTGTCGCTCTGCATGATTATGGCCATTATTGCTCTCTTAGTTTGTCGCTCCCAGTCTTTTGCTAGCCTCCACAACCAAGTATGAGTTCCACTCATGCATCCAACTCCCTAAACCAAGTTATTCCAAAGAGTCCACCATACCTACCTACTAGCTTATGCTATTCCAAGTATATTCATGCTTTTGTTTACCTTCCACTTGTTATGAGAAAACTAGTGATTAAAGCTCTCACGAACTTGATGGCACACTTTACTTTACTTGCCCTTAATAAACTTGAACCATTGTGTCGTCTATGTTGTATATGCTTGCACTTGTTTGTTGGGAATTAGCAGAACCATGCTTTCATGGGGAACGCTTTCAACATTGCACTTGGTACTTGTACCTAGTTGATATCATGCTCTTTTGTATATGGATGTCGCTTGATTGTGAAATGAAAGGGGAGCTTGTAAGTCCATGGAGTTATGTATATGTGTTAGAGAAACGCCTAGGCCGCTGGTCTAATCCATGCTGACATGGTGGAAACCTGCAGCGTAACCATAATGAGCTGTCTATGAAGCATTCTTCTTATAAAAAAAAGAGTCCTATGTTGAGAAAAAAGATAAAAAAAAGAGATACTATGAAAAGAGGAAAGAGAGAAAAAAGCACCATATTCCCGTGGTAAATAAGAAGAATGCTGAGATGCTCGTTGTCTGCTTGCCTTGTCATTTTGATATGGGGATTCTTCCGTATCATCGGGCAAGGGGTACCCCGTTGGAGGTTTTCAATGATACACATGTACTTACAATGACAAGAACTTACTGGTGACTAAACTTGAGTAGCATGAGGAGCGGCCCTCGTATACAAGGGACATGAGATTTCTGACTTATACTTCGTCAAGCATGTACACCATAGTTTGTTTGTGATGCTTATGATAGGGGCAATGAGAGCTGAAAGCTGTAAGTACCATAATTTTTGGAAGCTCTTTATGAGACTTGAATCCCTACTTCCTTTTACAAAAGGCCTTTCTTCCACCATTATATTGACTCTCCACCTTCTATCTTTATGCACCTACTTTGAGAGCATAGTGGCCATTCTTAGTTCTATGTGCATTGTCCCAAGACTAGTTGATTGATGCATAACTTGTTATTGCTTGTTTGAAACTATTGTATCTAGTCACTCTTATGAACTTTTAAGGTGTCCTATGCATTTATATTTGCTACTCTATTGAGGGAGAAGCTGAATACTATTATGCTATGTTTTCTTTATGTGAAACAAACAAACGTCTTGCAAAGCATGTTATTCATGATTCTTTTGTTTGTGCCTTTTCATGTTGCATCATAGTTTCTTTGCTTATTGCTAGAACTTTGTCTTTCATGTTATGATTGAAGTACTATGATCCCAGCCTTGAGTGTTTTGCAAATACTTTGATCAAGTCTTTGATGGTGCATGTCACCTCAAAAATTATTTCTTTTTATCACTTACCTACTCGAGGACGAGCAGGAGTTAAGCTTGGGGATGTTGATACATTGCAAATGTATCTATAACTTTTGATGTTCCATGCTTGGTTTTATCCACTTTCTTGTGTTTTGTTCCAACTTTAGAGTACTTTTCATATGATTTCTTGGACTTAAAGGAAATATGCCCTGAGAGGCAATAATAAAGTTGTTATGATGTATTCCTTGTATATGATAGATGTTTATTTTGCATGCTATAATTGTATTGATAGGAAACATCAATACATGTGTGTTTAATAAACAAAAAGGGTTCCTAGTTATGCCTCTCTTATAGACTAGCTTGTTGATTAACAAGATGATCAAGGTTTCCTGATCATGGACATTGGATGTTGTTAATAACAAGGTCACAACATTTGTGAAATGATGTGATGAACATTCATCCGAAGTATAGCATTATGATCAAGTCATTATGTTTATATTGCTATAACATCATACGAAGTAATCTTTATCCTTAGACCATGAGATCATGTTAATTGCTAACACCGGAAGAGTATCTTGATAACATCAAACGTCACACCGTAAATAGGTGACTATAAAGATGGGTTCGATTACTAGAAGGTGTTATGTTGAGGCTCATGGATCAAGAGTGGAATTTGTCAATCGGATGATGGATAGATATACCGGGCCCTCCTCGGTGATATCACATTAGGATAGCTTGCAAGCAAGTGATGTGATCACTAGAATGTTATATCACGGGAACGAGAAAAGAGTGCATGTCGGCAACGAGATCAAACTAGGTATGGAGATACCGATGATCGAATCTCGAACATGTAATATATCGAGAGACAAAGGGACTTAGTTACAAGCGTTAAAGGTTCTCATGATCACAGGAGTCATCGTTGAATCTGTAGGAGTCAGTACGGATCTCCAGGTCCCGCTGCTGATTATTGATCGGAGAAGGGTCTCGATCATGTCTACATTATTCGCGAACCGTAGGGTGGCACACTTAAGAGTTACCGGACACCATTTTGGAGCACATATGTTTCAGACGAAAGAATTGCAAAGCGCAAGAATTGTTTCAATAGAAACCGGAAATTGTTTCGGGTGAAATTGCAGAAGGTGGTTCTACATGTGATATTGAAATATTGCAAGGGGCTATATGTGAATGTTTGTTAATTAAAGTAATTAACAAAATTCTGAATAAATTTAATAAAAAGAGTTTTATTAAATGAGAGACCATTAAATTTGGAGAAATTTAATGCATTTAAAGTGGAGACTTTAAAAGGGAATGTGAAGAGGTATTTTAATGTGGAGGGGTTACCACCACATGAATGGGGGAGGTGAGGGGTCACCCCCCCATGCGCCGGCCATGGAGAGAGGGGGAACCCCCCTCCTCCTATAAAAGGCCACCCATTCCCTCCTTCATCCTCACACCTCCTTGTGAAGGATCTCTCTCCCCCTCTAGAATTAATCCCCCATGGTCTCGGATTAGCGAGATACATGTTCAGTGGCATTTCCAGAAGGAGTTCTTGCTTCGCTGGATCACTAGAGCGAGGAGGTGGAGGTTGTCGGTGGCTTGAGCGTGTGTGAAAAGTGATGCGCTGCTGAGTTGCGGCGCTCGGACTTCCTCACGATCTTGAGATCGGTAAGTGTACGACTACATCAACCACGAGTTCCTACTCGTTAACAAAGCTTGTTGTCTTCGAGGGTAAGTTCTCCATGGATGTATGTCCACCCGTTGCTCTGTATCTAGTAGACAGATCTTGGCGTATAGTTCTCATCGTAGGAATTTTTTTGTTTTCTATGTTGCGGACCCAACAGTGGTATCAGAGCCTGATCTATGCGTAGGTGCTTTGCACGGGTAGTACACATATGTTTATATGTGGGCGATGATGATCATGTTATTGCATCTTCTATGTACTTTGGATATTGGTGGCATAGTGGGATGAAGCGGCCCGGACCAACCTTACATGTCATCGTACATGAGACCGGTTCCACGACTGACATGCAACTAGTTTTGCATAAGTGGCTAGCGGTGTCTCTCTCCTACTATAGTCAATATCTGATTTACAATGAGTTGCTAATAACTTGGTTATCCTCGTTGTGGTTCATGTTCGTAGGTAAGACCGGTTCTATCTCCGAAAGCCCTAAGCCACGTAAAACTTGCAATTGATAATTTAGAGGCGTCTAGTTTAGATCGTTGCTGGGCTAGTGTATTGATATGGTATTGTTGTAAGTAGATGTATGATAGATACTCTTACAACTCACTTAACGTGTAAGTTCCATTGACCTTGGCCTTAAACACAAAGGAATGATAGAGATCATACCATGATGCAAATGATAGAGATCAAATGCATGGACCATATCACCTCACTTCACACATTAGCATCTTATATTGCTAGTTTGGCGCTTTTGGTAGCATTATAAGATGATCCCTCATTTAGATATCAAGATAAAATGTGTTCTTCCTTAAGTATGTGTAACACCCCGTCCACTCCTGGGCCCGGGGGGTGTCACTCCTGGCAGCTTAATAGGATCTAGACTGGCCCCACAGACCAACACTAGTCTTTTCTGCGCACTTTGTCCTCACTCGTGCGCACCCGGTTACCCATTTCCCGGTCGGTCACCCA
This sequence comes from Avena insularis, assembly GCA_023614405.1. Classification (NCBI taxonomy): domain Eukaryota; kingdom Viridiplantae; phylum Streptophyta; class Magnoliopsida; order Poales; family Poaceae; genus Avena; species Avena insularis. The sequence continues at coordinate 43,874,401 of CM042686.1, read as the reverse complement.
TCCTAGAATTGCTCTAGGCCAAGCACGCTTAACCTTAGAGTTCTTTTCGAATGAGCTTCCGGAAAAGAAGTTGCAACTTGTTGATATGGGTTTCCTATCAATCCTATTGAGCCATGCGCCAGGGTCTCACATATGGTATCAGAGCCAACCTCGCGGTTAAACGGGTGTGTGCGGGTCAGTGGCGGGACATGTGGAGCATGGCGCGTGTGGCCCGGAGTGGACACGGCATGGCACATGTGTCGGCACTGGACGCACAAACGCGTGCCAAGAGGGAACATTCCTGGGGTGTGCTTGATCGATGAGGGCATCGATCTTCTAAAGGGTGGGTGTATGTGAGATCCAGGCACATGGCTTAATAGGATTGATAGGATACCCATATCAACAAGTTGCAACTTCTATTCCGGAAGCTCATTCGAAAAGAACTCTAAGGTTAAGCGTGCTTGGCCTAGAGAAATTCTAGGATGGGTGACCGACCGGGAAGTGGGTAACCGGGTGCGCACGAGTCTAGATATCCTATTAAGCTGCCAGGAGTGACACCCCCGGGCCCAGGAGTGGACGGGGTGTTACAGTATGCACCGTTTTGTGGATCGTGTTTTGAGGCATCACGTGATGATCGGGTGTTCTCGACTCTACGCTTTCATACAACGGGTGTAAGACAGTTTTACACACGCAAATACTAAGGTTCTTACTTGACGAGCCTAGCATGTACAGACATGGCCTCAGAACACGGACCAAAAGGTTAAGCATGAGTCATATAGTTGATATGATGCCCATATAGATGCTCGCCTTTGAAGCTACACCGACTCACGTGATGATCGGACTTGGTGTAGTGGATTTGGTTCATGTAATCACCAAAAGGACACGAGGGATGTCGTTTTTGAGTGGGAGTTCATTAGTAATTTGGATTAGTTGAACTCAATCTATCATAAAATTAGTCTAAATATATTTTACAAATTCTGTTGTAGATGGCACCACCTGCTTTTAATTTCAATGTGTTCATGGAGAAAGAGATGCTTGCTGTGAATGGTAGCAACTTCACCAACTGGGCTATGAATTTGAGGATTCTCCACACTGCTGCACAAAAGCAATATGTGCTAGGCGCTTAGGCCCCCACCAGCTCCTGATGCCCCTGACGAGGAAAAAGAACGTCTATATAACTCGTCAGGAGGACCACAACTTAGTTCATTGCGGCATACTGTATGGGCTAGAGCTAGAACTTCGAAAATGTTTCGAAAATGGCAATGCCTTTGATACCATGGGAGAATTGAAAATGATTTTCGATACCAATGCTGCCGTAGAGAGTTATAATTCTTCTGAAAAGTTCTTTAGTTGCATGATGGAAGAGAACAACTCCGTTAGTGAGCACGTGCTCAAAATGTCTGGGTACGCCGATAAGCTTGTGTCCTTGGGAATAACGATTCCCATTGACTTAGGCATACATCGTGTTCTCCAATCTCTGCCACCTAGCTACAAGAGCTTCGTGATGAACTATAATATGCAGGGCATGAAGAAGTCTCTTCGAGCTTACAATGCTTAAGACTGCAGAAGTGGAGATTAGGAAAGATCATCAAGTGTTGATGATCAATAAGACCACCGGTTTCAAGAAGGACAAGAAAGGCAAGGAAGGGAAAGAAGGCGCAAATCATTTGCCGCGCCTGAAAAGAAACCCCGAGCTGGCCCTAAGTCTGACACCGAGTGCTACTATTGCAAGGGGACTGGCCATTGGAAGCGCAACTACCCCAAGTATTTGGCGGACAAGAAGGCTGGCAAGGCAAACAAATGTATATGTTATATACATGTTATTGATGTGTACTTGACTAGTACTCGCAGTAGCACCTAGGTATTTGATACGAGATCGGTTGCTAATATATGTAACTCGGTTCAGGGGCTGCGGAACAAGCGACAACTAGCAAGGGATGAGGTCACGATGCGGGTCGGCAATGGATCAAGAGTTGATGTGATCGCCGTCGGAACGCTGCCTCTCCATATTCCGTCGGGATTAGTTATAAATCTGAATAATTGTTATTTGGTGCCTTCACTGAGCATGAACATTGTATCCGGATCGCGTTTGATGCAAAGTGGTTATTCGTTTAAGTCTGAAAATAATGGTTGTTCGATTTATATGAATAATATCTTTTATGGTCATGCACCTGTGTTGAATGGTTTATTTCTGTTGGATCTCGATAGTAGTATCACGCATATTCATAATGTTGATGCTAAAAGGATTAAACTTGATAATGATATATCTACATATATGTGGCACTACCGTCTAGGTCATATTGGCGTTAAACGCATGAAGAAACTTCATTCTGATGGACTTTTGGAATCACTTGATTTTGAATCATTTGATACATGTGAGCCATGCCTTATGGGCAAGATGACTAGAACGCCGTTTTCCGGTTCAATGGAGCAGGCTGATTTATTGGAAATCATACATACTGATGTGTGTGGACCAATGAGTGTGTCGGCGCGAGGTGGATATCGTTATTTTGTTACTTTCACGGATGATTTGAGTAGATACGGGTATATCTATTTGATGAAACGTAAGTCTGAAACCTTTGAAATGTTCAAAGAATTTCAGAATGAAGTGGAAAATCATCATAACAGAAAGATCAAATTTCTACGGTCCGACCGTGGAGGAGAGTATCTTAGTTACGAGTTTAGCACAGATATGAAAGACTGTGGAATAGTTTCACAACTCACGCTTGCCGGAACACCACAACGTAATGGTGTGTCAGAACGTCGTAATCGTACTTTATTGGATATGGTTCGATCTATGATGTCTCTGTTGACTTGCCACTGTCATTTTGGGGTTATGCCTTTGGAAACCGCTGCATTCACTTTAAATAGGGCACCATCTAAATCCGTTGAAAAGACACCGTATGAATTATGGTTTGAAACAAACCTAAGCTGTCATTTCTTAAAGTTTGGGGATGCGATGTTTATGTGAAGAAACTTCAACCGGATAAACTCGAACCCAAAGCGGAAAAATGCGTCTTCATAGGATAACCTAAGGAAACAATTGGGTATACCTTCTATCACAAATCCGAGGGCAAGGTCTTTGTTGCCAAGAATGGATCCTTTCTTGAGAAGGAGTTTCTCGCGAAAGGTGTGAGTAGTCGGAAGGTAGAACTCGAAGAGGTTATTGAACCTTCTCTTCATGAAATGGCGAGTAGCGCAGCTCCAGAAGTTTTTTCGGAGTTGACTTCACCTAATGAAGAGAGAGCTAATGATATTGATCATGAAACTCCAAAAGAGGACAATATCGAACCTCGCAGGTCAAGCAGGACACTTGCAGCTCCTGAACTGTATGGCAATCCTGTTATGAATTTCATGATTGATGAAATAGATGACCCTGCGACGTATGAAGAAGCGATGATGAGCCCTGATTCCAACAAATGGCTAGAAGCCATGAAATCCGAGATGGAATCCATGTACGAAAACCAGGTTTGGACCTTGGTGGACTTACCTCATGATCGAAAGGCCGTTGAGAATAAATGGATTTTCAAAAGAAAAATTGATGCTGATGGTAATGTAACCATCCATAAGGCTCGACTTGTCACAAAGGGGTTTCAACAAATTCAAGGAGTTGACTACGATGAGACATTCTCTCCCGTAGCGATGCTTAAGTCGGTTAGGATTATGTTAGCAATTGTTGCATATTTCGATTATGAAATATGGCAGATGGATGTCAAAACTGCGTTCCTCAATGGTAATATTGAAGAAGAGTTGTATATGATACAACCTAAGGGTTTTATCGATCCTAAGGATGCTGATAAGGTGTGCAAACTTCAGCGATCCATCTATGGACTGAAGCAAGCATCCCGGAGTTGGAATCTCCACTTTGATGAGGTGATCAAAGAGTTTGGATTTGTCCAAACTTATGGAGAGGCTTGTATTTACAAGAAAGTGAGTGGGAGCAATGTGGCATTTCTGATATTATATGTGGATGACATATTATTTATTGGAAATGATATAGATCTTTTAAACAGTGTTAAAAGTTATCTAAACAGCAATTTTTTGATGAAGGACCTTGGTGAAGCTTCATATATATTAGGCATTAAAATCTATAGAGATAGGTCGAGACGCCTAATTGGGCTATCGCAGAGTACATACCTTGATAAGATATTAAAAAAGTTTAATATGGACGGAAGTAAGAAGGGGTACTTACCTATGTTGCAAGGCAAGACATTTAGTAAGACTCAAAGTCCGGCTACGGCAGAAGAAAGAGAGATAATGGATAAGATCCCCTGTGCCTCAGCCATAGGCTCTATAATGTATGCCATGCTATGTACAAGACCGGATGTGGCACATGCTATTAGTTTGACTAGTAGGTACCAATCTGATCCAGTTGAACTTGGATAGCGGTCAAGAATATCCTTAAGTACTTGAGAAGAACTAAGGATATGTTTCTTGTATACGGAGGTGAAGAAGAGCTAGTCGCTAAGTGTTATGTCGATGCTAGTTTTGACACTGATCCGGATGACTCTAAGTCTCAATCCGGATACGTATTTCTCTTGAACGGAGCAACAGTTAGTTGGAGGAACTCCAAACAACCTGTGGTGGCTGGATCAACAACGGAGGCGGAATATGTTGCTGCTCCAGAAGCAGCGCAGGAAGCGGTTTGGATGAAGGAGTTCATAACGGAACTAGGTGTGGTTCCTAGTGTGTTGGACCCAATGGTGATCTATTGTGACAATAATGGAGCCATAGCCAACGCCAAGGAACCAAGGTCTCACAAGAATTCCAAGCATATTAAGCGCCGGTTTCACTCCGTCCGTGAGCATGTCAAGGATGGAGATATAAAAGGTATAGTGCACGGACTGAATGTAGCAGATCCGTTGACTCTGATTCCCTAGGGCAAAACATGATCAACACCAGAACTCCATGGGTGTTAGATTTATCACTATATAAACTAGATTATTGTCTCTAGTGCAAGTGGGAGACTGAAGGAAATATGCCCTGAGAGGCAATAATAAAGTTGTTATTATGTATTCCTTGTATATGATAGATGTTTATTTTGCATGCTATAATTGTATTTATAGGAAACATCAATACATGTGTGTTTAATAAACAAAAAGGGTTCCTAGTTATGCCTCTCTTATAGACTAGCTTGTTGATTAACAAGATGATCAAGGTTTTCTGATCATGGACATTGTATGTTGTTAATAACAAGGTCACAACATTTGTGAAATGATGTGATGAACATTTATCCGAAGTATAGCATTACGATCAAGTCAATATGTTTATATTTCTATAACATCATACGAAGTAATCTTTATCCTTAGACCATGAGATCATGTTAATTGCTAACACCGGAAGAGTATCTTGATAACATCAAACGTCACACCGTAACAGGGTGACTATAAAGATGGGTTCAGTACTACGAAGGTGTTATGTTGAGGCTCATGGATCAAGAATGGAATTTGTCAATCCAGATGACGGATAGATATACTCTGGGCCCTCTCAGTGATATCACATTAGGATAGCTTGCAAGCAAGTCATGTGATCACTAGAATGTTATATCACAGGAACGAGAAAAGAGTGCATGTCGGTAACGAGATCAAACTAGGTATGGAGATATCGATGATCGAATCTCGGACATGTAATATATCGAGAGACAAAGGGATTTAGTTACAAGCGTTAAAGGTTCTCACGATCACAGGAGTCATCGTTGAATGTGTAGGATCGATACGGATCTCGAGTCATTCTTGATTATTGATCGGAGAAGGTTCTTGATGCGTATACGCATTATTCATGAACCGTAGGGTGGCACATAAGTTCTGGGACACCATTTTGGAGCACATATGTTTGAAGACGAAAGAATGCATAAGCGCAGGAATTGTTTCAATAGAAGCAAAGAATTGTTTGGTGAAATTACGGAAAGGTGGTTCTACATGTGATATTGAAATATTGCAAGGGGCTATATGTGAATGTTTGTTAATTAAAGTAATTAACAAAATTCTGAATAAATTTAATAAAAAGAGTTTTATTAAATGAGAGAGCATTAAATTTGGAGAAATTTAATGCATTTAAAGTGGAGACTTTAAAGGGAATGTGAAGAGGCATTTTAATGTGGAGGTTTACCACCACATGAATGGGGAGGTGAGGTCACCCCCATGCATGAGCCATGGAGAGGGGCACCCCCTCCTCCTATAAAAACCACCCATTCCTCCTTCATCCTCACACCTCCTTGTGAAGGATCTCTCCCCCTCTAAATTATTCCCCATGGTCTCGGATTAGCGAGATACATGTTCCCAGTGGCATTTAAATGCAGGAAGGAGTTCTTTGCTTCATTTGGATCATTGGGCGGAGGTGGAGGTTGTCCGGTGGCGAGCGTGCGTGCAGTCTTGCGGATCGCTGCTGAGTGCGGCGCTCGGACTTCCTCACGATCTTGAGATCGGCAAGTGTCGACTACATCAACCATGAGTTCCTGCTCGTTAACAAAGCTCGTTGTCTTGAGGTAAGTTCTCCATGGATGTATGTCACCCGTTGCTCTGTATCTAGTAGATTGATCTTGGCGTATAGTTCTCATTAGGAAATTTTTTGTTTTCTATATTGAGGAACTATCTCTGAGTCTGCATGGAATACATCCATGAAGGGAAATGAGGGAGGGGGCTTTATATAGGAGGGAGGGAGACCCTCTCCCATAGCGCGCATGAGAGGGACTCCTCCTCCTTCATTCATGTGGTGAACCTCCTCACATAAACATGGCCTCCACCCAAAATCCCACTCACATGTATTTAATTTTCACCAAATTAAATGCAACTCTCAATTAATAAAACTCTTTTATTTATTTTATTCAGAATTTTGTTAATTACTTTAATTAAAAAACATTTACATAAAACCCCTTGCAACATTTCAATATCATGTAGAACCACTTTACGCAATTTCACGAAACAATTCCTGTTTCTATCAAACATTTCTGTGCTTTGCAAACCTTTTGTTTGGAACATATGTGCTCTAAATGGTGTCAACCTTAAGTGTGTCATCCTATGGTTAACATGATTGAGACTCCTCTCGGATCAATAATCAAGATAGCATGCAAAATAAACATCTATCATATACAAGGAATACATATAACAACTTTATTATTGCCTCTCAGGGCATATTTCCTTCATTTTGCATGCACAAGACAAAAGATAGAGTATACACTAACATACATCTTGCATGACATCTTGATGTATGACCTCACACTGATTACCAACATAAGGTTACGATGTTTAATTATACTCCAGATCAAGGACTACTAGAAGTGTGACCTTTCGGATCTCGAAAGAGAAGCATGCCTTGTAATGGTCACACACGGCGTATTTTTATTGTTGTTAGAATGAGCCCACGTCCAAGATAAACTATTGTTGTCTAGGTTGTCTTGTGAAATCACTATGTATACCGACCCTAGGTGTACCTCGATGGCCAGTACTAGTCACCATGTACATCTTGCGGTCAAAGAGAATCGACCACAAGTGCATCGTGTGATGACTAGACTTGTTCATGAGCTTGTCTAGATGCCCGAGTAGGGGTCTGTTTGGTTTATATTATTCCACATATGCAAATACGGTTTTCTCGAACGTCACATTCAAGGATTAATGCACTTCCAACATTGAACAAAAAATTAATCATGAACGTGGAATTTAGAATAATAACACATTTATTATTTCCTCTAGGGCATATTTCCAACACTTTATAGTTGTACTGATAACGACCACACATCGCAGCCATATGTACAACCTTGCTCGTTCGCAGTAATTCATCCATAGATTTGTTTGTAGACATATGGATGGCCTCGTGTGCACCATTGTCCATACAACTAAGACATTGATCCCCTTCAATCAATGCGCCAATGTGAACATTGCTTGCTCCCTTATGAGTTGGAACTGGTTCATAGGCGTTAGAGACGAATTGAATCACCTCTGAACAACTTAAGATGTTTTAGTTAAGTTCTAATGAATTTGTAAAAAAGCTTGTTGAACTCAAGTAGTATTCTACGAGCCACAAGTTACAAAGCAGCAGCCAGAAGCAAACTGAATTTACTGATATATGTGGAAGTACCATAGGTAGAACCTTGCTCGTTTGCACTAAGTTTTAAATATATTTATTTTCAGACATATGGATGTTATGGTTTGCACCTGTGATCGTACAACTAATAAGATGATGGCGCCTTTAATCAGTGCACGGTCTTAATCTTGCTTCCTTGCTTGCGAGCTGAAACGAATTCATAGGCGCCAACGACGATTTTTCAGTCTTGGTGAGTAGCACGTTGGTTACACTCTTTGAGAGGCAAATAAGGTTAGGACATTGGTGCATTGTGCATGACGTACACCATTGATCAGGACAAGAAAGGTGGAGTTGTGTGATGTTACCTGTATGGACAGGTTTGGAGCGGAAGATAAGTTGTCTTGTCCCATGTTTTTAAATTATCAATCTTAGTCATTTGTTAGTTTAATTTTGGCTAGTGGACGCATCCATGTCTGAGCATTACTAAGTTGTCCGTCTGATAGATAATTACAGTTGCCCATTTGTACCAAGGAAACTATTGATCCGATGTTGAGGCATGTGAAAATGTTATGTTTGTTTGTATTGCAACAATAACTAGGTTTTTTTAGGAAGAAAATCAACAAGGTTTAATCCGGTCGACTGAAAAAATACCTTATTTCCTGCACAACAGGAAGAAACTATTTCATGACATCTGTCGGTATCTACATAAATAAATTTGTATAAACAAATTTCTATAATAGAGACGCATCCATTATTTAGAGAAATGGTAAACCTCTCGTTTTAAGGAGGAAAGTGACCTTTTAATCGTAGCTAAAGCTTCTTCTCTTTTTTGCACCTAGTGCATGCGATCTAAAGAAAGCTAAAATCCTACCGGATACAAATGCGTTAGCAAAATATATGTGAAGTGTTTCCCTAATATCTTAGGTTTCAGCATTGTGATGGATTCGAATGGTTGTAGTCCCCACTAGAGTTGAGGTTGAAAAGCACTACCATGTAGAACACTAGTGAGCACGATGTGGATATCATGTTAGAATTATGATAGCGTGGCTACTTTCAGTCAATGATGCGGACAACTGATGACATATCGGAGCAATAGGCCCATGTTATTAAATCGACTTTTTAAAAGCAATAGAACCGTTGGGATGTTGCAATCGCATTGTGGACCCTTATATTATATTTCTATGAAAATATGCACATTTGTTGTTTCTATGATGTGAACAAGTTTTATATTTGTCAAAAATACTACTCCCTCTGTTTGGAAATATAGGATGTTTTAGTTAGCTAGTACATGCTAGCTACATCCAGCGGTCCACCTTACTACATTAGTCAACAAGCAGTGATCTGATGATTCTTCCACCAGTCAAATTTTGCAATAACTTTTGCATGCACAAGACAAAAGATGAAGTATACACTAACATACGTGTCGCAAGACATATTGATGTATGACCTCACACTAATTACCAACATAAGGTTGCGATGTTTAATTATACTCCAGATCAACGACTAATAGAAGTGTGACCTTTGGGATCTCGAAAGAGATGCATACCATGTAACGGTCACAGACGGCGTATTTTTATTGCTGTTACAGTGAGTGCAGGTCCAAGAAAAACTATTATTGCCTAGTTTGTGTTGTGTGCACGACGTACACCATTGATTAGGACAAGAAAGCTGGAGTTGTGTGATGTTACCTGTATAGACAGGCGTGGAGCTGAAGATAAGTTGTCTTGTCTTGAATTTTTTAGTTATTAAGCTTAGCCATTTGTTAGTTTAATTCTGGCTAGTAGACACATTCATGTTCGAGCGTTACTAAGTTGTCCGTCTGATAAATAATTACATAGTTTCCCATTTGTACCAAGGAAACTATTGATCCGATGTTGAGGCATGTGAAAATGTTATGTTTGTTTCTATTCTGACAATAACTAGGTTTCTTAAGAGAAAATCCACAAGGTTTAATCTGGTCGACTCACAAAATACCATATTTCCTGCATAGCAGGAAGAAACAATTGCATCACATCTTTGGGTATCTACATAAAGAAGTTGTATAAACAAATTTCTACAATCGAGACTCATCCATTTTTTAGCGAAATGGTGTACCTCTCCTTTTAAGGAGGAAAATGTCATTTCAACCGTAGCTAAAGCTTCTTCCCGTTTTTGCACCTAGGGCGTGTTTGGTTAGGCTGACGTCCGTTTCTCGCACGCCACGGGAACAAATAAGCCCGTTTGGAGAGTTGGGTCACAGGAAGTGCTGCATCGCACGGGTCTTAAAGCAGACCAAAACTTGGCCGCTGGGAACGCCGATTTCGGCCGTTTCCACGGGACCAGGCCCTGGCGAGCGCCGCGTTCCTAACCCTTGCACACATGGGGAAGTGCGGGAGACGGGACATTTTCTCCTTAACTCCTAGGCCACTCCACTCACCGCCCGGTCATGTCCCATCACCCCGATTCCCAACAATGGCCGCCGCTCCCCCTCCTCCTCCTCCCCCTGTTCAGCGGCCTCCGCATTGGCGAGGTAAGTGCGCACAATCTATGGGTGGTTTTTGAACTAGAGAAGGTTGTGGGCGGCGGCGAGGTGGCCCTCGCGAGCATGCTCAGGGCTCCCGCATCCATCTGTGCACGCAACTTGGGCGGCATCGGCGGCGGCCGCGGCGGCGCCTACACCCACGGAGGACACCGCATCTACAGCCAAGCAGACTGGAAAAGCCCGTGCCATAGTCAGGGCTACCCTCTCTATTCGGAGATGGTTTTTCCGCCTGTGCTGGCGGCGCCAACCTTCACGACCGAAGCTTCTTCTCTTGTTGTGGCGGCGCCTTCTACTGCACCATCGTCATCGATGGTGCCACCACCGACTAGGGTAAGTTCATGATCTACATAGCGGTTAGGGTTTGGCCCCAAATCGACGACAGTTAGGACTTGATATTCGGTAGTTGTAGAGAAATTTGGGGTTTTTCGCAATACGTAGCAACATATTTGATAATGTGCAAAAAAAATTGGGATTTAGTTGGGCGAATTCCTCAATTTGGGTGCTGTCCTGGGGCATTGCCTGATTGGAGATTCATAGCGGAATCCTGAAATTGATTGCAATCCTGGGGCATTGCTCGATTTGGGATACTAGGTAGTTGTACTCCATGTTTGTACCATGTGCATTACCAGATTAGGCATTCTACTCCATGTTTGTACCATGTCCATTGCCAAATTAGGAAATGTTGTTTGCTGAACTTGTTTTGCTTCATGCCAAGGTGCTTAAGTTAGAATGTGAGACTGTCGGGAGGGGCTAGAACCCCCCACCGGGTTTTGTCGATGTGCTCCTGACCAACCACTGGCAAATGAAGTCCGTGGTCATCGGCAGGGTGGAGGCTGCTACGCAGCCGCAAAGCAAGAAGGGTCGGCAGCCGAAGCTTGTCCACTACCCAATCGCCGAGGTCCCTCGTCGCTTCATCATCCAGCTGGACGCGACCGACCTGCACATGCTGGTGATCCCACCCGCGTTCCAGTTCATCCTGAGGACCTAGATCAAGCAACCGCTGCCGTGCGTCATGTAGGTCACAGCCTGCCGGTGGTACACCGAGTGAGTGTAGGTGGACTGGTTCGCTGGCCAGGTTGCCTTCAGGAAGAACTACCCGAAGCTGGTCTACAAGTACGACCTGGAGTGCGATGACGTCCTGGAGTTCAAGCTGAAGGCCTTCATCATCAAGATGACGATTTACAAGGCCGACTCCTCCAGCTCCAAGCAGTACACCTGCCCAGACCACGGCTAGCCGGCTGTAGCCTTCATGTCGATGCTTGTGTAAGTTTGTAAGTAGTAGTAGCAGTTGCTGATGGGCAACTTGTGATGCTGAACTAAATAGGCTGATGGTACTTTTGATCAGGTGTGAAAACCCCTGGTGGTGGTTTAGGGGCATCCCATGCCCATGTTGATGGTTCGTTTCATTAGGGATTAAGCCCCTTGTGCTTGAGGGGCAGGTGATGCCTTTGTTGATGGTTCTTTTGATTACGGGTGAAGTTTAGAACCCCTGATTGCTACCTGTGAGTGACTGTTAAGACTGTTCTTGTGTAGGTAGCAATGTTTATGTCTGCATATGGATGTTATGGTGATCATCTAGCTCACAATGTGTTATGTCTGTGTTGGGGTGGTAAGATCATAAAATTTGAAATGGGTGATCATAACCCATGTGATCAGGCTCAAAGCACCACACCAAACACCTGTGAAATGCATCAGTAGGGAAAAACACAAATCTAGGCAACCAAACAATTAGGCCTATTTGCAGGAAACAAAGATACAGGAGTCCAAACAACTTGCCCAACTTGACCCAAGCACAATCTCCCCCATGCAGCACCCAGCGGGCCAAGTGGCAAAAATGGAAAATCTTGGGCCGAGCAACCAAACACGCCCCTAGTGCATGCGTATGTAAAGCAAGCTAAAATCCTACGGGATACATATGCGTTAAAATGTGTGTGAACTGTTCCCCTATTATCTTAGGTTTCAGCACTGCGATGGATTCCAATGGTTGTAATCCCCACTAGATTTGAGGTTGAAGAGCACCAACATGTAGGACACTGGTGAGCACTATGTGGACATCATGCTAGAATTATGATAGCATGGCTATTTTCAGTCAATGATGCGGACAACTGGTTACATATCAGAGCAATAGGCCCATGTTATTAAGTTGACTTTTCAAAAGTAATAGAACCGTTGGGATGTTGCACTGTGGACCGTTACATTATATTTGTACGAGAATATGCACATTTGTTGTTTCTATGATGTGAACAAGTTTAATATTTGTCAAAAATACTACTCCCTCTGTTTGGAAATATAGGATGTTTTAGTTAGCTAGTACATGCTAGCTACATCTAGATGATTCTTCCACCTGTCAAATTTTGCAATAACTTTTGCATGCACAAAAACAAAAGATGGAGTATACACTGACATACGTCTTGCATGACATCTTGATGTATGACCACACAGTAATTACCAACATAAGGTTGCGATGTTTTATTATACTCGAGATCAAAGACTACTAGAAGTGTGACCTTCGGGATCTCGAGAGAGATGCATGCCACGTAAGGGTCACATACAGCGTATTTTTATTGTTGTTAGAGTGAGCGCAGGTCCAAGAAAACCTATTATTGCCTAGTTTGTCTTGTGTGCACGACGTACACCATTGATCAGGAAAGAAAGGTGGAATCGCGTGATGTTACCTGTATGGATAGGTGTGGAGCTGAAGATAAGTTATCTTGTCCCGAATTTTTTAATTATTAAGTTTATCTGTTTGTTATTTTAATTATAGTTAGTAGACGCATTCATGTCTCAGCATTACTAAGTTGTCCGTCTGATAAAGAATTACATAGTTGCCCATGTTTACCAAGGAAACTATTGATCCGATGTTGAGGCATGTGAAAATATTATGTTTGTTTGTATTACGACAATCTCTAGGTTTTTTAGGAAGAAAAACCACAAGGTTTAATCTAGTCGACTCACAAAATACCATGTTTACTGCACAACAGGAAGAAACAGGAAGAAACTATTGCATCTCATCTTTCGGTATCTACATAAAGAAATTTGTATAAACAAATTTCTATACTCGAGGCTCACCCATTTTTTAGCGAAATGGTATACCCCTCTCCTTTTGAGGAAAATGTCCTTTCAATCGTAGCTAAAGCTTCTTCTCTTTTTGCACCTAGTGTATGCGTATCTAAAGCAAGCTAAAATCCTACTGGATACAAATACGTTATAAAAATGTGTGTGAAGTGTTGCCCTATTATCTTAGGTTTCAGCATTGCGATGGATTCCAATGGTTGTAGTCCCCAATAGAGCTAAGGCTGGCGAGCACCACGATGTACGACGCCGGTCAGCACGATGTGGACATCATGTTAGAATTATAACAGCGTGGCTACTTTCAGTCAATGATGCAGACAACTGGTGATATATCAGAGCAATAGGCCATGTTATTAAATCGAATTTTCAAAAGTAAAAGAACCCTTGGGATGTTGCAATCACATGGTGGACCGTTACATTATATTTGTCTAAGAATATGCACATTTATTGTTTCTATAATGTGAAAAAGTTATTTATTTATCAAAAATAATACTCCCCCAGTTTCGAATTATAAGACGTTTTAGCTAGCGACTACATGCTAACTACAGCCATCTATTCATATTTCTACATTAGTCAACAAGCAATGATCTGGTGATTCTTGCACCTGTCAAATTTTGCAATAACTTTTGCATGCACAAGACAAAAGATGGAGTATACACTAACATACATCTTGCATGACATTTTGATGTATGACTTCACACTGATTACCGACATTAGGTTACAATATTTAATTATACTCTAGATCAACAACTACTAGAAGTGTGACCTTTGGGATCTCCAATGAGATGCATGCCATGTAACGGTCACACACACGGTGTATTTTTCTTGTTGTGAGAGTTAGCCCTGAAAGGAATATGTCCCGAGAGGCAATAATAAAGTTGTTATTATACATATTCCAAGTATATGATAGATGTTTATTTTGCATGCTATAATTGTATTAATTTGGAAACGTTAATACATGTGTAATTAATAAACAAAAAGAAAGTTCCTACTTATGCCTCTCTTATAAACTAGCTCGTTGATTAACAAGATAATCAAGGTTTCCTGATCATGGACATTGGATGTTATTAATAACGAGGTCACAACATTAGTAGAATGATGTGATGAACATTCATCTAAAGTATAGCATTACGATCAACGTCATTGTGTTTATATTGCTATAACATCTAACGAAGTAATCCTAGTACTTAGACCATGAGATCATGTTAATCACTAACACTGGAAGAGTATCTTGATAACATCAAACGTCACACCGTGAAAGGGTGATTATAAAGGTGGGTTCAGTGCTACGAAAGTGTTATGTAGAGGCTCATGGATCAAGACTGGAATTTGTCCATCCCGATGACGGATAGATATTCTCTTGGCCCTCTCGGTGATATCACATTGGTTAGCTTGCAAGCAAGTGATGATGAGATCACTAGAATATTATATCAAGGAAACGAGAAAAGAGTACATGTCAGTAACGAGATTAAACTAGGTATGGAGATACCGATGATCGAATCTCGGACATGTAATATATCGCGAGACAAAGGGATTTAGTTACTAGCGTTAAAGGTTCTCACGATCATAGAAGTCATTGTAGAATGTGTAGGAGTCAGTATGGATCTCTAGGTCCCGCTTCTGATTATTAATTTGAGAGGGGTCTCGATCATGTCTGCATTATTCACGAACCGTAGGGTGACACCCTTAAGGGACACCGACACCATTTGGAGCAAATATGTTTCAGACGGATGAATTGCAAAGCGCTGGAATTATTTCAATAGACACCGAAACTGTTTCGGGTCAAATTGCTGAAATTGGTTTTTCATGTAATATTGAAATGTTGCAAGGGGTTTTATGTGAATGTTTGTTAATTAAAGTAATTAACAAAATTCTGAATAAAATTAATAAAAGAGTTTTATTAAATGAGAGAGTACTAAATTTGGAGAAATTTAATGCATTTAAAGTGGAGATTTTAAAAGAGAATGTGAAGGGGCATTTTAATGTGGAGGGGGTTACCACCACATGAATGGGGGAGGTGAGGGGTCACCCCCCACGAGGCGCCGGCCATGGGAAGGGGTACCCCCTCCTCCTATAAAATGCCACCCCTCTCACCCTTCTTCCTCGCACCTCCTCGTGAAGGATCTCTCTCCCCCTCTAGAATTATTCCCCCATGGTCTCGGATTAGCGAGATACATGTTCCCGGTGGCATTTCGTCTGGAAGGAGTTGCTGCTTCCGATGCATCGCCGGAGCAAGGAGGCGGAGGTTGTTCGGTGGCCTGAACGTGTGTGCGGAAAAGTGATGCGCTGGTTTCTTGGCGCTTAGGACTTCCACACGATCTTGAGATCCGCAAGCGAACGACTACATTAACCACGAGTTCCTACTCGTTGACAAAACTTTGTTGTCTTCGAGGTTAAGTTCTCCATGGATGTATATCCACCCGTTGCTTGTATCTAGTAGATAGATCTTGGCGTATAGTTCTCATCGTAGGAATTTTTTTGTTTTCTATGCTGCGAACCCTTCAGTGGTATCAAAGCCTGATCTACCCGTAGGTGCTTTGCACGGGTAGAACACTTAAGAGTATGTAGGCGGTGATGATCATGTTATTGGTTCTTATATGTACTTTGGATATTGGTGGCATAGTGGGATGAAGCAGCCCTGACCAACCTTACATGTCATTGCACATGAGACCGGTTCCACGACTGACATGCAACTAGTTTTGCATAACTAGCTGGCGGGTGTCTGTCTCTCCTACTATAGTTGACGAGGGTTTAACTCGTCAATGCCCATTGTTATGGACTTGGGTATTGGAGAAGGAGGGAGCGCTGGAGACATCTATCGGCTAGCAAACAAGCACATAGGGGACTCGAAGATTTACCCAGGTTTAGGCCTCGTAGAGGTCCCTACTCCTGCTTGTCTGCTCGTGGAATTATCAAAGGAATCGAGGATTACAATGGTGCGCAGATGCAATCTGGCGAGGGTTGCAGAAACTAGGGTTGCGTGTGTCCTCCTCGCCGCCCCTCCTAGCCTTTATATAGATAGGCTAGGTCTCGGGTAGCAGGTCGAGTCGGTTATAGGTTAGGGTTTTCCCCTTTGAACTTTCTATCTTTAGCTCCTTCTTGTTCTTCAAGCAATCAAGAGTCCGTAGGTTACTCGAGTTCTCTATTTGTGCCTTGGCGAGACCATGGGATCCCGCTGTTCTTATGCCGTATGTACCAAGCTCGAGTACCTGTAGGGTATACCCATGTCAGTAGCCCCCGAGTGTCCAGTGGAATCACAGATTCGACTGGGGACTTTTATGAATCCTTTCGAGTGCATGACTAAGTATGTTTTTATGAATCCGGAAACGTGCTGGTGTAATTCGACTCAAGCCGCGGAGGTCTTACAGGAGTCGAATTCCAATATATGGGTGTGAGCACTCGACGCGTCCGTCAGGGCATGTTCATCGTACCTATTGGTACGGATATATTTCTGGTAGTGCGCAGTAAATGCGTTGTCAGGCCTTATTCAGGTCTTATCTTCACGCTGCAAGCGTGGCATCCGAAGTTTGTCATCACGGAGATGATTCGGGTGACCCAGGAAACGTAGTCTCTTTGTAGGGAAACATCATGAGGCGGTGTCGCCATAAGCTTCGAGTGCGGATGTTATCGACACACAGTATGATGTACAAATAATCATATGGTGCACGACCAGCGCTCCCTATGGGAGTAGCCCCCGAGTGCCTGGTTGAGTCGAAGACTCAGGCAGGGACTAAAGAACTTTTGCAACTGCTGTCATCTTCTGCTTGCTTGTTTTAGTCGAATTTATTGCTAGCTCTCCCTATGGGAGTAACCCATGTCCATAGTCGAATCGTGGATTCGAGTGGTTGGGTTTGTTTAGATTGTCCATGTTCCTGCAAAAAGAAAACAAAATTGTAGAGTGCGTGACCAGCGCTCCCTATGGGAGTAGCCCCCGAGTGCTTGGTGGAGTCGAAGACTCGAGCAAGGACTTAAAGTAGTCGAAGTCTTCTGGTCCTCAGTTTTTGATGACATCAGTGCTGACGATGTGATGAGCTCAGTTGCCCGCGTGAGCGGGTTTGACGGGACGTGACGAGCGGTGGGTCCCATTTTCTGACTCTGACTTGACCGGGCGTGCGTAATCTTTGTTTTAACTGTGTCTCCTCGATTTCCACGTGTAATGGGTGTAGTGGGGGACGGTTCACATTTCGGGTCCTCCACGTGTCGAGCACGATGAACGGCACGCGTCTGGTAGGGTTTTTCCTGGACGTTAGATTGCATCTTCCAGGGGGTTAAGTAGCTTTGTTGCGACAATAATTTTTCACATCTGCTTCCTTTCTCTGCCTTTACCTTCGTCGCTATTGTTGCTCCTCTTTTGCTTCTCTGTGTTAGCCTTTCTCGCGGCGCTGGACCAGCTCCGCGTATTCCCCAGTTACTTTCTCCGGTCACACCACCACCGCAGAATGGGGAAGAAGAAAGGAGGTGTTGCGGCCGACTCTATCGCCGCCGCGGTTGCTGCGAAGAAGAAGGGCGGCTCCGCTGCTGCGGGCACCAGCGCCGCCGCCGTCAGAAAAAAGAAGGGCACGGGCACTCGCGTCATTAATGGCGCGTGGCGCGCTTCCGTGATCAAGTCCTCTGAGCTCCGTCTCCTACGCCAAGACAGAGTTCTTTCTTCCGCTGTCGCTGACGCGCGTGTCCCTAGCAGCGAGGTAATTCCTTCCCCTCCTGCTGGTTTTCGGGTGATGTTCCTAGCGTTCATCATCCGTTGTCTCTCGTTGCCCCTGCATCCTTTCTTCAGGGGCCTTCTCTGTTTCTATGGGCTCCAGCTGCATCATCTGTCCCTCAACTCCATCCTCCATGTAGCTTGCTACATTACTCTTTGCGAGTGCTGGCTCGGAATCGAGCCGCACTTCGGTCTTTTCAAGCGCCTCTTCAAGCTGAAGCACCAATCGGCGTCTGGCTCCGTAGTCTACGATGTAGGCGGCTGTGGTATCCACGTTGACTCCTCCGCCACATACTTTGACATCAAACTCATGGCGTCCGTCCAAGGATGGAGGGACAAGTGGTTCTACATCCGCGACCTGAAGGCTGACGGAGACCACTTCAGACTCGCGCCTTTCGATCCCGCGACGCCGTGCAAGAGGAGGCGCTCCTAGAAGAACGTAGTGATGCCTGGCGAGTCCCCGGAGACAGATGTGCTATACGAGCGCGTCTGTGACCTCGAGAGTCGCATGGGTAAAGAGGAGGGAGGCTGCGCCCTCATTCGCACATGGCTGCGCCGTCGCGTCCAACCCCTGCAGGCCAGAGTCCACCCTATGTTCTAGTGGGCTAGCGCGGACGATGTCACTCGCGTATCTGCTGATGGAATTTCCGCGAGTGAGGTAGATAAAAGGGTGCGACTGGTCACCAAGTACATCGCCAAGGATGTGCTTCCCAATGATCTAGACATACCTCCCTTTGATCCTGCTAACCCTCCTCCTGAGGTACAGTTGTGCTACGTAGTAGCTTTGTTTATCGACTGCTTCTTTACTGTTTTTCTTGACTTGGCGCTAAATTGTTTTCTGTATGCATGATTGGGGGTGTCATCCTGTTTGCCCCCTCTTCCTGAGGGGGTTATCCCTCGTGAATCCTTGGAAGAGGACGATTTGGAGTCGATCGTCCCATCTAATGCGGAGGAGGAAGCCCCCGAGTCGAGTGGTCCGAACACTCGCAAGCGTTCGCGCAGCAAGGATTCAGATGCATCGTCTCCTTTGACTCCGGAAGGTGCAGCTGTTGGTGCAAAGTCGTCGATACCTGCCATTCCTGTGAGTGCCGTGGCGCCTTCTTCTCGCAAGAAGATGCGACTGCCGAAGGAGTCGTCGTCAGATTCGGGGGATCAAACCTTCGATTTTGACAAGTTTGATTGGTAAGTATGCGAGTCTTTCTTCTAGTTGTTCTTTGAAGTTGACTTTTCTTGATGTTGGTTTTGTTTTGCAGTCAGCAAGCGTCGTCATCTTCTGGCGACGTACAATTTTTGAAAGAATCTGGAGTCGCGACCTCCAAAGCCAAGAAAATGGATGAGCGCGCCCCTTCTTCTCCATTGGCGGCCCACTCCGGGCATAATTCGTCAAGTTCTCCACACAATGTGGAGCACCAGATGGTTATCCGAACGTCTACGAATCCATCGACTTCGGAGTCTTTGGTGGATCATGTAAGTGTAGTATCTCTTCTTCTGATTTTGCAGTCGAATTTTCATCTATGCCATCTGTTGACCCTTTTTACCGCAGCTCGTTGTGAAGGAAGCCGCTCGTCTTGCGGAGCAAGTGCTTGCGATGGGTCGTCAGCATGCAATGCTGGACAATCGCCATCACGCAGTGGAAAGTAAGTGTTCTTTACTTTTCCTCTGCATCCTTTTGATGTGTTCAACTAACTGTTTATCTTCGTTTGTGTCAGAGCTGAGCATAATGTACTCCTCTGTAGCACTGCTTCCCTCGAGAAAATGCTTGCCGCGGCGGTAAAGAGTCGTGATGAGGCGGTTGCAGCATGTGCCGAGTCGTGGAAACGCGAGGAGGATCTGCGCGCCTCCATCGTGGCTAGGGAAAAGTTGTTCGAGGAACAACTGCTTTCGATTGCCAAGGCTCTCTCGGGTATTCCTTTGTCTGAATTTTCGCTGTTTTTTCTTCTTTCAAATTTCTTGTTGGTACTGACTTTTGTGCCCATCTTTGGGTTTTGTGTAGATGCCAGTGGTCTGAGCTTCGATCGCTAGGCACTCCGTTGTGATGATGCCTTGGCGGTTGCCATTTCGGCAGTCGAAGATCATAGCGCTGCCGTTCAGGGAATGCTCACCAAGGCCAAGGGCGTGCTCAGTCGCCTCCGAGAAGAGCTGGCGCCCAATGCTGAGTTGATCGAGAGTATGGACGAGCTAGTAGAGTCCCTTGCCAGGGGCATTCCTCAGGCTTCAAGAACTTGCTCCGTGTGGCTGGCACTTCAATGTCACTCGCAATGGTTCAAGCCCATGGAGTCGAAGTTGATCCTGCGGCGGTCTCCAAGGCGATGCATGTTGGCGCGGATGGCCAGCAGGTAGTCTTTGCTCCCTTCGCGACTGCTTGTGGCAAGTACGGACCGCAGCTGATCAATACATTTGCGAAGTACTCTAAGGAGCTTCAGCGAGCCAAGAAGGCGCAAAGGCTGCGACGTTAGGGGCCGGTGGGAAGTCTGTGGCATCTGATACCGCCACAGACTCGATGAGGCCCCCAAAACCGAAGTCAAAGAAGCTAGTTGCTCCTCAGTAGTCGTATCTTGTAATAGTTAACTAGCTTATTTCTTTTGCTGAAAACATGCCTTTTGGCGAGTGTATCTGCTGATACTTTGATAATCTTGAATGCACTCGAGTCTTCTGTTTATGCCTCGCCTTAGTCTTCTTATTATCCCTTGCTTGGCTTGTGATAGGGCACATCGAGTGATCCTTTGAGGGAACCTCGGGATTCGCCACCCCCTGATGACACTTTGGCCCCGCCGCGCTCAAGGGTGGATGAGCTGTCTCTTCTTTCGCAACTTCGTAACCGCGTGAAGCAGTTGGAGTGTGAATTTCCCGTACTCCGTGGTAACGCGGATGTATGGAAATTGAAGGCGGAGAAAGCCGCTGCCCAAGAACAATATCTGCTAGGGGAGGTGACGCAGCTGGGCGACCAATTCAAGTGTTAGTTTTCTTCTTCCGTATCTCTCCCTTGTAGTCACTCGCAGTAGTTCGTTGTCTTCATACTTCTGCCTTTGCTTGGTATAGTTGTCAGTGCGCGCCATCCGCAGGATGAGAAGGATAGGATTTCCATTCGCATGAATGACCTGACCCAAGAGCAGCTTCAGGCGAGTGGATACTTCTAGGTATATCATGATCGCATGATCGCGCTGGCAACCCTGCAGGATCGTTCGTTGCGAGTACTTCACTTCTTGAAGAAGTCGCAATCGTGCTTGAAGAATATTTACCAGACGATGTTCCCGCTAGACGTCGTTCCATCGAGCCTGCTGGGCCTTCTTGCTAAATTCCAGGATTTGAGTGCGGTCCGCGAGTGTGTACGGCAACAGTTGGTGGCTGGTGCCAAGGCTGCTTTGTCGCTGGTGCGACTGCACAGGCCTGATGTGGATGTTGCAGCAATTGCGGCCAGACCGCCAGCGCCGCCAGCAGGTTCAACTTGGAACATGGTTCTACCAGGCAGTGGATCGCCCAGCGGAGGAAATCGTTGACTTCTTCGAGGAGCAGACCAACGTTCCTTTGATGCAGCAGTAGTTTAGTTTGTATCCTGCACATAGTTGTACCAGAGTTGTAAAGTTCTAATTGATTAATACTGATGTATATAAAGAGCTTGCTAGCGTGTATGTTTTGCGAGTGCGTTGCACTTTGCGATTCCTTTTTGTTAGCCTGACTTGTGTTTATCTCAGCCCCTTGTCAACCTGTCAGGTGCATTGTGACTGGGTTGGTGTTTGTCAAGGGTTTCGATTGGTGTGCCAGCTACTCAGGATATCGCGTTAGTTCGTAGAATAGGTGTGTGTAGGGTGGCGCAGCCACCGAGTGTATAGTTTGCAAAAAATAAAAGAAAAACACAGAGTTTTGGGGCACTTAGCTTTATTTATTCGCAGGATAGTACAAGGTACAATGTGTGGCTAAGTAGCCTTGGCTGAGTAGCCTTATTTGCAATGTAAAAACAGAAATAACTAAGGGTAGAAGCACCGCAGCTGCGCGATGTTCCAAGGGTTGGAGTATGCGACTCCTGTCTCTAAATCTTTAAGGCGATAGGCGCCACCTGGGATTACTTCTGTAATCACGTATGGTCCCTACCAGGGGACTCGAGCTTGAGATGCCCTTGCTGTTTCAGTCACAGGACTAGGTCGCCTTCGACGAAGGACCTGGGGCATAACCTTCTGCTGTGGTAGTTGCGCAGGTTCTGCTGGTAAATCGTTGATCTTTCCGCGGCGATTTCCCCTGCCTCGTCTAGGAGGTCGATGGAGTTTTCGAGTGCAAGGGTTGACTATTGTTCGCTGTAAGCGACCACACGTGGTGCTTTGTATCGTACTTCGACGGGTAGCACCGCTTCAGCCCCGTGCACCATGAAGAATAGGGTGTATCCTGTGGCGCTGTTTGGAGTTGTGCGTAGGCTCCAGAGTACCGATTGCAGTTCGTCTGGCTAGCAGCCCGGGGCCTGTTCGACTGGCCTGAGGAGTCGCTTCTTGATACCTCCGCAAACAAGCCCGTTAGCTTTTTCGACCTAGCCGTTGGTCTGTGGATGTGCTACGGAGGCATAGCTGACGTTGATTCCTAGATTCTCGCAGAATTCTTGGAACTCCTTGGATGTGAAGTTCGTCCCATTTTCCGTGATGATGCTGTGTGGTACTCCAAAGCGGTATCCGATGAACTCGAAGAACTTGACTGCACTGTATCGTGACTGATTGGTCACTAGCATGGCCTCTATCCATTTGGTGAATTTGTCGACTACGACCAGGAGATAGACGTAGCCTCCTCGTGAGGACTTTGGGAGCTTGCTGACCATGTCGAGTCCCCATTGCGCGAAGGGCCAGGCCAATGGAATTGGCCGGAGTTCTGCACCAGGTGCGTGTGGCTTGTCCGCGAATCGCTGGCACGCGTTGCATTTCTGGACGATGTCCTTGGCATCGCGCATGGCCGTAGGCCACTAGAATCCATCTCATAGAGCTTTGGCCACGAGGGCGCGACTGCCGGCATGGTGCCCGCAGGTCCCCTCATGGATGTCGAGGAGAACAACTCTTCCATCGGCCGTGGAGATGCATCGTTGGAGTACTCCTATGATGCTGCGCTTGTATAGTTTGCCGTTGATAACAGCAAATTCCTTGGATCGCCGCGCGATGTGCCGTGCGTCAGTCGGATCGTCCAGTAGCTTCTTGCTGAGAAGGTACATGATGTACGATTGAGTCCAGGATGGCTCGATCATTATGACGCTCATTGGCCCTTCGAGTACTATATCCAGCTCCAAGTCGTTGAGTGCCATTGGCTCATTGGGCGGCGTAGCCCCCGAGTCCGTTGCTGCGCTTGTTTTTTCTTCTCTGCGGCCTTTGGCTTGATGGAGCGTTCGCAGATGCGCTCGAGAAATACCCTAGGTGGTATGGGGGCGCAGGTAGAGCCTATGTTGGCGAGTGTGTCCGCCTCTTCATTGCTTTCGCGACCTATGTGCCGCTGCTCGCAACCGTCGAAGTCCCCTTCGAGTGTGTCGTAGAGGTCGCGGTAGGCGATCATGTTGTCGTTCAGTGCGTCGCACTCGTGCATTGTCTGGTTGACGACCAGCTTGGAGTCGCTGTATATTATGAGTGTCTTGGCGCCACAGGCTTTTGCCATCCTCATCCCATGCAGTAGGGCCTCGTATTCAGCTTCATTGTTGGAGGCGGTGAACTGCATTCGCAGGATATATTTCAGCTTGTCTCCCTAGGGCGATGTCAGTATGACACCTGCGCCGGCCCCGTCCTTTCGCTTGGAACCGTCGAAGTGCATTGTCCAGAGGTAGGACGTATCTGGTTTTTCGGGGAGCTGGTTCTCCATCCAGTGCATGAGGAAGTCAGGGAGAACTTGCGACTTGATTGCATCACGTTTTTCATATGTAATGTCTCGTCGAGACAGTTCGATTCCCCAAAGCGCGACTCGTCCGGTGGCGTCGGAATTGTTGAGGATGTGCCCAAGCAGGGCGTCGTTGACTACCACGATTGGGTGTTCCTGGAAGTAGTGGCACAGTCGCCGGGCCGTCATGAAGACGCCGTACGCTAGTTTCTGGTAGTGCGGGTACCCCTGTTTTGTTGGCGTAAGTACCTCGCTGAGGTAGTAGACTGGGCGTTGTACTCCATGGACCTTGTTTTCCTCGGTTCGTTCTACCACGAGCACCATGCTGACCACCTGGTAGGTGGCGGAGATGTATAGCAACAGTGGTTCCCTTTCGTGTGGGGTCACCAGTACTGGCGAGGTGGACAGTAAGCACTTGAGGTCTTCGAATGCTTTCTGTGCCTCGTTGGTCCACTCGAATTTGTCGGTTTTGCGGAGAAGTTGGTAGAAAGGCAGTGCCTTTTCGCCCATTCGACTGATGAATCGACTAAGCGCCGTGATCCGTCCAGCCAGCTGCTGGACGCCTCTTATGTTCTTCGGCTTCTCCATGGCCAGTATGGCTTTTATTTTCTTCGGGTTCGCCTCGATCCCTCTTGCAGAGATAAGATACCTGAGTAGTTGCCTACATGGTACGCCGAAGGCACATTTGTCCGGATTGAGCTTGATCCGGTAGCGGTCAAGGTTGGTGAAGGCTTCGCACAAGTCGTCGATTAGTGAAGCTTCCTCTTTGGTCTTGATTACGATGTCGTCGACATAGACTTGAATATTGCGACCAAGTTGGTTTTTGAGGCAATCCTTCATGCACCGCTGGTAGGTGGCTCCTGCGTTCTTTAGCCCGAAGGGAATTGTGTTGTAGCAGAACACACCAAAGGGCATTGTAAACGCCATTTTTTCTTGATCTTCCTCCTTCATTCGAATCTGGTTGTAGCCTGAGTAGGCGTCGAGGAAGCAGAGGCGCTCACATCCCGCGGTGGAGTCGATGATCTGGTCGATTCGCGGTAGCGGAAAGTGGTCCTTTGGGCAGTGCTTATTCAAAGAGGTGAAGTCCACGCACATCCGCAGGATATCCGTGTCCTTTTTTGGTACCAGCACTGTGTTGGCAAGCCAAGTGCTTTCCTTGATCTCGCGTATGAATTTGGCGTCAAGGAGTCTGTTGATCTCCATTCCGACTGCCTTTGCTCTTGGTTCAGACAGTCGCCGAATTGTTTGTTTGACTGGCCTTGCGTCTAGGTTGACATTGAGTGCGTGCTCGGCGAATTCCCTAGGAACTCTTGGCATGTCCGCGGGAAACCAGGCGAAGATTTCCCAGTGCTCACGGAGAAATTCAACGAGCGCGAGTTCCTATGCGGGACTCAAGTTGTTGGCGATGAGGGCCGTCTTGGCGGGATCCGATGGGTGGACCTGAACTTTCTTTGTGTGCACCGATGAGTCGAAGGACAAGTCGGGTGAGCTTGGCCGGCTTAGGGGAGGCAGACCGTTAGGGCCTGGCATTTTCATCTGCAGATAGGCGTAGTGTGGCACTTCCATGAACCTAGCAAACACGACTCGGCCGAGAATGAAGTGGTACTGTGAGGGCCAGTCGACGACTTCGAAGTCGATGCACTCGCGCCAAAAGTTTTTCAGTGTACCGAAGATGACGTCGAGGTTGATTTTTCCAAGGGGATATACGCCCTTGTCTGGGACGATGCCGTGGAATGTTGTGTCTGAGGCCTGTAGGCAGGTTAGAGGGATTCTCATTGCTCGCAAGGTACTCGCGAACATAAGGTTGATACCGTTTCCGCCGGGCCTGTTCGTCTGCGGTACCAAAGTTCGCAGGCCAGCGCATGGCGGTACCTAAGTTTCCTGAAATTACCGCGTTTTGAAAGGGGCCATTTCGAGGCAAACTCATCTCACCCCTGCCAAATTCAAACATTCCATTAAACCGCCCCGTGAAGTAGACGGTTGGGACCCACATGTCGGTCATCTGTCCGTGACGTGGGCGCCAACGCGGCAACCTCTTAGGCAAATCGAGCAGCTAAGTCGATTGGATGCGTTGACCAATTTCACAAATCCATTCCCACCTTTCCGCTAGCACCGACAGCGTCAGAATCCACCCTCCAGGCATTTGACTTCTGGGTCCAAGTTGCTGCGCCCAGTCGCTGATACTGAGCTCTAATGGCGCAAGCCGTAGCCACCGTTGCGAGGCTCTAGCCCGCCTCCACCGCCGACGAGCCATGCAGTTTGGAGGATGGCAGATCCTACTATCAAGGAAGAAGAAGTTCTGGCTACAAGCGGGTGAGCTACCCTTCTCTTTGCTATTCGCACTAATTATAACTGCTAGCTGGCTACTGAACCTCAAATTGTTTGTTAGCCCAACGATGACAAACATATTTTGTCCACAGTTTTCTGTCAAGTGGGATCTGCGCGGACCCTCCTTACCTAGTTATAGTAGTCCTCTATAGGTACGACTCTAATGGCAAGTCGTATGGAAGCCATTGTTTCACGATGGAAGAAGCGCCTGCGCAGATCTGCACTATATGTGGTATGGTTGCTGCTCTACGTAATCATGTTGAATTATGGCCGAAGCAGACAGCAAAGTTCAGCTTCATGGATGAACGTGGCATCATGGTTCCTATAACGTGTGACAGTCAGCTAATTGGGTTGATGAAAAGGTATGCTTCGGCTGCCATGTTTGACTTGAAATGTCATATACTGGATGTGGAAGCTGCTGCAACTTTGAGTCGCCCTTCTATTCTTGGTCAGGGTGGTTGCTCGAACCCAATTAGCTCCTGGCAAGCAAAGGTCTCTTGGGGTTTGCATGTTTGTGCTAAATTATAATTTTTGTTTTATTTACTCTGTAGATATTGGGCAGTTATGCAACAGTCTTGTTTCTTTGACAGGAAGCGCCGCAAGGTTAGAAACATGACTGCCGGGTCAGTCATTTTGCTGCCCGAAGAAATTAAAAACGAGTGGAAAGATGATGCTAGACACGATTCTGGTGCCCATTGTCCCGGCGATGCAGAGTACGTGAAGCTAAGAAAATTGGCACCGAGGAAGAGGAAGAAGGCAGGAAATGAAGAAGCCAGTGGACGTGAAGGCTTGGCACCCAGGCAATGAAGATGCATAGTAATGTGTTGAACTTGAACCTATATATGTAATTCTGTTAAATTCTGATCGCTCTGTGTGTGGCACGTTGCTGGGCGAAACAATCTACCCACGTTCTCTGAGTAAAATGTACCGCGACTTAGGGTTTGGAAACGCCCGAGTCAGTAGTTGAATCCGAAATTGTGATTCTGACACTGCTATCTGAAAACAAGGATCCACCGGTTCAACGATTGCTGAGGGGCAGGAGGTCTCCAAATACGACGAAATGTAAGTGGCACATAAATAAATTATTGAAGCTGCCACACTCCACGAAGCAACAACTTATTTCAGATGCTGCACAACGACGTGGCAACATAAACAACAATGTTCTCACTGATAATGCCCAGATGAGGAGGAAATCGGTACCACTTTTTGGCCTAATCTCGAGCCCGTCTATCTCACCGCCTCTCTGCTCCTACATCCCCTACATCTGGCGAAGCTCCCGGATCTCCAATAGCCGGGTGCACGTGCTTCCACTTTATAAATTGTGGTTTTTCCATTTTCATGCGGCACAATCCACGTAGATTACGTTTAAACAAACCACCAATGTCAGAATACACTAGTAGAAAAGGTGTCTTTGGTCCACGGTCACGTTCCCAATCGGGGACAGAGATCTAAATCGAGGCAGAAATGGATCTAAATCACAAATTCTTCCACAAATTAATCGAGA
Source organism: Avena insularis (assembly GCA_023614405.1). Taxonomy (NCBI): domain Eukaryota; kingdom Viridiplantae; phylum Streptophyta; class Magnoliopsida; order Poales; family Poaceae; genus Avena; species Avena insularis. Next base: position 43,846,447 of record CM042686.1, on the reverse strand, counting down.
CAGAGATCTAAATCGACGCATTTCATTACTTCAACCACAAATTCTTCTAAACAAAGGTGCGATTTCACATCCTACATTAATTCAACCACTAGTCAACAATTTCACTTCCGCTGCCACTGTCCTCCAAGCCGCCGGCTTCCTCGTCGCTGTTGGACGAAACCTCCACGATGTCCGCATTGTTCGCGAGACGGAGCACCTCTTCGCGTCGAGCGGCGGAGATGACGGTGTACTTGGTCCGTCCAGGGATGGACCAGAACCTCTTCCGCCCTTCTCGGTTGCGGAGATCCTGGTGCACCACGCGCCCGTCAACGATGCAGTTGCCAATCTTGGCCTTCCGCTTCTTCTTGAACAGCGTCGGCCAGTACGGAGTGGCCGCCGCGTACCGGGGCAGCGTCCTCTTCCACACGGGCATCTGGTGGCGGCGCGCCACGATTTCGCTCTCCATCTTGGCTCGGCCAGGGAGTGGAGCCATCAACACCCCCGCAGAGCTGATGCGCCATCCGTGGGGCACCGTCACGGCTGGCGGCGTGAGGATGTCGAAGTTCGTGAACATCACCGCCTCGTAGAAGTTCAGATCGGGCATCTCCATGGCGGCACGGTGGAGATTGGAGAGGACGAGGGGGTGGACGACCAAGCGATGCCCTGTGGCGCGTCCTATTTGTACACGAGGACGACGAAGCGATGGGCAGAATATCCAGGGTGCATTGGTCAGACAAAAGAAGTAATGCGGGGTAAGACAAAAGAAGTAATGCGGGGTCAGAGAAAAAAAATTCCTCCCTGGAATCCGGGACCAATAGTTCAGACCGCTAGGTCAACAAGTACAACTATTACAACTTAAAAAGGTACAGAGCTTAAGCTAAATAGAACTAGTTATCACACATCTCCTTGATCTTCCCAATCTTAGCCCGATGCGCATCTTCCTACGAGAGCAAGGATCGAATCGTCTACTCCTTCCTTTTAGCATCTTCCTTGCATAGCTTCAATTGTTTCTCTGCATTTTTCCTCATGCACTTGTCAATACTCGTAGTTGTGTACTACGGGACTTTGGCTTGGTGGATATCATTCCTTGCTTGAGTCAGTTCTTGCTCTGCTTTAGCCTTCAGGGCCAACGCCGCGTCCCTCTCCTTCTCGACTTTGCTAACCTTGTCTTGCACCCACCTGAGATCTCGCTTATGCTTGGTCGTGTCAACTGGTTCCTATAGCTTCATCTCAACACTATCAAGAAGTGAGCTGAATACGGATTCTTTCAACTCGACAGTCATTTCCCATAGTTTGTCCAGCGTTATCTACATTGATTTGGGTCACTCTGGATCTACCCATTTGACAACACCGCAACTTCCGCCTTGCATCATTGCACGATGTCCTTGACACCGTAGAAACTTCCTGCCTGCATTTCGTCCTTCGAATGCTACAAATTTAGCAGGCACATATCCATGTTTACATACCAGAGGAATGTCTTCATCCGCTAAACCGTGATAGTCAGAGTCATACATCGTCTGGTTGTCCTAACACATCATACGCGCATGAGTAAACATATTAGATCTAGCTCAAAAAATAGATAACTTGCCATAGATGATATAAATAGAGATGAGATGACTCACATCGAAATCACCGTCCCTGTCGTCACGACACGTTTCCTCGCCGTCTCCCCTTGAACCCATGGCGAGAGGGGAGGGGGGTGGCTGCTAGAGAGGGGATTGGGATGGAGGCGCCACCGGCTTGCGGCTACGGCAGTATGGGAGTGAAGTGGGGAAAGTGGCTTCGAGGGTAAGGAAGAGAAGTACGGGGAGGAAGAGAAGTAATGGGGACGTGACACTAGGATGTGGCCCACTGAACTCGTGAGACGTGACACTCGCAACATGGGAGTGCCCGGTGTTGCCAGTTTGTCCAGAGAAAGTGTGGCCAATCATGCCGCACAACTGCCTACTCGCGGATTGCTCTGACGAAGACCATCACAATCATCCGAGCGCCCCAATCGAACGGTATGTAACAATCGTCAAGCAGAACAACTGTGTTAGGGTGTGCCTTCTAGAAGACTCGGTCTAACGGCTACCCATGCAATGACACTGGTGTATCCATGTGGGGTTTGTGAAAATAACAGACATGCAATCACACTAGGTGGATCCATATGTGGTTTATGGAAGTAACAGACATGCAATGAGTCTAGCTGTGATTCATGAAAAGAACAGACATGCAATGACATTGGTGGATCCATGTGTGGTTCATGAGAAGAACACACATCCAATGACACTGGTGGACTCTATCTGTGGTTCATGAAAAGAACATACATGTAATGACACTGGTGGATCCATATGTGGTTTGTCTAGAGGAAGACACATGCAATGACACCTTATGTGGTTCAGGGAAAGAACAGACATGCAATAACACCGGTGGATCCTTATGTGGTTTGTGAGAAGAACAGACATGCAATGACACTGGTGGATCCTTATGTGGTTCATGAAAAGAACTGACATGTAATGACACTGGGTGTGGTTCATGAAAAGAACTGACATGCAATGACACTGGGTGTGGTTCATGAAAAGAACAAACATGCAATGACACCGGTGGATCCATGTGTGGTTTATGGAAGTAACAGACATGCAATGACTCTAGTTGTGGTTCATGAAAAGAACATACATGCAATGACTCCGGGTGTGGTTAATGAAAAGAATAGACATGCAATAACACTGGGTGTGGTTCATGAAAAGAACAGACATGCAATGACTCTAGCTGTGGTTCAAGAAAAGAACACACATGCAATGACACTGGGTGTGGTTCATGAAAAGTACAGACATGCAATGACACTGATGGATCCTTATGTGGTTTGTTTAGAAGAACACACATGCAATGACACTGGGTGTGATTCATGAAAAGAACAGACATGCAATGACACTGGGTGAACCTTATGTGGTTTGTTTAGAGGAACAGACATGCAATGACACCGGTGGATCCATGTGTGGTTCATGAGAAGAACACACATCCAATGACACTGGTGGATCCTTATGTGGTTCATGAAAAGAACAGACATGCAGTGACACTGGGTGTGGTTCATGAAAAGAACAAACATGCACTAACACTGGGTGTGGTTCATGAAAAGAATAGACATGCAATGACTCTAGCTGTGGTTCATGAAAAGAACACACATGCAATGACACTAGGTGTGGTTCATGAAAAGAACAGACATGCAATGACACTTGTGGATCCTTATGTTGTTTGTTTAGAAGAACACACATGCAATGATACTCGGTGTGGTTCATGAAAAGAATAGACACGCAATGACATTGGTGGATCCTTATGTGGTTTGTTTAGAGGAACAGACATGCAATGACACCGGTAGATCCATGTGTGGTTCATGAGACGAACACACATCCAATGACACTGGTGGATCCTTATGTGGTTCATGAAAAGAACTGACATGTAGTGACACTGGGTGTGGTTCATGAAAAGAACAGACATGGAATGACACCGGTGGATCCATGCGTGGTTCATGAAAAGAACAGACATGCAGTGACACCGGTGGATCCTTATGTGGTTTGTCTAGAGGAACACACATGCAATGTCACTGGTGTGGTTCATGAAAAGAACAGACGTGCAATTACACTGGTGGATCCTTATGTGGTTTGTTTAGAGGAACAGACATGCAATGACACCGGTGGATCCATGTGTGGTTCATGAGAAGAACACACATCCAATGACACTGGTGGATCCTTATGTGGTTCGTGAAAAGAACTGACATGCAGTGACACTGGTTGTGGTTCATGAGAAGAACACACATGCAATGACACTGGTGGACTCTAGCTATGGTTCATGAAAAGAACAGACATGCAGTGACACCGGTGGATCCTTATGTGGTTTGTATAGAGGAACATACATGCAATGACACTGGGTGTGGTTCATGAAAAGAACACACTGTCGTGGTGGTGTCACGGCAGATGCCATGTATAGGCTAAAGGTGGGGATAATACACGCTAGGGGAATCCAGGGAGGGATAGTGGAGTGATTCTCCACACAGAGGTTTGTATTGCTATATCTCCAAGATTACAAGTGCTCCTTGAGATGTATTAGCGAGAGGAGGAAGAAGGAACTCTCTTACTCTTGCCTACTATTTTTCCCTAGAACTCTAGATCAACTAGCACTATGGAATCACCAAACCAACTAGAGATCAACCAACCCCCTCTACCAGAACCCTAGCCCCCCTTATATAGAGGTTCATGAAAAGAACTGACATGCAATGACATTTGGTGTGGTTCATGAAAAGAACTGACATGCAATGACACCGGTGGATCCATGTGTGGTTTATGGAAGTAACAGACATGCAATGACTCTAGCAGTGGTTCATGAAAAGAACAGACATGCAATGACACCGGGTGTGGTTCATGAAAATAACAGACATGCAATGACACTGGTGGATCCTTGTGTGGTTTGTTTAGAAGAACACACATGCAATGACACTAGGTGTGGTTCATGAAAAGAACAGACATGCAATGACACTGGGTGAACCTTATGTGGTTTGTTTAGAGGAACAGACATGCAATGACACCGGTGGATCCATGTGTGGTTCATGAGAAGAACATACATCCATTGACACTAGTGGATCCTTATGTGGGTTATGAAAAGAACTGACATACAGTGACACTGGGTGTGGTTCATGAAAAAAATAGACATGCAATGCCTGTAGTTGTGGTTCATGAAAAGAACACACATGCAATGACATTAGGTGTGGTTCATGAAAAGAATAGACATGCAATGACACTGGGTGAATCTTATGTGGTTTGTTTAGAGGAACCGATATGCAATGACACCGGTGGATCCGTCGTGGGTTCATGAGAAGAACACACATCCAATGACACTGGTGGATCCTTATGTGGTTCATGAAAAGAACTGACATGCAGTGACACTGGGTGTGGTTCATGAAAATAACAGACATGCAATGACACTGCGTGTGGTTCATGAAAAGAACAAACATGCAATGACTCTAGCTGTGGTTCTTGAAAAGAACACACATGCAATGACACTGGGTGTGGTTCATGAAAAGAACAGACATGTAATGACACTGGTGGATCCTTATGTGGTTTGTTTAGAAGAGCACACATGCAATCACACTGGGTGTGGTTCATGAAAATAACAGACATGCAATGACACTGGTGGATCCTTATGTGGTTTGTTTAGAGGAACAGACATGCAATGACACAGGTGTATCCATGTGTGGTTCATGAGAAGAACACACATCCAATGACACTGGTGGATCCTTATGTGGTTCATGAAAAGAAGAGACATACAGTGACACCGGTGGATCCTTATGTGGTCTGTGTAGAGGAACAGACATGCAATGACACCGGGTTGGGTTCATGAAAAGAACAGACATGCAATGACTTATGTTGTTTGTTTAGAAGAACAAACATGCAATGACACTGGGTGTGGTTCATGAAAAGAACAGACACGCAATGACACTGGTGGATCCTTATGTGGTTTGTTTAGAGGAACAGACATGCAATGACACTGGTGGATCCATGTGTGGTTCATGAGACGAACACACATCCAATGACACTGGTGGTTCCTTATGTGGTTCATGAAAAGAACTGACATGTAGTGACACTGGGTGTGGTTCATTAAAAGAACAGACATGCAATGACACCGGTGGATCCATGTGTGGTTCATGAAAAGAACAGACATGCAGTGACACCGGTGGATCCTTATGTGGTTTGTTTAGAGGAACAGACATGCAATCATACCGGTGGATCCATGTGTGGTTCATGAGAAGAACACACATCCAATGACACTGGTGGATCCTTATGTGGTTCGTGAAAAGAACTGACATGCAGTGACACTGTGTGTGGTTCATGAGAAGAACACACATCCAATGACACTGGTGGACTCTAGCTATGGTTCATGAAAATAACAGACATGCAGTGACACCGGTGGATCCTTATGTGGTTTGTCTAGAGGAGCATACATGCAATGACACTGGGTGTGGTTCATGAAAAGAACACACTGTCGTGGTGGTGTCACGGCAGATGCCATGGATAGGCTAAAGGTGGGGACTAATACACGCTAGGGGAATCCAGAGAGGGATAGTGGAGTGATTCTCCACACAGAGGTTTGTATTGCTATATCTCCAAGATTACAAGTGCTCCTTGAGCTGTATTAGCGAGAGGAGGAAGAAGGAACTCTCTTACTCTTGCCTACTATTTTTCCCTAGAACTCTAGATCAACTAGCACTATGGAATCACCAAACCAACTAGAGCTCAACCAACCCCCTCTACCAGAACCCTAGCCCCCTTATATAGAGGAAGTTCGGTCCTGGCCTATGGCATACGTGGAGGCATATTCCTAAGAATATGCCCTCTCCCAATGTGGTAACCCGACCGGGGTGCTTTTCCCCCGCGTCATACATGCTTTAGCGATGTAAGCCTCTGCGGCACCCGCGTCAGACGACATGAGCATCGTCACCCTTGTCAGCCACGATCCGGTGGTCCTGCCCTTGATTTCTCCGCTCATGCATTATGCACCGGATCTTCTTTTTGACCAGAGAGATTCCTTCCTTCTCCCAGAAGCTAAGCGAGGACCCGGATCATAGTGGATCCGGCCACACATGTTCCTGCATATAAGTTAGACAAGCACTTCTGAATTACTCCTTAAGTCGGATGAGACAATGTTAGGCTACCCCCCTGGTCCGGGTTACTTCGTGATCCGGCCTGCCTTGAGGTGACTCGGCCAGCATCTGCTTTGACCTTGCCGAACCTCGGCTAACTCGGCCCTTATACCCCGGAGTGACCCTACCCGGGGGTATCCCCTGAACATTAGTCCCCGAAGCTGGTGCGGTCTTAGCTGCCTTGGCTGCTAAGGCCACATCAGGTTCATTTATGTTCGAGCCTCGGGCGTTTAATTCCGAGCTAGCTCCTTGTCTCAGACTATGGATTTACGTTCCCTTCGCACGTTCCAAGTTTTCACTTGCCGGCCGGTCACCACTTTGGCTCGGATCCCATGGTTATCATGGTTTGACCCGGGCCCCGCTTCCTTCTCTCATACGCCAACCCACGTGGAGGCTAATCATTTCCTCATCTTATTTTAAGGGCCCGCACAGTAACCACCGTAGTAATTGTCAGTTATCACTGTGCGTGGGTCACGTCATGCCTGCCTCCTCGTTTACCGCAACAGCGCGTCGCGTCATGGGATCGCTTCTACTCTGTGGCCCCCTGTGTGGCTTTTCTCTGATTGGCTGATGCAGATGATACACGGCCACACCGTGCGGCTCATCGGCGCAGCGCGATCCCACTCATCCATCTCTGGGGGTGGTTAAATAGGGGAGGGGCGCATTCCTTAGCGTTTTTCCACCTCTGTGCCCCTCTGCCCATTGCGTTTCTCCTTCGTCTTCCCTGCGACCATGCCGTCTGTGCTTCTAGCAGCAGCGCCGCCGCCACACTCTCCCCGTTCTTCTGCTTCGCAGCCACCGCTGCGCAACTGCTTAGCCAGGGGTCCTCGCCAATCCAGGCCGCAGATCCCTGCCACCGCTAGCTCCAGCGAGGATAGCGAATACGAGATGACGGAGGAGGAGATCGTCGTTGCCGAGCAGGAGATGGAGGAGGACGCCGGCGCGGCGGACCGTGGCGCGTGGGCTGGTTCATGGGTCTGTCAAGATGACATTGACTGGCTCTACCGGACCAGGCGTATTCCCGTCGGCGTCACCGCTCGTCTCCCCTCCGCAGAACTGGCCCCCTCACCCAATCCGGGTGAGTTTGTTGTATTCCTGTCCCACTTCCAACGGGGATTTGGTCTTCCAGTGCGTGATTTCTTCCGGGATTGGGTTAGGACCTACCACTTGCAACCGCACCATCTCCCGGCGAACGCTATCACCTCTCTTTCCGCCTTTGCCTCTACGATCGAAGGCTACACCGGACTATGGCCCACGAAGGAGCTGTGGATTCGGTTCTTCGGCCTTCGTCGCAACATCGTCCCCAATATCCACGTAGAGTCGAAGGACAAGCAGCTCACCCAATTCGGAGCTGCCTCCATCTCGCCCCGGAGGTTTTCGGTCTTTCCCCGGGTCACCAGGCTTGACTCCTTCAAAGGATGGGCCCGGACCTTCTTCTACATCTGGAATGAGGGTACTGCAGATTTGATTCGGTTGCTGCCCTATGTTCCGGGTCTACCTGACATGGATTTCTGGGAGGAGGTCCCCAAGAAGCCTACCGCTCTGGCCAACCAAGTTAACAAGAGGTTCGCGGAGCTGAAGAAGCTCGGATTGCGCAACGAGGATGCTATGATCACGTTAAATGCGCAAGAATCTCTCCCTCGAGCGCACCCACAAGTTGTGCCATATGAGTTTCGCGACCCCAACCGAACCTCCTCCTTGAGTTGAGCAACACGGAGATCTTCGCGGGTTAAGGCTCTTTTCACCACCCACAAGGATTTCTCCGCCCGAATGGGCGTGGGGAATTGAGCACTCTTGTCGTGAGGCTCCCTCCTTGATAAGCTTCACGGGGCAAACTTATTTCGGATTAATTATGTGTCGGTTTTTGTTGTATTTTTGACTCTGTTCTTCATGCTTTTTCTCAGCTGTTCCTTCAGCAAACTCTCGAGGATGGTACGGACCTGACCCTTAAGTGGGCGCCAGACCGAGAAATCCCGGATGAGGAGGAGCCGGACCAGGAGATGTTCCTCCCTATGACCGACGCTACCAAACGAACCAGCGGTAAATTCTCTTCTCTTGGAGATTGGCCCGATGATGAGGATGACTCGGATATCGACGTGATTGAACCTGTTGAGGCTGTCCCTCTTTCTTTTGCCTTTCCGGCATCAGCTAACCCCGGTGGGCATATCCACGAGGATCCTCCACTCGCTACGGGTGAGCCGGTTCCGGTGGCGTCGAAGAAGAAGTGCGGAGCCGCGTCAAGTTCTTCCTCCGAACCTTCCTAGCCCACAAAAAGGCAAAAGAAGGCCGGAGACAAGACTGCCTCCAAGCGTGCAGGCAAAGCCCCGGCACGGAGGGCTCGGAAACCCAAGGAGGCCGAAACCTCGGATGCGTAAGTCATTTTTCATTGCGTAACTCATTTTTCCTTGCATCGCGGTAATTTCTCTTCTGACAGTATCCTCTTTTTTAGGCCCCCTGTTGGGGAGGTAACCCCGGATAGGGTAAAGACGGGAAAGACGAAAGGGTGTTCCCCGTTTAGTTTTCGTGTTACAATCTGAGTCAGCCGAATCCTGTAGAGGTCGGCCGAGATAGGAAAGGGCAGGACCCTTATAGTAATGGCAAGGCATTACCCGGCCGGGATACTGCGTAAGTCGGCCGGGTTAGCCCAAGTAATCTTGATGCAGGTGAAGGACAAGCCGAGTTACGAAGGCAGGGCGAATGATAAGCTTGCAGGAGAAGGAGAAGCCTAAAGTCAAACTCTAGTAGCAGGCTAGGGAGAATCTGCGAAGCCAAGCACTAGGGACAAAGCGCAGAGCGACAGAGAGAGGCAGAAGGAGGTCACGGAGGTGGCACAGGAGGGCCCCTCTGGAACCTTGCTGTCATTAGGGGAGCGACTAGGAAAGGGGAGCACCGAACTACTATTTTGGGACAAGCATATTCCTCGAATATGCTTGCCACATCAGCCCTAAAGGAACCCAAGGCTCTCCTTTATAAGGGCAGGCTTGGACCCTAAGGAGGGGATCGACGGATTCTTGGTACCGTTAGGCTGGTAAAGTTCTCTCTTTCTCCTTGTATACAGCTCAAGGAGCACTTGTAACCCAAGGAAGGAGAAATACAGATCTTTTGCGTTAGCTTTCTGTGTGTAGAATCCACTACATCTTCCCTCCCCAGATCCCACTAGCATCCATTGGCCCCAAAGTTTAGCCTACCCATGGCATCTGCCGTGCCACCACCACGACAGTTGGCGCCCACCGTGGGGCCAGCAGCAGTGCTAGCTGGAGTTATGATCCGGACGGGAAACTTCATCAAGACTGGCGAGCGCGTTGTTTCTGGCTTAGTCCAGAGATTTGGTCTCTGTGATTATGTCAGCGACAATGCAGGGAGCTTCAGGGGGAAAGCTCCCCCGCGTAATGGTGTCTTCATCAACCTGGGCGGGCTCCAGGTTTACGTCGGCGTCGACATCTCCGGTGTTTATCCTCACCAAGTTGTTGTTGCAGGAGATCCACCTCTTAACGCTGCAGGCCGTCCGCACGGAGCGCATCCTGCAGGTAGCGTCGAGGTAATGGTCGTGGCCGGGGTGCAAACTGGAGTAGCAGCTGCCGGATCAGGCAGAGAACCCGCCACCGGTGTCTGTGGCGCCTGAAGACAGCACCAATGCCCACCGAGGTAATCCCACCAGCAACCAACCCGACCGAGGTGCAAGACACCACGCCAAAGGCACCAAGAGTAAGAGGGCCACCTCTGGAAAGGCCAGAGAATATTCTTCAGGCGACCATAGAAAGCTTGACTACACCTGTAGCGCCGATACTTAATCCGGCAAATGCTCAGGCAGAGTTAGAGGAAACCAGGCAAAAGGTCGATAGAGGCAAAAAGGTGTCGGCCTTGCGAGTCCTTAAACAGGACCTGCGAGAATATGCCAAAGCAAATAAGCAGCGTCCAACGGTGGACGAACTAAGATTGAGAGGGAAGAACCTCATGGATGACATCAACAAAGAGCATGAAGCTCATAAAGCAGAATCAGAGGATTTGGGCTTGCCGAGGTACAGTACCCCGGCAAGAAACCTAAGAGCGGCAAATGCCGCAGCATTAGAGTTAGAGGGGTTGACCGGTGAGGCCCGGTAGAAACAACAAGAAAGAGTAAACAAGCTTGTGCGCATCACGAACCAGCAAAATGAGGAAATGCTCAGAGCAAACCCGGCGAGGCCGGGGGCCTCGCGAATGGTTCATTCGGCAGGAGCAGCACCAGCCTTGTCTGTGGCAGCAGCATCTTCACCCGGAAATAATGCTCGAAGAGACAAAGCAGTAACCTCGGGAAAGAGGAACAAGCAGATTGTCCCATATGATCCGGCAATGGCCGGAAAGGCAAATGAGAACAGAGGCAATGCAAGCCGAGGTAACAGTGGGGAGAGGAACCACGGCCGTGTGGAGAAAGACGGTGGAAGCCGAGGCAACGGAGACCTCGGAAGAAGAGAACCCGCGAGAGGCAATCATGAGAACAATACCCCGGTCGAAGTAAGGAGAGAACTGCCACTCAACCCACAACCGAGGCATGAACCCCGGCAGGAAAGAGAAACAAGGCCAGCTCGCCACAATCAAATTAATGAGAGATACAATGATGGTTATTCCGAAATGGAATATGCAATCCATGGCGGAAACAACCATTATGGAATCTGAGACAGAGTTCATGCAGATTTGCCATCAAATGATGCAAGAGTGAAGCTGGACCGGCTATACAGGTCCGAGATGTTGGAAGAACAGGGTCCACCGGGGCCGACATGCTTTGGACCACGGATCATGGGCGAACCTCCTGTGCCGAACTTTCAGCTGGCAAGGGGCGCAAAAACATATAATGGAAGTACCAAACCACAAGACTGGTTAATTGACTATGCCACTACTGTAAAAATAGCAGGTGGAAACCTACGATGGGCAGTACGGTATGTACCACAAATGCTGGAAGGACCAGCTAGAGTGTGGCTGAATAATCTACCAGCCGTCAGTATCAACTGTTGGCTGGATTTTGAGGAAATTTTTGTCAGCAACTTTACCAGTACATACAAGAGGCCAAACAGGCCACAACAACTAGCCATGTGCAAGCAGAGGCCGAATGAAACAGATAGAGAATTTTTAACTCGGTGGTGCAACCTGAGAAACTCATGTGAAGGAGTCATAGAATCGCAAGCAATAGCTTGGTTCGCGCAAGGATGCTGTTATGGCAGCGTATTATGGCAACGTCTGCAGAGAGATATGCCGACCACACTGGCAGAAACTATCAGAATAGCGGACTCCTACGCATTAGGAGACCCAACGCAACCAGAATTAATGTCGGCAGATCATCGCGAGCAACAGGACCATTATGCAAGAGATTTGGCCGGGTCATCCAGGCGCGGTGATTTCAGAGGAAGAAGAAGAGAGGAAAGGACGGATTATAGATATAATTCGGCCCAAGTGGCGGTGGTAGCGCAGGACCCAACGGGTCACGGAGCAACTCAACGGCAGAAGAATGGTCCTCAACAGTGGACACTAAGAAATGAAGGAAAAATGCAATGGGGAACCCCGCAGGGGTCCAGGCACCCCATCAAGTACATCAGCAGCATCAGCCACAGTTGACTGGAGCAAATGCACAGCAACTGATTTTACCGCCCTCCCCGAGAATGCGATAACTCGGATCGGAGAGACACGGTGCATCAAGTGATGAACCAAGTCCAGGATGGAAGAACAAATCCAGCGAATACCGGACGCAATGATTACAGAGAACATCATCAGTCCTATTGCGTGTTCACAACGGAACAACAAGACAAGCAAAGTGTGCAGCGCCGGCATATGGAAGTAAATGCGTGTGCAGCGTACCAAGATATGTGCCTTGGTCGGATCAGGAGATAACTTGGAGCATAAAGGATCATCCCAAGATAATGCCAAATCCCGGATCATATGCACTTGTGCTGGATCCGACATTTGTTGGACCAAGCATCAATGTCAAATTTTCAAAAGTACTCATAGACAATGGAAGTAGTATCAATATCATGTACAAAGATACCATGCACAAACTCGGAATATCGCAGAACATGTTGCAATCCACGAGGACCACTTTCCATGGGATAGTGCCAGGGCTTTCATGTGAACCCATTGGTAAGGTCCGAGTGGATGTGTTATTCGGCACAAGAGATAACTGCAGAGCAGAGAATTTAGAGTTTGAAGTGGTGGATCTAGAGAGCTGTTATCATGCTCTACTCGGACGACCAGCGTTGGCCAAATTCATGGGCAGTTGTCATATAAGTTATCTGAAAATGAAACTACCCGGACCACAAGGAGTGATAACTATAACAGGGGATTACAAGAAATCAATGGAGTGTGCATCAGCCGGGTCAAATTTGGCCGAATCATTGGTTATAGCAAGAGAAAAAAGAAGGATTCAGGAGGTAGCAGCCCTCGCTCAGTCGGCACAGCTGAACATGCCGGCACTAGCCAACCCGCATGGCAGTGTCTCTTTTCAGCCGACTAAAGAAACGAAGAAGTTTCAAATAGATGAGCAATTCCGAGCATCTTGTTACTATTGGTGCAGGCCTGGACGCTAAATAGGAAGCGAGCTCACCAACTTCCTCCGTGAGAATCGGGACATATTTGCATGGTCAACTCGGGATCGCAAGGTGTTAGGGAGTTAGTGAGCACTCTTTGAATGTAAGGCCGAGCAAGGCGGTGAAGCAACCTCTCTGCTTCGCCGCCGAAGACAGGAGAAAAATAATAGGGGATGAAATAGCTCGGCTCCTCGTAGCCGGGTTCATCATGGAGGTGCTGTACCCGGATTGGTTGTCGAATCCGGTGCTGGTAGAAAAGAAGAAAGATGATCCCAATGTAGCCATTGTATGGCGAATGTGTATCGATTACACGAACCTAAACAAGGCGTGTCCAAAAGATCCTTTTCCATTGCCTAGAATAGACCAAGTCATTGATTCGACCGCTGGTTGTGAGTTATTATCATTTGTAGACGCGTACTCTGGTTTCCACCAGATACCGTTAAAACCGGCCGATCAAATAAAGACTGCATTTATTACCCCGTACGGGGCTTATTGCTATCGCACAATGCCATTCGTCCTGCGAAATGCAAGAGCAACATATCAAAGATGCATGCAAAAATGTCTGCACGATCAAATAGGAAAAAATGTACAAGTATATGTAGATGATGTGGTCATCAAAACCAAGGAAAGCAAAACCTTACTGGAAGATATACGGCAAACTTTCGTAAACTTGAGAAGATTCGGAATGAAACTTAATCCGGAAAAGTGCACGTTTGGCGTGCCGGCAGGAAAATTTCTCGGTTTTCTTGTATCTAGCCGAGGTATAGAAGCCAACCCAACAAAGATAAAAGCAGTAGAAAGAATGGAATTGTCGAGATGCTTAAATGATGTACAAAAATTCACAGGTTGTCTAGCCTCACTCAGCCGGTTTGTATGTAGGCTGGGAGAAAAGGCACTACCACTATATCAGCTGATGAAGAAATCAGATAAATTCATTTGGACCCATAAGCAGACGATTGCATTTCATGAGTTGAAAAAAATGTTAGTCACAGCACCCGTTTTGGGTTCTCCATTATCAAAAGAGCCTATGTTACTCTATATAGCGGCTACCAACAGAGTAGTGAGTGCTATAGTCATAGTAGAACGACTTGAAGATGATAAATCCGTACAAAGGCCGGTGTATTATTTAAGCGAGGTATTATCCGCTTCAAAATAGAATTACCCACATTATCAGAAGATGGCTTATGGAGTATATATGTCGGCAAAAAAGCTTAAACATTACTTCGAAGAACATCCCATCAGAGTGATCTGTGAAGCGCCCATAGCCGACATATTGAGCAACAAAGATGCAAGTGGCCGAATAGCAAAATGGGCCATCGAGTTGTCACCATACGCTCCACAATTTGATAGGAGAGATGCAATTAAATCTCATGCGATCCGACTTCTTCGTGGTAGGGGTGAAGTGCAATATGAGCCACCATTACAGATCTAAATTATTGGACGATGCATTCGATGGTTCCAAACTAAGAAATGGTTTGGGGCAGGAATAGTGTTAACCTCACCTAAAGAGATCAGCTGAAATATGTGCTACAAATACATTTTGCTGCATCCAACAATGTAGCGAATATGAAACTGGTCCATGGATTGGAAGTAGCAAAGAGATTGGCATACGCGAATCTTATGCTATGGGGACTCGGACCTAGTAGTTGACAAGTCTCGAGCAATTGGGATGCATTAGATGCTAATATGGCTTTATACAGATTTCATGTGCAAAAGATCGGTGGATACTTTGAAGGATGTGAATTTAGCCACATACCTCGGGCAGAAAATGATGCATGCAGACACGTTGTCAAAGCTCGGATCAACCCGGTCAATTCCACGGTATTGCCTGGAACACCTCAGAAAACCATTAATAATCCCTTCACCAGAATCCGAATCTATCTTTATCCCGGCTAATTCGGTAGCAGACAATGTGCCGATGGAGGTAGACCAGCAATATAACTCGGAATCCCCCAAGAGGAGGACAGCAGAAGTAAGCACAATTATGGAGAAGGCCGAGGTAGATATGTCGGTAGAAAACATGGAAATAGACAGTGAGACCACACCAGAAAAAGTCACACCGCTATGAAACAACCCATATTCTCTTACCTTAAAAGGCGGTATTACCAAGCAATGAAGTATTAGCAAGACAAACTGTAAGGAGAGCGAAAGCTTATACGATCATAAACAATGAGCTATATAAAAGAAGTGTCACAAGCGTATTGCAGAAATGTGTGAGTTCGGCAGAAGGCCGGGAGATCCTCCTAGATATACATCAAGGAGAGTGTGGACATCATGCCTCATCTCGTGCATTGGTAGCCAAAGCATTTAGGCATGGATTTTATTGGCCGACGGCGTTGAAAGAAGCCAAAGAGTTGGTGGAAAAATGCAATGGTTGCCAGAGATACGCAACCAAAATACATATGCCATCGGCCGAGTTAAAAACAATACCCATCACTTGGCCATTTGCTGTGTGGGGCTTAGATATGGTGGGACCATTTAAGCCGGCCCGAGGGGGAATGACCCACATATTGGTTATGGTGGACAAGTTCACAAAATGGATTGAAGTGAAACCAATAAAAAAATGCGATGGGCCCACAGCAGTGAAATTTCTCAAAGATATTATTTTAAGATATGGGTACCCACACAGTATTATTACAGATAATGGCACAAATTTTGCAGAAGGAGCCTTCGCCAGATTTTGTAGAGAAAAATACATAAGGTTAGATATTGCCTCTGTGGCTCACCCAGCGTCTAATGGGCAAGTGGAAAGGTCTAATGGACTAGTATTGTCAGGAATAAAACCACGACTTGTTGAACCACTGCAAAGGTCGGCAGGATGTTGGATTGAGGAACTCCCAGCCGTATTATGGAGCCTCAGAACTACTCCAAATAGGTCAACAGGGTACACACCATTCTTTCTAGTGTACGGGGCAGAGGCCGTGCTTCCAGCTGACATAATACATGACTCGCCAAGAGTTACTCAGTATACAACCTCGAGTAAACGAAATAGCTCGGCAAGATCTGATGGAGACCTGCTAGAAGAAGCGGAGAACGGCACTATCACGATCAGCTATTTATCGCCAGAACCTCTGACGATATCACAGCAAAAAGGTGAATCAAGGGTATTCAAAGAAGGAGATTTAGTCCTCGGTGGTGCAACGCATACGGCATAAGTTGTCACCTCCATGGGAGGGACCATTCATCGTGAGCAAGGCATTACATAACGATGCCTATTATCTAATCGATGCTCAATCCCCGGAAGGACAAAGCGGAACAAAGTGGCGAAGAAACAAAGCGACCATGGAGCGTAGCCCCGCCGTCCATTTTACTCATAGCATAGTATTTCAAGGTCAAGGACCAATGATGTATTAAACCTCGGCATCCAGAGCAGTGACTCGGGGACTGCCATATGTTATTTCAATTTCATGTTATGTATTGAACCTCGGCATCCAGAGCAGTGACTCGGGGACTGCCATATGTTATTTCAATTTCAGGTTATGTATTAAACCTCGGCATCCAGAGCAGTGACTCGGGGACTGCCATATGTTATTTCAATTTCAGGTTATGTATTAAAACCTCGGCATCAAGAGCAGTGACTCGGGGACTGCTATAGGTATTTGAAGTTTCGTTTTATGTACTAAACCTCGGCAGTCAAAGCAGCAACTAGAAAACTACCATATACTGCCCCAGAGCTATGTTGAGCACCAAAACTTGACGCCCTGAGCAGCGCCTCGGCGGTGGTCTTATATTGTTCCTGAAATTTAGTTTACACACTAGACTTCAGCAGAACAGGCAATCACTCGGGGACTGCCATGTATTGTTCCAAAGTGGCAGTCAATCTTTGATACGAAAAGGGTATCACACTTCGGCACTCAGAATAAGAACAGATCAACCCCGTATGATGTTCGAAGCTCACACACAGATTACTCGACTAAAACACGAGAAAACAAAGACAAAGATACATCCTAACATCAAAATATTGCAGGATACCAAAGCAAGAATTCGGATGGGAACCCACTTAAGCAAAGTTATAATAACTGCAAACTTATATGTCGCAGCAATGTACGGCAAAAGGAGATTCAGGTCATACAGGAAGTAAACAAGTATTCCACGGACATCGTACACCCGGCATACCAGGGATAGGAAATGACTTAAACGTTTTTAGCTGGAGAGGCGGCAACCTGGTCAGTGGGGTAGGGACTCAAGGTAGGAGGAACTTGACCGATGTTACCTCGCCCTCCATGAGACCTAGGTGCAACCTCGGCGAAGCTTGAGGAGCATCAATTTCTTGATGGAATGCCCGGTACCCTTGGAGGAGGATCGCGCGTCGCCGTTGTCATTCGAGCTCGAACTGGAGTCACCATAAGTGGCCGAGTCATCTTCATCTCCCCCTTGCTCAGCTGAATCATCTGATGCATCCTCGACTATGACCTCCTCGTCCGAGTTTGGAAGGAAACTCGGCCCTTCATTCCAGGTGTGCACGTCGGCATACTCGACGAGTTGAAAGGCGCGAGCTTGCCGAAGAGCAACAAAGGTGGGATCCTCAACCCAACGGGAACCAGTGCGCAGATTTCTCAAGATATCAAGAGAGATGTCTTCGTACCATGACATGATAACGGTGAGGGCCATATCCGCGCCAACTCGCCCAGCAGATTCCCTCCAAAGACTTAGTTGTTTTTCATAGGCATTCAATCTAGTCACCAGCAATTCGATCTCGCTGATGTTAGGAGTTCCAGAGGTATTCGGCCAGAGAGCACGGTGGGCTCGAATAGCTGCCAGCACCAAGTCCCTGCCCATGATTTTCATCGGACCAAGGCGTGGCCGGAAACCAAGAAATCTTCTATTGAATATTCAAAATTCACGTCAACAGGGAGACCTCGGCGGCGCACGAGCAAGGACCGCTTTAGAGCTCACGGGCTTAGCCGGAAAATGACTGCGCAAAAAAGGGAGGCGTCGGAGGCAGCGTGAAGGAAGAAAGATAATCCGGCTGTGTTAAGATGCTTACGATGAATGTAACTCATCATCATCTGAAGGTCCTTCGCCCAGTCAATCTTGTTCTTCTCAAAGCGAGCAATTTCCTCGCTTATTCCTCGAGTTTTCAGCTCGGCAGCCTCAAAGAGCTCTTTATTCTTTTGCAATTCCAAAACCAGCCGGTTCTTCTCCTCGGAGAACTCCTGATCGACCTTTTCTAGCTCGGATTTCTGAGAAAGCTTAAGGGCCTCCACCTCGGCGCTTAGGCGAGCTATCTCCTCATCCTTTTCTTTTAGCTGCGCCGAATGAATGGCGCCTTGTTCTAAAAAATGCAGCATTACATCAGGCATGGGCGTACAATCTTGGTGAGATGATGCAAAGGTTCGTATCTCGGCTTTACCAAAGCCAAACAAAGTAAAAAAAAATAGTGCACGTCTTAGAAAGGGAAAGGTACGAGGTAGATGGAAAACTAACCTTCCAAGCTCTTGACTTTCTTCTCAAGACGAATGTTGAGATTATTGATGTTACCTGTTAACCCACAAAGTAAGCCGGCATCCCGCAGACAAAACAATGACAATATTAGAGATGACAAGGAAAATGATCGACTTACCTTTTTTCACCACGAGGATAGCTTTTCATATTTTTCTTCCAACTTCTTGTGCGAAAAGCAGTCTTTGAAATTCAGCGATCCATGGGTCATGTGCAACCTGAGCAATAGAACAAATGATGAGTGGATATTCAAAGCCAAAACAGATCCGAGTTAAGCGAAAACTTAACCCGGACCTAGGTGGCTGGATATTCAAAGCAAAAACAGATCCGAGTTAAGCGAAAACTTAACCCAGATCTAGGTGGCTGGATATTCAAAGCCAAAACAGATCAGAGTTAAGCAAAAACTTAACCCGGACCTAGGTGGCTGGATATTCAAAGCCAAAACAGATCCGAGTTAAGCGAAAACTTAACCCAGATCTAGGTGGCTGGATATTCAAAGCCAAAACAGATCCGAGTTAAGCGAAAACTTAACCCAGACCTAGGTGGCTGGATATTCAAAGCCAAAACAGATCCGAGTTAAGCGAAAACTTAACCCAGATCTAGGTGGCTGGATATTCAAAGCCAAAAGTAGATTCGAGTCAAGCGAAAGCTTAACCCGGACCTATGTGGCTAGACATTCAAAGAACAGCTAGCAAAGTTTAAGATAGATCAACTCGGATATAGGCTCGAACCCTAAATTAAGTCGAGATTAAGTAGAGCACTATAAAAACTTCCAAGCGAATAACAAATTACTCGTTTGCAAGTTTCGGGGACTAATGTATATATAATAGCATATGGAGAATCAGTCTAAACCCCGGGAAGCAACAATTACCTCGTTCATCTTGTTGCTATCCAGAATGATCTTGATAGCTTGATCCAAATGGCTGCTGATGTCGGAAAGTTGAAACGGTATTTGGATTGCCTTCAAGCTGATCGTGACATTCGATTATGAGCATATTCCACCAGCGAGCCGAGGCTGTTCCCACTAACCGTCAAAAGGACTTTACCGGACATCTTTGTGTAATTACCGAGCGGCGGGGCTCGTATGAAGAGCAAGCTGGGTACGGTAGGAGTAGTAGAGGCATTGGCGGGAGCAATCCCTTACAATGCGTCGGCAATACTCGCTGAGAAGAGCCGGCCAAACCTTTTGGGAAGTGGGAGCCTTGGTGGCAACAGTTTTTCTTCTTGTAGAGGAGGCACCGCGAGCCGATACCTCGGCAATGGGAACAGTGCCTTTAGAAGCGAGGAGGGATCACGGTAGGAGGCCGGGTAATTAACGACCACGGCTGCGGCTGGGGTTCTGATGGGAGCTACTGAGAGGTAGAAAGAGGCTCGGTGGATATGCTCGGATTCAATGGAGAACCGGGTTTGGTAGAAATCTCGGAGCCGAGTATCGAGCGCTTGTCGTGTGAGGGGTGACATATGTGGAGCTGGAGGAGGCGTAACGAGCGGGACTAGGAATCCTAGTATCTTCAGCAGGCGGAGAGGCGGCTGCGAATCAGGCTGACTAGTCATGCTAGGACCGCCAGGCTTAACGGAAAGCGGAGCACTGCGAAAATAAGAAAGAAAAAAGGGTGTCAGAATGAAAAACAGAAACAGGGAAACAAGAAATACGAGCAAAACGAACTTACCCTGTGACCCCAGGCATGGTCTTGCGCCTGGGAGGGTTCGGAGCAGACTTCTTCATTCGTTTCTTGGGGGCCGCCTCTGAAGCACTAGCAGGCCCAGCGTTTCCCGAGTGGCGGGGCGGGATGCAATAGGCTCGGCGTCATGAACCTGACCGGCCGGATTAGCTGGGAAAGTAGAAGCCAGAAATGCATAAGAAATAGGCATTGCGGCAACTACCTCAAGAGCTTGGACCTCGTCCGAATCACCTTCCTCCTCATGGACCGAAGTCTTGCCACGAGCGCGAGCCGTAGCGGGATCCGACTTAGGGACGAATTCTTCGGAGTCCGGCTCCCCAACGTCCGGGGTATTCCGATCCGCAGTCCACGGAAGCGACAAAACCTCGGCGTCCTCGTCCTTTTGCTCTGCGAACCTCTGTGAGGCGAAAAAGAAGGAAGGTTAGGGAAAACAGCTCTGAAAATAATAGAAAATCAAAGCATTGATGGTTAAACTTACTGCGGGAGGAGGACGCTCGCGGGTAAACGGTTTCAATCCCCAGGTCCAATCTTCAGGCATCTCCGTCTTAAATATAGCTCGGACGCGCTTGAAGACAAGGTAGTTGTCCAGTTCGACGGTCGAGACTCGGTTGGGGTCAAGTGGACCACTCATGTAGCAAAGTTTGTGCGTCCTTTTCTGGAATGGGCAAATTCGGCTGGTGATGAAGGTAGCCATCAAGTCCTCGCCGCGTAACCCGGCCCGGATCAGTTCTTTGAGCCGAGTCTCGAAAATCTCGGCCAAGACGTGGCTCCTCCTCGGATTGTAAGTCCAATTCACCTTGGAAGGCGGACCAATGGAGAAGGCAGGGAGCCAAATCTTGTCTTCTGTTCCTCTGTTCTTAACGTAAAAGAAGGATTTGTGCCACTTCTTGCACGACTCTAACCCGGTGACACGAGGAAATACAGACTTCCTCCGAGGTGTAATGGACGCCGCCCCACACTGAGTAAGCAGTTTCTCGAAAGGGTGCAGAGACTTGTCAGGGACTACATTAGATCGGATCTGGAAGAACTTCGCCCAGACGTGCACGGACAGCCATAGGCCGAAGTATCCCTCCGAGGCGGAGATGAATGCAGAAAGAGAAGCGATGGCGTTCGCAGGAAGATGATGCGGCTGAAGGCCAAAGTAGTCGAGAAACTCTCTTGCAAAATCGCTAAGAGGGAGACCGAAGCCGCGCAAGAAATGTGACATAAAAACTACATACTCGCCCTCACTAACTTCCGGAGATAACTCATTGCCGGGTAAACGACAAGAGACCTCGGCGGGAATCCTCCGGGTTCGGATGAGCCACTCGATCTCCGCGGAGTGGCGAGAGCCACCACGAGCCCGCTCAGGCCCAGAGCATCATCATCATCCTCTACCAGGGCACCGCTAAAGGAACTAGACATGATTTGGGAAAGATCGCCGGAGGAACAACTTCATGATGGAGGAAAACTTAGAGCTACGAGGCCCGCCGCAATTCTACATAAAAACGGCGGAGCAGCGATAGAACCATAGCCTTACGAACAAAGAGAAGCGAAGAAATCTAGAGGAAAGCCTAGGCGTCAAGACGAAAAAGAACTCACCGGCGACGCCGGAACGAAATGTGGCGGCGACGAGCCGGAAGCAGCGGCGTAGTCCTCCGTCGCGAGAACCAGTTGGCGTCTTGCGGCGGCGGAACCCGCGAGCAGCGCAAAAGCGCGAGAAGAAGAAGGTAATGTGAAGCGGCGAAGGGAAAAAAAACTCGGTAGCGCGCGCCCTCTTTATAACCTAGCCGCAAGCAAGGTAGTGGGATCGTGGGTGTGGCGGTTTGGCGCTGGTCGTGTCGCGACCGACCTCCGTCGCTGGCGGAACCGCACCAAAGGCCACACGATTGACCAAGGAGCTCACGATCCCCAGCGAGAATGGCGCGCGAGCATCGCAACAGCGGCGATAGGCGTGTGATGGCGTAGCTTGTCGATGGCGTAGAGGAACAAAAACTAGAGAAACAATGATGAGGATGACCGTGGGACGGCGTGCACTACTAAATACGGTGTTATCACCACGACAAGGTAACTCGAAAACAATACATAACGAGTGTCGTGAAACGATCTGACCGAGGTTATCGGCGGGCCATACCAACCGAGGACTAATGTTGGGGAGGTAACCCCGGATAGGGTAAAGACGGGGAAAGACGAAAGGGTGTTCCCCGTTTAGTTTCTGAGTTACAATCTGAGTCGGCCGAATCCTGTAGAGGTCGGCCGAGATAGGAAAGGGCAGGACCCTTATAGTAATGGCAAGGCATTACGGCGGGATCTTGCGTAAGTCGGCGGGTTAGCTAAGTAATCTTGATGCAGGTGAAGGACAAGCCGAGTTCTGCGAGGCGGGGCATAATCTGAAGCTTGCAGGAGAAGGAGAAGCCTAAAGTCAAACTCTAGTAGCAGGCTAGGGAGAATCTGAGCGAAGCCAAGCACTAGGGACAAAGGCGCAGAGCGACAGAGAGACAGAAGGAGGTCACGGAGGTGACAGTCCTGAAGCCCGAGGCACACAGGAGGGCCCCTCTAGAACCTTGCCGTCATTAGGGGAGCGACAGGGGAAAGGGAGCACCGAACTACTATTTTGGGACAAGCATATTCCTCGAATATGCTTGCCACATCAGCCCTAAAGGAACCCAAGGCTCTCCTTTATAAGGGCAGGCTTGGACCCTAAGGAGGGGATCGACGGATTCTTGGTACCGTTAGCCTGGTAAAGTTCTCTCTTTCTCCTTGTATACAGCTCAAGGAGCACTTGTAACCCAAGGAAGGAGAAATACAGATCTTTGCGTTAGCTTTCTGTGTGTAGAATCCACTACATCTTCCCTCCCCAGATCCCACTAGCATCCATTGGCCCCAAACTTTAGCCTACCCATGGCATCTGCCGTGCCACCACCACGACACCCCCGGTGGAGGTCCCTCAGAGCGGATCAAGCATTTCTTCACCCCTTCGGTCTGGCCCTTCTCCTCCTCGTGATGACGAGTCACGCCCGCTGAGCCCAATTCCGGAGGGTTCTGCGGCTGCTCCGGGTTCCGCAGTACCTCATCGAGAGGAACGCGACCTCGGAGCGGGAGGGGTCGGTCCAGCCGAGGCGACGGTGTCCACCACTTCGGCATCGCTGCAACCGGCAACCACCGAGCCCGTCACAACACCAGCACCAGCAGCAGCTCCAAGATTACCGGCGCCAAGGAAACCAACAACAGCTCCAGTGCCAAGTTCTTCTGCCTCGTCCGAGTTATCCCAGCCTCGGCGAGGAACTATTCCAGCAGCTTCTAAAGGGAAATCCACCATGGTTACTTCTTCCCAGCAAGCTAAGGGCAAAAAGGCTCCGGATACTGCCAAGTCTGCATCCGTCGAGGCCGAGCAGCGAACCCTGTCGTCGATGCTTCCGAAGAAATCACCAGCAGCGACAGATGTTCCTGCCGAGCCAACCGATGCGCAGCAGATGGTTCTGCACACCAGCCCAGCTCTTGCCCTAGTTGAGAGGAAAGAAGCTCATGCGAAGGGTTTGGTGGCACCCCATATGCCCACTGGCGAACGGTACCCTCCGAGCCTTATCGAGTTCGTCATGAACTGGAACAAGGCGGAGTTCATACCTAGACGATCTCCGGAAAAGTTTGGCCCATGAATTTTACGCCCAAATGAATACTGCCGCTAAGGCAATTAACCTCGCGGGGCGAATGATGGAGGTATGTCGTTTCTCCTTTACATGCTGTAGGTAATAACCATTAGTCCCCGAGCCTCCGGTGGAGTAGCTTGTTACTCGGCCGGATGCTCATTAGAAAACCAACATAGCTGCATGTAAACTTCAAATATGCACACACCTAGAGCCAGGTTAAGTTCCACTTCGCCCGGATCTTGCACACTTCGAATATGCACATACCTAGAGCCGGGTTAAGTTCCACTTGGCCCGGATCTTGCAGACTTCGAATATGCACACACTTAGAGCTGGGTTTAGTTCCACTTGGCCCGGATCTTGCACACCTGGAATATGCACACACCTAGAGCCGGGTTAAGTTCCACTTGGCCCGGATCTTGCACACTTCGAATATGCACACACCTAGAGCCGGGTTAAGTTCTACTTGGCCCGGATCTTGCACACTTCGAATATGCACACACCTAGAGCCGGGTTAAGTTCCACTTGGCCTGGATCTTGCACACTTTGAATATGCACACACCTAGAGCCGGGTTAAGTTCCACTTGGCGGATATTTACCGCCGAATATTCACACACCTAGATCTGGGTTAAGTTCCACTTGGCTCGGATCTTGTACACTTCGAATATGCACCAAGCTAATTTTACACTTCTGTACTTTTTTCAGGTAACTACCAATCGCCGGAGCGCTGAATTCCAATGCCTGCTTGATACCCACAAGATACTACGCGCAAAACATGTTGCACTTGGCGCAGAACATGAAAAGAGGGGTAATTTTCTCCCTCGGCACCTCTCCGTTTTTCTTCACTTTCTTCCGCCGGACTAATCTCCTCGTTCAGTTTCTGCAGCTGGGGTGGAGGCTGAGAACAAGATTATGCGGAAGAACTTGGAGGAAATCTGGGGTATGTCCTCTTTTGTTCGACCTCTTAATTTTTTCCATTTCTTCTTCTTTTTGGCTCGGCAAACATACACTCCTCAACTCTGCCGGGTCAACATACTATTTCAGCATCGCTTGAGGATAGTGTGCCCGTGCCTGATATGATGCTGCATTTTCTCGAACAAGCAGGGCAGCATCAAGCTGAGCTGAAGAAAAAGAATGATGAGCTTGCTCTTCTCCGGACTAAGGACGACGAGATTGCCAAGCTCAAGGCTGAGATGGAGAAGATGAAGGCCCAGCACCGAACCGAGCTCCAAAAGGTTGGCCAGAACTTCACAGAAGAGCATGAGCACCTCACTCTCCAGATCTCCAAGGACCAGGACCTACTCAGAGAATCCGACCTCCAGCTTGGGTCGGCAAACGCTGAGCTTGAGCAACCAAGAAAAGGCGATGCCTGCATCAAGGAGTTAACCCGGATCCATAGCCATATTTCTCGTAAGTTCCTTTCCCTTGTCCGACATAACTCTCTGGGTTACCTCATATGTCTTTTCTTTACCTTCTTCCTTTGCTTTGTTTCCAGACCACTTTCCAGAGGGTACTACTATTGCAAGCGCTGTTGTTGCCAAATTTCGCCGAGAAAGGGGTACTCCCATTGCTCTTGATGGTGAGAACATTCCTTTGGACATGGAGGACCTATTGGTCAGCTTGTCCTCTCGCATGTAGACCATCAAGAATTATGGCAAAGATATCCTCGACGTTGCAGTTTGCATTTTCAATACGTTCTGGCCCGGAGAGAGTAGCCCGGAGACCATCACAACTCTTGTTGAGAAGTTAATGGAAGTTGAGACCCAGCTTGACCTCTGGAGAGAGTCTGCTGGTCGTGCTGCAGCTGACACCATCGTTCACCATATTCTCACATGGTACGAGAAGATCGACCTCAGCCTCCTTACACGCCGGCGCACCGGATCCAGATGGAGTGATGATCCAGAGTGGGTAGCTCGGCGCCAGGCTTGCGCCTACAGCCTCGTCGAATATTCTCCTATTCATGAGTGGGTTGAAGGACCGAGCTTCCTGGAATCCGCCGAGGACGAGTAGAATGAGAATGTTGAAGATGGGTCGGATGAGGGCGGAGAAGATTATACTTCAGATATTGAAGACATCGACGACGACGACGAACTTCCTCCTCCTGCTGCTCCTTAGTTCCAAAAACCTTGAAAATTTATCAGATCCCCGGTATGCCGGGTGCAATTGTATGCTGGATATGTGATATTTTGTTACTACATTTTGATGCCGAATTAACTTGGGCGCAGTCCCCGAGTTTCATTTTCTTGTTCGTCCAATTCTCTGGCTCGGTCCGTGTCTACCTTGATTCGGTTTTACGACTTACGAATCCGAGCTTCAAAAATTGTTTTAACAATACTTAGAAACTTTGAGGCTTGGCTCAAAATAATTCAGCATAATAACTTGAAAATAAATACAGGGTTAGTCCGAGAAACAAGCGTTAGCTCAAATAAACTCGCTTCCTTAGTCGTTTTTCATGTGCTACGCAATTCCAAACTTGTTCCCTTGCTTGCCATGAAGCCAATTCTTGTTGGACAGCAACAAGTCGAAGGGTTGGGTTTTTGGTGCTCACACATTACTAATCCGGGTTAAGTAGAACGACTTATTCCAGCTACCGCATAAAAATAACAACAAACACTATTAAGGCAGTCCCCGAGTTCTCGCTCGAGCTGCTATTTCATTGATAAGCTCATTGCCGACATACATACCGACATATGAGACGACTCGGATACATACACTTCTTAGCTAAGTGTAGAAAGGACGAAGTAGTGCTACATTCCACGGTCGCTTGGATTCCTCTCCGGACCTGTCCGCCTTGTTCTTTTCCTGTGGCTTTGCATCTATGAGATAGTAAGAATCATTGTGCAATGCTTTGCTCACAATGAATGGCCCTTCCCATGGGGGGGATAATTTATGCATGCCAGTAGTACGTTGTACCAACTGGAGCACCAGATCGCCTTCCCAAAAGACTCGGGGGCACACTTTCCGGCTATGATAGCGTCGAAGATTTTGCTGATATATGGCGGATCTGGACAGTGCCAGTTCTCTCGCTTCTTCCAGCAGATCAACATCATTTTGCCGGGCTTCTTGCACTTCGGCTTCTGTGTATTGGGTGACCCTAGGCGAATCATGCTCTATGTCGGCTGGTAATACAGCTTCCGCCCCATATACCAGAAAAATGGCGTATAGCCTATTGATCGATTCGGAGTTGTTCTTAAGCTCCATAGTACCGCTGGTAGTTCTTCTATCCAGCACCCCGCTGATCTTTGCAGTGGCTCAATGAGCCAGGGTTTTATCCCGAATAATACTAATCCGTTGGATCGTTCCACTTGTCCGTTCGATGCGGGGTGGGCTACCGAGGCGACGTCGAGTCGGATCTTCTTATCTCGGCAGAAGCGTGCAAATGCTCCTTCCGCAAAATTTGTTCCATTGTCAGTTATAATACTGTGTGGATAGCCATATCTCAAGATGATGTCTTTGAGAAATGTCACGGCCGTAGCTCCATCACATTTTCTTATAGGTTTCACTTCAATCCATTTTGTAAACTTGTCCACCATGACCAAAATGTGTGTCATGTTTCCTCTCGCCGGTTTGAACGGGCCAACCATATCCAAGCACCATACAGCAAATGGCCACGTAATTGGTATGGTCTTGAGTTCCGACATAGGCATATCTGTCTTGGTGGCGTACCTTTGACAACCATTGCATTTTCTCACCAGATCTTCTGCTTGTTCCAAGGCACTTGGCCAGTAGAATCCATGTCAGAACGCCTTTTCCACCAAGGCTCGGGATGAGGCATGATGCCCGCATTCTCCTTGGTGTATATCTTGGAGGATGTCAAGCCCTTCTTCCGGGTCAACGCATCGTTGGAGGACATTGGTTACACTCTGTTTGTACAACTCGGAATTGATGATTGTGTATGCTTTTGCTCTCCTTTGAGTTTGCCTGGCTAACACCTCCTCAGCGGGTAACGTTCCGTCTTTCAGGAATTGGAATATAGGCAGTGCCCAAGCTGGTATTGCTCGTGGAGGGAACATCTCCACATCAATTTCCATCTGATCCACCGGCATAACTTCAGCCGGATCACGCTGGCGATCC